>CAUIVZ010000001.1:47521668-48721668 GCA_961763995.1 Juglans cinerea | reverse complement strand
CATGATTCCACTAGCTAATGACTACGCGTAGTACTACTACGTCATACGGCTCCAAAATTCTAATCCACGAATTTGCTTTCTCGAGTGACTCGAGTGTGTTTTGATGTCAATGGAGTCAATTATCACCATGGACGCACATCACACGATTCGGCGTACAGGAATATTAACATTAGAGTAATGCTAGAGAGAAGCCACTATAGCAGTGCACACTTTGCACTCACTGCGTAGTTGCGTCTAGTTGATTGTTCCCAACACTCACTTGGAGAGATGTGTGGTCTAGATGATGCCACATCATGTGTGCAAAATGGATGGTCCTAATAGTGGCTTCTATCTCTATTTATTCTTAACGTTAATGGAGTCAATCACCAAACATTTCGAGTTTTGCCATTCATCATCCACACATACTACACATTATACTTATTTTTATTTAATTTGATTCTTTTTAAACTAATTGAATTCTTCTACTCATTCTCCATACATCACACATTTGATGAGAGAAAAAAAATAAAAATAAATATAATGTGTAGTGTATGAAAATGATAAATAAAATTTTTCATTTTGATAACAACATATTAGCCCCAAGTGGATCGATTCTTTTGCAAATAAACATGGACAGAGTGAGTTTTACATTATTTATTATTGTTAGTGTGAGTCTCTCAATTAAAGAACATTAAATAATCAATATATATATATATATATATACCTATTTTATATATGTATTGATCATCTTGTTCTTTTTCTCTAATCCTTTAAGTTGGAGCAAAAAATATTCATCCCACTGTGTACCTATCGGACTAATTATTCATTCATGCTTTACAAGGAATGCCCCATCTAAAAAGATTTTATAAAAATAAAATTAGAAATTGATGTAAGCCGTAGTACATCAAATTGTAAAAATTCTTTTTATAGCAATAATGACATTTTATATCGAGCCATATCAATTTCTAAATTTATTTTTATAAATTTATTTTATAAATATATCACTTCTCTTAATTAGAAAATGGAAAAATGAAAATAATTTTAACAAGGTTTTTCAATGTAACGAGATTTGTGCATCAAGAAAGAAGAATAATTCACGTTTTTGTCTGAGTATTTCTGAAATCAAATTTGCTCATTCTCGATAAATGACTGGTAAAAGCCGGACCCATATTCACTTCCATGAGCCTTAATGGTTGTGACTTCACTTCCTTTATATTAGTAGCTTAGCACCGGCCTGTTATCATCTTCACTACTTCATTTCATGCTTCTTCATAAACATTCTCCTAATTCTCTCTCCTGCACTCATGGTGCTCATAGGAAATTTGTTCCCTCTATTGCTATTGGGTTTTCTGTTTGTGCAGTACTCATGCATGTTTCAATTGATCCAATCTTTTAACAATTTTACAGACCAATCTGTTCTCATTGCCTTTAAATCTGGAATCAGTTCTAGTCCAAATGAAACCCTCTTGGCTACTAACTGGTCCACCGCACCAAACTCGATCTGCAATTGGATTGGGGTCTCCTGCAGTCGACGTAGGCAAAGAGTCACCGCTTTGGACCTTTCCTACATGGGTCTCCATGGCACCATTTCTCCTCATATTGGTAACCTTTCCTTCCTAGTCTCACTTGATCTTTCTAACAACAGCTTCTTTGGTTTTATTCCGCATGAGATCAGTCGTTTACATCGCTTGAGAATACTCATCTTGTCATTCAATCAATTGGAAGGAAGCATCCCTCCTTCCATTCATAATTGTCGAAAGCTTCGCAAGGTAAGTTTTGATTCGAACCGTCTTATTGGTGCAATTCCATCGTCATTTGGCAATTTGTCAATGTTGGAGTTCTTGAATTTGCAGCATAATAGTCTCATTGGTCCATTTCCTCCGATCATCTTTAACATATCTTCTCTAAACGTTTTTGCTGTTACGTCTAATCACATCTTCGGACCTCTTCCGAATGATCTTTGTAGCCACTGTCCCAATCTTAGAGGACTTTATTTCTCAGATAACAAATTTGGCGGTCAGCTCCATTCGCAATTTAATAATTGTGGGGAGCTTGCAATTTTATCTTTGTCATTCAATAAATTCGATGGGAGTATTTCAAAAGCTCTAATTGGTAATTTACAAAAGCTTGAAGTCCTATATCTTGGAAGTAACAGTTTCACTGGTATCATTCCTTCTACCATATGTAATTTGTCGAGGTTGCAAGAATTCGGAATTGAGGATAATCACATCCAAGGAAGCATTCCAACTGATTTGTGGCATCTTCAGAAGTTAACTGTTTTGTATTTGGGAAGGAATAACTTCAAAGGGGCAATACCTCAAAAAGTCTTCAACCTTTCTTCTTTACAACGCATCGACTTCGAGCAAAATTCCCTATCTAGTTATCTTCCATCACTAGATTCAGGGCAATCTTGCCCTAATCTTGAAGAAATTTTACTTGGTAGCAATAAACTTATTGGTCAAATCCCATCCTATCTTTCAAATTGTTCCAAGCTCATCATAGTCGACTTTCATGAAAACTTATTCTCCGGACCAATTCCCAAAAGTCTTGGAAACTTGAAGAACCTCCAACAACTTTTTTTGAATGCAAATCAGCTAATAGGCTATGAGGCTACAGATCAAGAGACCAATTTCATTTCATCTTTATCCAATTGTAGATTTTTGACAAGTTTATACTTAAGCAATAATCCATTGGATATAACAATTCCAGATTCCATTCAAAACTTTTCGGCTTCCTTTCAAATCTTTCTTGCAGGCAATTGCCAAATAAAGGGTCATATTCCTATGGGAATGGGTTTTTTGAAAGGCTTGATCTGGCTTGATTTGGGAGGTAATAATTTGACTGGAAATATCCCTTTCACAATCAGTGGTTTAGAAAGATTACAAAGATTGAATCTTTACAATAACATGATTGAAGGATTGATTCTAGAAGAGATATGCCAATTAAGGAATTTGGGAGAGTTAGATCTCTCAAACAACAGAATCTCTGGAGTCATCCCAAATTGCATTTCAAACCTCAGTCTTCTAGAAAGGCTATATTTAAGTTCTAATAGACTCGAATCATCAATACCATTAAATATATGGGGCCTCGAAAATCTATTTTCTTTGGATCTGTCATTTAATTCCATTGGTGGACATTTGTCTTCGACCATGAAAAAAATGCAAACTCTCGAATATCTAGAGTTGTCAAGAAATGAAATTGCCGGAGAGATTCCAAGCATCATTGGAGCATTTGAAAGCCTGAGGTTTCTTGACTTTTCAAACAACTCCTTTGAAGGAGGCATTCCGCAATCTTTTGGCAACTTAAAAGGGTTAGATCTCTTAGAACTTTCTTACAACAATCTTTCTGGTGCAATTCCTAAATCCCTTGAGGCACTTCCATATCTCAAAGACTTGAATTTATCTTTCAACAAGCTAGTTGGAGAGATTCCATCCAGTGGTCCTTTTGTGAACTTCACGGCGGAATCTTTTTTAGGAAATAGTGCACTTTGTGGGAATCCAGTTTTTGGAGTTCCACCTTGTCCAACGATTCCTACCTACCAAAATTCAAAGATGAAAAATATTTTGATAAAATGTATTCTTCTTGTGATTGCATCAATTATAACCTTGGTAATGTTGGTTTATTTGATGAGAAGACTTCGAAAAAGTAACATGGAAATACCGACTTCACTTAATGAATTTCCTGCATTGGAACATAGAATGATATCATATCAAGAACTTTGCCAAGGGACAAACAACTTTTGTGAAAGCAACTTGCTTGGAGTCGGAGGTTTTGGCTCTGTGTACAAAGGAATTCTTTCTGACAGGACAATTGTTGCAGTAAAAGTTCTAAGTTTGCAATTGTCGGGTGCTTTCAAAAGTTTTGATGCAGAATGCAAGGTGTTACGTACAATTCGACATAGAAATCTTGTTAAGGTCATAACTACATGCACTAATCCCGAGTTTAGAGCGTTGGTGCTGGAATACATGTCGAACGGGAACCTTGAAAAATGGTTATACTCTCATAACTACTGCTTGGATCTTCTACAGAGAATAAATATTTTGGTTGATGTTGCGTCAGCCTTAGCATATCTCCACCAAGGTCAATCAGAATCTATATTGCATTGTGATTTGAAGCCTACCAATATCCTTTTGGATGAGGGCATGGTTGCACATGTGGGTGATTTTGGCATTGCAAAGATTTTAGTCGAAAACAAAGACTCAACACACACCAAAACTCTTGGTACCATTGGCTACATCGCACCAGGTACGTACATACATGAATTTGGTGTTTGCAAACTAATCAAACACCAAATTAATTATAATTCTTGTGATTTACCTAGTACTCGAACTCCATCTACAAATTAATATAGTTATAGAACTCTATAAGTCCTCCATAGATTCTCTCAGGAACGACCTCATTTGATCTATTAGAACTTCAATAACACTATTAATAAACTCACTTGCACACTAATGAACTCACTTACTCTTGAAGGACAAGATGATGAAAAGATTAAGAAGGTGAAGATGGGGACAAAGTTAGGATTATAAGTTTGGAGGGCCCGAATATTTTTAGGTTAATATAAATAGTTCAATTGAAAACTTTTAGGTACCATTAAAAAGGTAGTACAATAAAAAAAAAAATAAAGTGAGTAGAAATATAAGAAAGATATATAAATTTTGAAATTTCATGCTTCCAATAATTTTGAAAATTTAATATTTAAGCTTTTTATATGTTGCAATTAAACAAAAGAGACTAAACATCGGTAACGAGTTATATATGAATTATAAATAAAAGATAATTATATGCAAAGGATAAACTAATTTTTGGGTTTTCTAAATAATATATAACAATAAACTAGATTAAAAGGAAAAAGAAAAATCATATATTTCATTCAACTAACTATAAATTTTAAAATAAAACTAATATAATATTAAATTATAATTTTCTTCAAATTAAATACTACAGAAAAAAATTACTAGAGACCAAAAGCTAATTTAATGATACAAAAATGGCTCACTTAAGAATTAATTATGGACAATATACACCACTTAATTTTTTACAAGATCGAGACTGGTCATGATATTATAAACTTATATGAGCAAAATTATCATATGTTGAAAAAACGGCTTAGCTTTTATGCTTAACATGTCACAAGTTGTTCACTCATGTCACAAGTTGTTCACTCTTGCATAAAACAATATGCATTTATGAAAATAATGCCTGAGACGACCTTCAAAAAATTGTGGTGGGATTCATAAGGGCTGGTTTGGTTACACAAAATCAGACTATTTCATCTCATATAATCATTATAATTTTTTCAAACTTTCACACAAAATATAATAAATAATTCAACTACTTTTTCAAATTTCGAAAAAAAATAATATTATAATAATATTTTATTCAACTTTCAACAAAATATCTCATCTCATATCATCTCCTCTCAACTGCGTAACCAAACTCACAATGACTTGCAATTGCAGTTCTGGTTTGGTTTGCCTTTTGTAAGATATATATGTATTTATTTATACGTATATGAGTATATATACACTGATCAAGAGCTTTTGGACATATACTCTTTGTTTTTGGATGGCACGTGTGAATTATAACTTAATTATGCCATTTTATTAAGACACAAGTTGCTAACTTATAAAATGCCTTGTTGACAATTTGTGAGTATTTTTAGAATATGGATTTGAAGGGAAGGTATCCATCAAAACCGATGTGTACAGCTATGGCATAACATTGTTGGAGGTGATCACGAGGAAGAAACCCACCGATGACATGTTCGCTGGAGACTTTACTTTGAGGCAGTTGGTAAATGCATCCATTCCAGATAGAATGATGGAAGTTGTGGATGAAGGTTTACTAAGAATAGAAGATGGAAGAGACACCATTGCCTTGCAAAGTATTCTATCATCAATCTTGGACTTAGGCTTGAGGTGTTCTGAAGAATTACCAGATGCAAGAATGGATATCAAAGACGTGTTGGTTAAGCTTAATAAAATCAAGTCAACTTTTTTTGAGAACAGGAACAGGGTTACTAGACATGATGATTGACCTTAATTTGTTTCGTATGTTTTATGTCTTTTTAATATCGTGAAGTACTTATGAGTGGTATGTAACATGTTTGTGTCTTTAAATTATGTTTGTGTTACTCTTAAATTACCCACATTCATTTGTTTGTGAAACTTCTTTAACCAGGAGAATTGTCCTAAGATGGGTTGAAACTTGAAAGTGGTAATCTTTACGCTACCAGCTTCTACTTCTTGTTTAATTCCAGAATTCT
This sequence comes from Juglans cinerea, assembly GCA_961763995.1. Classification (NCBI taxonomy): domain Eukaryota; kingdom Viridiplantae; phylum Streptophyta; class Magnoliopsida; order Fagales; family Juglandaceae; genus Juglans; species Juglans cinerea. The sequence goes on along the minus strand of CAUIVZ010000001.1, from coordinate 48,715,421 downwards.
TAGAGAACCAAACAAAGAAAAGGAATTAAATTCGAAAAGAGTTTCAGAGAAGATAGTAGAGGAAAGGAATCCAAATTGAATGAGAATATTGACTATTGATCAATTTCTTATTTCCAAGTGACAGAGCGAAAAATAGAGAGAGAGAGAGAGAGAGAGAGAGACCAACTTGAGAAGAATGAGAAAATGGTCATTTTTTTTCAAAGAATCAAAGTCTATCAATTTATTCTTCCTTCCATTCAGTTAAAATCGATAAATTGAGTTGATTTAACAGAGCTTCACAAGATTAACTAGGGTTGTGAATTAGAGTGCAGACATAGAAGAGAAAGTTATTAGGAGGGAAAAGCCAGCAGATTTGGTAATGGCTCTAGCTAAAGCGAAGGTATATTTAATTGTTAGCTCTCTCTAGCTGTTGAACCTCTAGGAATTGGATCTCAATGTTAATTGTATGCATCTGTGTGCATATATTTTATGATAAAATCCTGTGAGATAGAACCCAGGTCATTTTTATCTGTTGCGATTTATGTGAATGGAATGTGAATTATGTTTCAGACCTTGCCTCAAACTGATATGAAAATAGAATACTCACCATTGCAATTCATCGAGCTTTGGAGGCAGGAGTGTATCTAGGGGGTTCGGAGGGATGTGCCCCCTGAAACAGCTTAATCAGGCATTTAGGTTTGGGAGCAACTTGAAAGTAAGGAAAAAGACTTCAAAATAGAAATTGAAACGAATTATGGTGGGGTTTATTCTGTGGTGGGTTGGGCCGTGGGTAGTACACCTCATCCGCTACTAAAAAATTAACTCTGGTAGCGCGGGGTGTTGTGAAACCAACGATGACAAACAAAGTAAAAACAAACAATCACATGACACAAAATTAATGTGGTCTGGCAACATGCCTATATCCATCCACATAGTTGCAGAAGATTTTGTTGTGCTGGAGAATCACAAAATACACTTTGGGAAAAATATTATTATTCAGAACACTCAAAACCATCATTAAGTACATATTTATCATGTCACACGGTGAAAATTCTAATTTTTACTTTTCTGCATTATTTGCTCAAGTGGCGTGTCGAGCACATCGAACAAACTCTCAGTCCGAGCTTTGCTCGAGCGGAGTGTCAAGCGCACGTTGAGCGAACTCTCTGTACAAGCTTCGCTCGAGCAACCTGTCTAGCGAATTTTCTATCTGGCACTTTTTCTAATAGCCCCCATAACTTATCCTGGGAATGTCATTTGTTCCCCATCTTTCTGTGATTTTGGGCACCGTATTTCTTTTATATACTTGTATGATGATAATTTAATTAAACCTTCTTATTTTGATTTTCTTCTTAGACAGATGCCATTGTATCCAGGCTTAAAAGTACAGCTCAATTTGAGAGGGAGGCTCATTCTGTAACGCCCCGTTCTCAGAGGTCCGGAGAGTTAGCTCTTAATACTTAAAATTAACTTAAATAACACAACTATAAACTCCAAAAAAATCCATAAAAAATTCATACACTTAAGCAAACCAAAAATCTAAGTTCTTCCATGGCGACAATAAAGAAATCCCTAATAACATAAATTAGAAATTCTCCAAAAACTCAAAAACATCCTCAACTCATCAAATCAAATACCCGAAAAATAAATCAGTTTACTAACTACGACTCTCAAATAAGCGTTTGTACCCTCAGGCACTTATTCCACTACGATCATCACACCTTGCTAAACTTTCTACTCTTGCTCTCCAGCTGAACCATCAAAATTATCTGAAAATATATGGAGATAAGGGGTGAGTTATCAACAACTCAGTAAGCAGAGAACATATACCAGTGTATAAACATGAGCATTTACAGAAATCAGAGTGCAGAACAAAATATTTTCATTTTCAGAGTGCGGAAGCAAAACATGTTATCAAAATATCAGAGCGAAGATTTAGAAATAATTTCATTCAAAATATTCTTTGGCATAGCATAAATGACCATCCTCATCATCAGAACATCATATCAGAACAGAGGCCATGTATAACCCCCGTGGTAGGGTTGTGTATCTGCGGATAGCCAAGCAGAAAATAAAACACTCTGTCACCAAGGTGTGCACTCAAAACAGAGACCACTACTATAACCCGTGGCAGGGCCGTATCCACTATTATTACCTGTGGTTAGGCCATATCCACTATTATAACCCGTGGTTGGGCCGTATCCACTATTATTACCCGTGGTTGGGCCGTATCCACTATTGTAACCCGTGGTTGGGCCGTATGCCACTATTATCACCCGTGGCAGGGCCATAACTGAATAGAGCGGAAACAAAATCAAATTCAGAATCAGAGAGTCATGCCGAAGGTTTTCAGAAATCACGTCTTATCCAAACAGAGTACTGAACAAAATCATATCACAACATAATTTATGCACAAAATTTAATATTCGCTCTCTTTTTCAAAGTTCAGAAACAAAATGTCAAAAATAAGCTCATGTCTACACCAGTCATGACAGAAAATACGTTCTTCTTAAACAGAATCTCATGAGTAATGCAAAACAAATATCTGAGGTTGTTTTCAAATTTCGTTTCATAGCAGAACATGCACATTTTCCAAAAAGGACCTCAGTTCATTCTATTTAATGCAAATTCTAGCATAGGAACCCCGCTTACCAGGACTCCTTAGCTTTTCAGAAATTTCCTCAAAATGTCGATAATTAACAATCGTCACCTATCAAATAATCAAGTAATTTTCGTAAATTTCCAATCAATCACGTATTTCGATATTTAAGCCTAAACTTATAAAATAACCTATTTAATTCCATAAAACCCTCAAAAGCCCAAAATATAAGATCCCTTCTTAAAATTGGCAATGTCCATTTAATAACTTCGGCTAAAAACCTTTAAAAGTTTAACTTATTTACTATTGACGTGTAATTATAAAATCTAAAACCAGCTAATATAATTACACCAAAATATTTTAAATTACACAGCGATCATATAATAAACTAAGTCATTGTAAAAATACAACACTACCGATTATTCCTTTGAAAGAAATAATATTTTAAAGCATTTAAGAAACATTTTTTTTACTAACATAATAAAAGACTTATCTGTCATCAAAAACCCTTCGTAAAAGTCAACCCAACCCAACCGACAAAATAAACTCAGACCGCCCTAAGCCTTGGCTTGTAACTCAAGGGGTAAAATCATAATATCCTAGATCTAAGTTTCCCTAACCTTACGTACAGATCAAAACACCTCAAAATGCAAGATCAAAACACCTCAAAATGCAGGGCAACAAATTACTGGAACTACAAATGCATGCAACAGACGCTAACTAAAACTGGAAATAGTTTTCAAGTGTGAAAAGAGGTAGTGACAAGGCTCACCGAGGAAGGAGGCTACACCAGGGTTCCGATCGGAGCTGAGTGGCTTCGGTGGAAAATGCTGGCAGTTGGGTGGCGTGCTGATGAAGGATGCACGGCTGAACAGGGCTGACGAAGAGTATCTAGCCAGCGGTTTGAGGTTGGCTGAGTGGTTCGGTAGTGTGATAAGCAGAGCTAAGTAATGACAGAGAGAAAGCAACCGCGAGGGAGAGAGGGAGTTTGCATATCATGCAGCGTCGGCGGTGAAAGGTGGTGCTAGGTGACAACTGGACGACTTCCGACTGTGGAGACTTATTCCTTGGCGTACACTACTGCTGCTGGCGGTGGCGCTCGGCTGGTTTGCATTGAAAAGCAAAACAGAAAAGGAAAAAAAAAAGTGCTATGTTTTCGGAGACAAAAACAGAGGTTTCTTCAATGGCTTGAACGATGGCTTAGGGTGGGATGCGACGGCAGCGTTGAGTCTGATTCGAGGGTTGCTGCTACGGGAAAGACGCTGGTGGCAGTGACTGGATCGTGATGTGGAAGAGTTTGGCAGTGAGACTACCCTTCGGTGGTGGTGGTGCGGTTCTCGTGGGGCTCGGGCAGTGGCTAAAACCTGGTGGTAAGCATGGCTGTGTGTGTGAACCAAAGGTTGGGCGCGGCAGGGTGGTGAACGAGCTAGAGGGCGAGTGCTGTTTGCCAAGAGGAGGAAATATATATATATATATATATATATATATATATATATACTGGTCTAAGGTTTCGCGTAGGAGGGCAGCGGCGGAAGCATTCTTCGAATACGTACATATATAAATATATGTAAGTGGAGGAACAAGAAAAGAAAACCCTAGAGAGCCGAGGGAGAGAAATGCGTGCGGATGTGCCGTGTGTGTGCATGGAAAGGGCGAGAGGAAAAACTACGGGAGTATAGAAAGAAAAATAGACGGAAATGAGAAGAAAACAAACAAAAACAAAAATAAATAATTAAACATGCGGGGAGAATAAAAATAAAATAAACGACCAAGATGTCCAAATTAAAACAAAATCACTACTCAAATTAGTAAAATAAAAACTTAAAAAAAAAATAAGCTCCAAAAAAATAAATAAAAAAAAATCTAAAGTCCAACTATACCAATTTTGGGTCCGGGTGTTACATTCTCCCCCTCTTAAAAAAAATTTCGTCCTCGAAATTTGCTAGTACCACAAACAAGGCCTAAATATTTATCCACTACAAACATCTCATGCCTACCCCAAAGGTCGATTATATTGCTGCACTTAATAAATAATCCAAAAATTGTCGAACCTAATATTTCAAATCCAAACTCTCCAATATTATCGATTGTATTCTCCTAGATTATCCTTAGCCATACACGTTCGCACACACTGTCTTATCAAATTTAGAATATAAACCTCCCTAATGCAATTAAAGACCAACTAATAAATTCCAAAATCTCCACCTAATATAAAACCTCAATAAATAACGAAATACACTCTCAAACTATTATATCACTACAACCACACTTCCGCTGTTCACTCTAACAACTTATAGTCCTAAAACATTGAATCTCAAACACATACATCGGAAAAGAATTAACCTCCACATTTAATCAGTCTTTACCAGCTAATCCTCACAAATAACTAAAAGAGAACTCCCAAAATAATATTTAAACCTCAAAATAATAGTACAATCAAATGCTCCAAAAATTAAGTCCTAGGTAACTCAAGTCACGAATTCCCCGAATCCTTAGAAGATCTACTTCCAACCATAAATTTTCCTAAACTCCTCACTTCCAAAACACATACTAACTCATCAAACACCAAAAGCTAGAGCCTCGTAGATATAAAATATTGGGTCTAATCCCTTTGAAAACCTTTCCAACCAAACCACAATATTCTAAACTATACAACTAGAAAATTTTCATGCAATCATAAGATTAATCCCAACTCAACTAAAACAAAAGCTTTCAAGGAGAACAAAAAAAACAAAAAGTGGTGTACCTGTGATCGCATTGTTATCGTCCTCAACATCTTCAGCTGTCAATGCAAACACTCGAGCTGGTCCCATTCTACGTTGATTGTTTCCCTGTGTCGTCTGACGGGGACCTGGAGGTGTGTTGGTCTTATTCTTGTCGTCTGACAGTAATGGGCATTCTCTGATGAAATGGCCAGTCTTTCCACATCGGAAACATGACCCATTTTCCTTTCTACACTCCCCAGTGTGTACGTGGTTACAAAACTTGTAGGGGTTATTTGATTGATAACCTTGCATTTGCTTTTGTCCCAAGTTGCTCCCATCATTTCTCTTCTTCCATGGCCCTTGATCCGTACTAGAGGATCCATGTGGAGTAGCTCTCTTTCTCTGTTCCTGCAACTCAGCACTTCTCTTAAGATTCTGCTCCACTAGCATCGCTTTATGTACCAAGTCTGAAAAGTTTTGAATTTGTAAAACCATAACCCGTTCGTAGATCCGATGATTTAAACCCTCTTCAAACCTTCGGGTTTTCTTCTCCTCATCGGGAATAAAAAATGAGGAGAAGCGTGACAACTCTGCAAATTTTGCAGCATACTGGCGTACCGTCATGGTCCCTTGCACCAAGTTAGTAAACTCTCGGGCTCTAGCTTCCCGGTCTGCTTTCGAAAAGAAACGGTCGAAAAAGTCTTGCTTAAAGTGCAACCAGCTCACTTCTCCAGTTCCACCAGCTTCTCTGATGGCTTTCTCAGAGTTCCACCATCTCTTCGCTTCTCCGATCAATTTAAAAGCTGCAAAACGAACTTTCTGTTGATCGGTACACTCCAAAACACTGAATATCTCTTCGATGTCTTGAATCCAATCCTCAGCTGCATTGGAATCGCCCCTTCCATGAAAGGTGGGCGGATGAATGCGATTAAATTGTTCGAACGTGCAGCCTCTCTCATTGTTGTTTTCATTCAAATCTTCCAAGTTTCGAACTCGACGTCGAGCAGCCATCCTGGACTTCTTAAACTCAGTTAAACGTTCCAGGGAAGAAAACAAAACATGTAAAACATAAATACCAGCTAAAATATTTTAAAACAAGTAACAAATAAATAGATGAAAATAGTCTTAATCAACTCATAAAGTCTTTCCTACCCTATATAATTGTAAGCCCGACCTGGCTCTAAACTGCCTTACGTCTTAGAATCTAAACCTCAAAGTCTAAACCTTAAATTAATCTTTCTAAATATCATCTCCTATATTCCACAAATTAAGTCTGTTGGATATAAAATCCCTAAACCTCAAATCTCAAAAACGCAATTACAAAGTCTTGCAAAATCTAAAACCTTAACTATCCACATAATCGTTTCTTATTCTTTAAAAATTCTACACCTCAGCTCTAAAATTTCTTTGCAAACCCACAGATATCTAAACCTCCAAGGTTTATAGTATGCAGAATTCAAACCTGGCTCTGATACCAACTGTAACGCCCCGTTCCCAGAGGTCCGGAGAGTTCACTCTTAATACTTAAAATTAACTTAAATAACACAACTATAAACTCCAGAAAAACCCATAAAAAAATTCATACACTTAATCAAACCAAAAATCTAAGTTCCTCCATGGCGACAATAAAGAAATCCCCAATAAAATAAATTAGAAATTCTCCAAAAACTCGAAATATCCTCAACTCATCAAATCAAATACCCGAAAAATAAATCAGTTTACTAACTACGACTCTCAAATAAACGTTTGTACCCTCAGGCACTTATTCCACTACGATCATCACACCTTGCTAAACTTTCTACTCTTGCTCTCCAGCTGAACCATCAAAATTATCTGAAAATATATGGAGATAAGGGGTGAGTTATCAACAACTCAGTAAGCAGAGAACACATACTAGTGTATAAACATGAGCATTTATAGAAATCAGAATGCAGAACAAAATATTTTCATTTTTCAGAGTGCGGAAGCAAAACATGTTATCAAAATATCAGAGCGAAGATTTAGAAAAAATTTCATTCAAAATATTCTTTGGCATAGCATAAATGATCATCATCATCAGAACATCATATCAAAACAGAAACCATGTATAACCCCCGTGGTAGGGTTGTGCATCTGCGGATAGCCAAGCAGAACATAAAACACTCTGTCACCAAGGTGTGCACTCAAAACAGAGACCACTACTATAACTTGTGGCAGGGCCGTATCCACTATCGAGCCCCACGAGAACCGCACCACCACCACCGAAGGGTAGTCTCACTGCCAAACTCTTCCACATCACGATCCAGTCACTGCCACCAGCGTCTTTCCCGTAGCAGCAACCCTCGAATCAGACTCAATGCCGCCGTCGCATCCCACCCTAAGCCATCGTTCAAGCCATTGAAGAAACCTCTGTTTTTGTCTCCGAAAACAGTGCACGTTTTTTTTCCTTTTCTGTTTTGCTTTTCAACGCAAACCAGCCGAGAGCCGCCGCCAGCAGCAGTAGTGTATGCCAAGGAATAAGTCTCCACAGTCGGAAGTCGTCCAGTTGTCACCTAGCACCACCTTTCATCGCCGACGCTGCCTGATACGCAAACTCCCTCTCTCCCTCGCGGTTGCTCTCTCTCTGTCATTACTTAGCTCTGCTTATCACGCTGCCGAACCACTCAACCAACCTCAAACCGCTGGCTAGATACTCTTCGTTAGCCCTGTTCAGCCGTGCATCCTTCATCAGCACGCCACCCAACTGCCAGCATTTTCCACCGAAGCCACTCAGCTCCGATCGGATCCCTGGTGTAGCCTCCTTCTTCGGTGAGCCTTGTCACTGCCTCTTTTCACACTTGAGAACTATTTTCGGTTTTAGTTAGCGTCCGTTGCATGCATTTGTAGTTCCAGTAATTTGTTGCCCTGCATTTTGAGGTGTTTTGATCTTGCATTTTGAGGTGTTTTGATCTGTACGTAAGGTTAGGGAAACTTAGATCTAGGATATTACGATTTTACCCCTTGAGTTACAAGCCAAGGCTTAGGGAGGTCTGAGTTTATTTTTTCGGTTGGGTTGAATTTTACGAGGGGTTTTTTATGACAGATAAGTCTTTTATTATGTTAGTAAAAAAAATGTTTCTTAAATGCTTTAAATTATTATTTCTTTCAAAGGAATAACCGGTAGTATTGTATTTTTACAATGACTTAGTTTATTATATGATAGCTGTGTAATTTAAAATATTTTTGTGTAATTATATTAGCTGGTATTAGATTTTATAATTACTCGTCAATAGTAAATAAGTTAGACTTTTAAAGGTTTTTAGCCGAAGTTATTAAATGGACATTGCCAATTTTAAGAAGGGATGTTATATTTTGGGCTTTTGAGGGTTTTATGGAATTAAATAGGTTATTTTATAAGTTTAGACTTAAATATCGAAATACGTGATTGATTGGAAATTTACGGGAATTACTTGATTATTTGATAGGTGTCGATTGTTAATTATCGACATTTTGAGAAAATTTCTGAAAAGCTAAGAAGTCTAGGTAAGCAGGGTTCCTATGCTAGAATTTGCATTAAATAGAATGAACTGAGTTCCTTTTTGGAAAATGTGCATGTTCTGCTATGAAAAGAAATTTGAAAACAACCTCAGATATTTGTTTTGCATTACTCATGAGATTCTGTTTAAGAAGAACGTATTTTCTGTCATGACTGGTGTAGACATGACCTTATTTTTGACATTCTGTTTCTGAACTTTGAAAAAGAGAGCGAATATTAAATTTTGTGCATAAATTATGTTGTGATATGATTTTGTTCAGTACTCTGTTTGGATAAGACGTGATTTCTGAAAACCTTTGGCATGACTCTCTGATTCTGAATTTGATTATGTTTTCCTCTCTATTCAGTTATGGCCTTGCCACGGGTGATAATAGTGGCATACGGTCCAACCACGGGTTACAATAGTGGATACGGCCCAACCACGGGTAATAATAGTGGATACGGCCCAACCACGGGTTATAATAGTGGATACGGCCCAACCATGGGTTATAATAGTGGATACGGCCTAACCACGGGTTATAATAGTGGATATGGCCCAACCACGGGTAATAATAGTGGATACGGCCCTGTCACGGGTTATAGTAGTGGTCTCTGTTTTGAGTGCACACCTTGGTGACAGAGTGTTTTATGTTCTGCTTGGCTATCCGCAGATGCACAACCCTACCATGGGGGTTGTACATGGCCTTTGTTCTGATATGATGTTCTGATGATGATGATGATCATTTATGCTATGCCAAACAATATTTTGAATGAAATTATTTCTAAATCTTCGCTCTGATATTTTGATAACATGTTTTGCTTCCGCACTCTGAAAATGAAAATATTTTGTTCTGCATTCTGATTTCTGTAAATGCTCATGTTTATACACTGGTTTGTGTTCTCTGCTTACTGAGTTGTTGATAACTCACCCCTTATCTCCATATATTTTCAGATAATTTTGATGGTTCAGCTGGAGAGCAAGAGTAGAAAGTTTAGCAAGGTGTGATGATCGTAGTGGAATAAGTGCCTGAGGGTACAAATGCTTATTTGAGAGTCGTAGTTAGTAAACTGATTTATTTTTCGGGTATTTGATTTGATGAGTTGAGGATGTTTTCGAGTTTTTGGAGAATTTCTAATTTATGTTATTGGGGATTTCTTTATTGTCGCCATGGAGGAACTTAGATTTTTGGTTTGATTAAGTGTATGAATTTTTTTATGGGTTTTCTGGACTTTATAGTTGTGTTATTTAAGTTAATTTTAAGTATTAAGAGCTAACTCTCCGGACTTCTGGGAACGGGGCATTACACATTCAACACTGTTGATAACAGCAGATACAATATGCCTTGATTCCCCTTTAGTTACTACTTTGATAATTTAACTGTTTTAACATAAACTACATCCTTCTACTTTCTCTCAGGTAATACCTGAACAACTGGTTTTCTTATTTTTCTGTGCCTTGATTGCCTATAAGTGACAGCTCTAGTAATTGATGAGGCTACCTCCTTTTAAGAGCCGAGGGACTAGGTCTTTTGATACCTACATACTTGAGCTGCAATGCAGTTGAACTTGGACTGAGCATGCTTTGTAAATTACTTGATACCACACCTATTATATGAGATGGCTCTGTAAGATGAGTATGGGAAGAAGATATGTTTCGAGCTTATTCTCCCTGTCCTGTTCGTGCAGTTTTTCTAAATTGCCAAATTTTATTGATTTTTCGTGAATAATCTTCTTGATAAGTTTTAATCATAAATCCTACTTCTAACTTCCCATTTTTTTTCAAAAACAATTAAATCTTTAAGGGGTTATAATCACCTTTTAAAGTTTATCTGGTGGACAATCTTCTTTACGCCCATCAAGTAAAGGCTTCCAAGTTACAATAATGTATAATAATACAGGCAATGGATTTTTCCTCGATCCCATGCAAGATTGACACTTTTTTTGAACATATTTTTTCATATCTAATCTACACACACTGGGTTTTGGGCTGGCATATTCATCTCATTCCTCACAACATATACATCCTTTGCCTTTTATGATTATGAAGATGCCCCTTACTATTTACTGAGCCTCTTTGGCTTCTGTATTTTTGGCATGTAGAGCATTCAAGGTTATTTCTTACTGCTCCATCTAATTGATTTTGAGGTGGTGGTGTATGAAGCGATAATCAGAGAAAAACCATCCAGCAAGGAAGAATCGCGGGAGTTTATCAAACGTATGCTTAATGCACTTCACTCTGACCATTTCTCATTCAAAAGTTGAGCTGATTTTGATGGTCACATCCCTGTGTGTTGCAGGATATTCTGGCGGTCAACCAGAGGTGGTAGGATCTGTTCTTGTAACCAATCTTAAGACTGGAAAAAGAAATGGTGGATGGGACAGAGCCGAGGTAATGGTTTCTGGCACTTTTATTTGGATGTGTGTTAAAACATGAAGAGAAACTCGAAATGCATAGGCAGTTTAGAGAAAAATCTCATTCTCATTCATCATGCTTAATGACACATGATCTATTGCTATTTATACATTACAAAAGCTGAAAGAAAAAGCTCTAAAAACTAACTTTAAATCTTATATACATTTACAAGAAACAATCTGCAACTTTTATGGGCAGCATGGTCTAGACAGTGCTTTATGTCAAGTTCTTGACACTTCATGTGTGTAGCCATGCTTCTCACAAATCTTTTCAGACTCAAAGCTTTCTTCCTTTTTGCTGCTGCCTTCTGCTTCTTGTGTGCTGCCGTATGCTTTATTTGCTTTTGTTGCTGCATGTATTTCTTGAGTGTTGCAGTGTACTTCATGTCTGCTTTTGCTGCTGCATGTGTTGCTTTGTGTGCTGCAGCTTTGATGCTCAGTGTCCTCATGTCCTTCTTGCTTGCAATTCTTCTCATTACATCTTATTTTGTGAGAATGTGCTCTTCCTGATGAGTGAATATTACTTGATTTTAAGCCCACCTAATCTCAGTACATGTTAAAAATGTATTTCTCTACGTATGAAAAGGGTATTGTTGCTGTTTTACATCACATCTTCTTTTCTTTACATAGTTTCTATCGGATTCACTTGGGTTTTTGTTATTGGAATAAATTCCGTTAATGTTTTGCATATGGAGATCTAAATTTTAGCATGTCTATTCACTTCCCTTTAGAAGTAACCATGTAAATTAGCTTTGGAAAATTAATATTTTTCTGCATGGTGATATACATTTATTTTTATAATATACCAGATTCTTTGTTTTTATAATGCCTGGTCATTGATAGCCTGGTAAAATTCTTAAGATCCATATTCTCTTTGCCATTTGATATTTTTTGCCAGGAATCTTTCTTTTCAAATAATGTTTATTAACTTCTTCCTTGACTTCTTTGTTGACGAACGAGCTGCCCTCAGATCAACGAGGGATTTACACTCAATGTTGCTGGAGGTTTGATGCTGGAACATCCAATGACATTGCCTTTTGTGGAAGCAGTGGTCAGTAGAGCTTCTTCTCTCTCTCTCTCTCTCTCTCTCTCTCTCTCTCTATTAGTCTCTCACATACACACATGCCCACACTTTGGAGGAGCTAGTTTTAGGCACCACACTATTGTGGATGGCACCCAGACTATTCAAGTCTTTCTGACACCTAAGCCACTCCAAAGAACTCGCCTGACTAGTGATCCACATCCCCAGTTAAAACCTTCTTCCTTATGCTCCATCAATGAGTGCTAAAATTCTGCTTTATATTTTTGGTGTTCTAACAAACAAAGTTTTTGCCACACTCTCTCTATCAGGCATTGGCATTCAAAAAATATGTATGATTATATCATCCAAGGGATCATGAAACGCGTGGCACTACACCCATAGGAGGAGCCAGGGATCGAGGGGCAGTTCACTTTGGTTTCCATAATGATCTCAATTTTAAGGTAAAGTTTCCATACGTTTTACATTGAGTCATATTAAATTCTAAATTTGTTTTTGTAAGATCTAATTAGAAAATGATAAAAAGAAAAATATTTAACAAGGCTTTTCAATGTAATGAAATTTGTGCATCAAGAAAAGAGAATAATTAACGTTTTTGTATGTGGATTTCTGAAACTAAATATGCTCTTTATTGAGGTATATTTAAATGAAATATGGATAAATTTAGTTCTGCATTTAGAAGAAAGGATTATTTTTGTAGGATACAAAATCAAAACACAAATAATAGGTTTAAACATTGACATTGACGGACTAACCTAATAATCAAGAATAATGCTATGATGCCTTTTAATTTGTACCACTCATTTTGCCTATTTGATATGGCACTACATCGCTTATTAAAAAAATTTTTAAAATATATATTCAATATAAGACGGTGCTCGAAACACAAAAAGATGTAGACGAAAATCCTAAATTCCCTCTACTATTTTATGTTTGTATTTTTAATTTTTTTAGTAAGCCATGTGACAGTGCATTAACACTACAAGAAATAAGGCTTTTTGCAACCAAAATTATTTCCGACGACTAGTATTTTGTCACAAGAAGTCAACAATTACTGTTGCATGGCTTCATTTCCGGCAAGTGGCTGAATCGCCACAAAAACCGCACTTTTCCTAGCATAAATTCAGCGCTGCAAACACAATTGTTGCAAAATGTCAATAAAATAGATGACATTTTGCGACAATTTTTATTTGTGGTGATTCTAAGTTTGCAGCAAAACTCAAGTTTTAACATTTTCGATCCTTTATTTTCAGCGAACAAAAAGGTGAGGCTAAAACTCAAGGCATTGGTTCTTCGAGATTTATATTAGTATATTTTTACTTAAAAGTGGGGATAGATAAACATATGGATCGACTGAGTTTTGTAGTATTTATTATTAGTCATGTGAGTCTCTCAAGGAACATTAAATAATCAACAAATATGGTGAACCAATTTTATGTATGTATTGATGATCTTGTTCTTTTACTCTAATCATATTGTGAAAGTCACCAAAAATTCATTCAATTCTAGCTGGCTCGCCCGTAGAACAATGTTAATGATATTCACTACAACAAATTTTAGCTTTTGGGATGAAATTATTTAGAAACGAACTAAATTTCGCCCCAAAAAGTAATTATTGGAGAAGTCTAAAAAAATGTATGACTTTATAAAATCGTTCAAAGGGCTAAATATCCGTTCGAACTAGATCTTCTGTGACGAATTAGTTCGTCTCAAAAAATCAAGCTCATTCGAATGACAAAAAATCTGTTCGAACCTAGAATTAACATTTGTTTGAATGGTTCATTTGAAGTAATTTATTTTGCCAGAGAAAGTTCAAATCCATTTGAACCTCAATTGGTTTGTTCAAACGGAGAAGATTTGGTAAGAAATTTGGCGGGAAGGTTGCAAGATTGTTTGAACTACACATATTGCGTTCAAACACAACATTTATGCATACGAATGGATCATTTGGTGGGAAATTAAATTAAAATTGTCGGGGACTTTTTTAAACCTTGTTCGAACGGAACATAAAATATTTATGAATTCATAAATTAATTGTAATTAATGAAAAAATATTTTAGTGATTTATTTTATGTTAAATAAATATTATTTATAGTGTCATTTTTTCTATTATCGTGAACGTTAAGTAAAATGAAAAAAAAAACGAGCTAGCAAACACTAAAAATAAAAACCATACATTAATGCATCCTAAAAATATAATGTATGGCGGGAATATAATGTATGACTACTTGAATATTTAAATTATTGATACAAAATACAAATAGTCATGATTGTCCATACAAAAAAGTTCATTTAATGCAAATAAAAGATATACACTACTAGGCCAGATCGTGTAGCATTACCTCGACTTCAGCAAGACGTGTCTCAATATCAGTCACTCGAGACATGAGCTTCGACTCAGTCTCTGCAGGGCGACCTGGACTACATCAATGATCTCTAATGTCTGTGCGCGCATCTCTACACACATGATATTTGTAATCTCTTCACCAATAGCACTACGTGATGCACTCTATGTAGATACCTCGCTAGACATGCCCTGTGCACCTCCCTGAATGTCGATCGCCTCTGTAATGGGTGCACAAAAATGAAATCTGCAGTGTCCGATGCTATGAGACAAGGTCGTCCAGTTGATCAGTCCAATCAGCTCCCAAACACGCTTAAACGCATTTGTCCTGACTCCTTTCACTAAAAGAAATCATGTGAGTAGGACTCCAAACAACAATATATCTGTCATAAAATCTTTTTCATAAGTAAAAGTATTATATATATCAAAAGGAGTAACCAAGTGTATTGTGTAAAATAAAACTCTACCTGTCGTAGTATAGGTGGCCTTTGAAATTATCCTAGCAAATATATATCTCGCAAGGTCGATAAGCACCCTACGAGCTACCCAAAACATAAATCATGCCCGGTCCATGCTCACCTCAGTCTTGTGTAGTCGCAGATCGATGTTGTTGGCTAGTATAATGTTCGTGATCTTGAAAAATTTAGATAAGTGCACCTGTTTGATGCTCTTGCTCCCATCATAGAAAGGAGCATCTGGACCCACAACCAACTGACTAACCTCTTGATCAGCGAGGCCATCGATTTCATTAGGCATCACAGTATCTGATCAAGATAGTTATGTCGTTCGAATAGTTTCCATAAATATTTTATCCGTTCGAACATCTTACGAATACCGTTCCAACAAAAAAAGAAATATTGCATTAGTTATTATATACTACTATATATATAATATACTTGTATATTTATAACTATCATATAATATGGTATATACTTATGCTAATACTATATAGTATACTTATATATAATATACTTATATAATATACTTATAATACACTACAATATCCTTATCTTCTACTATATATTTAGACTAATATATATTCTTAACATATACTATACATATTAACTTATATATATTCTTAACATAAATATTATACTTATATATACCTACACTTTTATATATATAGTTATAAAATTAGATATATATATATATATTGTACGTTTGAACGGCCTGTTATTACTGTTCGAATGGTTTAATTATGTGCGAATGGAAATTTATAGCGTTTGAACTTATAAAATATGTTGGTGCCATTGATAAGCTGTGGCGGAGTCAATTTGCGCTATATTACACTTTCAATTATCAGTTCGAATGTATATAATTGATGTTCAACTAAATTGATCCAGGCGGGAAATGTTTCTCGCTTCTCTGTTTTCGGGTTCGAACGGTTAGTAAATTCCGTTCGAATGAGAAAATAATAAATAAGACGTCCAGAAGCAAAAACGTGTGGACATTTGGGAGATTTTGTTTTTGAGATACAGAGAGCGTGAGAGAGATCATGAGCGTGAGAAAGGGAGAGACCATGCTAACATCAACTCTTTCTTTCTCTTCAATTTGCTAAGTTTTTTTGCTTTGATATTCTATTTCCATAGAATTGTTTTATTAAAAAACTCAAATTTATGTTCTCTTCAATTTAATTTGTTCCTTTCCTTTCTGTTTTTGAACAAAAGATTAAGGTTAGAATTATATATTTGTATTTGGATGTGAGAAACATGTAAATATATTTGTATTTGGATGTGGGAATATATTTGTGTTTTTGAACAAATAGGAAAATATATTTGTGTTCTTGCAATGTTTGTGAAATATGCATCTTATGAGATTGTGTTTATCCCATGAATGTATTATCTGAGATTGTGTTTTGTCTCTATTTCGTGTCTGGAATCTGGGTTGCAACCATTCGAACACAATGATTTCCCTCGAAAGCGTTATCCTGTTCGAACAAAATTTGAAGTGTTCGAACAGTTGTATTCCTATTTTTTTTTTTAAAGAAGAGCAGGAAGTCACATGTCCAAGAGTGACCCCCTCCCAAATTTAATAATAATGTCCTCACCTATGGCGGAGGAATACCGTGGTAACAAAAATGGCCCATGGGAAAACCCATCAAGACCGCAACCAAGAAAACAATCTATGACAATCTTATGTAATGAACAGTTGTACTCTTATCATAAAAGTCTTATGTTGTAATACTTAAACTCAAGTTTAATACTTAAAAGATAATTTATTAAAAACTATAAGGTATAAATAAAAAATAAGTAAATTTAAATTATAATTAATATTTAAAAAATAAGAAACATAAGATTTATTAATACTTAAAAGATAATTAGGTTAAAAACTATAAGGTATAATTAAAAAAAATTAAATTATTATTAATACTTAAAAAATAAGAAACATAAGATTTATTAATACTTAAATTAGAATTAATACCTAAAAGATAATTAGGTTAAAAGCTATATGGTATAATTTAAAAATAAGTAGAGATAAATTATAATTAATACTTGAAAAAAGAAGAAACATATGAATGATCTCCCACTTAAATTGAAACTATAATGTATAATAAAAAATTAGTGAAATTAAATTATAATTATTATTTAAAACATAATAAACATAAGAATTAAAAAAATAGGTAATACTTAAATTTAAATTAAAATTTAAAATATACTAAACACAAGAATTATTAATACTTAAATAAAAACTTGTACTTATAAAATAAGAATAATATTGGTGATTTGGAATGTGATTTGATTTCAAATGTAATAATTGTAGGAGTTGGTTTACTAGTGGCATGGTTTACTAGTTAGGAGTTAGATGGATTTCATAGTTATTTTTATATGCAATTGAACCCTAGACTCATTCGAGAGTTGTAGCCAAATATTCTTTTAAAGAATGTTTGGATACAACTCTTGAATTGTCCCAAGTAGACAGTTTGTAATTCTATCATCTATATGGCAGATATATTCAGTTTAAACTCTTGTGTTAGTCAATTAAAATTTTGGTTCAATGTTTCCTTATATTTTTTGGGTATGTGGTCTGCAAGTTTCTCAATCCATGAATAGGGTCGACTTATCGTGACTAGCATACTTAGAGAAATGTAGGGAAATGCTACCAAAATTCTTACTAACATTAGAGTTTAAACTGAGTATATATGCGATATTGATGATAGTCTCTCGAATGGGATAGGACCAACTACCTTATCAAAATAGAAGCAGTAAATATGAAAAGACTCTTGTAAATGTTTATCCCATGAATTAGGTTTTTTTATAGACAGCCGACGAGTAACGGAAATACAATGGAGAAGAGTTGGATGATGTTGGGATATAGACTTTGGCGAGAATATAAAGAGTATCCACAAGGGGGGAAGGTTTTTATAGAGTTTGCTCGCATGAGTGTTGCCAGTCGAGGATTTATAAGATGTTCATGCAATAATTGCAAAAATCTTAGTTCTTATAATTTGGTAATAATGGAGAATCATTTTATTTGTAAATGGAATCCATCCTCAATACTCACCTTGAGTCTTACATGGTGAACCATTTCCTAAAAGAATTAGATTTAGCAACCAATCCAATCAAATGGAGGAAGATTGACATGGACGACATAAATATGGATGCTTTTGATGATAGTGATGATAATAAAGAGAATATGACTGAGATGTTAGGCAATCTGGGTGTAGGAATATTTGGGACGAGAGATTGAGAAGAAATATCTACACAATCATTTGAGGGCCATGGAAACTTTGGAAAGCTGTGGGAGGATGCAAAACAAGAGTTGTACAAGGGGTGCACTCTTCATAGCAAGTTGTCTTTCACGATGAGGCTACTCCATATTAAGTCTATTTGTCGTACTTCTGCAAAGGCTATCGACATATTGCTAGAATTATTTAAAGACATCTCTCTCAAGATAATGTAATACCGCGTAATTTTTATGAATCGAAGCAATTGAAGCGAGGGCCAAGATTTGATTATAATATCATTTAGACTGAGAGCTAACACAGTTTAAGTCATGCACCTCTTCATACTTTCACACGGCAGAACCAGAAAACACTTGAAGAATATAGATGTTCCTGCCTTTATGCACCTCTAGCTGCCCTGCTGCAACCTGAAGAAAAGCTTCAGCTTTTCACCAACCCACGTCCATACCTGGAAGCTGCACTGGACCAGTGCTGATCTACTCCACAAAGGTTCCATAACAGAAGCTGTTTCTTGGTAAGTAGTATAGTGGAGCCATTTTTAATCAAGTCATATATAGAAGTGTCTGGTATAGTGTGGTAGGCTTCTCCAATAAATTAGTTATACGTATTGTTAAAGACCCTTAAGCACACTTTGTCCATAAAAGTGTGAGGATTCCCCGAAACATGTTTGAGATATAGTGTTTTGCAATTTCTGGGTGTTGTCCTGGTGTATATTGGCTTGGGGGGGGGGGGGGTTTGTTGGGTTAAAATAACATGCAGGGAGGGGGTAGCTATTTACAACATAGTTATATCCATTCTAATATGTGGAGTTGATGTAAAAATCGAAATGGCATGTTTACATACTGGTTCTCTGTAACGGGAACCAGATTTGTTTTCAGCCATCAATATGGTATTGCATCCACTTGCCAAATCTCCAAAACAGAAGGTTAGTATACAATGGTTGAACCCTAAACCCTTTTGTCTGTTCTCTTGTAGTGATATATATATGTATATATATATATATATATATATATATATATATATGAAGTCTGGTTGATTTTGAATGTGGTTAATAAGATCAAGTTCCATTGATCTATATAATATATTAGATATGCCTATCTAGCTAGCTATTTTCAACAGCACAGGCCAAAAGTTGTGAAACGTTTTCTTTTGTTAAAAAAAAAATGTCGAAGTATATATATATATATGCACATGATCATTATAATACATACAGAAATATTTATATTTGTGATTATTTATTTGCGATGAGAATGACTGATTTTGATAGAAAATAGTCATTCTCATCGTATATAATTGACCATAAATAAGAATTTTTCTTGTAATGATGATGCATATATAGCTAGCTTTGTTATTGTTTATATATATATATATATAATTAAACATCGGTATATACTGATGATATATTAGATCAATTATAATTTCAAAAAGTTACAGATATTAAGCAATTTCTTATAATAATTAGATGCATGCATGGAGGAAGGCTGTGATAGAAAAACAAAGGAAAAACCAAATGTCCAGATTCAAATTGAAATATAAAATTTGGTCTGCCTTCAAAAGATCAAAAGCATGCACACTAGCGTGCATGCTTTAAGTGGTGCCCAGACAGGGACCGATCGAGTACTATATATGAATTTCGTAGCACGATACTAAAGGATTTATTGCTTTGCGCACTACAAGAAAAGATGGATTCTCAGCGCCAGTTTTCGTCGCAATTACCCCCCCAATTCGCTGCAGTCACTCCTCTCGACTATATATGAATATTCTGCTGCTTATGCCATGACATTAGTTTATGTTCCAGCATATTTAAATGTACTTTGGCATTCTCTGCATCCGGGAATATTTTTTAATAAATTGTTAAATAACTACAACTGACAAGATTTAATGAGTTATATTTTTAGGTGCCCTCATGGAGACAAGTGGCCGTTTTAGAGGAAGAGGACCAGTGATCTATCCTAGAAGATGTTTGCCACCGTGGTCAAGTCGAGCCCGCCGACCACGCGGTGTTCACATCGCATCATACCATAGCCTTGTTCAGTCATCTGAGTCCAACTCAGATGACTCAACACAGCCTCCCTCACAAGTTTGGGAGACTCCACCTGCCAATCCAATCCCACAACCGCAACCTACTAGAGATGAAATTGGTAAGGTTAATTACTGTTGATAACTGGATTAACACTAATTAACAGTTTTAATCATGTAGTTTAATCATGTAGTAGTACAATAGGCAATAATAGACCTTTATTATTGTGAGATTTATATATTAATTTATACTTTCATACAGACATGGAGGCAACGATGGTGCCTATTGTAAACCAAGTTCAGAATAAACGGAAGCGTGGGCCTGCGAAGTGCACAGAGTTTGAAAAATTGCGAAAGCATGGGAAAATTCACTTGAAGATTAATGATGGAGAAACCGCACCTTGTTGTGAGAACGCGTCAATGTTTATGACGCGGATAACATGGATATTAAAACATCATTTGGACATGTCATATGCTAGATGGAGTGACGTACCCAAGGTAGAGAAGGACGAGATGATTGAACGGGTCCGGGTAATTTTCTCAAAACTTCGCTGACAAAACTAAAAGTGAACTTAGCATATATGTCTGGTAAATAACTACATTTTTGGTTATAAATATGTAGGGTGACTTCGAATTAGATTGGGAGCTGGATAATCATCGATTGGCAGTTACAAAACAGCTGCGAAAGAGGTTTAACGCCTTCCACCATGAGTTGCATAAGAAGCACATGGCTTATGGCAGCCATGAAGAAGCGTTGGCGTCTGGGACAACTTCGGTCGACAATCTCGTATGGGTAAAGCTATGTGGTCGATGGGGATCTGACGTGTTCATGGTATGGTGTGGTTGTTAATTGACATTAGTTAGATAAGTAATACAATATATAGTGCTGTAGATTGGAGGTTGGCTGGTGGGATCACATGTGTAGTAGTACTAAGAATGGTTGTTTTTGGGCAGAAAATGTCAGCCCAAAATTGGGAGAACCGGAAGAGACTCAATACTAATCACACTGTAGGGCGTAAATCGTTTGTCTGGATCCTAGAGGAGAAGGCAATATTGCCATAGTTTGGGTGGGATATGCTATTATGCAAACTAAAAACAGATTCGGCTTTGCTCAATTAAAGCTGTGGTAGTCAAAATAAGCATTGTTTGAGTAACGGAATATATTTTAGAATAATCATCTTTCGTATACAAAGTGTATATTCGATTGATACATGTCATATGCACATTGTAGAGGGCTAAACGAGCCAACTTGGTGGACTTCTACAAGGAAGTTCGTTGGTCGAAAAAGATGGAAAAATTTGTGACGCCTACCACAGAAGACATACATGTGCGTGTTGAGAAATTACATTCAGCCACTACTACTTCTAAACATAAAGTGGTTCAATTTTTGTTCCAAAAGTGATAAACAAATCAACTTCATAGGAGCACTTACAACAAATCTTCTCTGACCATGTGCAGAAATCCATGGTCTCCAAGATGTCTGAGTTAGAACCTTCCCAACGTACTGAGGAGGCAGTGGTGACAGTCTTCAGGGAGGTCCTTGGAAGTCGACCAGGTTATGCACGAGGGCTAGGTGAGATGGTGATACCAGAGACTACTAGAGTTCGTGACCGGGAGCAAGATCAATGATACTTAGATTTAGTGGCCAAACATAAGAGCGATGCAGAGATGCATAAAGCTAAAATAGACGAGATGAAGGCAAACATGAACAGAGTTTTGGATAGACAGAATGAGATGGAGAGGATGATGACGACATTCTTTGCCGAATTCCCTTATCAGCTCACTAACTCTCTTCAGAGGTCTCAGTGAACAAGATACAATCATGCAATTTCTGGGTGGGATCTTTTTGAGTATTTTGGGTGCAGTTTTGGTAGAGAGATGGTTTTGGGCAGTATATATGCATTGGAGGTTAAAGATATAGTGTTTTGTGGTAACTAGAACAACCTCGATGAAAACTAGTGTCATTTGATATGAATCATGACATCTTTTTTGATATGAGAGGCTCTGCTGATCTAGTAATATGAATGTTGCTTTTTGGCAAATATGGGTTTTGGGGGGGACACAACAGGCTGTGTTGTAATGGTAACGAGGTATGATCTTTAGATTTTGGTACCCTATATTTTCCTACACTGCAGTGTCTTCCATTGTGACTACTGGCATGCTATCTAACTCCTGTATAATGTTGTTATACAGGCACTTCTGATGGGCAGACTTGGGTTAAATTGGGAAACCCAAGTTGTGGTTAAGACTGAGGTGGGAGAGACGAACGTTTTCAAGTTGTATTTAAGATGCATACTTGGGGAAAAGGCCAGTGTTTTCCTTTGGGGTGCATTTCAGGTGCGGTTGTTTTTCATAATATAGATTAAGAATATATTATAAGACATAATAGGAAGATGAAATTAAGCATGTTTCCGTTTGATATTTGTTTGCAAAAAAACCACCTCCATCAAATATCTTCCCTATCTTCCAGACTACATACAATAGTGTCAATATATGCTGATGATATTTGAACATAAAAAAATAAATGATAGTTATTTTGTAATTCCATGATAACAATCATATATTATAATGATATACTTGTCATCCCTCCCATTATTACTGTACAGAATTTTGCCGTTTGTGGGGGAATTTTTTAATGTAGGGGCAGTAGAGTGTAAAGAACATCCTGCATGATGTCTACAAAGTTAGATAGAAGCAGTAAATACTCTGCCATAGGGTGTTCATAGGTACAACAAGACTTATATTAAATCATGGACAAATTAGATAGTAAGCATGTAAAGCCACAAATTTTTCAGTCTGTTTTCTTGTGAAAAATGACTGCAGCAACTTTCAGATTATAACTATCCATCCTCAGTGCCAGGATATATCAGCATATATGCTGATATCAGTCCACAACTATAGCCCACCTTTATCAGCATATATCAATCTAATGTCAACAACAAACTAAAATTACCCAATGCCATTAATTGATGGTATATATAGTAATTTATCCATGCTGGAAGAGAACAAAAAGGCCTTCTCAAAAATTGAATAAAACTAGCCAACTAGTTTCCACACTCCGGGGACCAAATACATGAAAAATCCTACAAAGCCCAGAAGGGGAATGCTGAGTGGAAGTTGGGAGTTACAATATATGCACTAACTTCTAACTAGTATCTCAATGGATTTGCATATATACCATTATATATATATATATGCATAGGTGAGGTATATATATATATACCTCCACTCAATAAAGAAAAACTTCAAGAAATATCATGTAAAAGTTATATGTACAATTATTGGGTAAAAAACAACATAGACATTCAAAAATTAATTAAAATAAAAAGGGAAAAGGAAGCTGGCTAGCTAATTAAGAATGAAGGGAGCCAACTAGCTAATTATGTACAACTCAGTGTGGCTATGTTGAGAACATTGTATTGTGGGTAACATTACATATTGGATACCCTGGGAATACAGACCTGAAGCTAGCTTAGCTTAATATTATTTTGTCAAATGAATTGATATTTGAAGGGTTATTGACAAGATCTAGACAGAGAGAGAGAGAGATGTGTAAATTTGTCCATGATTTAATAATACTAAGTAGTACTAAGATACAAACAAAGAACAAACTCATAGATGTTATCATGAGGATATTCATTTAATTAATTGTGTAAATTAAATACAAGATCTCTGCATATTCCTCATCTATTATATCATGAGGATAATCATGTAAATCTGATCCTTTCAGTGCCCATCTTTCCCTGAAGGTCAAGGGGAGTTTTTGAGTCAGCTTTCTGAGTCTTTTACGCCACAATATTAGTTCTATCAGCTTACCATAGATCGATTAATTTCATTACTTCTCAGTAGATCAAATGGGCAAATTATCATTGTTACAAGACCAGTAATGGTAAATATAATGACATACCATTAGTGGGATTGGGGCTAATGATACCATGAATCTACAGAGAGAGAAGTCATGTTAAGTGCATGTCATGTAGTATATATATAAGCAATGAAATGATGTATGTCATGTGGTTATATTCAGTGGTTATATTCAAGCCGTTATATTCAAGTGGTTTCATCTCACTAATGATATATGTTAAAGATGTATTACATTGAGATGCAGGGTTGTAACCCAGATGCAAGGGCTGATTAATGTACACAAAAGGAAAAAATATGCTGCTAGTGTGTAGACGGGAAAGTAGATGCAATACTTATGTTGGTGGAGATCCAGTAGTCATGCATGCGGCAACAAATATTAGAATATAACTAAGAGTTGTGTGGGCATATGGACTGAAGGACAAAGCTGCAGGTCATTGAGTCAATGTCTGTTTGTGAAATAGGGTATCATTCCTAACTGCTCAAGCCATAAATCTTTCTACATGTATATAGCCAATATGCACCGGACCAGAATTATATAGTGGCCTCAGCCTTTGTTAAAATGACATGATGTATACCTCTTGGGGGGCTATGTTGTTGATATGAACTGCTTTAGATATTTGATGAATGAATCATGATCATCTCTGTCTATTCTCTCATGATGATGGTTTATTTAATATAGAAAAAGGAATCATGTGTTTCTATATATGTATATAGCCATTGGGTGTTCAGGATCGTCATTCTCAACTTGATGCTATATTATACTAGATGACTACTATGCATTGACTAGTGTCATAATTAGTCGGTTAAATTTGCATCCAGATTGCAAATATAATTATAATTGAATTTGTTTGTTTAAGTCATAATTTGTTCAACATATATGTTTGCTTAATTATAAAGTATGTACCATCCCAGATTGACGTTACCACTTGGATTTTAATGCAAATATATATTGCAAAATATATATGTATTTGGGGTATGTACGTAAAATTGTGCCAAACGTAGTGCAACAGGACAGTAGCAATTTAAGTGCCCACTAATGGGTTTTTTCACACGCAAATACGTCCACGTTTTGGGCTGAAATAGCACTGTAAAAAAATGCCTATCGCGGCGAAATGGGAACGACACCCCAGCATCCCAATTACAGTGCGTCGAACACAAAAATCGCTGGAGAACACCTATTGCGGCGAAAAAACTGCCGTTGCAAGAGTCAGACGTTGGGTCATACACATTTCCGTCGTATGCTAACATCGTTGGGAAATAGCTTATTGCGGCGATGAAGGAACGCCGCTAGAAGAGAATAAATCCCGGAATAGACATATTGCGGCAGACTCTTGATTGGTCGAGACAGCAGATTTCCAGCGAGAGAGGCAGATTTTACGTCGACATCCATCGCGGCTATAAATCATAATTACGGCGATTACTGAGACGCCGGCGAGAAGCGAAATTAATTGCGTCGACTAATTCAATATTTTGCGTCGCATAAAATTGACGAAAGCAATTTATTCCGTCGATAAATTGTCATGTTTTGACACGCATTTGTGGCGAGTATTTCCATTTTCGCAGCAAAATCTATTCGCGGGAACAGAAACACCATTAGCGGCGATTTTGACATCTCGCTGATTGTCATAAAAAAAATGCATTTAATCTCAACCAACGTGCGGCGATTTGCTTATCGTCGAGAGCGAGTGACTGCAGCGAATTGGGGGGGTAATTGCGACGAAAACTGGCGCTGAGAAAGGCCTGTTTTCTTGTAGTGTTCAACACTTTTAATAACTGCAAATACAGTATGCCTTGATTCCCCTTTAGTTAGTACCTTTTTGATAATTTAACTGATTTTAGCATAAACTACATCCTTCTACTTTCTCTCAGGTAATACCTGAACAACTCGTTTTCTTATTTTTCTAGGCCTTGATTGTCCATAAGTGACAACTCCAGTAATTGATGAATCTACCTACTTTTAAGAGCCGAATGGGGACCAGGTCTTTTGATACCTACATACTTAAGCTGCAATGCAGTTGAACTTGCACTGAGCATGCTTTATAAATTACTTGATACCACACCTATTATATGAGATGGCTCTATAATATGAGTATGAGAAGAAGATATGTTTCGAGCCTATTCTCCCTGTCCTGTTCGTGTAGTTTTTCTAAATTGCCAAATTTTATTGGTTTTTCATCGATAATCTTCTTGATATGTTTTAATCATAAATCCTACTTCTAACTGCCCATTTATTTTTCAAAATTAATTAAAACTTTAAGGGGTTATAATCACCTTTTAAAGTTTATCTGGTGGACAATCTTCTTTACGTCCATCAAGTAAAGGCTCCAAGTTACAAGAATGTATAATAATCCAGGCAATGGATTTTTCCTCGATCCCATGCAAGATTGACACTTCTTTTGAACATATTTTTTCGTATCTAATCTAAACACAACCTGTTAGGTTTTGGGCTGGCATATTCATCTCGTTCCTCACAACGTATACATCCTTTGCCTTTTATGATTATGAAGATGCCCCTTACTATTTATAGAGCCTCTTTGGCTTCTGTATTTTTGGCATGTAGAGCATTCAAGGTTATTTCTTACTGCTCCATCTAATTGATTTTGAGGTGCTGGTGTATGAAGGGATAATCAGAGAAAAATCATCCAGCAAAGAAGAAGCGCCGGAGTTTATCAAAGGTTTGCTTAATGCGCTTCACTCTCACCATTTCTCACTCAAAAGTTGACCTGGATTTGATGGTCACATCCCTATGGGTTGCAGGATATTCTGGCGGTCAAGTAGAGGTGGTAGGATCTATTCTTGTAATCAATCTTAAGCCTGGAAAAAGAAAAGGTGGATGGGACAGAGCCGAGGTAATGGTTTCTGACACTTTTATTTGGATGTGCACTTCCTGATGAGGAAATATTACATGATTTTAAGCCCACCCAATCTCAAGACAGGTTAAAATTGTATTTATCTATGTATGAAAAGGGTATTTCTGTTGTTTTACATCTTATATCATTTTCTTTACTTAGTTTCTGTCGGATTCACCTGGGTTTTTGTTATTGTAATAAATTCCATTCATGTTTTGCACATGGAGATCTAAATTTTAGCATGTCTATTCACTTCCCTTTAGAAGTAACCATATAAATTAGCTTTGGAAAATTAATATTTTTCTGCATGGTGATATAGGTTTATTTTTATAACATACCATACGAGGTCATTGATAGCCTGGTAAAAGATATATTTTCCTAGGAATCTTTCTTTGCAAATACTATTTATTAACTTCTTTCTTGACTTCTTTGTTGACGAACGAGCTGCGCTCAGATCAACGAGGGATTTACACTCAATGTTGCGGGAGGTTTGATGCTAGAACATCCAATGACATTGCCTTTTGTGGAAGCAGTGGTCAGTAGAGCTTCCTCTCTCTCTCTCTCTCTCTCTCTCTCTCTCTCTCTCTCTCTCTCTATTTGTCTCTCACATACACACATGCCCACACTTTGAAGGTGCTAGTTTAAGGCACCACACTATTTTGGATGGCACCCTGACTATTGATCAAGTCTTTCTGACACCTAAGCCACTCCACTCCAAAGAACTTGGCTAACTAGTGATCCACATCCCCAGTCAAAATCCTTCTTCCTTATGCTCCATCAATGAGATCTAAAATTTTTCTTATATTTCTGGTGGTCTAACAAACGGCGTTTTTACCAAACTCTCTCTATCTGGCGTTGGCATGTTAACTCTAACCAATGTTGTTGATTTGGACCACATTATGGTTTTGTTTGGTCATCAATTTTTAATCTAAAGTTATAATTGAACTTTCAACTTGAATGCACAATATGTCTTCTTTTTCCTGTTCACGAGGCTTTGGGCTAAGCCAAACTTCAGAAAATGCATGTATGACTATCTAATCTTACTCATAAAAAAAAAATGTATGACTATATCATCCATTGGATCATGAGATGTGTGGCACTACACCCACAGGAGGAGCCAGGGATTGAGGGGCAGTTCACTTTGGTTTCCATAATGATCTCAATTTTAAGGTTAAGTTTAGGTAATATGCTATCATCTTATTGCAATTAATATATCAAATGTGTTTAAATGGTTTTCTCTGTTTTAATTTGTAACTAAACCCCTAGGGGTTGGCTTGAGTAGTAAAGGCTTTGGGCTTGGGGGTATGCTCCACCCTAGGTGTCTATGATTTAAATATCCTTGAGTGCAAACAATCTTTACGAGTCATCAGATTGAAGGATTTTTCTCCTGAATGCACTTGCAGGAAACTCTTGGCCAAGAGGTTGTGCACTTCCAAGATTAGTCAAGACGTTATTCCGAGACACCCAGGTGCCCATAAAAAAAATGTAACTAAAAAATTTGTAAAATTATTGAATTTTCAATAAACTCTTCTAAATAGAATTTTCAATGCAAACATGATAGTCACTAAACTGTCAAGAGTGCTTGGGGGCAGGGTCTTGAAGAAGAGGAGAGGTTGTGTGTTTTGCAGAAGGCTAGCAGGAAGGAGATGGAAAATAACGGCTTTAATTGCCAGGGGATTTAAACGGGGAGTTTTGGTTTTAGTAATACGGTGCATATTGAATTAAAAGGTTGTTGGTGTCGTTTTGTTTGTAGGATCTTGAGTTTTCTGTTTTAGTTAAACGGTGTGTTTTGTCTTTAGGAGTTTTTAACTTCGTTTTACGATTTACGTCCTTGCGTTTTGATACTCTTCATGCTCTGTGTGTATAAAAACAATACATGGCCTGTGTAATCTTTAGACTTCGATCATTTGAGTTCAATAAGAAATTGGAGGTTTGGAATTCCTTGAAAATTCCCTCTCAAGATTCCCTTCGTGAATCTTGAGTTTGAAGATCAGTTCTTGTCTCGATTTTCCTCTGGTTACTCTTTCCTTGTTAATTCTTTTGTGTTCTTGGTGAAAATAGCAATGCAGCAGTGTTCTTGATATCAAGAACCTTACAAGTGGTATCAGTAGTAGTCGATCCTTGCAACGGTGATTCTGATGGTGGACGGTACGTGTGCAGCATTGAAAGGTCAGATTGAAGGATCTCAAAGTAGCAGGAAATGATGCAGAAGTAGTTGGAACATCATCAACAGGCC
This sequence comes from Juglans cinerea, assembly GCA_961763995.1. NCBI lineage: Eukaryota > Viridiplantae > Streptophyta > Magnoliopsida > Fagales > Juglandaceae > Juglans > Juglans cinerea. Next base: position 48,686,200 of record CAUIVZ010000001.1, on the reverse strand, counting down.
ATTACTGGGATAACATAAAGGTTAGACCAAGTTTCAGATATGTTGAGATCTTTGGTTGAATCTATAAATGTTATGTATCGTAGAGATAGAGAAGTGTCTAATGAGCCTAGGAATCATGAAGAGAGGGGAGTTTTTTAGAGAAATTTTTGGTTGGATTTACAACATTTTAGTGGCAGTGATCCTGCTGGTTGGATCTTTAAGGACAATCAGTACTTTGATTGTTTTCAAGTACCTTTCCATTAGAAGCTAACGGTGGCCTCGCACCATATGGAAGGTGAGGCATTAGTGTGGTACCAAAATGCCTTGGACTCTGGGCAGTTCAACTCACAGGAGACCTTAGAGGCTTTAACCAGATTAAAACAAACTACTTCTGTTAGTTTGTATATATCATAATTTGAGGCCTTGTCCAATAGGTTGAAAGGCTTGTCTAATAAACATAAGATGAGTTGCTTTATTAGTTGATTAAAAGATGACATTCGAATACCTTTGAAAATGTTTAATCCACTGAACCTTGGGGCTGCTTTTGGCTTGACAAAGCTGCAATAGGAGCATGTGTTGTCTTCAAGAAAATCTTGGAGATAGAATGTCCATTATGTTGAGAAGTGGCCAGTTGATAACATGGGACTGGTTGATCTAGCTAATAAGGGTCAAAAGAGTTTGTTTCCTCTGAAGAAGGTGAATTTATCTCAGATGGATAAAAAAGAAAAAAATGATTATGTTATCACTATGAGGAAAAGTGGAATCCAATCATGTATGCAAGAACCCGAGGTTGTATTTCTTACATGGAGAAAGTAGTGAAATGCAAGAGATAGTTGATAGTGGGGATGAAGTTGAGGCTCAATCATTGCAAGAATCTAATGAATTGGTAAAGAAGGGAATTGAGGAACTTGAGGTTTCAATCCATGCCATTTCTGGTTGTATTAACAGTAATGCCATGAAACTGTTGGGTAAAATAGGCTCATTTTCTATTGAAATTCTTGTAGATTCAGGAAGTACTCATAACTTCCTAGATCCTTTGGTGGTAGAAGCAGCAAAGTTGAAAGTGGTTGAAGATGGAGTTCTTCAGGTAAAAGTAGCAAATGGTACTAGCGTAATCAGTCAAGGTAGATGTGAGGAAATGATTAAGGTGCAAGGAACTAAGTTTCTAGTTCATTTCCATGTTCTGACTCTTGGAGGGTGTGACATTGTATTAGGAGTTCAATGGCTTAAAACATTGGGCCCTATTCAATGGGATTTTACAAATATGTCAATGCACTTTGAGATTGCTGGTAAGAAACTGTTTTTGCAAGGTTTGTTGTCTGAGAAGGTTCATGTAGTAGCTGGAGTTCACATGATGAAGTCTTCCTTCATTACACAGCAAGGTTGGCTACTACAGCTTGTAGCAGTTTAGAATAATACTGAGAAAATACAGCCTTTACCAGAAGTTGAAGAGGTTCTACAGCAATTCAAATCTATTTTGAGGAACCAGTGGGGTTGCCTCCACCTCGAGAATTGGATCATCGAATTATCTTGAAAAAAGGCACTGCTCCAATTTCTGTAAGGCCTTATAGGTATTCTCACTACAAAAAGATAGAAATTGAAAAGATTGTGCGAGACTTGTTAACTAATGGGGTGATTAGACCAAGTCAAAGTCCTTTCTCTTCATCTGTTGTCTTGGTGAAGAAAGTTGATGGCACATGGAGGATGTACATGGATTATAGAGCTCTCAATTAGAAAACTGTAAAGGATAAATTTCCAATTCCTGTGATTGATGAGCTCCTTGATGAGCTATATGGGGTAAGGTATTTTTCTAAACTTGATTTAAGATCAGGGTATCATCAAATAAAGGTGAGGGAAGAAGATATTCCTAAGACAACATTTAGAACTCATGAAGGTCATTATGAGTTCTTAGTAATGCCTTTTGGGCTTACTAATGCACCTGCCACTTTTTAAGATTTAATGAATCATGTCTTTAAACCTTTTCTTCGAAAATTTGTCTTAGTTTTTTTTGATGATATCTTGATTTATAGCAAAGATTTAACTCAACATCTTGAGCATTTGAAAACGATCCTATCTGTTTTATAGCAACAAATATTGTTTGCTAAAAGGTCTAAATGTAGACTTTTCTAAGGAATTTGCTATCGAATGTGATGCCTCAGGAGTTGGTTTGGGGGTTGTGTTGATGTAGAACAACTAGCCTATAACTTATTTTAGCAAGCCACTTAAAGATAAAGCCTTACTTTTGTCAACTTAGGAACAAGAATTTCTAGCACTTGTAAGTGCAGTGGGGAAATGGAGACCTTACTTGCTTGGCTAGCCATTTAAGATTAAAACTGACCAGTGGATTTAAATGGGGAGTTTTGATGTTAGCAATACGATGCATATTGAATTAGAAGGTTGTTGGTGTCATTTTGCTCGTAGGATCTTGAGTTTTGTGTTTTAGTTAAATGGTGTGTTTTGTCTTTAGGAGTTTTTAGCTGCGTTTTACGATTTAAGTCCTTGCATTTTGATACTCTTCATGCTTTGCAAGTATAAAAGCAATGCATGGTCTGTGTAATCTTCAGACTTTGATCATTTGAGTTCAATAAGAAATTAGAGGTTGGGAATTCCTCAAAAATTCCCTATCAAGATTCACGAAAGGAATCTTGCGTTTGGAGATCAGTTCTTGTCTTGATTTCCTCTACTTACTCTTTCCTTGTTAATTCTTTTGTGTTCTTGGTGAAAACAGCAGTGCAGCAGTGTTCTTGATATCAAGAACCTAATATAAACAGTAATGAACAATAACAAAATTAATAATTAAAGAAAAAAGGCAGGGTGACCCTTTGTCACCCTACCTATTTATTTTGTGTGCTGAGGGTCTTAGTTCTTTATTAAACCAGTCTGATATGAAGGGAATTACTAAAGGGGTAACTGTGTCAAGGGGTGGAATACGTGTAAATCATCTACTTTTTGCAGATGACTGCATTCTTTTTGCAAGAGCTAAAACAGAAGAGTGGCTGAGGTTACAAGAGCTTTTGTTGATCTATGAAAAGGCATCTGGTCAGTTCCTAAACAAGGATAAAATATTAATGTTTTTTAGCTCTAACTCGAGGGGTGAGGATAAAGAGAAGATAATGGAGTTAGGGGGAGCAGTTATGAAGGGCAGCTATGAGAAGTATCTAGGTTTACCTCCTGTTGTTGGAAAATCTAAATACAACACCTTTAGAAGCATTAAAGAAAGGGTGTGGAAGAAGATTAATAATTGGAAAAATGTTTTTCTGTCAGCAGCTGGCAAGGAGGTAATGATAAAGGCAGTTTTACAAGCAATACCAACTTATACAATGAGTGTTTTTAAACTCCCAAAAAACCTTTGTAAGGAGTTAAATTCACTATTGGCTAATTTCTGGTGGAGAAATCAGAAGACTAGCAGTTGTTTGCACTGATGCAGTTGGGAAAAGTTAGGGACTTCTATGGGTAAAGGAGGGCTGGGCTTCAAAGATAGAGAGTCTTTCAATATGGCTCTAATAGCTAAACAAGGGTGGAGATTTTTACAGGACTCGAGGAGCATGGCAGCAAGGGTTTTTAAAGAAAAATATTTCAAAACAGTTCCTTTGACAGAAGCAAAATTGGGACACGGACCTTCTTACATATGGAGGAGTGTTTGGGGAGCTTTAAAATTGTTGAAGGAAGGATTAAGATGGAGAATAGGGAATGGAAAAAATATTAAAATATAGGGGCAGAAGTGGTTTCCAACTCCCTCCTCTTTCTGTCTCCAATCTTCTTGCACAATTTTAGATCAAGAAGCCAAAGTTTCTGAGTTGATTACTGGTGGGGAATGGAATGAGCCTTTGATCAAGAGTATTTTCTACAAAGAAGAAGCAGAGAAGATATGTAGCTTACCTATAAGTAGAATGGAGGTTGAAGATAAATTAATATGGGAGTATACTAAAAAAGGTGTCTTCACTATCAATAGTGCTTACCATCTGGAAATGAAGAGGCGGGAGAAAGCAACAAGAGAGTGCTCCAATGGAAGGGAAGGGGAGAATAGATGGAAGGTACTATGGCATTTGAATATCCCAAGGAAAGCCAAAATTTTCCTGTGGAAAGCTGCTAAAGAGTTGTTAGCAACAAGAAATAACATCTACAAAAAGGGCATTATAAAGGAGCAACTGTGCCCAATTTGTAAGAAGGAAACATAAACAACAATACATGCCTTATGGTCCTGTCCTGCAGCTACAGATGTCTGGTCTAATTCGATTCTGGTGATACAGAAATGGAGGACTAATGAACCGGATATGCCAAGCTTGCTTGACAGGTTGGAGGAAAGGGTCAGTACAGAAGAATTAGAAGAGATCAGTATGGTAATGAGAAGCATTTGGTTGAGAAGAAATGAAGTTGTATTCAAAGACACTTTCAAGAGCCCAAGCCAAGTGTTGATACAAGCTAAAGAGGAACTGAGAACATATTACCAGGCTCAGCAGAACCTAAGGCAGAATACAGTACCAAGAGTAATAGAAGGAGAGTCATTGTGGAGCAGACCAAGGGAGAGTTTTGTAAAAGCAAACTGGGATGGAGCTGTTGATAAAGAAGGGAAAAAGGTAGGCCTCGGAGTAGTAATTAGAAATGAGGAAGGTGAAATTATGGCTGCTGTTGGTGAACAAAGAAGTTTCGTTTCTGATCCTGCAACAGCAGAAGTTTATGCACTAAGGAAAGCTATGGAAGTTTGTAGAGATCTTAATTTCAGCAGAGTTGTTTTTGAAGGTGATGCCCAAGTCATTGTGAATGCTGTCAATGAAGAAGAAGAAGATTTTTCCAGATATGGAAGTGTCATTGAAGATGCTAAGAAACTATTGAAGGGAAGAAGCCAATGGAGTGTCAAGTTTATTAATAGAAAAGCTAATGAAGCAGCACATTGCCTTGCTAAAGAAGCCTTATCTTTGTTTTATGAAAATGTTTGGATAGAAGAGGTTCGAGATTGTATTGAGAGTATACTGCTTAAGGAAAAACTTTGTAATACTGGTTTAGATCAATGAATGAATACTGAGGTTATATTCAAAAAAAAAAAAGTGCCTTCGTTCAACACTAAATTTATCTAAAATAAATTCAAATTCAGATTCGAATAGGAATCTGGTCCAAACCATTGAACTACCACTTTAGTGTTGTTATTAATCCATTTAATAACCCTTTCATCAAGGTAGTTCATAATACTCTCCAGTAGTTCCTCTGCCACCATTGCTGTTGCTGAGAAGCACTGCCCCCGCTGCCGCTATGTAGCACTGTTTACATCTCTCTAGGTACACGCTCTGTGTGTGTGTCTTTGCTTTTAAAATAGGATTATCGTTTGGCCGGATCTCTGATGGGTTTTATGCTCTCGTCATTGAAAACAAAAATTGAAACTTTGCATAATCAGAACCCAATAGAAAAGTTGTTATGAAATCCCCAAATAGGATTTTGTTTGGAGCTGAGATGAAAAATGTTTTGGCTTTAAAGCAAGCTCACAACTGGTGGCATATGTATTTATATATATATATATATATATATAAATAGTATATTAGTATATTAGTATATACTATATATTTGTAAACTATATATTAATATATACTATATACTAATATACTATACAATATATAGCATAGACTATATATTAGTATAACTGGTTATACAGTCTCTTATTAGTATAAATTAATTATATATTACCTAGGATACATTATTTGTAACGCCTCAATCCTGGAAGGGTCAGAGAGTTACTTCCTATCACTTAAAATCATATCTCATAGTACTTATATAGACTCCAAATTCTCAATGCCATATAGAAATTATTGTTTCAAGCCAGCTACTTCAATATAATTAAGCTCCCAAAATACCAAATTATTAGAAAACGATAAAATTACTTAATAAAATTCGACAATAGTTATAGAAACCTTCTATTCTTAATCCACTATGCTTAAAAACATCTCAACCATACTATATAATCTTGATCCCCTGGTGAAATATTTAAATTATCTAAAAAATGTTGTAGAAATAAGGGGTGAGTTATCAACAATTCTGTAAGCATGAAACATATGCTAGTATATAAACATGAACATTTACAGAGTTCATAATGCAGAAAAAATATTTACTTTCAGAATGTAAAATCAAATCATTTACTTTCATAATCCAAAATCAAAACCTTTACTTAGAGAATGGAGAATTAGAACATGATATCAAAATATCAGAGGGAAACTTTCATAAACATTTTGATTCACAATTATTTGGCATGGCATAACTGAAACATCACATCAGAACATAATTCCATATTTAATCCCCGTGGTAGGGTTGTGCAAACCCCGGCGGCCAATCGAGCAGAAACAGAATGTGCGATCTTGCCCTTATTATTCTTGGAGCTCTGAGTGTGCACACAAGAAAGACCATGCAAAAACCACTTTGCTTCCAAAGTAGGTACATGGGAAACAGAAAAGTTGGTACCAACCCAAACAGAGGCCACAATTTTACACCCATGGCAAGGTCAGAACATAACAGAACAGAAACAGAATGTCATGCTAGAGGTTTTTAGAAATGACATCATATCATATCAGGGTACAAAACAAATTCGGATCATCTTCAGAAATCACAAATTTTTGCACAGTTCAGAAACAAAATGCCAAAAAAGCTAATGTTTACATTAGTCATGATAAAAAATACTTTCTTATACAAAGTTTCATGAGTAATGTAGAACAAATAATTGAGGTTGTTTTGAGTTTTCTTTTCATAACAAAACATGCATATTTTCTAAAATCAACCTCAATTCATTTCTTTTATGCAAAGTCTAGTACACGTACCCCGCTTACCTGGACTTCTTAACTTTTCAGAAATTTTCCTCAATAATATCAAACAAATATAAATCATCATTGTGAGGGTAGGGCCGCAATGGAGTTGGAGTGAAAGGTGGCTGTCTTGACTGCGAAGCACGTGAGGTGGAAGACAGACTAGAGGTGGCAATGGTCGACATGTGAGCAAGGGGGCGCTATAGTTTCACGTGGGTTGGGCAGTGGTTGGTGTCTTTCGTCATGCATGGGGATCTCATTCATGGCAGTGGATGGCGGCAAGGGGTCCTCTCCCGTCACAGCGCTTGTTGCTGATCCAAGCAAAATGGGTGGTGGGGTAGAGCCTACTGGTGGTTGACGAGGCTTCGATTGTTTTCCTGGACATGGACAGGAGGTTGTGGGGGCTGTTGCGGCTCTAAAAATCCTAGGATGCATGAATGGCAAAACGTGCAAGAGGTTGTGCATGAAGTGTATAAATATATGTAGAGATTTGCATGTTGTGACTAACAAAAAGAGACATGCAAGGTGGGGAGTTTTGAAAAACAAACTACATGTTGGGTCTCCCAATTTACAGCAAACGGGCATGGGCCCTGGGGTGATTGGGTAGAGTGCATTTCAAATATTTGAGCCCACGTTAAGGGTAGTATATAAAATTAATAAAAATGGGGTTTTTTCCTGAATTTTGGGCCTTAATTCAAACTCTACAATTTTCCAACTTGTTCCACAAATTTCTTGGGACCAAAAAAATTTCCATCTAATCGAAAAATATTTAATGAATTTAACTAAATTGGTGAGCCCACAAGAATTCGCTATCAGCCAAAACTAAAAATATTAGGATTGTAGTCTATTCTAAACATTTACTCGAAATCTCAAATGGGCTTTTCGTACATGTAAACAACAAAATAAAATGGACCTGGTGTTGGGCCCGGGTGTTACTTCCCCCCCCTTAAAAAACTTTTGTCCTTGAAATTTTGCTAGTACCATAAGCAAAGCCTAAATATTTATCCAACAAAACCATTCCATGCCTATCCCAATCTTCGATCATATTGTCGAAACTAATATTTCAAAATTCTAACCCTCCAATATTAAGGCCCGATGCCTCCCATATTTTCCCTAGACATACACGTTCGTGCACATTGCGTTGCTTATAATATACTTTGAAAGGTCCGAATCAAGTCTAAAATATAAATCTCAATAATGCAATTAAAACCTAATAATAATTCCGAAGTCTCCACGTAATGTAATAACCTCACACAACTAGTGAAATAAAATCTCAAACCATCATATTACCAAAAGCCACACTTCCATTGCACACTTTGACAACTTGTAGTCCTAAACACATTGTCTCTCACTCTCATACATCTAAAAAGAACTAAATCCCACATTTAACCAGTCCATACATTTTTTAAAATGCCATATCTAAATTCACAAATTCTAACAACGTGTTTGTAGCCTCTAAAACATCAATGTCACGAATCTAAACCTCAAATTTCTAACCAAAACCATTCCTAGAAGTCAATCAGAAATCTAAACTTTAAACATCGTCTCTAAAAACTCAAAAAAACATTACATCTCAACCATCTCAAATTTTAAAGTCTGCAGAATCTCAATCATGGCTTTCGATCAAACTTATATACACTTTCAAAATCTGAACCTTAAATCTTGTAAGAATCATCTCCTATAGTCCACAAAATAAGCTTACCGAAACTAAAATCTCTAATGTCATAAAGATCATTTCCTTGAAATATACAAAATCTAAAACCTCAGGTTTCGTAGGACACATTCCATCGGTTCGCAAGAGCTAAAACCTAACACATCGTCAAAAATCATATTCTGGAGCCACCAAAATTCTGCGACCTTAAATCTAATCAAAATCACTTTTAAAATATGCAGCATCTCTAAACCTCAAATTTTCAAAAACTCAATCCATAAAATCTGCAAAATCTCAAACCTTAAATTTTCATCAAACTCCTTTTTATAGTCTGTAGAATCTCATAAAGGATCTTAATGAAAAACAACAAATAATGAAACAAGACAAAGATGCAACAATTAATAAATATTGGATATTCATAAGTAGACAAACAACAATAGATTAATGGAATGATCATTAGAATTTTTTAAAAAATGAGATTAAAAGTATAAGGAATCATTTGAGTATTCTTTCTTTATAAAAACAAATGTAAAAATTCACTTATACAAGTTTTTAACAATGATAGACTATAGAAAAGAAAAATGTGTATATTGGGAGTCTTGTGTTGGTAAGCCATGAAAAATCTGTTGGTCAGCCTGTTTATGCTAGAGAAGTTTTAAGCGTGGTCTCGGTGGTGTTCCTTCAACATCTTAATCTACTTATTCTTGTTAACTATAGGAAATCCTTGTTTAAGAATTATGTCTCAATGAATTCTTTATTTAGATCTGATTCATCCAAATCCTTTACTAGTATACTTATAGAACCTGATATAATCAATCAAGAAGATTATAATATATTAAACATAGAAAGAAATTTACAAGATTGGAAAATTCCTAATATACCAAAAAATCAAAGCTATAAATAATCTACTTTTTCTTCAAAGTTATTATTTCTTACTAATTATACAATTAAAACTGTAGAGAAAACTATTAGTTTAACATTGATTATGAATTACTACAATTGTTAACCAAAAAAAACTATTAAACATTTTAAGGAACCAAAATATTCTTTCATACATATTCGATTAGTACAAGTTGCTATAAAACCACTCACTAGAAGTGGATCAAATGCATCAGTACTACTTTGTCTAAGAGATGGAAGGCATTATAAATTTCATGACTCATTACTTGGTATAGTAGAATCTAGTCTGTTCCAAGGCCTGGTTTATTTTAATTGCTATCCTAATCATTCCATTTCATTATTTAAAACCAATATTCTATATGCTTTAACATTAAATATTAAAACTAGTGGTTATCATATGATGAAAGGATCACATCCTCTAACTATAATATTTAGGATCCATTATAAACTTATGAGATTCCAAAATACAGATTCATAAACAGATTTATTGGAATCAAATTACTCTTTCTAATGAATGGAAGCTAGATAATATAACTCTATTATATCTTAAATAGAAAACAATGCTATATATGATTTAGAATACATGGATAAAAAGACTGACGGATCAGTCCAAATAGCTTTTCAACCTTTTATAAGATCATTTTCACATTATTCTTCAACAAAACCCTCTAGTTATCACACACCCAAATCTGTTCTTCCTTCGACCTATCATAATATATCCTAGAACTTGGACACTAGATCCAGAATCTGGACACCAAAATCTGGGGAGTTATTTATGGAAACATTATTGACACTAGTACTGTCAGTACTAGTGTACCATCTACCTCTTATAATTCTGTGCAATTAAAAAAATCCTATTCTCTAACATATTCACAAGTAGTTGGAGATGATGCTCAAATATACACCCTTAGTAAGGAAGATTTCAAGATTAATAAAGAATATCTTAAATAAGATTATATGAAAAATAAAATAATCAAAAGAGATTATTATTCTTCTCAACTTTTACAAAAATAGAACGAAATATATTCAAAAGAAATATTGCGAGTACTTAGAAGTGATTCAAGGTAATATACATTTCTTTACATGGTTTGAAATCTATAAATCAAACCAACTATCAACCATAAAGATGACTACTAATCAATGGATTAAGGAAGAGAGTGATCAAATTGTTTATGAAGAATATCCCCATTTTGAAGCCATTAAATGCAGCCAAAACGGTACTCAAATCTTAGCATCATCTAAAAAGAAATATAATTCTAAAACAAAAATTAAAAACCAAATAACATAATCCAACAAAACAATTGTACTAATTTATATTTAAAAACTATGCGTAAACAGTTAGAGAGAATTGAGACCCAATTATCTCCCATTAATCCTACTGTTAAAGAAGCAAAAGAAACTCCTTTATTTGTTCCCCATGAAATACCATCACATTTAAAAACTATTTTTTCTAAAATAAAAAATGATTTACTAGAACAAATTTCTAGGAAGTTAGAAAAATTAAATATTCCTAATAATGTCTCTACTTCAAAACAACCTCATATTAATGTATTAAGTAAAACAGACTCACCTATTATATCTAATTCTAAAATTAGCAATATCGAGAATCAGTTTAAGAATATAGATTTACAAATAAATAATATTAAAGGAAATCATGTTAATGAGTATTCTGCTAGAGATTCTACACAACATATTTCTATTACTCACAATTTGTATCCAAGGCCAGCCCTACCGGATATGCAATTCAAGGAAGGAGAACATATAGTAAGATATGGTTTTTACCATATGTACTATATGAATGAAACATAGATGGATTCTCTGAATATGAAATACTAAATCATTTTCAAGAAATAATTATGGTTGCTAATGTTTATAAAGGAAATGGAAAATAGACCATCAGGTAGCTCACATTAGTGTTACAGGTTTTACTAGCCAATTAAAAGACTGGTGGAATCATTATCTTTCAAGTGAACAAAGACGTAGAATATTAAACCAATATATATTATAAACATGATGAAAGAATGCAAATGTGTTGTTTTAATTACAAGATTTAATATTAGTTTCATATTTTGAATTAATAGTTTACTGTATCATGAGTACCGTTCGAATGTAAAATACCTAGTTCGAACAACACTTTGCAATTTATTAACCTTTGAATGCATTTTAACTTCCGTTCGAACTAGCAATCAAAACCATTCAAATGACTTGATAACTGTCAATTTTGTTCGAATATATAAATTGTCCATTCTAACAAACTCCATGTTTGAACATTCGAACAAATAATAGTTTGTTTGAAAACATTTGTCATCATTCGAATGTACCATATATACATCGTTCAAACAAAAACATTGAACCACCCATTCAAACAAATGTTTTTAATTCGAACGTATATAAATCGTGTTTGATCAAATTAATTTTGTTCGAACAGAAATAAACTGTTTGAACACTCCCTCCATTTGAATAATATCAAATAAATTCAGTCGTTCGATAAAATTTCGATAGAGTTTGAACAGATACCCAACCGTTCGAATAGAAAATATTCCATTCAAACGGGTATTTAGGATGAAAATATTTCGTTCCAAAATAATGTTCTTGTTCGAACGCTTTTGACCTGCTCCGCCCGATTTCGTTCCTAAAAGTATTTTTTGGGATGAAATTCAATTCCATCCCAAAAAAACCTTTTGTGATGGACCTTTTGGGACAAATTAGAGGTGAAAATGCCATTTTTTGGGATGAAATTTTTCATCCCAAAAAATGCATTCTCTTGTGGTGTTTCCAAGAGTAAACAGAGGGAATTGAAGTCTTTTGATGTAGATAATGATCAATATGTAATGTAGATCAAAATAGGCAATCATATCAAACTAGACCTTCTGATCACTTGAGTCTTGAATGAATCCAAGAGATGATGAATGTTATGAACTTAGTCGATCTAGTGATGAATGAGAGCACGTAAATTTCTAAAGGCATTGGTTCTTCTAGATTTATATTAGGATATTTTTACTTAAAAGTGGGGATAAATAAACATATGGATCGAGTGAGTTTTGCAGCATTTATTATTGCTTGTCACATGAGTCTCTCAATGAACATTAAATAATCAATAAATATGGTGAACCTATTTTTTTATATGTTTTGATGATCTTGTTCTTTTACTCTAATCCTTAAAGTTGGAGCAAAAAATCTTCATCCTACTATAATTGTTATATAGTGAGATAGCCATCAATATCATTTTTTTTATAAGAATTTCCCTTCACACGATGATGCATCACTTTATAAAATAAGAAGAGAAAACATTCACAGAATCTAATATCATAAATCAAATTAAAGCTAACTCTCCCAACAAACATTCAAGCAAGAGCATGATATGATCAATACCATGCAACTTATAACATAGCTTAAATATGGTTCATTTATACAACATTTATTGACCTTTTAATATTGTTGTAGAATTACATGGTAAACTTTACATTATGTGTTTATCTCTCTCGCTCCAAACACTAATGTCCAAATAGAAATCTCGAAATTCCATGATTCAAGCTAGTTAGAAAGAACCAATGTTTTATTTTTTTCAAGTTCTTGTCAAATAGTATGACCTCTGAATTAACTCGATTGGCTAATATGCTAATTAATGGAAATGGTTGCACTTTCCACTAACTTAAGACATGATCATAAGGCTCCTAACTAGTTTTGTTGCATCCGTTTTGTGTCACTCCAACGCCTGGCATCAATACCAAGAGAATCATGTTGTGAAAATCACCAAAAATTCGTTCATATTCTAGCTAGCTCACCCGTAGAACAATGTTAATGAAATTTATGAAAATTTTAAATAGGCCAGTATTTGCCTGCAGTGGATATTTACAAGTCAGGTAGATCAAGAACTACTGATCATACTTTAGTTAACAAAAAATTGTGGTGCATTAATTTAAGAGCCGGTTTGGATTGAGAGACACTACTATTCACAAATTTCAACTTACAAATCTCACTACTATTCACAAGATATCTCAATTCATCTAATCTCATCTCTTAATCTAAAAGATAGCAATGTTCATCAGGGCAAGGTTTTTTCCTGTACAAGTCTGGAACCTGGGAAACCGAATTCTCTTTCTGGGTTTCGGCCCGAATCAAAGCTAGTCTGAAACCCGAGTTGCAAAACACGGACCAACCCGGTCCAGGTACGAGTTAGAGATCCGGGTACTAGGTTTAAACCCAGTACTCGGGTTTTTTTTAAACAAAATATCGGTATCAAAGTGACACCATTTTAGTAACCTAAAACGGCATCATTTTGCGTCTGATGGATAAAAACTCCACCCCCCGACTCTCTCTCTCTATCTCTCTCCCTGCAGTCTCTCGCTCTCTCTCTCATTTTAACCATGTCGCAGCGGCAGAAGTAGAAACCTAGGTCGCTAGCTGCCATCATCAAGACTCTATCGCCTTCACTGCATCTCCGTCACCAACGACCTTTGCCTCTTACATATCAGCGGTGATCGATGCAGTGCATACTGCCATGTCTAAGTTGCGTATAGAGATTACTGCTAGCTTTCTGAGTTACGTACAAAGATTCATGCCAATTATGTAACTCAGGTCACGCTAAGTACTCGACTGAGTCAGGTAGAGAGACAATTAGCTGCAGTCAAGGATGTGTGCAAAGACCTCGCATCACAGTAGTTTATATCTTTTATTTATATTTTTTTGTTATAGTTATGAACAGTATATGGTGTTTTGATAATTTGTTTTAGTTATGAATTAAATATTTTTTGTCTTTCCTAGATTAATTATTGATTTATATTATGTGGTGTATAGTTGATAATATTTATTTAACTAGAAATCTTATTTAACATAAAAGAAATCATTAATTTTTTTAAAATTAATTTATGAATTCTTATATGTGATATATATATATATATACATTTTTTATATTTTGAGTTATGTATATATATTAATATTATACATTCAAATGTATAAATGTGGTGTTCAAATATGTTCGTTACGTTCGAATGGTCTAGAAACCTTCCCGCCAGATTTTGCTACCAACTATTTCACGTTTGAAGAAAAAAATTTACGTTCGAACGATTTTAAACTTTCCCCGGCAAAATAAATTACTTCCCTGCCAAGATTTGTATGTTTGACCAGATTTTTTTCCGTTCTAACGGAAAAAACTTTTTGAGATGATCTAATTCGTCACAGAAGATCCTATTCGACTGGATATTTATCCGCTCGATTGGTTTCATAAATTCATCCCTTTTTTGGGACGAAATTTAAATTTCATCCCTAAAAGTCAAATTTGTTGTAGTGAGTATGATATGAATACCATGCAACCTATAACATAGCTTAAATATGGTTCATATATGCAACATTTATTGACTTTTAATTTAATATTGTTGTAGAATTACATGGTAAACTTTACATTATGTGTTAATTTCTCTCGCTCCAAACTCTAAAGTTCAAATAGAAATCTTGAAATACCATGATTGAAGCTTGAAAAAATCAATGTTTTTTTTTTTTTCAAGTTCTTGTCAAATAGTATGACCTCTAAATTAACTCGATCGGTTAATTAATATCGTAATTAATGAAAACGTTTCCACTTTCCACTAACCTAAGACATGATCATAAGGCTCCTAGCTAGTTTAGTTGCGTCTCATGTTTTGTGTCACTCCAACGCCTGTCATCAATACCAGGAGAGTGTTGTCACTCCAACGCCCGTAGAACAATGTTAGCGAATTTTAATTAATAGCTAGTCAGTAGGTGAAAACATAAACAATAGGCCAGTAATTCTATGCAGATGATAATTACAAGTCAGGTAGATCGAGAACTACTGATCATACTTTACTCGTTAATAAAAACCTGGGGCGCATTAGTTTAAATGTTTTTGAATACTCAAAAGCTTGTTGCAAGAAGTGCATGGAATATTATTAAACCAGATTAGAAATCAAGACTAAGAAAGTTGACCATATTATATATATATATATATATATATATATATATATATAAGAAAATTAAAGATTTTCGGGTCCACCAAATATTGCTCCTTGACTTCCATTCTATCTGATCATAATTAAAAGGGTAAATTACTATGTATTATTTCCACACATATTCGAGTGCAAAGACTAAGAAAGTTGACCATATATATATTATATATATATATATATGTATGTATATACTAGGAAATTAGGAAATTAGGTAGATGTAAGAGCATGAACATTAGATTATGCAAATACAAATGTTAAATTTGCATAATATGACATGATTTTACATTTGGTTATTCCACTCAAAACTTACTTTTATATTAAGACTTAAAGCTACGTTTGAGTATTCTCACTATTATTATTTATTTTAATATTATTTTTTACTTACTTTTTTACTATTTATTACTTTTCACCTACTTTTTATTACTATTCAATATTCTATTATTACTTTTTTATTATTATTTACAAACATTGTTAACATTCTTAAATATTCTCCCTGTCAAAATCCAGCCTTAAACCTTACAAGGGGCTTCTCGCAGTATTATATTATATATATTTGGAGTGGCCACGCTTATTAATATATAAGAAAATTAAAGATTTTCGGGTCCACCAAATATTGGTACTTGACTTCCAGTCTATCAGATCATAATTAAAAGGGTATTATATTCTTTAATTTATCTCGATTCTTTACAGCTTGCTCCTTTGACTGATCTGTGTCAATATTCTTTAATTTACAGCGTTGATCAGACTTTCAAATATACAATAGAATCTGATCTGGAACCATCTCAAATTACATGCACTTCAAGCCTCATCAGTCATGATCTAATCCAAATTCTAATCCCCTAATTTGCTTTTTCGAGTGACTTAACGTCTAACCAATTGCTGCACATAACACGATAATATTAAAATCGAGTCGATCACCAAAAATCTCATTTATAGTCTTTGGCGCCGTAGTCGTGGGGTCATTTGAATGACTTTCAACAAAATTTTGTGATAAGAGTTCTTCTATTCTTCGACATATCAACTTTACATCACATACTTATTGAAGAAAAGTTAATTTATGATGGAGAGCTGCTGAATAAATTTCTTCTTGTGATAAGGACGTATAATAGCCCCATGTGGATCGATACTTTTGTAGATGAAAAGTTAAAATAGGATACTCCCATTCGGTTCCCTATATTTTTTCTCAAATTATAGTTAAAAAGGACACTTCCTATAATTTTATCTTAAATTTACCTATCTTCAAAAAGTCTTCTACATCCAATTCCCTATCATTTCTCTATTATATTAAAATATATTTCTCCATTACTTTTTTCTCTCACTTCTATTTACAAATTTAACTACTCAATATTTTTTCTTATGTTTTGAACTATTAGTTTAAAATATTTTATTACTTTTAATATTTTTAGATTATTAATTTTTAATATTTTCATAGTTATTTAAATTATTTTTAAAACTATTATTTAAAACTATAACAAATATAAGTATGAGAAAATGTGTAGATGATTAAAAGAAAAATCAATTTAATTGAAATGAATAAAATATTGATAAAAGTGATTTAGGGGATGAATAATAATTCCCTATATTTGAGGAATAATTGTTCATCCCTTAAACATTTTTCCTAAAATTATGATCCCGATGAAGGAGGCTTTGAATGCAAACGTTAAATTTTTTCTCAAATTATAGAAAAAAAATTATTATAGGGCACCAGATCAAAATGCTTTATAGCCCCATGTGGATCGATACTTTTGCATATGAAAAGTTAAAATAGAGTAATACGCGTTGGCCGGAGTGGAAGGTGACCTAAGAAGTGATCACCTTCAACCATTAATTCATCCTTGGCTAAATATATAGAAAAAGCAATGACACACAACTTATATTTTTAAAAGGCGTATATTTATGTTATAAAAATATTTTTTATTAAATATAATGGTATAAAAAGTCGTTGAAATAAAAATAGTCAGGACTAGCAGATTTTAAAAATAGTATGGACTAAGAGCTCCTTAAGTTCGGGTAAGAACTAAAATACAAAAATTTGAGAAATTGGAACGCTTGAGTTTTGGCAAGAACTTGAGGAGATCTTTCTATGGGTCGTATAGTATCTTCTGATTTGAGTCTGTCTCTCTTCGCTATATTTTATCCCACTACAACAGATTTTGGCTTTTGTGATGAATAAAATTGTAACAAAAAATAAGCAAACCGTCACAAATAGTTTTTTGTGACGGTTTGAGACCGTCACCTAAAAGGCGTCACAAAAAGTTTTTTGTGATGGTTTACTGTTCAACCATCATCAAAAGTTTTTTTTTGTGACTGTTGGGAGTCTTCCATGAGTTGTAACGTTTGAAAGTGATTTTTTGGTGACAATTAAAATCAGCAACAAAAAGTAACGTTCGCACGTAAAAACTAACGTTTGAATGTTAACCCAAATGATTAACATTCAAACATTTTAGTGGAGAAGCGTTTGAATGTACAATTTTTAAGGTTCGGATGTTGGGTTGTCGTTCGAACGTATCTATTCTCATCATTCAAACGTTTAGATCATTTGTGCTTAAAAACGTTTGAACAGAGTGACTTACATTCGAACGTTTTGTTGGAATTCGGTGGTTTAATGTTCGAACGTTGATTTTTGAACGTGAAGCCATGTACGAGTGGCACATAGAGAGCCCATCGAGTTGCAACTTCATATTTTTGAGAGGATCTGTATCGAGGCGAGTGTCATCTCCACAAACAACCTCTCGTATGGAGTCATCATTACCTCACTATTGCTGGTACGGAGTGTACCAGCCCGAGTGGAGGAGTGGCTAACAGAACAGATCAGCCCCATCGACATGACTACATACCGTCAAAGCATTGGACATGAGAGAGGGCATCCTCGACTTCAGTCTGGCCCTGTACCAGACATTATTCCTTCGACCCAGTCTGGGCCTGGTATTGCTCCCCATATTAGGAGTAGTAGTCAGTCACTGACAGGTACATCTACGGGAGATGCGATCCCTACTTGGGTTGATGCGATGATCTTAGATATTACTGCGCACATCAGTACAACAGAGTGTCACCGAGGTTGGCCATAAGTTAGATATCCTAAACGAAAAGGCGACACATTGACTGACAAATTTAATACAGATGTAAACAACTTGTACTGAGTATTTTTCACTTTTATCGTGTTGTTTATAAAATTTTATCATATTTTGTACTTTATTTTTATTATATGTAATGAACAATATTATTTAATATATCTACTATTTTTTAATTTCAATTCTCAATCATTTTTAATGTTAGTTTATACAACTTTAATATTAAATCAATTAATGTTCAAACGTGAATCACTAACGTTCGAATGTTGGCGTAAAAAATTTTCATGTTTGCACATAAGTAGCCTCAACGTTAGAATCTCCAAGGCCCATTCAAATGTGAATATGTATAAGTTTGAACGTAATGTAATTTCTCGGTTGCCTTTTGTGATGGTTTCCACAAACAATCATAGAAAATGTTTTTTGGTGACGGTTTGGGGACTATCACAATTGCCAAACCGTCACAAAAACTCATTTATATTATAGTGTCCATTGGTAATCATATCAAATCAGACCTCCTAATCACTTTGAATGAATCCAACGTCAGATGATGAATGTTATGAACTTAGTCTAGTGAGAGCACATAAATTTCTAAAGGCGATGGTTCTTCAAGATTAATTATATTACAATTTTCTACTTAGAATGGGGATAAATATATAAACATGGATCGAGTGAGTTTTGCAGTACTTATTATTGTTAGTGTGAGTCTCTCAACTAATAAACATTAAATTATCAATAAACATATATATATATATATATATATGTATGGTGAACCTATTTTATATATGTATTGATCATCTTGTTCTTTTTACTCTATCTAATCCTTTAAGTTGGAGGAAAAAATCTTCATCCCACTGTGTGATACAGTGAGCTGATAGCCATCATCATTTTTTTAATAAGAAGAATTGCCCATCAAGCGAAGATGCATCACTTTATAAATCAAAGCTAACAATCCCCACAAACATTCAAGCAAGAGCATGATATAATGAATACCATGCAACTTATAAGATATATAGCTTAAATATGGTTCGTATATACAACATTTACTGATTTTTTAATATTTTTCTATAGATTTACACGGTAAACTTTACTTTATGTATTTTTCTCTCCCTCCAAACTCTAAAGTTCAAATAGAAATTTTGAAATCCCATAGTTCATGAAACAATCAATGTTTTCTTTTCTTTTTTTTTTTTTTTTTTTTTTTTTAATTTCTTGTCAAATAGTATGATCTCTCAAGTACTAAAGAGAGCAAACGCTTCTACATACAAGTTGATGATGTGCTCACCAAGCTGGTGTAACTCGATTGGCTATTATGCTAATTAATGGCCACGTTTCCACTTTCCACTAACATGATACATATCATTAATATATATAAGGCTCCAAGTTTTAATTAGTCCTCTTGCTTTCAAGTTTAGTTGCGTTTGTTTTGTGTCACTTCAACGTATGTCTGGCGTCAATAACAGGAGAATGTTGTGAAAATCACCAAAAATTCTAGCTAGCCCGTGCGTGGATCATTTTAATGACTTTTAGGTGAATACTCTAAAGCATGTCGGAAGAAGTGGATTTAACAAGATTAGAAATCAACAGGCCAATTAGGGGCCACGCTTTTTTAAGACCAAAAAAAGTAACTTTTTTTTACATTGAAAAAAGGTACTAAAAAGAGACAAACGCGCTTCTACACTTTGACGTGCTCACCAAGCTGTTAATATATATATTATTACAGATTTTGGATTAATTAATGTTAGCATTTAGAAGAAGCTTACATAATCGATCGTTAACTTCCCTGATCCCTCTATATTAGTACCTAATTAACACCCGTTGTTAACCTCATAAACGTCATCCTTTTCATAAACTAGAACTAGGCCAACTCTCCTACATGGACCGATCAATCATGGAGCTAAAACATCAAAATTCCTCCCTTCTTCTCCTATTGGCTTTCCTGTTTGTGCAGTACTCTTGCATGTTTCAATTGATCCAATCTTTTAGCAATTTTACTGACCAATCTGCTCTCATTGCCTTTAAATCTCGAATCAGTTCTAGTCCAAATGAAACCCTCTTGGCCACTAACTGGTCCACTACACCAAACTCGATCTGCAATTGGATTGGGGTCTCCTGCAGTCGACGTAGGCAAAGAGTCACTGCTTTGGACCTACAACACATGGGTCTCCAAGGCACCATTTCTCCACATATTGGTAACCTCTCCTTCTTAGTCTCACTTGATCTTTCTTTCAACAGCTTCTATGGTTTTATTCCGCATGAGATCAGTCGTCTATATCGCTTGAGAATACTCGTGTTGGCGTTCAACCAAATGGAAGGAAGCATCCCTCCTACTATTCATAGCTGTCAAAAGCTTCGCATGGTTAATTTTGATACAAACCATCTTATTGGTGCAATTCCATCATCCCTCGGCAACCTGTCCGCATTAAAGTTCTTGATTTTGGAGAAAAATAGTCTCACTGGTTCACTTCCTTTAGTCATCTTTAACATATCTTCCCTAAACGATTTTGCTGTTTCGTCTAATCACATCCTGGGAGCTCTTCCGAATGATATTTGTAGCCACAGTCCCAATCTTAGAGGACTTTATTTCTCGGATAACAAATTTGTTGGTCAACTCCATTCGCAGTTTAATAATTGTGGGGACCTTGTACTTTTATCTTTGTCATACAATAAATTCGATGGGAGTATTTCAAAAGCTCTAATTGGCAACTTACCTGCAAAGCTTGAAGTCCTATATCTTGGAGGTAACAGTTTCACTGGTATCATACCTTCTACCATATGTAATTTGTCGAGGTTGCAAACATTTGGAATTGAGGATAACCACATCCAAGGAAGCATTCCGACTGATTTGTGGCAACTTCAGAAGTTAAATGCTTTGCATTTAGGAGGGAATAACTTCGAAGGGGCAGTACCTCAAAATATCTTCAACCATTCTTCTTTACAACTTATCTACTTTGACCTAAATTCCCTTTCTGGATATCTTCCATCACTAGATACTGGGCAATCTTGCCCTAATCTTGAACTGATTGTACTTGGTGACAACAAACTCAGTGGTCATATCCCATCCTATCTTTCCAATTGTTCCAAACTCTTCTTTGTAGACTTTTCAGTAAACTTATTCACCGGAACAATTCCCAAAAGTCTTGGAAACTTGAAGCACCTACAACAGCTTTTGCTGGCTGGAAATCAACTAATAGGTAGGGAGGCTAAAGATCATAAAGAGCCCAGTTTCATTTCATCTTTATCCAATTGTAGATCTTTGAGAGTTTTAGACGTAGACTATAATCCTTTGGATATAACAATCCCAGATTCCATTCAAAACTTTTCGACTTCCTTTCAAATCTTTCATGCACAAGATTGCCAAATAAGGGGTCATATTCCTATGGGAATGGGTTTTTTGAAAGGCTTGAATTGGCTTGAATTGAGCAATAACAACCTAACTGGTAATATCCCTTTCACATTTGGTGGTTTGGAAAGATTACAAAGATTGTATCTTCCCAATAACAGGATTGAAGGATTAATTCCAGAAGAGATATGTCAATTAATGAATTTGGGAGAGCTGGATCTCTCAAACAATAGATTCTCTGGAGTCATCCCAAATTGCATTTCAAACCTCAGTCATCTACAAATTCTATACTTAAGTTCCAATAGACTCAAATCGCCAATACCATTAAATATATGGGGCCTTAAAAGTCTATTGTTCTTAAATTTGTCATCGAATTCCCTTGGTGGACATTTGTCTTCGAACATGACAAAATTGGACGCTCTCGAAAGTCTGGATTTGTCAAGAAATGAAATTACTGGAGAAATTCCAAGTATCATTGGAGCATTTGAAAGCCTGAGTTATCTTGACTTTTCAAACAACTCCTTTCAAGGAGGCATTCCGCAACCTTTTGGAAACTTAAAAGGGTTAGATACCTTAGATCTTTCTTACAACAATCTTTCTAGTGCAATTCCTAAATCCCTTAAGGCACTTCCATATCTCAAATACTTGAATTTATCTTTCAACAAGCTAGTAGGAGAGATTCCATTCAGTGGTCCTTTTGTGAACTTCACGGCGGAATCATTTTTAGGAAACAGTGCACTTTGTGGGAATCCAATTTTTGGAGTTCCACTTTGTCCAATGATTCCTACCAACCAACAATCAAAGATGAAAGATATTTTGCTGAAATGTATTATTCCTGTGATTGTGTCAATTATAATCTTCGCAATGTTGGTTTATTGGTTGAGAAGACGTCGAAAGAGTAACATGGAGATACCTACTTCACTTAATGCATTGGCTGCATTGGGACATAGAATGATATCATATCAAGAGCTTTGCCAAGGGACAAACAACTTTTGTGAAAGCAACTTGCTTGGAGTCGGAGGTTTTGGCTCTGTGTACAAAGGAATACTTTCTGACAGAACAATTGTTGCAATAAAAGTTCTAAGTTTGCAATTGTCAGGTGCTTTCAAAAGTTTTGATGCAGAATGCAAGGTGTTACGAACAATTCGACATAGAAATCTTGTTAAGGTCATAACTACATGCACTAATCCCGAGTTTAGAGCATTGGTGCTAGAATACATGTCGAACGACAGCCTCGAAAAATGGTTATACTCTCATAACTTCTGCTTGGATCTTCTACAAAGAATAAATATTTTGGTTGATGTTGCGTCAGCCTTAGACTATCTCCACCATGGTCAATCGGAATCTATATTGCATTGTGATTTGAAGCCTTCAAATATCCTTTTGGATGAAGACATGGTTGCACATGTGGGCGATTTTGGCATTGCAAAGATTTTAATCGAAAACAAAGATGCAACACACACAAAAACTCTTGGTACCATTGGCTACATTGCACCAGGTACGTACATACATGAATTTACCCTGCTTTTTTAATTATCAAAAGAATAAATAGCAGGATGTTGATCTTACAAATTTTTGGTAACAACTTGCTTGGCAATTTTTCTCATATTAGCTAGTCTTATAGTCAATAAACACATATGAATATGAACTAATGGATTCCTATGACATGCATCCCAAACAAATCTAACAAGGTGAATATATGTTTTCATAAGGTCGTTTTGCTCAAAAAAACCACCTAGTATGCTATGAAGAACTCAACTTTAGCTCTAAGTGCAATTGTTTTTAGAAATAAATTAACCCATGTGGGATGCTTTTATTGGAAGGATGGATGCTCAGTTAATTTTTCTAACCATCGTTAATATTAACACTAAGCATATATATCGCCCAATCAGTGACCAGCGGCTCGCTTTGGCCACCATGTGAGTGGCTCAATTCTTGCCATCTCACAACTGCATGAAAGGTGGCCCTCAAGAGCTTGGATGACCCAATCTCTCATGATACAATTAGCAAGATTTCTGTGCAAGTTGCGGGAATTTGCAAACTCACAATGACTTAAAATTGTTATTCAATTTGAAAGCAAACACTTTTCAAAGCAATTATAACTCAATTGGATTAAGTATTGTTATTCAAATATGGTAGTTCAAGAGCTTGCTTATGGTTTATATATATACTCTTTGTTTTTGGATGGCACATGTGAATTAAGACACAAGTTGCTAACTTAAATGCCTTCTTGACAATTTGTGAGTATTTTTAGAATATGGATTTGAAGGGAAGGTATCCATCAAAACCGATGTCTACAGCTATGACATAACATTGTTGGAGATGATCACAAGGAAGAAACCCACCGACGATATGTTCGCTGGAGACTTTACTTTGAGGCAATTGGTAAATGCATCCATTCCAAATAGAATGATGGAAGTTGTGGATGAAGGTTTATTAAGAATAGAAGATGGAAGAGACGCCATTGCCTTGCAAAGTATTCTTTCATCAATCTTGAACTTAGGCTTGAGGTGTTCTGAAGAATTACCAGATACAAGAATGGATATCAAAGACGTGGTTGTCCAGCTTAATAAAATCAAGTCGAGTTTTTTTGTGAATAGGAACAGGGTTACTAGACATACTTGACCTTAATTTGTTTCGCATGTTTATGTCTTTTTAATCTCGTGAAGTAATTATGAGTGGTTTGTATCAACATTTATGCTTAAAGTAATGGTTTTAGACTCTACTCTTCTTCCATATCCGTACACTTTTCATTGAGCTCATTTCCTTCTCTTCTTCCATCTATGTACACTTTGTTTGTATCAGCTAAATTGGATGAGAATATTGACTATTGATCAATTTCTTATTTCCAAGTGACAGAGCGAAAAACAGAGAGAGAGAGAGAGAGAGAGAAAGAGAGAGAGAGAGAGAGAGAGAGAGAGAGGACCAACTTGAGAAGAATGAGAAAACGGTCCTTTTATTCAAAGAATCAAAGTCTATCAAGTACTCTTATTGGGAGATTGTTAGGGATTGTGTTGTTACATGCACAATTTGAAGAGAAAAAAGTAGAACCATTACTTGTTCCAGATCCTGTTTGGCAAAGAAGATATCTGCGCATCTAGCATATACGCAGGGATGAGATTCTCAATTTGTCAAAATCTAACCACACCCACACTATCAAAATTCATCTACCCTAAGATTTAACTAAAAGTACTTGTTTTACATAAAGCTATAATTATTCAAGATAAAACCCCACCTTGGATTAGCCAAAATAATAATATTTTTAAAAACATTTATAACAAAAACCATGAAGGTGTAAAACCAAGCGCCTCCATCATCTCAAAGAAAGAATACCGAATAATCTATAGTAACAAAATAGTGGCTAAAAAATGACTTCTCGATCATATTCTTTTCCAAACTATATATTTTTTCTTGGACGAATTCTTTTCTCCCCTATCATGTTTTGCAACATAAAATAAATCAACTTGATTATAACTGGTATTAGGCTCTAGTATGTTTTGAGGAAAAACCAATAAAATTCCCTGTTCTTTACTCTATTCTGGTATATAAAAAGTACCTTGAATCACAATAGGTCTGACATCTAAAGCTAAGAACTGCATTTTTAACATCTATTCAAACTTAATCATTGTCACTCATTCTCCATGGATTCAAGATGTTACTTCAAACTCTAAATTTTTAGAAGTGCTTAAAGAAATCCAAATGACCAAATTTAGAAATAAACACTCGCAGGGCTAGGTTTAGTAAACTTGTTCATGGCCAAACTCCCAAAGTGTCTGGATACCAAGGTACAAGAATTTAAGCCTGAAATTTCTAGTTTGTGCTGTGGATGTGTTCGAGAGAGGCGAGTATGAAAAACAAGAAGCACATGGAGACAAGAGGAAACCAGAAGGACACGGGAACGAGTAAGCAAACAGAAACAAAATTTCTAGACACAAGAATGGAAACAAAATGGTGAAGAGGGAAGCTTAGCGTGACAGAGAGAAGAGGGGGGAGAATCAGGGAAGCTCTGGCCAAAGAAAGAGAAATTCTGAGGAAAAAAGGGTTCCTTGCCATTGGATATTATTTTGCAAGAAAATAGACTTTTGCTCGATGAACAGTAGCTCATCAAATATGACTTTTGCTTCTAATATATTGTAGCTTATAGTCTTACATGAGTGGCTTTAGCTAATCCAATGCAAGCAGATTTAACAAAAAATGAACGAGTGCTTTAAGTGTAGGACTGAAAGGGCCTATACTCTGAAGGGATTGTTTGACTTTTGCTTGTGGAGAGACAAAAACGCCATTTTTGTGCAGCTATTGTGCACTGAACGTGTAAAACATTCAGAAAATATATGGCATTGTTTTAGGATGTTTTTCATTAGAATGCCAATTAAGAACATCCTAAAACTCAATTGGGAATTGTCCAGATCGCCCTGACACAGGTAAGGCCCAATTCGAGGCCCAAGCCCAATATTTATATACAAACATTCTATCATGTTGCGTTTAATTGACAAGTGTACAAACTACTAGGACAAAAGAAAAAGGAAAGCTCCTTTCCTCTCTCTACGGCCAAGTCTTGGAGTACTCAAAAGCCTCATTTGCAAGAGCGTGAAAGAACGAAGATAAAAGAAGATGTCTACCAACATTTCCGCATTTACGGTACATTTCTTGCACCGTACATGTTGTATTGAACAGCTTCTGAAGCGTGCCATAAGGGCCTTTGTTTCCTTTATGATGTATCCCAATACAGACCAAGATTCATCTTCTTGTTGTAGCTGAGTAACCATGACTAAGGAGTCACTCTCGATGATAAGGTCCTCTATTCCCAAGGGGATGATAAGGTCCTCTATTCCCAAGGGGAGGACTAGCTGCAAACCTCTCATCATGGCTACAAGTTCAACTTCTGCTGGATCATTAACCATTGACTCCTTTTTACTAGCTGCAAGTAGGACCTCACCGTTTGAATCTCTGAGGATTATGCTTACTCCAGCCCTGTATTGATCTTGGAATATGGCCCCATCGATATTGAGCTTCAACACATTAGGAGGGGCTTTCTTCCACAGCAATTGAGAATGGGATTCTTGCCTGGGATTGTTTGCATGTCTTGATACTGTTTGAGCAAGGATATGGCATGACCTATCGCCTCTGTTGGGGTTTGAGTCTGGCCCTCATGGACCTTCTGATTTCTTCTATACCAGAAACTCCAACCCAACATAACTAACTGTTCCAAGTCTTCTTTGAGCCCCTTTTCGATTACCTAGGTCATGATCTCCACGAGGCTCTTGTAACTAGAGTTTGACTGAACAAAAGAGGCAAGGGGGGAGTTTTGCCAGCTTTGTTTTAACTGCTCACAAAAGACTAGAGCATGGGGTACATCTTCAGAAAGCCTGTTAGAATATTTAATGAACTGAATAAATTTATTCTTCCAAATCTTGTAAACTTTAGCATGGTACAAAGCAGTTTCCTATGTTTTGATCCTGTCTCTTAATTTATTCTTCCTTCCATTCAGTTAAGTAATCGATAAATTGAGTTGATTTAACAGAGCTTCACAAGATTAACCGGGCTTGTGAATTAGAGTGCAGACATAGATGAGAAAGTTATTAGGAGGGAAAAGCCAGTAGATTTGGTAATGGCTCTAGCTGAAGCGAAGGTATATTTAATTGTTAGCTCTCTCTAGCTGTTGAACCTCTAGGAATTGGAGCTCAATGTTAATTGTATGCACCTGTGTGCATATATTTTATGATCAAATCCTGTGAGACTGAACCCAGGTCATTTTTATCTGTTGCGATTTCTGTGAATGGAATAAGAATTATGTTTCAAATCTTGCCTCAAACTGATATGAAAATAGAATACTCACCATTGCAATTCATCGAGCTTTGGAGCCAGGAGTGTATCTAGGGGGTTCGGAGGGATGTGCCCCCTGAAACAGCTAAATCAGCGACATGTTAGGTTTGGGAGCAACTTGAAAGTAAGGAAAAAGACTTCAAAACAGAAATTGGACTGAATTATGGTGGGGGTTTATTCTGTGGTGGGTTGGGCTGTGTGGGTAGTACACCTCATCCTCCACTAAAACATTAACTTGGCAGTGCGGGGTGTTGTAAAACCAACGATGACAAACAAAGAAAGAAAAGGTGGATGGGACAGAGCCGAGGTAATGGTCTCTGGCACTTTTATTTGGATGTGCTCTTCCTGATCAGTGAATATTACATGATTTTAAGCCCACCTAATCTTAGGACATGTTAAAAATGTATTTATCCACGTATGAAAAGGGTATTGCTGCTGTTTTACATCATATCTCCTTTTCTTTACTCGGTTTCTGTCGGATTCACCTGGGTTTTTGTTATTGTAATAAATTCCGTTAATGTTTTGCATATGGAGATCTAAATGTTTGCAAGCCTATTCACTTCCCTTTAGAAGTAACCATGTAAATTAGCTTTGGAAAATTAATATTTTTCTGCATGGTGATATACATTTATTTTTATGACATACCAGATTCTTTGTTTTTATAATGCCTGGTCATTGATAGCCTGGTACAATTCTTAAGATCCATGTTCTCTTTGCTATTTGATATTTTTTGGCAGGAATCTTTCTTTTCAAATGCTGTTTATTAACTTCTTCCTTGACTTCTTTGTTGACGAACGAGCTGCCCTCAGATCAACGAGGGATTTACACTCAATGTTGCTGGAGATTTGATGCTGGAACATCCAATGGCATTGCCTTTTGAGGAAGCAGTGGTCAGCAGAGCTTCCTGTCTCTCTCTCTCTATTAGTCTCTAACATACACACATGCCCACACTTTGGAGGAGCTAGTTTTAGGCACCACACTAGTGTAGATGGCACCCAGACTATTCAAGTCTTTCCAACACGTAAGCCACTCCAAAGAACTCGCCTGACCAGTGGTCCACATCCCCAGTTTAAATCCTTCTTCCTTATGCTCCATCAATAAGTTCTAAAATTCTGCTTTATATTTCTGGTGTTCTAACAAACGGAGTTTCTGCCACACTCTCTCTATCAGGCATTTGCTTGTTAACTCTAACCAATGTTGTTGATTTGGACCATATTATGGTTTTGTTTGGTCTGTCAAGGGGGCTGAACTGATTTGCATTTCTTCCTGAGTCGATTATAACATGCGAAAGCTACGATACATAAAATATTTTTTCTTGTCACTTGTTAGTAGTTGTTGCCTTCCTCCAATTCCTGTGACATAAGCTCAAGTTTGATATTTGGCAGGTGGGGACAACTGATACCGTTATGGGACTTCCTAAAGCTCTCACAGAAAAATGCATACTCGAAGCCCTATAGTTGTAGTGGCCATAGATTCTGTATCAAAACCCCTTGTGGGATGGAGCTGAATCTATAATGTTTTCAACCAGCATTTCAAAGTGGTCTTCAAACCCTGTTCTGATACAAAACTACAGATTGTTTGGTCATCAATTTTTAATCTTATAGTTGAACTTTCAACTTTGTTTCTTTTTTTTTTCAAATCAGTTGAACTTTCAACTTGAACGCACAGTATGTCTTCTGTTTCGTGTTCACAAGGCTCTGGGCTAAGCCAAACTTCAGAAAATGTATGACTATCTAATCTTACTCATAAAAAAAATATGTATGACTATATCATCCATGGGATCGTGAAACACGTGGCACTACACCCATAGGAGGAGCCAGGGATCGGGGGGCAGTTCACTTTGGTTTCCATAATGATCTCAATTTTAACGTAAAGTTTAGGTAATATACTATCATCTTATTGTGATATGGTAACATTGTCTATTAATATTTTTGAATTACTTTTTAGAAAATTCAGAGATGATGAAAAGTGTCACATTTATAAAATTGGATGAAAGTGAGATTGAAATGTATTATATAGTATCACCCTCATTTTGAAACCATGTTTGAAATTAAATAATGCAATATGTTAAAGCAAGATGATGAATATGTATTCTTATTGGAAATGAAATCGCAATTAATATATCAAATGAGTTGAAACGGTTTTCTCTATTTAATTTTGTAACTAAGGCCTCGTTTATTTTTGCAGCTGAGATGATATGAGTTGAGATAAAAGTTGAAAGTTGAATAAAATATTGTTAGAATATATTTTTTTAATATTATTTTTGTTTTGGGATTTGAAAAAGTTGAATTATTTATTTTATTTTGTGAGAATTTGGGAAAGTTATAATGATGAGATGAGATGAAAAATTTTGTAAAAGTGAACAAGGCCTAAATCCCTAGGGGTTGGCTCAAGTGGTAAAGGCTGTGGGTACTGGGGTATGCTCCACCCCAAGTCTATGGTTCAAATTCGTATGGATGCAAACAATCTCTAGGGGTCATCGGTTTGGAGGATTTTTCCTTTGAATACATTTGCAGGAAACTCTTTACCTAGGGCCTATACACTCTTGAGATTAGTTGGGATGTTGTTTCTAGACACCCGTTGCCCATAAAAAAAATTTGTAACTAAAAAATTTGTAAAATTATTGAATTTTCGATGAACTTTTTAAAGAGAATTTTCAATGCAAGCATGATAGTCATTAAACAGTAATGAACAATAACAAAATTAATAATAAAAAAAATGTCTTCATTTATATGGCTGTAATTGATCCGAGTCGA
The DNA here is from genome assembly GCA_961763995.1 of Juglans cinerea. NCBI lineage: Eukaryota > Viridiplantae > Streptophyta > Magnoliopsida > Fagales > Juglandaceae > Juglans > Juglans cinerea. The sequence goes on along the minus strand of CAUIVZ010000001.1, from coordinate 48,655,935 downwards.
GTCGAGCTGGACTCAAATAAGTCGAGTTCAAGTTCGAGTTCAAGCTCGAGCTAAGAGCTTGTTAAGCTGTGCCGAGTTCAAGTTAATCAAACACGAGTTCAAGCCGAGTCAAGTTATTTATCGATCTTTATTTATCAGCATGAGTTCAAGCCGTGCCGAGCTCGAGCACGAGCTAAGAGTTTGTATATTTTGAATGAATTGATCAATAATTAAAAATATCAAATTACAAAATAAAATATTAAATCAAATCAAAAATTTAATTAATATATAAACCTAATATTGAACTATAAAATTATAACATCTTTATGAATACATTTTTTATATGGTTATACATTCTAGTATATAATGAAACTACCAAGTCCTATATACTAACTATTATACATTATAAAATATATACTATAATTAATCACTTGAGTCTTTAATTAACTAATATATAATTATTAGGCCTGTGCAAAAAGGGCCTTGGCCCGATCCGTCCGAGAGACCCGCATTTTTCAACCTAAACAAACACGGGTTCATTGGGTCAAAAATTACTTGCGGATTTTATACCAACAACCCGTCGAATCCGTCGAAACCGAAAGAAAAACCCTATCTCAGACTCAAAAACAAAAACATCTCAAGCTCGAAAAGGAAGACTCGCCGTTTGCCATCACCGTCTTCTGTCATTGCATAGGTGCTCTCTCTCTCTCTCTCTCTCTCTCTCTCTCTGAGGAAGATTTAGGTTTTCTGCTCATGGGTAGGCCCGTGGGTCGAAGAGGGAGTGGTGGGGCTGGGGATGTGTTTGGGACTTTAGGTCCATTGCGGGATGAAGGGAGAGAACGTGGTGGGTGTTTTGGTCGGTCTCTCTAAAAACAATTACTCGGCATTTTTTGTTTGGGACGAGTTCGTTACAGTTTACAAAGAATTTACATTTTCCCCCACTGTTTTCGATATGATCTTGAAGGCTTATGCTGAAAAGGGTCTGATAAAGAATGCATTGCATGCGTTTGATAATATGGCGAAGCACGGACGTATACGAAGTTTGTGGTGCTGTAACTCTTTGTAATTACCCATGTTCTTGTATTTGTACTATGGATAATGTTAGTGGAAATGCTTATTTTCTTTCTTTTATTTATTGATTAATAAATACACAAAAAAATTGTCGACGTCAAAGTTCAGATCCTTGTAAAACATGCATTTTTTGCTGAAATTCTGTTTTGAGGTTGACTTTGAGGATGTGTACAATGTAGCAACGTATAACAATTGGTATCACTTGAACCAAAGTACTGAACAATATAATTTATTTCGCTTGTCTTCTTATATGTTTTCTTCTGAGGTTGTCAAGTAATGAAGGGGACGACTTGGAGCATTTTTCTTTTTTTTTTTTTTTTTTTGAATTTACCTTTTACTGATCTAACAAATATTAGGGGCATAATTTTTTCCACTCCTTTTAGTTTTACTGTTTTTTGCTATGAACTGTAGATCAGATCAAATCTTTGACATATATTTATGATACATGTACGGTATAAGTACATATTTATTTGATGTGCTATTATTGATTTGGTATTAGACTTTTTCATAATGGTAGATATAGAAGAAGAGATGGGAAGCTGCCATAATTTGATCATTGGATGCTCCTTAGTCTTCTATCAGTTGATGTTCATATTTATAATTTAGATAGTTTTTGTAATAGATGGCTTTTGTACATTTTTTTTATTAGTTTTTGTATAAATTTAACCTATATGTTAGCTATTAAATCAAATAGTTCTAAGGAAGGACATGAGTTGATTAGTGGTATCATGGGCAGTAGTGGTATCATGGGCAGTATGGATAAAGTCCATCGAAGGGCCTCCTTATTATTGATGAAAGTTTAATTTTTAGTAAATACAGTTGAAGTGAGGTTTGCATAAACTTAGTCTACAAAAGTATGATGTGCTTCAAACATTGGTGAAAAAAAAAACCCGACTCGACCTGCACAGTAATTGGTCGGGCTGGATCAAGTTGGCACGCAAACAGTAACGATTCGAGTCAGGCCGGGTCCAGACCCAGTTGAATGTCATCGGGTTGCAGGCCTAATCATTATAAACTATATTCAATATACAGGTATGAATGACTAGGTATATTTAATTATGATCTCCCTCTCTCGGTAGAGGCTCCTCTCCTGTCTTTGTACAGGCTCTTCCATTGGTCTTTTGTCTTCTTCATTTGCTGCCTCGATGGCAGATGACCTAGAATTTATGTACCAACATTTGTCGTTATCTGAGAAGGAGAAGGGTGAGATTCATGTGGAATCTTCACTCTTAGAATCTAATATTACACGTGGGGAACGTTGTTTGGTGATGTCCTTATTAACTGATCGGTATTATAATCGAGAGGCTCTCAAGAACACGATGCGAAAAGTGTGGCAACCTGCATGCAAGGTGCGCTTTAAAGATTTGGGATCAAATTTATTTCTGGTGGAATTTGAGGATGATCGAGATAAACAACGTGTTCTTCGGGAGGGGCCTTGGTCGTTTGATCGCTATCTTGTTCTTTTGAAGCAGCTGGAGGGGGAACTACAAGTAACAAAAATACGACTTCATGAGGCTGTGTTCTGGATCAGGTTGTATGATTTGCCCTTAAATGCTATGAATGTAGAGGTGGGGAGACTCATTGGAAATAAGATTGGCATTGTGGAGGAAGTTGATGGGGAGCAGAGTGAAGTTGCATGGGGTGAGTATCTGTGGATCAGAGTAAGGGTAGATATCTCCCAGCCTCTTATGCGGGGCATCACTGTGAAGCTGGGTCAGTTTGGTTCAGTTTGGATTCGGTTTGCTTATGAACGTTCGCCACAATTTTGTTATATGTGTGGTAGACTTGGTCATCAGCAGAAAGATTGTGAGATCAGTGGGACTCAGGGTGCACGAGATACTGATCAGCTCCCCTTTGGTCCATGGCTACATGTTGGAACTACTATGGGAAGAGCGAAGGATAATTCTGGCCAAAGGCGCTCGACCTACCAGGAAGTCTCGCCGACATCTTCATCGGAGACGGAACGACAACTAGCTGGAGTTAAGGCTGGAAATCAGGAAACTGTTGAGAATGATTCCGTTATTAGTGCTTTGGGTATGCATAATTCAGAGGAAGTTGTTATGGAAGGTATTAATGCAGGAGGTAGGAATGGGATGCTGCCCTCTGGTGCTGTTACTGGGAGTGATTAGGATCCCTTAATTGACGCTCAGAAGATTATTCTACGTAATGCAAGAACTGATTCCTTAAATGATAATGATATGAATGTAGGGGTTGTTTCGTCTGTTGATGTTCCTACGGTTTTCACAGATAAGTTAACTCAAGATGATGGGCCTAAGGTCCTAGAGGGAGAGGGCTTTGTGGGTCAGGTTTCAAGGCCCAAAAGGGGAAGACATAGCCGAAAGTGGACTAGAGTTGGTCTTCCTTTACAACTAAACCCAATTGATGGCATTTTGAAGCATGATGTTAAGGGGAAGAGGAAGGTTGTTATACAGCATGCTATTGTTTCTAAACGAGGAAAGACTAGTGTGCAGGAGGATGAGGGTATTCCAAAGGTAGAGGCTGTTATGCAGCCCCACCGAGAACAATGAAAACTATAAGTTCGAACTCTCGTGGGCTTGGGAACCCACGAGGGTTTAGAGCACTTCGTGACTTGGTCATGAGGGAAGGTCCCAAAGTGTTGTTTTTGCAAGAGACTAAGATGACTGTTAAGCGGATGGAACGTGCATGTGTTAGAGTCGGGTTTGATTGCTGTTTTGCAGTAGCTTGCGAGGGAAGAAGTGGTGGTCTGGCAATGCTATGGATGAAAGAAATTAATTTATCCATTGAGATTTTCTCTTCCTACCACATTGATGCAAAGATCCAGGATAATGATAGAGGGTTGGTTTGGAAACTCTCTAGTTTGTATGGGCACCCTGAAACTGAGAAAAGAGATGAGTCTTGGAGATTGCTTCGAACTTTGAAGGAAGATGGGGATATTCCATGGCTTGTTTGTGGTGATTTCAATGAGGTGCTATGTCAACGAGAGAAAATGGGTGGAAGGCCTAGATCAGACAGAATGATGCAGGCATTCAGAGATGTGCTTGATGATTGTAATCTTATAGAGTTGGGCTTTGAGGGTCCTATTTTTACTTGGTGTAATAGAAGAGATGAGCAACAGGTGATTAGTGAAAGACTTGATAGATTTGTTGCTAATACTAATTGGAAGGAATGCTTCCCTCTCTCTCGGGTCATTCATGGTGTTGCTGCTCATTCATATCATGTGCCAATTATGTTATTGCCCACTTCTGATATGAAAGGACCTAGACATAAAATTTTCAGGTTTGAGGCTATGTGGGTTGAGGATGAGGAGTGTGGTGATGTTATTTCAAGGTTTTGGCAAGGAGGTTTTGAAGGGAGGTTAATGGTAGCAATCGCTGACAGATTAAGTAGTTGTAGCAGGAGACAAGAAGCATGGAACAAGTTGAAATTTGGGCATATCCAGATGAACATTAGAAGGGCTCGAGCTAATATTCATAGATTGCAATTAGAGGATGCTAGAAGGATTTCAAAAGAGGAATTAATGCAGGCTAGAAACAACTTGCAGGCTTGGTTGGAGAGGGAGGAAATTATGTGGAAGCAAAGAGCAAAAGTTTTATGGTTGAAGGGAGGGGACATAAATTTAAAATTTTTTCATCACAAAGCTTCTCAGAGGAAGAGTAAGAATTGGATTAAAGGGTTGAAAAGTGAAGATGGGACATGGGAATATGAAGAGGAAAGAGACTAGATTATCTTAAATTATTTTCAGTCTTTGTTTCATTCTGAACAACAGAGCTGTAACTTGAATTTTCTGGATGGTTTGAGTGGGAAAGTCACTGCTTCAACGAATGCTGATTTGTTAAATGAGTTTTCCCATGATGAAATCAAGATAGCTTTGGATCAAAGGCATCCTTTCAAGTCACCTGGTCTGGATGGTATGGCTCCAATTTTCTTCCAACAATTTTGGCACATTGTGGAGGATGATGTCACTAATGCAGTCTTACAAGTTCTTAGAACTGGTACTCTTCCCTCCTCACTAAATCATACTTTTATTACTTTGATCCCCAAGAAAAGCAAGCCTGAATTGACTTATGAATTTAGGCCTATTAGTTTATGCAATGTGCTGTATAAATTAATCTCCAAAGTTCTAGCAAATAGGCTTAAAAATGTGCTTGAAAATATCATTTCTAGTTCTCAGTGTGCTTTTGTCCCTGGTCGTCTTATAACAGATAATATCCTTGTGGCGTATGAATTGATGCATTTCTTGAGAAATAAGAGGAATGGCAAGGATGGCTTTATGTCCATTAAGTTAGATATGAGTAAAGATTACGATTGTGTGGAATGGTCCTATCTTGAATCTATTATGGTCAGAATGGGTTTTCATGCTCAATGGATTGCTTTAGTCATGATGTGTGTAAAGACTGTCTCTTTTTCAGTTTTGATTAATGGAGAGCCTAAAGGTCCTATTATCCCTTCGAGAGGCATTAGACAAGGGGATCCATTATCCCCTTATATGTTCTTACTTTGTATTGAGGGATTAGTTTCTTTACTCAGAAAAGCTGAGGGCACAGGTGATATCACAACTGTCAAAGTGTGTAGAGGGGCTCCTTGGATATCCCATTTACTTTTTGCTGATGATAGCCTTTTGTTTTGCAAGGCTACTGTGGAAGAAAATTAGAAGATCCAAGATCTGTTAAAATGTTATGAGGTTGTTTCTGGTCAGAAAGTTAACAAAGAAAAAACAGGAATTGTTTTTAGTAGTAATGTTCCTACTGCTAAAGAGGTGGAGATAATGAAGCTTTGGGGGGTACAGCAGAGCTAGCAGTTTAAGAATTATCTTGGACTTCCACCTTTGGTTGGGAGGTCCAAATATAAGGTTTTTTCTGATATTAAGCATAAAGTTTGGAAGAAATTGCAAGGATGGAAAGAAAAGATGCTCTCAGTTGGTGGAAAAGAAATCTTGATTAAAGCTGTTACACAGTCCATTCCTACTTACTCTATGAGCTGCTTTAAATTACCTTCTTCTTTATGCAACCATCTCAGATCTCTTAGATTCGACCATTATCTTCTCTCCAAGAGTGGTGCATGGCTTACACGAGCCTCCACATCTAGTGACGGTTGTTTGCTGGCAATTTAACTCACCTTCCAGTTGCTATTTTCTTATGTTCCCGTTTTCTGTTACCAAGTATCAAGATAAAGTGGTAGTGAAAGTCTTTTTCAGCTAATCCAAACCAACAAATTGCAGTACACAACAATTCATTACGGCTTCCAGTCGTACTTTTATAGTTTATTTATCAGATAGTGTCAAAACTGCTTCAAGCGGCTCTCCTTTGTGGGAAATGGGTGGGAGCCAAGTCATTGGCTCCGTATCCCTCTTCATTTTATTTTTTTGGTGTTGTAATTGCTAGTTTGGGATGATTGTTGGGGGCTCCCACCATGCTAAGTCTTGTATCTTGTAATCGTTTATTATACCTATGATATGCTTGTTTGAGAAAAATAAAAAATTAAATCTAACACTCCTCATCAGCTTAACCATTTTGCAGGACAAATAATAATTTTATAAGGCATCATAACAGTTCAAACTCTAACTCTACATATTACCCATTTAATTAAATTGAGGCACAATTTTACCGTCTTAAATGCGCATAGGCAATGGTAATCAAGCATCAAATAAAACAAAGTATAGGAATCATTAATTATTTTGATTCTATATGCCATGAAAAAATATTTCTAACTACTTTCAACCCCTATAAGAACTAGAGTGCCCAGTGTGAGAGGGATTGACCACAACCTAGCTAGCTAGACATGCCTATCATACATTAACCTTGTAACTTATGGGAAGTGAAGTCAACCATTGTTCATGCAAGTCAATATAGGTCCCGCTACTAGCCGTCACTTGTCTTTCTTATGCTCCCTAATTTATACAATTCACTTTACTCTTTTATAATGTGGCACCACAATGCACTGTCACGTGAGTTTTCGTCTTCATTTTTTTTGTTTCGAGCGCCATTTTATATTGAATATATATTTTAAATTGTTTTTAATAAGCTACACGGTGCCATATCAAATAAGAAAAATGAGTGGTATAAATTAAAAGGCATCATAGCATTATTCTTAATTATTAGGTTGGTCCATCAATGAGTGGTATAGATCATGACTAATGAGACTTGAAGTGCATGCAATTTGAGATTGATCCAGATTAGATTCTGTTATATATTTGAGAGTTTGATCAACATTGATCCCGATCGATCGATCAAGTTCGTTAATTGATATATATATATATATATATATATATATATATATATATATATATATATCTTATGGAATCAATACTTCGATCTTATAAAAACAAGCAGCAATTAAAAACAGGCTCCTCTCTCGATAGAGGCTCTTCTCTTGTCTTAGTACAGGCTCTTCCATCGTATTTTTGCTTCGTTTGCTGCCTCGATGACAGAGGACCTAGAATTTATGTGCCAACATTTGTCTTTATCTGAGAAGGAGAAGGGTGAGATTCATGTGGAATCTTCGCTCTTAGAATCTAATATAGCACGTGGGGAATGTTGTTTGGTGAAGTCCTTGTTAATTGATTGTTATTATAATCGAGAGGCTCTCAAGAACACGATGCGAAAAGTGTGGCAACCTGCATGCAAGGTGCGCTTTAAGGATTTGGGCTCAAATTTATTTTTGGTGGAATTTGAGGATGATTGTGACAAACAACGTATTTTTCGGGAGGGGCCTCGGTCGTTTGATCGTTATCTTGTTCTTTTGAAGCATCTGGAGGGGGACTTACAAGTAATGAAAATACGACTTCATGAGGCTTCGTTCTGGATCAGGCTGTATGATATGCCCTTAAATGCTATGAATGCAAAGGTGGGGAGACTCATTGGTAATAAGATTGGCATTGTGGAGGAAGTTGATGGGGAGCAAGGTGAAGTTGCATGCGGTGAGTATCTGAGGATCAGAGTAAAGATCGATATCTCTCAGCCTCTTGTGCGTGGTATCACTGTGAATCTTGGTCAGTTTGGCTTAGGCTGGATTCGGTTTGCTTATGAGCGTTTGCCAAATTTTTGTTATATGTGTGCTAAACTTGGTCATCGGCAGAAAGACTGTGAGATCAGTGGGAATCAAGATGTACAAGATACTGATTAGCTTCCCTTTGGTCCATGGTTGCTTGTTAGAACTACTATGGGAAGCGTGAAGGATAATTTTGGCCAGAGGTGCTCGACCTACAAGGAATTCTCACCGGTTTCTTCATTGGAGACAGAACGACAGCCAGTTGGAGTTAAGGCTGGAAATCAGGAAATTGCTTTGAACGACTCCGCTATTAGTGCTTCGGTTATGCATGATTCAAAGGAGGCCGTTATGGAAGGTATTAATGCAGGAGGTAGTAATGGGAAGCTGCCCTCTGGGGTTGTTATTGGGAGGGATTCGGGTCCCTTAATTACTTCTGGTCAAAAGATTAACAAAGAAAAAACAGGAATTATTTTTAGTAGTAATGTACATACTGCTAAAGGGGAGGAGATACTGAAGCTTTGGGGGGTGCAGCATAGCCAGTAGATTGAGAAGTATCTTGGACTTCCACCTTTGGTTGAGAGGTCCAAATTTAAGGCTTTTTTTTATATTAAGCATAAAGTTTGGAAAAAATTGCAGGGATGGAAAGAAAAGATGCTCTCGGTTGATGGAAAAGAAATCTTGATTAAAGCTGTTGCATTGTCCATTCCTACTTACTCTATGAGCTATTTCAAATTACTTTCTACTTTATGTAATGATCTGGAGCAGTTGATGGAAAAATTCTGGTGGGGACAGAAGAAGGATGAACATAAAATTCATTGGATGATTTGGTCCAAGATGTGTGAGGCTAAGCAGGATGGGGGTATGGATTTTAAGGATCTTAGGGTGTTCAATGATGCTCTTTTAGCTAAGCAAGGTTGGAGAATTATGCAAAATACTAATTCTCTTTTGCATAAGGTCTTCAAAGCTAAATATTTCCCTAGAGACCAATTACTGGATGCTGCACTAGGTTATAACCCTTTTTTTGTGTGGAGAGATATTTGGAGTACTTTACATAAACTGGGAGCTGGTTGTCGTTGGAGGATTGGTTCTGGTCAAGGTGTAAGAATTTGGAAAGATTATTGGGTACCTGGGGTGCCTAAACTATCTGATCTAGAAAGTGAAAGTGGAGGTGCAGCTTTTAAAGAAGATGCTACTGTGAATATGCTAATGGATGATGTTCATCAGGGATGGGATATGGAAAAATTACTGTTATGTTTTCTCTTAAGGTGGCCTCAAATATTTTGAATATTGTTTTGAGTCATGGAAGGCCTGATTTGCTTTGTTGGGTTCAGGAAGCACATGGTGATTATTCTGTCAAAAGTGCCTATAGGCTATTTCGATCCTTGAACCAGAGCAGGCAATGTGGTGAATCCTCGAGGGCTGCAATGTTGAAGAGGCTATGGAAAGAAATTTGGTCTATGCAACTTCCATCTAAGGTAAAAATCTTTTTTTGGAAAGCTGTCAAAGGGATTCTACCTACTAAATATAACCTTATGAAGAATCAAGTGATGGTTGAGAGAGGATGTACTTTCTATGGTGCTGAAAGAGAAGATGTCCTTCGTGCTCTTTGTTATTGTCCATCTATCAAAGAAGTTTGGTCTAATCATTTTCCCACCATGCTGCAGACCAATAGAAATGAGTTGTTTATTGATGTTGTGCTAAGTTTTCTTCAAGACATATCTAAAGATATGCTTGAGCTATTTTTTCTAATTTGCTGAAGTTGTTGGTACAGAAGAAATATGAAGATTTTTTAGGAGAAGTGAATAAGTGCAGCGGCAGCTGTGGGAAGTGCATTGGCCATGCAGCAGTCCTTCAAAGAACTGAAATGTAAACCTGTACTTGCTGTAAATAAATTAATGCATATGGGAATTCCCACCTCCGAGTTCTTTTAAACTTAATGTAGATGGAGCCTTATCTTCGAATGGCTCGTTTGCTGGTGTTGGAGCAATTCTAAGGGATTCAAAGGGGGATGTTATGATGTCTGCAGCAAAGAAGGAGCAAGCTGTTTTGAATGCAAACAAGGAGCAAGCTGCGGGGCCTTTAGCTTAGTATCTTCAGCTTAGTATCCACCTTGGTATTCATAATCTAGTGATTGAAAGTGATTCCTTTTTAGTAGTTAAGGAATTTACTAGACAAGTATCATCAAAGGCAGCAATTGGAAATATTATTAAGGAAGCTCAGGAGCTGATGAGTCGTTTTAATTCTTGTGTAGTTAAATATGCCATCAGAAGCTGCAATGAAGCAGCACACTCACTTGCCAAGTTTGGTTTTAAGTGTTAAGGATATTAGTTTATGGTGGGGTTCATACCCTGATGTAATTTCTAATATCCTTTGGATTGATTCTCTTGTATAAGTTTGTTTTTTGATGAATGAAGTTGTTTTTTCCTATAAAAAAAAAATACTTCGATCTTATAATTATAACTATCAAGACACAGTCTTTGTAATCTCTCTCTCAAATCCAGCCTTTCAAAGAACCAGGCCATTCCCACAGGAATATTTACTTAAGCTTCTTCTAAATGCTTGCATTATTTAATCCAATCATGCCAATATTTTTCTAAATGCGCTGTCCATTAGGTTAGCTTTTTCTTTCTTTTCTTAACTGCCAAGTGTAACAATGCCAAACATTAATTATTCCTCGTGCACCAATCAATGCTACCAAGAATGAAGCCACAAGATAAAGCCGCACCAAATAGACACAGAGTCAAAGGAGCAAGTTGTAAGAGCACTAGCATTGACTTCTTCAATGCATCTTCAAAATTTAAAAAAGTGTAGATAAAATGATCTATATTAACTTTTTTGAAAAGTAAAAACTTGAACTATGAGTTATAGTATATATAATATATTACTATGGCAAGCCCCTTATAAGGTTTAATTCGTAACATCTTCGTCCCTCGACTCTTGATTTCTAATCTTGTTTAATCGATGCACTTCTTCCAACAAGCTTTTGAGTATTCAAAAACATTTAAATTAAGGTCGTACTATTTGACAAGAACTTGAAAAAAAGAAAACATTGATTGTTTCTAGCTAGCTAGCTTGAATCATGGTATTTGAAGATTTCTATTTGAACTTTAGAGTTTGGAGTGAGAGAGATAAACACATAATGTAAAGTTTACCATGTAATTCTACAACAATATTAAAAAGTCAATAAATGTTGTATATATGAACCATATTTAAGCTATGTTTTAAGTTGCATGGTATTCATATCATGCTCTTGCTTGAATGTTCGTTGGGAGAGTTAGCTTTGATTTATGATATATATTAGATTATGTGAATGTTTTCTCTTCTTATTTTATAAAGTGATGCATCATCTTTTGAAGCGCATTTCTTCTTATAAAAAAAATGATATGGATGGCTATCTCACAGCTATAACACTAGTTATAGTAGGATGAAAAGTTTTTGCTCCAACTTTTAAGGATTAGAGTAAAAGGACAAGATCATCAATACATATATAAAATAGGTTCCCCATATTTATTGATTATTTAATGTTCCTAATTGAGAGACTCACATGACTAACAATAATAAATACTACAAAACTCATTCGATCCATATGTTTATTTATCCCCACTTTTAAGTAAAAAATCCTAATATAAATCTTGAAGAACCAACGCCTTCAGAAATTTACGTGCTCTCATGCATCACCAGACTAAGTTCGTAACATTCATCATCTGTTGGATTCATTCAAGACTCAAGTGCTTAGAAGGTCTGATTTGATATGATTACCTGTTTTGATCTGCTTTACATATTGATCCTTATCTACGTCAAAAGGCTTCAATTCCCTCTGTTTACTCTTGGAAAATATGAGACCTCAACAACACGAGATTGTAGTGAATATAAATTCTTCAAAAACTAATTTCTTCTTGCCTTAGCAAATTCAAATTGCTTCTAATTAATGACTTTTTAGCAAGTTTAAGATTAGCCAGGAAATGCATATAGACAGCAAGTTGCAAGCAGTGGATTACAAGTCATGTCAAACTATTAAACATTAATTTAAATGTTCAGAGGATAGAATCATTGGGATTCAAGCCCATGATAACCAAACTAGTCATCTAAAAAAATAAATTGTCTCAAATTGATTGAGAAAATGCTCATGTGACCGACTCTTAATACCAATTGTATAAATGAGCCTAAGTTTGTCGGTGTAGAAGAGGAGAAAGTAGACACGGGGAAAATGATTAATTTTCGGGGATTGTAATCTACTGTAATGGAACCGACCCTCAAAGAATCAAACATGTTGCTAGCTGAAGATATGCGCGCAAGCTAGCTAGTAGGCCATACTAGCATCACTACACATTGAGCTCCCCTATGGATAGAAATTGCATAGAGAGGCTCAAATCAAAAGGTACCATACTACCCCATAGAAAAGGTCCCCGCAATTTCTTGCCAAAACTCTAGAGTCCCAATTTCCCAATTGGGAAAAACATGAGCCCGAATTTATGATTTTAGTACTCTCTCAGTTGAGGTTTTGCATAAGTTTTTACCCGAAATTAAGGAGCTCTTAGTCCACACAATTCTAGTACTCCAGCGTTGACCTTGCTTTATCCTCTTTAGGATAGAGAATTAAAAATTGAGGCCATTCAATTTATGCACATTATTTCATGTTAATTCTCTTCATATGGCTTCTTGTAATAATTAATGATCAGGGACTTAACAGGGCTAATGTATGATAGGCATAACTAGGTTGCGAACAACTCCCTCTAGAATTGAGAAGTACAAAAAACCGTGATTACTAGGCATTTAATAAGTGTCGGTAACGATTAAAGCAAACGCTTCTAATCGATTAACGATGTTTAATTAACGGCCCAAGCAAACGCCGATAGTAGATGGTCTCTATTTACACATTCTTGCATTTGCTCAAACGTCGGGATTTGAAAAACTCATTGCCGACATTTTGGTACAAATTAAAGGCGATTATCTAAACGCCGCCACTAATATCTTGCTGCCGCATTGTATAAATTAACCGCATTTAACTAAACTCTACCATGAGTACGATATCGGCATTTGCACAAACGCGTTTTAGTACAAATTAATGGCATTTATCTAAACGCTATTACTTGCATTATATAAATGGTAGTAGCTATATTTTCTGGCCTTTTCATAAGGGTCACCAAATAGTAGTTATTGACGTTTATGAGCATATGTTGAACTTTAAATAAACGTCACAATATTTTTCTTGTCAGTGTTTTTTAACATCAACAAATAACATTGTAAGTGTATAAAAACACACCGATAATAGGATATAACACAATAAAAAATATAATACACAAATTAAAAATAAATATAAGATAATGAGTCATTATTAATGTAATAGAGAAAAAAAATTACAAATCAAATTGCATGAAAGTGATTTAATAACAACTACTATATATAATATTATTACATGTGAAAGGCTTGGTGGGCCTAGGCCTCCACTTTACACTTTAGCGCCTTGGATTCCTCTCTCTCCCACTTTTTTTCCCTCCCTCCTCCTCATTAGTAGGAGTGTAATGGGTCCGGTTCGGTCTCATTTTGGACAAAATTTAGGACCGAACCAGTATGTACCAGTTTTGCATTTTCTAAAATCGATTACGCACTGGTTACCCTTATAAACTGGTACCTCCGATTTGAAACTAGCTAAAGATACCTAAACTAATTTCGAGGATGAAATTCTTTTAAGGGGGAGGATGTGAAAGCCCAAGTTTGCTCATGTGTGTATGTGTTTTCTTTAGTTAGTTGAACCCATCGTGTTGTTTAAGAGGATTTTATTGTACCTGGATGTGTGAGAGATGGGCCCAACCCGTGTAAGTGAGCCCATAAGTTGAAAACAAAACTCAACGATGTCGTTTTGGCTTTAAGGGCTAAAACGCTAAGTTTTTCCTTCTTCCCCTTTTTTTTCCTTCCAACGTCAAACCTACTCTTCAACCTTCCCAGTCGTTGCCTTCTAACCCACTTTATTGGCACCATCGCGTCACCGCCCATGCTCACCATGAGCTCGCCACCATGCATCGAAGTTGGGCCACTTGCCAGTTCCTTGCTACCGCCCACCATTGCCAACTGCTAGCCACCGTGGCTAACAACCACTGCAGGTCGCAACAACCAAAACTCCTTTCTCGGTCTCTCTCTAATCTTCTCCATGGTGGAGCACCATTTCTAATCTCTCTAGTCGTAGCACATCTGCCCTGTAATCGTGTGCAACCCCAAGCTTCGTGGTTGCCACCGATCGAGGGCCCTTCTCCCATGAGTAGCATTGGCTTGTCCATAGCCCTTCCATGAGTAGAATCACAACCTAGGGAAGCCCAACCCAACCACCCGAAAGCGAAGTAGCGTTGTGCTCCCTCGCCCAAATTCGTCATTGTTGACACCTCCTTCGCAACCTCAATCTCTCCTCCCCCACTCGATCTCTCTCTCTACACTGAGGTCTAGCTTTCTCCCCCACTCCAATCTTCTCTTTCTTCCATTTGTAAATTTTCTCTCTCCTAGGGTTTACGCTGTCGTTGCGATCTGCCACTAAGAGCCGCACTGAAAGTCGTCCGACCACCCCCTCGCCTATTTCACTCTTCCAGATCTCCTTTTTCGTCGGATTTCAACCCTAACCCGTGGACAAAAACCCAATTTTGGGTTATACTCTGTGAAGCCCAAAACTGATTTGGAAGTGGGCTTTTCTTTCTTTTTGTGTGTGTGTGTTTTCTCTATTGAAGTGGAGCTCAATGTGTTGTTTAAGTGGGTTTCATTTTTAGTATGAGTATTCAAATTTAGGGCCCAGCCCGTGTGTGAACCCATAAGCTGAAATAAGAAGTCCACCACTCCTTTTGCTACGACCCACGTCGTCTCTCCCCTCTGTCAACACAAGAAGCTTTGGCCATGGTGGCCACTCGCCGCAGGTGCATGCCAACCATCATAGTCCGAACCCCATCGCTTACGGCACCGCATGAAGCCTTTGTAGCTTGCCTCACATCAAACCAAAAAGATCTGTCATGCAAATCTCACCGTCCAAAAGTCTTGTGCTCGTCGAGCTAAGCCCAATTTCCACCCCTCGAAAACCCATCATTGAGCCCTCTTCTCCCTTTCAATCTCGTCCTCAACCCCCATATCCCCCACTTTGATTTCCATCCCATGCATCTTAGGGGATTTTTGCCAAGGGTTCCACCTCACGCGGTCGTGATCCACTACCCTCTAGAGCTTACTAGAGGTCTCCCGACCACACCCTCAACCTTTCCACTTCTACTAAGCCTTTTCCCCTCTCAGATCCACCCAACCCGAGTCTAGATACTCCCCTAGTGTTCTACGTCGCCACCTACCACCACCCTCCACCACGAGATTCCCTTCATCCACCCTCTATTTTCATCATATCTACAACCCACTATATTCTCAACTGTAGAGTCCCACGTGCTGCTCGGATCTGTTGTTGTGTTTGATTAAGTTGCATGTGGAGTGTTATGATAATAACTGTAGTTGGTGATGAATTATTGGTCGAGGGCCAAGTGAAGCGTTGGGAATCGCGTGTAGTTGTGAATATGTGAAACTGTGAAATTTGTGTTGTTATACTGTGTTTGTTGTTGTTCTTTGCTATGCCATGTCATCCAATAACTGCTTGTTCCATAATTGCATTTTGTTTATTGCATGTAATGAAATTGTATGAATTGTGCTTTGTTTTGTTGGTGTGCATGCCGAGATGTGGTATTATCTTGGTTGAGCTCCTTTGGTCACTCGGGAGAGTATAAAACTAAGTGACGTCCCCTGGGTTGTCACAAGGCGACAACAGGCTCGAACGAGACGATAATGCTCTCGTGCAAACTCCATGACCTCTCTATTAGTGGAGGCTAGAGGATGTCTGGTCACGTACGCGTTGGGCGCAAAGCTTAGCATTGCTCGTTATGAAGTCACATGCACAATCGTTACCTATGGTGTGATGAAGGGAGCTAAGGTGTGCCAATGGTCGCTAAGGGAGACCATGGTGCATACAGTGATTACATGGATGGAAATGTGTATTTACGGCATGCGTGGAGTTTTCTGTAAATTGTTGAGAATGATATTGGTTTTGTGCAATTTTGGTAAATCTCTTATTTTTTTCCCAAGCGCTATGATATGTCCACTTTTTCCGTGTTTGTATTTTTGGATGTCATTCTATCAGTTTTACTTGCTAGATTGCGAAATCTCACTATGATGACCCCACCTGTTGTTTCACTCCACTGAACCGTAGACTTTGATATAAAGGATGATCATGAGCTTAGAGGACTGCGCCCACCTAAGGAGTGAAGACCTTAGGACTTTCCCTTATGTAGCTTGTTTTATCATTTACTTCTTATCTAGTTGGATGACTGCATTAATTCATGGATTATTTTGCTGGAGTTTGTAATTTGAGTTTTTGGTACTATTAGCAGTTCAAACTACCCTTTTTATTCCTTCGCTGTATTTATAATTGTACACTTTTTAGTTGCATGCTGGCACACGCTTTCACGTTGCGCTTCGGGGGTGTGATCCGTATAGTCAGCACCTCAGCATCATGGCTTCCTCCAAATCACACGTGGGGGTCGACGACGCCACAGGTGGTATCAGAGTTTTTACGACTCTGGGTAAATCCATAAGTTACTTAGGTATAGCACTAGAATTCTAGGCTTCAATCTTACTATGATAGGCTTGAAAAATTTGTGTAATTAGACTTATTTTTTATTTATTGAGCAAAGTTGGTTGGAATTTTAGTCGGATCGGTGTTAAACTTTAGTATAGTAGGCTTCAATTTGTTAACATTTAGGCTTGTATTTGAATTATCGAAACTTCAAGGGGAAACGACGTAGTCTAGTCTATCTCATCGGAACAGAGACTGAAGTCATGAACTGATGATGGTAACAACTTCTAAACATGGAATAGGTTTAAAGTTTGAGATTCTATAGAAGTTATGAAATGACTTTATGGAATCTAAGGTGGTAGATTCAACAAGAATTTGAGGAGTTAATTAAATTGGAGGTTTTTTATTTGGCCAACTCTGAGAAACGATTGGATAACATTTGGAGTTTTAACATCTACAAGCTTTAAGTGACGTTTGGTATGAGATCAATGGTCATCGATCTTGTAGACCTGGGAAAATGATTCTTATATGATTTAAGGTTTTTGAATTGCAGACTATGAGGACTAATTTATAATAAGATTTGAGTTTAAGTTAATGATGTGTAGATTTACTAGACAAGAAGTGAATTTCTCTATGAGATTGAAAGGTATTGTTTTTGCAGACTCTTGAAAATGATTGTACTTTTATGAAGTTATAGAAAGTGTGTAGTTCGGAAAATGAATGCTTATCATTGGGTTTGAGGTTAGGGTTGGCAGATTTTAGGAAACAATTATTATCAAATTTAAAGATTACAGATGGTGCAAATTCAGGAAATTATTTTTGTCAATTCTAAGGATATAGGTCCATCAGGGTGTCGAAAATGGTAGTAAATGTGATGATATAAAAGGTGATCAAGTTTGAGAATAGGATTGGGTGACTTTAGTGGCGAATGATATTGAGTTTAGTACCACTAGAACAAACTCTAGTAAGAACTGGGGTATTGAGTAGATTAGTATTTATTGTCCGAATGACATTTATAGGCACATTTATCTATTTGAATGAGATTGTATTGGACTTTTAAGCTCAACTTATGCTTTAGATGGGATGTATAGACTTTTGACTAATTGAGTGTCTTGGATTGAGTTGTGTTTTGGATTACCTTTGGCATATGGATTACCTTTGGCGTAAGGATGTTTGCTTAATTATACGCTGACATGTGTAGGAGTTGATGAAATAATTAAATCTCATCCCCTGTGAATGCTTTAAGTATAGTGACCGTGGGATTTGCTCTCAAGTGTTATCAACTTGACTTCTCCCAATTACTTAGACCTCCTTACACTCATACTTGGAGAACTTCCTCGATTAGATCATTTCATGGATTCCTTGCCAAATGGTTTGCATAGCCTGATTTAGCTTGATTTTAATTTGTGGTCCTTTTCTTTTGAAAGTTTCTATGTCGCCCTTTTAAACCTTTTGGAAAATGATGAGAGAACCACCACATTTGTAGCCTTTAAAATTTGGCTATGAAGAGAAATTTTTGTCAATTAACTTTATCTGCCTAATTTGTGAACTCAACCTCTTTGTCCAACTTGATGAAATATTTTGGCGACTTAGTGCGTTGGCAAGAGTTTTGGATCTATTTTGGTGAATTGTTGGAATTTTTTTCGTCCTTGGTGTTTTTATATAATATTTATGTGGTTTGCTTTTGACTTAAGGACCAATCATGTATCCAACTACCTTATTGTAGCTTTCTCAATTCCATTGTAAATCAAATTATTTCCTTGCTCACTTGGCAGAGCAAACCATTTGTGACAAATTGTGACTTCATTCATTAGATCGATTTTCTTTCACCGTTAGGAAACCTTTGTGTTAATGTCGACTTTCATCTCATCGTCTTCGACTTCAAACCGCTTTATTTTGACTACTCAATCCTATCCATTGTATGGGCATGACTTAGTGTATGGGTTTCTAAGTTCTTTGATGACTTCAAGGAAACTATTGGAAATGATGTTCTTGTTAGACTCTTTTAAAGTGTTAACCCTCATCCATGGATATGGCGACATTTTGCTTCTAACATTTGGAGTGTGTAGGTCGATTGGTAGTAGTATGTTGTAATTGATCACATATGTTTTATCGAGGAGTCTTGGTTTTGACAAAGGATGCAAGCGATCGACACGTAACATATGTGAGTGTGTATGAATTTCATAAAGGAGAGGTCTTTGTCTCCTATCATGCTTGGAAGGATTTGCTTTGGTAGGTGTCAAAGTGGATTCAATACGATAGTATTAAATTCAAGATATCTTAGCCTTAGGGTTTTTGGTGAGATGATTAGAGTTCGCAGCTGAAGCATTACACTTAGTGAAATGATGGTTGGAAGTAATTTTTTTTATTATCTTCAGGAATCAGTTGTGACTTGAGATCACATAGGAATTTAAAATTTGAGGCTATACTTTCCTTTGGAGATTGAAAGTTCAGTTGAGGGGAATTATGGACATTGATGGTTAACTTGAGAAGAGGCTGATAGGTCACCAAAGTATGGTGTACAATAAAGCCTTGGAAGTTGAAGCTTAGGCATCAACAGTGGGTAGCATCACCTAATTTATGAGGTAATGAAGCATTAGGATCCATGGGTGTTGTAGACTAGTTTATTGTTAAGTGCAGATTTTGAACTGCATGACCTGCCTTGAGGTTTTAGAAGTGATGTACTATTGGAAGAACTAGTCAAGCTAGTACTAGAAGAAGTTATGCAAGTAAAGGCAACGGTATTTATTAGCTTGATGAGCCCTTTGGAAGTAGCGGTAGTTAGCTATAAGCAAATTTTGTGGATGAAATTCTTTTTAAAGGGGGAGGATGTGAAGCCCAACCATGTGAAGACCAAGACTGATTTGGAATTGTTTTTCTTTAGAGTGTGTGTGTGTGTGTGTTTTCTTTGTTGAAGTGTAGCTCAATGTGTTGTTTAAGTGGGTTTCAGTTTTAGTATTAGTATTCAAATTTCAGGCTTAGCTCGTTTGTGAGCGCATAAGCTGAAACAGGGGGCAGGGGGCCTAACTGCTCCCTTTATGCGATGCCATTTTGGTCATGGGTGAAAAATCCAATATTCTTTTTCCTCCCTTCTTTTTCCCCAGCGCCCTAGCCACCTCCCCTCTTTGAAATGTTTCTCTTTCTCTCTCTATCTCTCTCTCTCCCCTCTGCAACTCGTGAGCATTGCCGTCAGTGTCGCCACCTTGTCGTCGTCGTGTGTCTGTCGAGCAACAATCCCTCTTCCCAATCTACCACCATCACGCCTTTCACAGTGACCTGTGTCTCTCCCCTCTGTCAACATGAGAAGCTTTGGCCATGATGGTTACTCACTGTCGCTACATGCCAACCGTCGCAACCCAAGCTTGAACCCTGTTGCTTGTGGCACTACATGAAGCCTCTATAGCTTGCATCACATGAAACCACAAAGATTTTCCGTCCAAATCTCACCGTCCAAAAGTCTCACCGTCGTCGAGCTAAGGCTAGCTTCCACCCTTTGAAAACCCATCACCAATCCCTTTTCAAGGCTTAGGGGATTTTTTCTTAGGGTTTCACCGCAAGCCGTCATTATCCACCACCCTTTGGAGCTCATTAGAGGTCGCCCAACCACGCCCTCACCCTCTCGACTTCTACTCGGCCTCTTTGCCTTTCAAATCCACCCAACCCAAGTCTAGATCCTCCTTCACTGTTCTGCATCACCATCTACCACCACCCTTCGCCATGAGATTCCCTTCGTCCACCCTCTATTTTCATCAGATCTGCCACCCATTATATGCCCAACTGTAGAGTCGCACATGCTGCCCGGATCTGTCATTGTCAACTGTGCTCCTCCACTCTTGGCACTACCATAGTAAGCTGTGTGCCACTCTGTTTTTGCATTAATTTTTAGGCATCTTTAGTAAACTAATTTTTTTCCATCAAGCAGCAATGTGCACGCACACACGAGATTCCTTAGACAGCGCCTTGATTATCCAAGATTGCCTTCTGCATTGTAAGTAAACCCCTAGACTGACCCTTGGAATACTATCACTAGAAAATTGTGTTTTTATTGCAGTCTGGTTGTGTTTGGTTAAGTGGCCAAGGGTCTGTGGAGTGTTGGGATAATAACTGTAGTTGGTTATGAATTGTTGGTCGAGGGCCAATTGAAGTGTTGGGAATCGTGTGTAGTTGTGAAAATGTGAAACCATGAAATTTGTGTTGTTATATTGTGTTTGTTGTCGTATTTTGCCATGCCATGTCATCCAATAACTGTTTGTTTCATAATTTCATTTTGAATATTGCATGTCAACAAATTGTATGAATTGTGCTCTATTTTGTGGGTGTGCGTACCAGTACCCCAAATCGAAATGAGGTATTATCTTGGTGGAGCTCCTCTGGTCACTCGAGAGCATGTAAAATTGAGTGACGACCCTAGTGTTGTCGCTGGGTGACAACGGGCTCAGATCAGATAGTAATGCTCTCGTGCTGACTTCGTGACCTCTCTACTAGAGGATGCCTGGTCATTTACGTACCGAGCACAGAGCTGGGCATCGCTCAATTTGAAGTCATGTGCACGATCGTTACTCGTGGTGTGATGAAGGGAGCGAGGGTGTGTGGATGGTCTCTAGGAGAGACCATGGAGCATACAATGATTAAATGGATGGAAATGTGTATTTATGGCATGCATGTCATTTTCTGTAAAATGTTAAGCTTTGTGCGATTTTGTTAAATCTCTTGTTTTTCTCAAAATGAAGAGATATGTCCACTTTTTCCACATTTGTACTTTTGGGTGTCATTCTATCGGTTTTACTTGTTGAGATTACGAAATCTCACTGTGGTGTCCGGACCTGCGGTTCCACTCCCAAAATAGTAGACTTTGATGCAGAGGACGGTCATGAGCTTGGAGGATTAGTCCCACTTGAGGAGTGAAGACTTGAGGACTTTTCCCTTATGTAGCTTGATTTAGCGTTTAGTTCTTATCTAGTTAGATGATTGTATTAATTCATGGATTATTTTGTTGGAGTTTGTATTTTGAATTTCTGGTACTATTAGTAGCTCAGACTACCCTTTTTACTTCTCCATTGTGTTTATAACTGTACACTTTTAAGTTGCATGCTTGCACACACTTGCTTTCACGTTGCACTTTGAGTGTATGATCCGTGTAGTCAACACCTCAGCATCATGACTCCCTCCAAATCACATGTGGGGGTTGAGGGCGCCACATGCTTCGCTGTGCTCCACCACCCTCCACTACCAAAAATGACCTCTTCCACTCTCTGTCACATCAGATCTTTCACCCTTTAAAATAACCCAGTCGTTAGCCCCACTATTCTATCCAAATTCATCTCTGACACCGTACGCCACCATTGTCCTTGCCATGCTTCGCAGCATCTAGAAGCCACCACATTAGTATGCTTGATCATCCAGACATTAGCCCTTTCGTGTTGTAAGTAAAATCCTAAACTGACACTTAGAATACTAACATCCGAAAATAATCAAATTGTGTTTTCTGCAGTCTGTTTGTAATTGGTTAAGTGGCCGAGAGACCTGTGGAGCTTTGGGATAGAATATTGTACTTGGTGTTGGAACTGTCGGCTGAGGGCTGGGTGAAACGTTGGGAATCACGTGTAGTTGTGACTTGTGAATCTGTGCATCTATGCATTGGTTTGATGTACTTATTGCCATGCCATCTAATAATATTTTGTTCACGCATCTGCATCTGTGCTGTAAAATTTAGAAATTGTGGTTTTGATGTCAAAAGACTAATGGGATTTTGTGAGTGTGTCCGTATCACGACCCTAAGTCGAGCTGGGGCATTATATCGATGGAGCTCCTCTGGTCACTCAGGATCGTGTAAAACTGATAGATGTACCATGGGTTGTCGTTGTGTGACGATAATGCTCTCATGCCAACTCCGTGGCCTTTCTGCTGTCGGAGGTTAGAGGATGCCTGGTAGCATACGCGCCGGACGCGAATTAGTGCATCGCTTGTTATGAAGTCACAAGCACGATCGTTATACGTTGTGTGAGGAAGGGAGCCAGAGTGTGTGAATGGTCTCTAGGACATAAAACAGACTGATCCCTTTACTTCTAAGGGACGTCGTTTTGTTCAAGGGCACACCAATGGGTCTAAAGCATCAACTCAAGGCCAACCCTCAAACAATTACTCTCGAGGTTCTAGCAACAACAAATTTGCACAAAAAGATGAAATTATTTGTCAAATGTGTCATAAAAGGAACCACACAGCTTTGAAGTGTTTCAATAGATTAATCATTCATTTACAAATGATAATCTACCTTAAAGTTTTGTAGCAATGAAGATGGAAGAACCATCAGAAGCATTTTGGCATCCTGACACGGGAGCCACTGATCACATAACAGCAAGTTAAGGTACCCTCCAATCTTTGATTCTATATACTGGTCATGATGGTATAATGGTTGGAAATGGCAAAATATTGTCTATTACACACATTGGTAAGGCCATACCATGGAAGCATCATTGAAGATTCAAAGTTATTTTTAATTGCTTGGTCCAATTGGACAGTGCAGTGTACAAATAGAAAAACAAATGTAGTTGCTCACAACTTGGCTAAGGTAGCTATAAAGTCAAATGTAGAGAAAGTATGGTTAGAAGAGGTACCAATTTGTTGTGAAATACTATGCAAAGTACACACACACCAACGATGACAAATAAAGTAAAAGCAACACAATCAAGAACACACGACACAATATTTACGTGGTTCGGCAAATTGCCTACGTCCACGGAAGTTGCAGAGGATTTTTATTTCTTGAGGAATCACAATACAACAGTGTAGAGCGGCTACTGTTCACTCAGCTACAGTACAAGACAAAACAAAACACTATTTATATGTTGTACGGCGGAAACCCTAATTCATCAGAATTAAGGATGTTCGCTCGAGCGGCGTGTCGAGCCCGCGTCAAGCGAACTTACTTCCCGCAGTTGCTTGAGCCGTGAGTCGAGCGGCACCTCAAGCGAAGCTCTCTGTCTTCCCTCCGCTCGAGCGGTGAGTCGAGCGGTCATCGAGCGAACCTCTCTGACTTGCAATTGCTCGAGCGGTCTGTCGAGCTTCCTTCGAGCGAGGCTCTCTGTCTTGTCTTCGCTCGAGCGGCGTGAACCAGACTCCATAACTCAACAATTCTCCCACTTGGAGACTGGTACACCCACATTGTAGCCCTATGCTTCAAACATGATATCCTCCACCTCTGCAACTCACAGCTCCTGTCTTCATGTTAGAAGACGCACTGAAGTCAAGTCCGACTTCAGTCTTCCACATACATCGCCCTTAGGGCAACTCACAACTCCCACTGCACTAGGAGTATCCGGTCTCGAACCGATCTTGGCAACCTTGAACGACAAAGCTGACTCCCTTTGGCTTCCTCACATGTTTCGCGCGATCAAGTCTGCCTTTTTGCACTCTTGTATTTCCTTGCACATCACTGGATCTTGATGTCAAATACAAAGACACCATGCGCTAAGACCAGCGCACCCTTAGTGATCTTCCAAGCACCTCCAGAGAATGCTACTGTGTCATCAAGCTGTCCCACAGAGATCAGGTGAAACATGTCTGACTTGCTGTAAAGTCCACACGCTCCTGTTTGGAAGTGTGATATGCACATCACCCACTCCCACTACATCCAGTGCCTTTCCATCAGCCGTATACATCTTCCCAAAATCACCAGCAACATAATTCTGAATGATTTCTCGATGTGAAGTGCTATGGAACGAAGACCCTGAATCTAACACCCAATCATCAATCGGACTATGCACTGCAAGAAGTAAGGCATCATGAATTTCTTCTGCCACTACATTCACTGCATCATCATCAGAACTTTCTTGATTCCTGCAGTTTCTCTTGATGTGGCCCGACTTGCCACAACTCCAGCATGTGATCTGCTGTCCAGATCTCATTTTGCTATTTCCCCTGCTCTTGGAGATTGATCTTCCATGTCCTCTACCCCTATTGTCAACAATCAGGGCAGATCCTGAACCCGAAAACTCACCCATGTCTCTCCTACGAACCTCTTCAGCAAGCACCATGTCACGTATGTCATCGTAGTTCAGTTTTGCCTTACCGGCTGAACTACTCACAGCCATCCTCAAACTGTTTGGCAACGATGCCAACAGAATCAACGCTCTGATCTCATCATCAAACTCAATCTCTACAGATGACAGTTGATTTGTGATCGTATTGAATTCATTCAAGTGTTGGGCTAGACGGATTGAACAGTGTGCACCTTATTGTTCGCAGACGGCTTTTCATACATGCCTGACAAAGTCGCCATGAGATCCACCGTGGTTCTCTCCTTACTGACATTACTGTTCTTGACAAAGTCAGCCGAACAAGACCTAGAACCTGTCGATCTAACAAGGTCCACTCAGCATCAGCCATGAACAGTGGAAGGTGAAGCCTCTTCCCATAGAGATAATCCTCAATCTGCATCTTCCAATACCCAAAATCAGTGCCGTCAAACTTCTCGAAGTCGTCATTCTCTTTCAGATCCAACCTTGGCGCTCTGATACCAGTTGTTGTGAAATACTATGCAAAGTACACACACACCAACAATGACAAATAAAGTAAAAGCAACACAATCAAGAACTATTTACGTGGTTCGGCAAATTGCCTACGTCCACGGGAGTTGCAGAGGATTTTTATTTCGAGAAATCACAATACAACAGTGTAGAGCACTGTTCACTCAGCTACAGTACAAGAAAAACAAAACACTATTTATATGTTGTACTAATTCATCAGAATTAAGGATGTTCGCTCGAGCGGCGTGTCGAGCCCGCGTCGAGCGAACTTACTTCCCGCAGTTGCTTGAGCCGTGAGTCGAGCGGCACCTCAAGCGAAGCTCTCTGTCTTCCCTCCGCTCGAGCGGTGAGTCGAGCGGTCATCGAGCGAACCTCTCTGACTTGCAATTGCTCGAGCGGTCTGTCGAGCTTCCTTCGAGCGAGGCTCTCTGCCTTGTCTTCGCTCGAGCGGCTATACTCTTCGCTCGAGCGGCGTGAACCAGACTCCATAACTCAACACAGTTTTCATTTCTTCCTGTTTACAGAAAGATAAGGAAGGCATTGTAGACATTGTTCTATAAATGAATGAGAGAAGGAGGTATTATTTTAAAAAAAAAAAAAGTACAAATCTTCAATAACAAAATTTGCGGAGGAAAAAAAATAGTCAATTGGATTACAACTATAGGATAATATCATCAATCAGGCCAACAATACATGATACGCATTTCTCTTTCCGAAAGACATATTATAAATAATTTATTATTCACTTTTTTTTATTAATTTATTATTAATTAAAAAAATCCAAAATTAAAAATGGATACCTTTCACAAAATTCCCTAAAACCAAACATCCATTCGATTATTTCACATGTCAAGAGAAAACACTAGTGATACTCATATTTCATGGGGTTATTCAAAATAAAAATAATAAAAGTATAAAAAGTCCAGAAATAATACACAATGCACAATTTGGCAAAAGAGATGCTTAAGGATATCAAATTAATCTCACATGTCTAGGAAAAATTTGCACATATAGTGAGAGAAAGTTATATAGTTAAAAGCGTGCATGGCTCCACTAGCTTATGCCTACGATTAGTACTACGTCATACGGCTTCAAAATTCAAATCCACTAATTTGCTTTTTGAGTGTGTTTTGGAGTCAATCACCACGGGCGCACATCACACGCTTACGGCGTTTAAAAGCGTGCATGACTCCACTAGCTAATGACTACGAGTACCACGTCATACGGCTCCAAAATTCTAATCCACTAATTTGCCTTTCAAGTGACTTGACTGTGTTTTGGAGTCAATCACCACGCGGGGCGGCGCACATCACACGCGTACGAGAATATTAACAACGAAAATGATATACCCACGGGCGCACATCACACGCTTCGGCGTACAAGAATATTAACATTAATGGAGTCAATTACTAAAAATTTCGAATTTTACTATTTATCATCTTCACATACCACATACTATACTTATTTTTATTTTTATTTTTATTTAGTTTTATTTTTCGTAAACTAATTGAATTTTTCTACTCATTATTTATACATCACACATTTGATAAGAGAAAAAAATAAAAATAAAAATAAAAATAGATATAGTGTGTGGTGTGTGAAAATGATAAATAAAATTTTTCATTATAATAACAACATATAACTAGTCAGGTAGTGATAGGGTTATTACTCTTTTACTTTTCATTTACTACTTATAGTATATTTATTTTTTTTATTATTTTCTTTGAAGTATTTTTTTCACATCCTTAATCATTAAGAAACAAATTAAAAAATATATAATTTTATTAATATTCACTTCTTTAACTATTAAGTAAAATAAAAAATTAAAAAAAATATCAAATACAATAAACGTAGTAAATAAGTAATAGGATGGTGGTAAGCCTATCATTTTCCATAATTAGCCCCATGTGAATCGATTCTTTTGCACATGAAAACAGACTACATGTTGACCGGAGTGGAATGTGGCCTAACAAGTCACCTTTACCTACTCATAATTCAGGAAATTATAAAAAGGCAAAGTTACGGACACAAAATTTTTTATAATTATATTTTAAAACGAGGGTATTTATATAAAGTTACATTGCTTTTGTAAATTATTTCAAATCTCAATACTGTTTTTGTTTTTGGTAACATAAATTTATGAAGGAGTTAATTGGTTCTTCTTAGAGTGGGGATAAATAAACATGGATCGAGTGAGTTTTGCCGTATTTATTATTGTTAGCTAGTGTGAGTCTCTCAATTAAACTAGAACATTAAATAATTAATACGCGGTATATATCTATGGTGAACCTATTTTATATACGCGGTATTGATCATCTTGTTCTTTTTCTCTAATCCTTTAAGTTGGAGCAAAAAATCTTCATCCCACTGTGTACCTATCCGACTAATTATCATGATTAATGCTTTACAAGGAATGCCCGATCTAAAAAGATTTTATAAAAATAAGATTATAAATTGATGTGGTTGCCGTAGTATATCAAATTGTAAAATTCTTTTTATAGCAATACTGACATTTTATATCGAGTCATATCAATTTCTAAGTTTATTTTTAGAAAATTATTTTATAAATATATCACTTCTCTAATTAGAAATTGGAAAAATGAAAAGAATTTTAATAAGGTTATCATCTTCACTACTTCATTTCATGCTTCTTCATAAACATTCTCCTAATTCTCTCTCCTACACTCTAATTATCTCTCCAGCACTCATGGTGCTCATAGGAAATCTATTCCCTCTATTGCTATTGGGTTTTCTATTTGTGCAGTACTCATGCATGTTTCAGTTAATCCAATCTTTAAGCAATTTTACTGACCAATCTGCTCTCCTTGCTTTCAAATCTCGAATTAGCTCCAGTCCAAATGAAACCCTCTTGGCTACCAACTGGTCTGCACCAAACTCGATTTGCAATTGGATTGGGGTCTCCTGCAGTCGACATAGGCAAAGAGTCACCGCTTTGGACCTTTCAAACATGGGTCTCCATGGCACCATTTCTCCTTATATTGGTAACCTCTCCTTCCTAGTCTCACTTCATCTTTCTAACAACAGCTTCTATGGTTTTATTCCGCATGAGATCAGTCGTCTACATCGCTTGAGAATACTCTTGTTGGCATCCAACCAATTGGAAGGAAACATCCCTCCAACTATTCATAATTGTCGAAAGCTTCGCAAGGTATATTTTAACAAGAACCGTTTATTGGTGCAATTCCATCGTCCCTCGGCAATTTGTCAATGTTGGAGTTCTTGAATTTGGACTACAATAGGCTCACTGGTCCACTTCCTTTAGTCATCTTTAACATATCTTCTCTAAGCATTTTTGGTGTTACGTCTAATCACATCTTGGGAGCTCTTTCGAATGATCTTTGTAGCCACTGTCCCAATCTTAGAGGACTTTATTTCTCGTATAACAAATTTGGCGGTCAGCTCCATTTGCAATTTAATAATTGTGGGGAGCTTGCAGTTTTATCTTTGGCATATAATACATTTGAGGGGAGTATTTCAAAAGCTCTAATTGGAAATTTACAAAACCTTGAAGGCCTATATCTTGGAGGTAACAGTTTCACTGGTATCATACCTTCTACCATATGTAATTTGTCGAGGTTGCAAGAATTCAAAATTGAGGATAACCACATCCAAGGAAGCATTTCAACTGATTTGTGGCATCTTCCAAAATTAACTACTTTGATTTTTGGAACAAATAACTTCAAAGGGTCAGTACCTCAAAAAGTCTTCAACCTTTCTTCTTTACAACTTATCGACTTCCAGGAAAATTTCCTCTCTGGATATCTTCCATCACTAGATTCAGGGCAATATTCTTGCCCTAATCTTGAAGAAATTATACTTGGTGGCAACAAACTCAGTGGTCATATCCCATCCTATCTTTCGAATTGTTCCAAGCTCATCACAGTAGACTTTGCTGAAAACTTGTTCTCCGGACCAATTCCTAAAAGTCTTGGAAACTTAAAGTACCTCCAACATCTTTCTTTGGGTGTAAATCAGCTAATAGGCCGGGAGGCTACAGATCAAGAGCCCAATTTCATTTCATCTTTATCCAATTGTAGATCTTTGAAAGTTTTAGAATTAAGCTCTAATCCATTGGATATAATAATTCCAGATTCCATTCAAAACTTTTCGGCTTCCTTTCAAACATTTCATGCAGAGAGTTGCCAAATTAGGGGTCATATTCCTATGGGAATGGGTTTTTTGAAAGGCTTGACCTGGCTTGGTTTGGGAGGTAACAATTTGACTGGAAATATCCCCTTCACATTCGGTGGTTTAGAAAGATTACAAAGATTGCATCTTTACAATAACATGATTGAAGGATTGATTCGAGAAGAGATATGCCAATTAAGGAATTTGGGAGAGTTGGATCTCTCAAACAACAGAATCTCTGGAGTCATCCCAAATTGCATTTCAAACCTCAGTCTTCTAGTAAGTCTATATTTGAATTCTAATAGACTCGAATCATCAATACCATTAAATTTATGGGGCCTCGAAAATCTGTTGTTCCTGAATTTGTCATCGAATTCCCTTGGCGGACATTTGTCTTTGAACATGACAAAATTGGACACTCTTGAAGGTCTGGATTTGTCAAGAAATGAAATTACTGGAGAAATCCCAAGTATCATTGGAGCATTTGAAAGCCTAAATTATCTTGACTTTTCAAACAACTCCCTTCAAGGAGGCATTCCGCAATCTTTTGGGAACTTAAAAGGGTTAAATCTCTTAGATATTTCTTACAACAATCTTTCTGGTGCAATTCCAAAATCCCTTGAGGCACTTCCATATCTCAAATACTTGAATCTATCTTTCAACAAGCTAGTAGGAGAGATTCCATCTGGTGGTCCTTTTGTGAATCTCACGGCAGAATCATTTTCAGGAAATAGTGCACTCTGTGGGAATCCAATTTTTGGAGTTCCACCTTGTCCAACAATTCCTACCTACAAACAATCAAAGATGAAAAATATTTTGATCAAATGTATTCTTCCTGTGATTGCATCAATTATAACTGCGGTAATGTTGGTTTATTTGCTGAGAAGACTTCGAAAAAGTAACATGGAGATACCGACATCACTTAATGCATTTCCTACATTGGAACATAGAATGATATCATACCAAGAGCTTTGCCAAGGGACAAACAACTTTTGTGAAAGCAACTTGCTTGGAGTCGGAGGTTTTGGCTCTGTGTACAAAGGAATACTTTCTGATAGAACAATTGTTGCAGTAAAAGTTCTAAGTTTGCAATTGTTGGGAGCTTTCAAAAGTTTTGATGCAGAATGCAAGGTGTTATGTACAATTCGACATAGAAATCTTGTTAAGGTCATAACTACATGCACTAATCCCGAGTTTAGAGCGTTGGTGATGGAATACATGTCAAACGGCAATCTTGAAAAGTGGTTATACTCTCATAACTACTGCTTGGATCTTCTACAGAGAATAAATATTTTGGTTGATGTTGCGTCAGCCTTAGAATATCTCCACCACGGTCAATCGGAATATATATTGCATTGTGATTTGAAGCCTGCAAATATCCTTTTGGATGAAGGCATGGTTGCACATGTGGGTGATTTTGGTATTGCAAAGATTTTAGTTGAAAACAAAGACTCAACACACACCAAAACTCTTGGTACCATTGGCTACATCGCACCAGGTACGTACGTACATGAATTTACCCTGCTTTTTTAATTATCAAAAGGATAAATAACAGGATGCTAATCTAACAAATTTTTGGTAACAACTTGCTTGGAATTTTCCTCATCTTAGCTAGTCTAATAGTCGATAAAACATTTGCAAACTGATCAAACACCAAATTAATTATAATTCTTGTGATTTACCCAGTACTCGAACTCTATTTACAAATTAATATGGGTATAGAACTCTGTAATTCTTCTTTAGATTCTCTCACGAACGACCTCATTTGATCTATTAGAACTTCATTAACACTATTAGTAAACTCACTTGCACACTAATGAACTCACTAACTCTTGAAGGACAAGATGATGAAAAGATTAAGAAGGTGAAGCTAGGGACGAAGTTAGGATTATAAGTTTGGAGGGCCCAAATATTTTTAGGTTAGAATAAATAGTTCAATTGAAAAGTTTTAGGAATACCATAAAAAAGTTAATCCAATAAAAAAAAAGTGAGTAGAAATATAAGAAAGAAAAATGCATAAATTTTGAAATTTCATGCTTCCAATAATTTTGGAAATTTAACATTTAAGCTTTTTATATGTTGCAATTAAACAAAGGAGACTAAACATTGGTAACGTGTTATATATGAATTATAAATAAAAGATAATTATATGCAAAGGATAAACTACGTTTTGGGTTTTCTAAACAATATATATATATATATATATATACAATAAACTAGATTAAAAGGTTTTCAGTAGCATATCATGAATTACATATATACTGCGTAGCTACCCAGTCAAATGTGAGTTTTTTCATTAAATATATTTCATTCAACTAACTATAAATTTTAAAAGAAAAATAATATAATATTAAATTATAATTTTCTTCAAATTAAATACAATTGAAAAAAATTACTAGAGACCAAAAGCTAATTTAATAATACAAAAATGGCTCACTTAAGAATTAATTATGGAAAATATACACCACTTATATGAGCAAAATTATCATAAGTTGAGAAAACGGCTTAGCTTTCAATGCTTAACATGTCAG
The DNA here is from genome assembly GCA_961763995.1 of Juglans cinerea. NCBI lineage: Eukaryota > Viridiplantae > Streptophyta > Magnoliopsida > Fagales > Juglandaceae > Juglans > Juglans cinerea. The sequence continues at coordinate 48,624,130 of CAUIVZ010000001.1, read as the reverse complement.
AAAGTGTTCTCTCATCCATAAAAAATTAATATGCATTTATGAAAATAATGCCTGAGACCTTCAAAAAATCGTGGGGGCCGGATTGATAAGGGTTGGTTTGGTTATACAAATCAAATTGTCTCATCTCATTTTATATAATTATTATAATTTTTTTAAATTCTAATACAAAATATAACAAACAATTCAAATTTTTTAAATTTCAAAACAAAAATAATATTATAATAATATTTTATTTAACTTTCAATAAAATATATAATCTCATCCCATCTCATCTGAAGTGCATAACCAAACTCACAATGACTTGAAATTTTTATTCAATTTGAAAGCAAACTCGTTTCAAAGTATTGTTATTCAAATATGCCAATTCGTAACTTTTATAAAAAAACTCAAAAAGAAATACTTGCATTAAAGTAAATCTTGTTATATGCATCATATATATATATATATATATATATATAGTAGTGAGTTTCACTTTTAGGATTGTAGATGCATTAATTTACTATTCTCTGTTTTGGATGATATATCTATATATATAAAGTCAACAATTAATTGGTCCAATCCCATTATTTACTTAATAAGCCAGGATGTTCTGTTTTTTTTTTTTTTTTTTTTTTGAAATAATAGGATGTTCTGTTTTGGTTTGCCTTCTGTAAGATTTATATGTATTTACTTATACGCATATGAGTAGTATATATACACTGATCAAGACACATGTGAATTATTACTTAATTACGTCATTTTATTAAGACACAAGTTGCTAACTTAAATGCCTTCTTGACAATTTGAGTATTTTTAGAATATGGATTTGAAGGGAAGGTATCCATCAAAACCGATGTCTACAGCTATGGCATAACATTGTTGGAGATGTTCACGAGGAAGAAACCCACCGACGACATGTTTGCAGGAGACTTTACTTTGAGGCAGTTGGTAAATGCATCCATTCCTGATAGAATGATGGAAGTTGTGGATGAAGGTTTACTAAGAATAGAAGATGGAAGAGACACCATTGCCTTACAAAGTATTCTTTCATCAATCTTGGACTTAGGCTTGAGGTGTTCTGAAGAATTACCAAATACAAGAATGGATATCAAAGACGTGCTTGTCAAGCTTAATAAAATCAAGTCGACTTTCTTTGAGAACAGGAACAGGGTTACTAGACATACTTGACCTTAATTTGTTTCGCATGTTTTATGTCTTTTTAATATCGTGAAGTACTTATGAGAGGTGTGTAACATGTTTGTGTCAACGTTCAGGCTTAAAAAAATGATTTGAGACTCTACTCTTCTTCCATCTCCGTACACTTTTTATTGAGCTCATTTCCTTAATTATTACCCTACGTAAATCCCGGCCAGAAGGTGCACAACAAGCATTCTTTTGTTTAAATTATGTTTCTGTTACTCTTAATTACCAACATTCATTTGCTTGTGAAACTTCTTTAACCAGGAGAACTGTCTTCAGATGGGTTGAAACTTGAAAGCGGTAATCTTTATGCTACCTTCTACTTCTTGTTTAATTCTAAAATTCTCAGAGAACCATACAAAGAAAAGGAATTGAATTCGAAAAGAGTTTCAGAAAAGATACCAGAGGAAATGAACTCTGTTCTTTGAAATCAACTGTATAAACTCTGTTAGGAGGTTATCGGTTTAGCTCTTGTACACTAAAAAACTCTCTTCTTTGAAATCAACTTTATAAATTGTGGCATTTGTTAACAAGAAGTGTTTCCTCACATCTCTCCCACTGTCCCCATTTTCTTTTAAATGTTAAAAGAACAAAGAGAGAAAAATATAAAGCACACTGCACAAACAATGCAGAGAAAATTCACTTCTACTAGTTTGAGAATGAAAACTAATTCATGTGATTACCTAACACTAGCCTAATCCCCAATTCATAGTTTCTTACCAATTCATTTAAAGCTAATCATTTATTCACTATAGATTATTACGTTCTAAGGAAATTTGCACCTGCAACCTCCACATGAGGAGCGTGAAAGAAAGCAGATATAAGGTGTATACCAACAGTTCCGCATTTACGGTACATTTCTTGCACCGTACAAGATTTTCCCAACCTCTTTGTCTCTGTCTTCCCTACATGACAATAGTAAAAGAAAGGGAGAAAAAGAGTGCGCAAAATACCGTTGCTGTTGAGCCGCAAAAGTATCGTACAATATTGTCTATTCGTTTCAACTTATGTAGCTTCTATAAAGATACGACAAACTCTTTTGTTACGATTTTTATACTTCTTTTGTTACCTTTTTTTTTCTTTTTGAGGGCGTGGGGTTAGTGGGTTATATGACAGATAATTTTGGGCTCATCGTCGATGGCTCGCCAACAAACTTTCTGTCCGAGCTTAGCTCAAGCGGAGCGTAAAGTGTGTATTGAGCGAACTCTCTGTACAAGCTTCGCTCAAGCAACCTATCGAGCAAATTTTCTGTCTGGCACTTTTTCTAATAGCCCCCATAACTTATCATGGGAACGTCATTTGTTCCCCATCTTTATGTGATTTGGGCACATTATTTCTTTTATATACTTGTATGATGATAATTTTCATTAACCCTTCTTATTCTGATTTTCGTCTTAGGCAGATGCCATTGTATCCAGGCTCAAAAGTACAGCTCAAATTGAGGTGGAGGCTCATTCAACACTGTTGATAACTGCAGATACAGTATGCCTTGATTCCCCTTTAGTTACTACCTTTTTGATAATTTAACTGATTTTAGCATAAACTACATCCTTCTACTCTCTCTCAGGTAATACCTGAACAACTGGTTTTCTTATTTTTCTGGGCCTTGATTCTCCATAAGTGACAGCTCTAGTAATTGATGAATCTACCTCCTTTTAAGAGACGAATGGGGACCAGGTCTTTTGATACCTACATACTTGAGTTGCAATGTAGTTGAACTTGCACTGAGTATGCTTTATAAATTACTTGATACCACACGTATTATATGAGATGGCTCTATAAGATGAGTATGGGAAGAAGATATGTTTTGAGCCTATTCTCCCTGTCCTGTTCGTGGAGTTTTTCTAAATTGCCAAATTTTATTGGTTTTTCATCAATAATCTTCTTGATAAGTTTTAAACATAAATCCTACTTCTAACGGCCCACTTGTTTTCAAAAACAACTAAAACTTTAAGGGGAACTTTAAGGGGTTATAATCACCTTTTAAAGTTTATCTGGTGGACAGTCTTCTCTACGTCCATCAAGTTAAGGCTTCCAAGTTAAAAGAATGTATAATAATCCAGGCAATGGATTTTTCCTCGATCCCATGCAAGATTGACACTTCTTTTGAACATATTTTTTTATATCTAATCTACACACAACCTGCTGGGTTTTGGGCTGGCATATTCATCTCGTTCCTCACAGCATATACATCCTTTGCTTTTTATGATTATGAAGATGCCCCTTACTAGTTATAGAGCCTTTTTCGCTTCAGTATTTTTGGCGTGTAGAGATCATTTAATGTTATTTCTTACTGCTCCATCCAATTGATTTTGAGGTGATGGTGTATGAAGGGATAATCAAAGAAAAACCATCCAGCACGGAAGAAGCACGGGAATTTATCAAAGGTTTTCTTAATGCGCTTCACTCTCACCATGTCTCATTCAAAAGTTGAGCTGGATTTGATGGTCACATCCCTGTGGGTTGCAGGATATTCTGGCGGTCAAGCAGAGGTGGTAGGATCTGTTCTTGTAACCAATCTTAAGACTGGAAAAAGAAAAGGTGGATGGGACAGAGCCGAGGTAATGGTTTCTGGCACTTTTATTTGGATTTGCTCATCCTGATGAGTGAATATTACATGATTTTAAGCCCACCTAATCTCAGGACATGTTAAAAATGTTTTTATCTATGTATGAAAAGGGTATTGCTGCTGTTTTACATCTTATCTCCTTTTCTTTACTCAGTTTGGGTTAGATTAACCTGGGTTTTGGTTATTGTAATAAATTCCGTTAATGTTTTGCATATGGAGATCCAAATTTTAGCATGTCTATTCACTTCCCTTTAGAAGTAACCTTGTAAATTAGCTTTGGAAATTAATATTTTTCTGCATGGTGATATAGGTTTATTTTTATAGTATACCAGATGAGGTCATTGATAGCCTGGTAAAATTCTTAAGATCCATATTCTCTTTGCTATTTGATATTTTTTGCCAGGAATATTTATTTGCAAATACTGTTTATTAACTTCTTCTGTAAGAAGGTCAAGAAAAAACAAAAGAGAAGAGAAAAGTTCATGCCATTGATGTGCAGAGAATACTCTATAAAAATTGTACTATTGAATCACCAAGAAGAGCTCATATATATACAGCTTGTCGTGCATGGCCTAACTGACACTTACTAAAAATAACCAACTATACAGCTCACTAATAAAACAAAATAGCAAAACAGAATGCTAAGAAGATTCTAGTATCAACGACTTGTAGCTACATCAGCTTGAGAGCAATCTTGCAACTGACTCTTTAGAGACAATACGACCTGCAACTTTAGTAGGCTGCAATACCCCCCCCCCCCCCCCCCCCCACAAGGTGGAGAATGGAGGTTGACAATTCCTAGCTTGAGCAAATGAGATTGAAGAAGAGATGATGGTAGAGCCTTTGTCAGAAGATCAGCTCGTTGAAGATGAGTTGACACATGATCAGTAGCAATGGAGCCTTCAATTATCTTGTCCCTAATGAGGTGGCAGTCTAATTCGATGTGCTTAGTTCTTTCAAGGAATACGGGATTGGCTGCAATGTGGAGGGCAGCCTGGTTGTCACAGTGTAGTACAACTGCTTGAGGATGAATTACATGGAGGTCAGCAAGAAGGAACCGAATCCAAGTGAGTTCACAAGAGGTAGTAGCCATTGCTCTATACTCAGCTTCAGCTGAGGATTGAGATACAACATTTTGTTTCTTGGATTTTCAAGAAATCAAAGAGTGGCCTAAGAGCACACAATATCCAGTGACTGATCTACGGGTGTTTGGGCATGATGCCCAATCAGAATCGCAATAAGCTATTAACTGCAAATCGGAAGAAGCTGAGAGCAACATACCTTAGCCAGGTGCAGATTTAATATACTTCAAAACCTTGTGTGCAGCAGCTAGATGACTTGTGGTTGGTTTTTCCATAAATTGGCTTAGGGTCTGCACAGGATAGCTAAGGTTTGGACGAGTGATGGTTAAGTAAAGTAACCTGCCAATTAATCTTCGATACATAGAAGGATCAGCAAGTGGCAAACCATCATCTTTGCTAAATTTCAGATTTTGTTCCATAGGAACTTTAACAGGTTTTGAGCCTAAAACTCCTGAATCAGCAAGTATATCAAGTGCATATTTGCGTTGACAAATATGTATTCCTTTGGGGGATCTAGCTACTTCGATGCCTAAGAAGTATCTCAATATCCCGAGATCCTTAATCTGAAATTTGGCATGCAAACAGTCTTTGACAGCAGTGATAGAGTGCATGGAATCACTAGCCACTAAGATATCATCCACGTACACTAATAAGGCTGTGAAACAAGTGCCATTTTTCATTGTAAAAAGGCTATAATCAGCCTTTGATTGAATGAAGCCAAAATCCAACAAACATGAAGCATACCATTGCCGAGAGGCTTGTTTTAAGCCATATAAACTTTTCAAAAGTTTGCAAACTTGTTGAGGTCCTCCCTTTGTATAACCTGGTGGTTTGTTCATGTAAATATCTTCCTCTAAGTCCCCATGGAGGAAGGCATTATTTACATCAAACTGATGTAAATGCCAACCCCTAACAGCTGCAATAGAAATGAGACATCTCACAGTAATCATTTTAGCCACTGGTGAGAATGTCTTATGATAATCGATCCGTTCCTGCTGAGTATACCCCTTTGCAACAAGCCTTGCTTTCAATCTTTCTATGCTACCATCTGAATTTTTCTTGATTTTGTAAACATATTTGCAATCTACTGCTTCTTTGTCAAGAGGTAAATCAACGAGAGTCCAAGTATTATTTTGTTCCAAGGCTGAAAACTCAGTTTCCATTGCCTTACACCAACCAGGATCTTTAACAACTTGGGAGTATGAGCTTGGTTCAAAATCAGTGGAAAGACTAGAGCAAAAAGCTTGTAAAGTGGGTGAGAAAGAGTGATAAGAGAGATAATTATGCAAGGGGAAAGAACAACTAGTCATAGAGGGAGATACCTGGACCATTGCTTGAGATTCTGGAGTGAATGCAACCTGTTGACAGTGGAAATCTTGTAGATAATTAGGTGCTGTTCTAGTCCTACATGACCCGCGAAGAGGTGGTGACAATGGAATTAGATATGAAGAATTACCATCATTAGATGAGTCATGAAGATCAAGGGATGAATCAGGTTCTGGTTCAATGCCAGAAGGTTGAAGGTCAGCAGGAATGAGTTTAGTATATGATGGACAATTGGTATTGGTGGACTCTGGAGAGGAATGTGACACTGGTTCTGGAAAAGGTGAAATAAGACTGGAGTTAGGCTGAGATTGACTGACAGATTCAATAACAGGAGAGGAGTGGAAAGGAAAAATAGTTTCATGGAAAATGACATCCCTAGAGAGAAAAATAGTGTGAGTTTCAAGGTCTAACAACTTATAACCCTTTACCCCAAAGGGGTAACCCAGGAAAATACATTTCTTCCCTCTTGGATCAAACGTTTTTCGACCATGTGAAAGGGTTGATGCAAAATAGAGACATCCGAATACATTAAGGTGGGAGTAGCTTGGTTTGACACAAAAAAGAGCTTCATGAGGAGTCTTATTCTTCAGCAAGGGAGTCAGTGTTCTATTTATGAGGTGCACTGCAGTCAAAATGCAGTCATTCCAATAACGCAAAGGGAGACCAGATTGGAAGAACAATGCACGAGCCACATTCAAAAGGTGTTGATGTTTTCTCTCCACTATGCCATTTTGTTGAGGAGTCTCAACACAAGATATTTGGTGAATAATTCCCTTTTTGTTGAAGAAATCAGTCATTTTAAATTCAAGACCATTATCACTTCGAAGTATTTTGACTTTGGTGTTAAACTGAGTCTCAATCATGTTGCAAAAGGATTCTATGCAATTTCTTGTTTCTGATTTTGCTTGAAGCAGGTAAATCCAAGTGGTCCTAGAGAAATCATCAACAATGGTCAAAAAATACTTTGATCCATCATAAGCCATAGTGGAACAAGGGCCCCAAATATCACAATGGACTAATTCAAACAAAATAGAGGATTTATGTGAACTTATAGGAAAAGGAAGCTTGTGTTGTTTTGCAAGAGGACAAATGCAGCAAGGAGAATTTTTATTCAAAATGATGTGATCCTTTACAATAGGGTCTTTAATCAAATTAAGCCTAGAATCTGAAATATGACCTAGGCGACAATGCCAAAGGTCATTAAAATCATCACTGCTTTTGACAGACACAGAAACGGAGGGAAAAAAAGGTGACAGATGAGATATAGCATCAGCAAATGCAGCAGGAACAACAACAGGTAGGAGTTGATAGAGGTTGCATTTCACTTCAACCATCCCAATCGTGGTCCAAGTGGAAAGGTCCTATATAAAACATGTGTTAGAAAGAAACAGTAAGCAAGTGGTCAGATTCTCTGTGAGTCTTTTAACAGAAATGAGGTTAAAGGAAAACGAGGGTACGCATAGAACATTACCAAGAATAATGTTGTTTGTGAGCCTAACAGTACCTAAATGTGTGACAGGCATGCAAGTGCCATTGGGCAACTTGACATTATATGATTCTTTTGTGGCATTAGATGTGAAAAATGAGGGGCTACAGATCATATGATCTGTAGCTCCTGAATCAATAATCCAAGGAATGCTGCTTGGATTAGAAGAATTAGAAAGAAAATAAGTGCAGCAAAAAGACTCGATACCAGACACTTTGGAAGCTTTAGGTGCTACTGAAGTGGCTTTAAACACAGTTTGTGCCTGGTTTACTGAAGGAAAAGAGCTGGGAAGATCCTTGTGTTGGAGCAAGGTAATAAGTTGCTGATATTGCTCCTTAGTAAAATTAAACTTTCTCCTCGTGTACTTCCTCTTCAATGCATAAGCTGCTCTGATTTGCAAAAGTGTTTGATCCATTGCCTTTGTACAGTTTGTGACCAGGGGGATATCCGTGGAGTTTGTAGCATTTTTCAACAACATGTCCTGCCATATTACAGTGGGTGCATACGGGGGCTGGTGCATTTCCAGCTTTGAAGCAATTCTCCAAGGTATGCCCCTGAGCTCGACAATGAGTGCAGTAGGGTCTATCCTTCCTTTGAGTCATGAAGTTATTTGTGTTGTTTTTTGAAGGAAGTTTTACTAGCCAATGCCATAGAGTGAGAAGTTGGAGAAAAATTTGTGAGTTGGTGATGTTGTTCTTGTTGCTGAATTAGGGAGAAAACTTTGTTAACAGTGGGTAGTGGTTCAATGAGCATTATCTGATCCCTGGCATTAGCATATTGGTCATTAAGGCCCATAAGAAATTGTATGACACGGTCTCTCTAGTGTCTTTCATTTAGTATACTCAACTGACCACAAGTGCAAGCAGGAATAGGGTCATAAATGGCTATTTCATCCCAAAGAGTTTTGAGGTTACCGAAATAAGTGCTCACTGAGTCTCTGTCTTGTCGAAGGCTGGCCAAGTTCCTCTTAAGCTGAAAGATGCGAAGACCATTCTATTGTGTAAATCGGTCCTTCAATTATGTCCACACAGCTTGTGCATCGTCGACGAATGCTATGCTGGATCTGATATCCATACTTATGGAGTTTTGAATCCAGGAAACCACCATGTCATTACATCTCTCCCATAAATCAAATAAAGGGTCATCTTCATTAGTAGGTTTAGAAATGTTCCCACTAATGAAACCCAGTTTATTTTTTACTCTAAGTGCTAGATGCATTGCTCGAGACCAAGTGGCGTAATTATCAATGGTGAGGAGATCTGTAACAAGAACAAATGCTGTGCTATCAGCATTTTCAACTCGGTAAGGGTTATTTGGATCTGTGAGGTTGAGGTAAGGGGAAATCTGGTGTTGGTTATTTTGAGGTTTTTCCTTTTTAGGTTCTTCTGCCATGTTTGAGAAAATGAAAGAAGGGGAAGAAGGTTATCAGATTCAACGAACCTGGCGCTCTGATACCATGTAAGAAGGTAAAGAAAAAATAAAAGAGAAGAGAAAAGTTCTCGCCATTGATGTGCAGAGAATACTCTGTAAAAATTGTACTATTGAATCACCAAGAAGAGCTCATATATATACAACTTGTCGTGCATGGCCTAACTGACACTGACTAAGAAGATAATGCTAAGAAGATTCTAGTATCAACGACTTGTAGCTACATCAGCTTGAGAGCAATCTTGCAGCTGACTCTTTAGAGACAATACGACCTGCAGCTTTAGTAGGCTGCAATATCGTCCTTGACTTCTTTGTTGACGAACAAGCTGCCCTCAAATCAACGAGGGGTTTACACTGAATGTTGCTGGAGGTTTGATGCTGGAACATCCAATGACATTGCCATTCATGGAACAAGTGATCAGCAGAGTTTCCTCTCTCTCTCTCTATTAGTCTCTCTCTCTATTCAAGTCTTTTTGACACCTAAGCCACTCCAAAGAACTCGCCTGACTAGTGATCCACATCCCAAATCAAAACCTTCTTCCTTATGCTCCATCAATGAGTTCTGAAATTCTACTTTATATTTCTGGTGTTCTAACAAATGGAGTTTCTGCCACACTCTCTCTATCAGGCATTGTCATGTTAACTCTAACCAATGTTGTTGATTTGGACCATATTATGGTTTTGTTTGGTCTATCAAGGGGGCTGAACTGATTTGCATTTCTTCCTGACCCGATTATAACATGCGAAAGCTACGATACATTAAATAATTTTTCTTGTCACTTGCTAGGTGTTGTTGCCATCCTCCATAAGCTCTGGTTTTGATATTTGAACTTTCAACTTGAACGCACAGTATGTCTTCTGTTTCCTGTTCAAAATGTCATTTTTTCTCATTTGTGCATCGTTTATTTGCAACGATTAGGAATTTGTACCCTACTAGCTAGCATGCGCTCATATCTTCAGCTAGCGACATATCTGATTCTTTGAGGGTCAGGTCCATTACAGTGGTTACAATCCCCAATAATGAATCATTTTCCCCGTTCCACTTTCTCCTCTTCTACACCGAGAAACTTAGGCTTATTTATCCGATCGGTATTAATTAGAGTCCGTCACATGAGCATTTTCTCAATCAATTTGAGACAATTTATTTTTTTAGATGACTAGTTTGGTTATCATAGGCTTGAATCCCCATGATTCTATCCTCTATGAACATTTCAATTAGAGTCCTGCTACAACCCCCGCTCCCGCTCCCTCTCCCGCTCTCGGTCCCGCTCAGTGTAAAATGTAGTATTTTTTTATTTTACTTTTTTATACATATATTTTTTTAACACTATAAAATATTTAAAAAAAAAATAAAAAAATTATAATATCATTAAAAAATACTTACTTAATCATTAAGTAAAACAAAATATTAAAAAAATAAAAAAATGTAGCGGGACGGGGAGTGGTGAGAGTAGCATTATTCTTTCAATTAATGTTTAATAGTTTGACATGACTTGTAATCCACTGCTTGCAACTTGCTGTCCATATACATTTCCTGGCTAATCTTAAACTTGCTAAAAAGTCATCAGTTCCTCTTTGGACCGGTATATCCTATAAGGGAGACTTATCGGAGACCAATAGTAAAATGACACGTCAGTTGAGCACATGGTCTTAGCATGAAACTGGCCGCACCATAGAAATAAGTGAACTACGGAAAGGGATAAACCTAGCTGCACCATAGAGACTTATCGGAGACCTAGCCGCACGTCGTACGCCGGTGGAGGAGCAACCCTTTCGACGAACCTAGTCTGGCGCAACCTAGACCATTGCACCATACCCTACAACTTTTGCAAATCACATGGTATATAAATACAACTCTTTTGTAGGCGATTACTCCAATCTGATCTGTCCAAAGAGGAACTGATCTTGTATCTGTCCTGTGCTGGGTTCAAATACAAATTTTTGTTTTCTTGTATCTGTCCTGTCCTCGCAAATCCATAAAGAAGTTGTCCAATGGATAAATCTGAGATGAGTTTAAGAAGAGGAGGGAAAACAACCCATCTTTCTTCTGTAGGCGATTACTCCAATCTGACTAACCCATCTTTCTTCTACCATTTATTAATTCCAATCTAACCAAAATTGGCCATGGCCCAACACAAATGCTGCATCTTTTAAATGCTTAACGTCAAAATAAAACCTGAAATCTTTGCCTTCCTCATCCTGATTCAATGAACTGTAAATTGAAGACAAACTCTAAATAAGGAACTCATCTTTCTTCTGAACAGCGAACCTAGAGAGAGAGAGAGAGAGAGAGAGAGAGAGGCTAGGGTTCTAAATGTGGGAAGGAGAGGGAAGGTGAGAGAGAGAGGGGGTGAGTTGCTGTTTCGATAGACCCTTGGGTTTTTTTTTTCTCTGCAATGTATCCCACCGTTGGAACGATGTATATCCTACGTGCCATGTTACTGTTGGTTGCTGTTATTTGGAGAATAACGGATACACCTGTGTGTGAAGTTATTCTCAAAAGTCATTAATTAGAAGCAATTTGGTTTTTCCAAGTCAAGAAAGAAATTAGTTTTTGAAAATTTTATATTCCGTACATTCTCGTGTTGTTGACGTCTCATATTTTCCAGGAGTAAACAGAGGGAATTGAAGCCTTTGATAAGGATCAATATGTAACGTAGATCAAAATAGGTAATCATATCAAACCAGACCTTCTATCACTTGAGTCTTAAATGAATCCAACAAATGATGAATGTTACAAACTTAGTCTGGTGATGCATGAGAGCATGTAAATTTCTAAAGGCGTTGATTCTTCGAGATTTATATTAGGATTTTTTACTTAAAAGTGGGGATAAATAAACATATGGATCGAGTGAGTTTTGCAATACTTATTATTGTTAGTCATGTGAGTCTCTCAAGGAACATTAAATAAGCAATAAATATGGTGAACCTATTTTGTATATGTATTGATGATCTTGTTGTTTTACTCTAATCCTTAAAGTTGGAGCAAAAAATCTTCATCCTACTATAACTGTTATATAGTGAGATAGGCATCAATATCATTTTTTTTATAAGAAGAATTTCCCTTCAAACGATGATGCATCACTTTATAAAATAAGAAGAGAAAACATTCACATAATCTAATATCATAAATCAAAGCTGACTCTCCCAACAAACATTCAAGCAAGAGCCACTACAACAAATAAGGTCTTTTGGGACGAAAAGTTTCGTCCCAAAAGACTGGAATGAGCCGATCTAAACCTATTGACATATCTTTTACTTTTTCTTTTGTCCTAGTCAATTTCCTTTTGAGTACTTGAAGACTCGACCACCAAATTTGTTAGGAATCTAGGACTACGTAAACTGTAAAAATAATTTGTATTTCCAATGACATTGAGATGTAACCTTTCGTTTGGGATATTAATACAATATGATTCAATTCTTGTCTTTATTGTATTGTTTTTCTAATATACACACATAAGATATGTCAACAGACTTAGATCGGCTCACTCACACGAGCGATCGCCTCTAGCACTTGAGTAGCGAATAGAGATGAGACATTGTGTCCCTAGGTACTTTTCCAAAGGGATAAGCTGGTTGATACAAAGATATCTCGCCTTAGTGGAAGCTAAGATGAGGTCTATTGAGAAGACTATGCATGGGTTACCGCCACCATCCATGTAATATGCGGTTAGCTAGATGAGAGGTTCTCTTTGACGCCTTGGAGGCGTGCAAATAGAGGAACTCGGGTCAGATGCTTAAGGAGCGGCTAGACTAATATCTGTACAGTGTTGATATAGACATATGCTTTTTGAGAAAGAGAAATCCACCGTAGCATGTGTTTCATACTACATGTGCTTATTCGACCATATGAGTAAGTGAGTAAAAGGTTCCCCTCTTTTTCATTGTGTGAGTCTCATTTTTAAAATGTCCTTTACTTTTGACTATGTCACGAGATGGAGATTATGACGTCTGCTACTTTGGCATGTTGTCTATGGTCATGATTGTTACGGTCTAAAGAGGCATTGGTGGGAAAGCGGTTCGACCAAAATTGAGTGATATGAGTGCAACAGGAAGACTCTTCAATATTGTATCTTCGATAATGTTTGCTGACGTTATGATGCTACATCTTGGTAGCGGCTAAGGTTGTGAATATATTGAAATGATTTGGAGGTAGTCAAGCATTGTTTTTTTTTTTTTTTTTTTTAACTCTAGAGGGTTTGAAAATGCTTGATCTTGATGCAATCGTATGAGTCTAGGACATGGCCAAACACTTTAGGGATGCTACTATGCTGGTCTTCTCTGGGAGAGATTTGATGTATGTACTCCAACCTTTCTACAGATGTGCTTGGTGGTCGCACGACCTATTTACTTTTATGAACAAAATTGAGAACATTATAGAGATGCAGACTTGGGGTCATGCCCACTGTGTGCGAGTGGGAGATGTTGAATAAAGGGGCGCCCACGTGGGGCTAACCCCCTCCTCTCCTGTGTGTAACGCATGGCTTTTGCTTGTAACGCATGGCTTCTCCTGTGTGTAAAGGCCATGCATTACTGCCATTTAAATGACAATTGAAGACTAGCCTTTAAGGTCAGCCGTGTGGGGTGGGCTATATATAGCCCCCCTCAATTGATTTTTTGGATAATCTGAAATACACAAAAGCTCTCTCTCTTTTTGTTCTCTCTTGATAAAATATTTAGGTTGTAGATTTTTCAAGTGTTACTCTAGTTTATACTACGTAGTACATTTCGCCACTAAGAGGAAATGCTTGGGAGTTTTCATTCTGGAGAAACTTGTGGAGCAATTTTATAAACTGAGCTTGAGATATTTTTCCGTTGTGCTTTCTAACATATATATATATATATATATATATATATATTGACCCTTGAATGTGTGTGTGTGTGTGTGTGTATATATATATATATATATATATTGTATTAGACCCTTGTGTATTGCCGCACTGATTGATGATATTATCCTATAGTTAATGTAATCCAGTTGACTATTTTTTTACTCTGTAAATTTTGTTGTTCTAGGTTGTACTTGATGGTAAGGAATCAGATAGGAAAAGGGATTCATGGGAGTAGAGACCTGGTTATAGAACTTATATATACATGCCATCGATCGTTTTGTTGGGCTTCTTTGTATCGAGCTTAATTGGTTTTGGTTGTGTACAGTTTGGTTTGATCATGACCAAATCCGATAAGGTTGCGTTACGATATTTTGATAGATTTTCAATAAGACTTGGGCAATGAAGCGAAGGCTTGGGTCGATAATTTTTTTTTTATCCGTTTTGGCTCTTGGTCCGACCCGACTCATTGACTAGGGTTTATTAATATGATCCAAGCAAGTAATTAGGGTTTACTATATATATATTGTATTAAACCCTTCATGTATGGCCGCACTGTATCTTTAATTTCCATTTAAATAAAATTCTCTACAACTCCATGAATATAGGCACGTTTCAGGCTGTTCATCCGGGTTTCGGATCGGGTATACCAGGTTATGACCCGGGCTGGAACCCAAATGTATCCGGATTTTTACAACCCGAAAATCCGAGTTCCGGGCCGTACCTGGGTAAGTCTAGAAACCTATATTCTATTACAATTTTTTCAAGAAAAAATTTTGAAAAACATATTTTTTATATGTAAAACAACTAATTATCTTTTTAACTAAATTCATCTAAAAAAAAGAAATTCAATATTTATCATATAAAATGCATGCAACATATAATGCAACTCACTACTACATATTACATTATTTGATATTTTATACGTTATATTACAAAACACAAAATTACAAGCCATAATTGATCATCATCGGTTTAATCAGGACGAGCTTCTCTTGGTGCCAAATCTTCTTCACTGCTACCCTTGCTAGTTGAGCTTCTATTATAATTCAAAAACATGTGGAGCTTCTAGAAACCAAAGGCATGCCACGGCATCCCCTTGCACATTAATATATATATATATATATAAAGCAAAAGACATGGAAATCAATTACATAAATAGCTTGTAACCCCACAACATCCCACAAACTCCTTCTCAATCCACTCTGAAAAGACTCCCAGAGAGAAAAACAAAGCAAAAGGCTTAAGCAATATGAAATCTTCTGCCTTCATGTGTTTACCTTTGAGCAAAAAAAAAAAAAAAAAGCATAAACAAAAATATGCCATCTCATAGTTAGCTTTGTTGTTGACTTGTTCATAACTTTATGTTAGAGAAAAAATATATAGTCCAAAATTACTCATAATATTCCACAATATTACTGTGTGTATGCGAGAAATTAGGGATGATGTATAATTAATCCTTCTAGAATGAGCTAGCAATCAACTAATTAATGACTCGTGGAGGGATAGAACCAAACAGACCCCTGTTTGTAGCAAATCAATCGGCCTAGACATGCATGCATACCTCAAAAATCACCTGCTCAATGCATGGTGACATTTAATTGGGAGCTTCATGACAACCAAATGGTTTTCAGTTAGTATAAGTGATATTGATTTTAGGCATGTTACCAATTATTTTTAAATTAGCAACAGCACCAGAATTACACTATCAGTTTTTTTTTTTTGGGATAAGTAATCTAAGATTTTCAGTATAAGCTAACTTGAGTATAGAATAAGATCACATTGGAAGAAGTATGTTAAGCACTGGTCATTATAGAGTTTGATAATAGCATTCATAGTAGCACTCCATGAACATCATAACAAATTAACCCAAATAACAAGAAGGCAAGAAAGTCAAGTATGAGAAGCACTGGTCATTATAGAGTTTTATCAAACATATGATGTTTCTAATGGCAATCCAGAACCAGAAGTGTGGTGAACCCAGCATAAGATCCAAATATCAATTCAACACTTGTAAATTCAAAAAACAGAACAAGAACCATGTGAAGGAGATACTTTATTCAACCAGAAAAATACTAGCACTGAAAACCCTAAAAAAAACCCATTTTATTATGTTCTTAAACTATGGTTTTTTGTTTGAAAAGCAGATCTCCACAAGTCAAAAAACTGAAAATCAAAGTCATATACCAGTTTTTTTGGTTTTTTTGTTTGAAATGCAAGAAACTGATTTTCTAAGAACATCAAAGTCATATACCAGATCTCCACAAGTCAAAAAACAACCCAAAATAAAAAAAACAACCCAGATATCAGAGCACATCAAGGATTCTAAGATCTACTAATAAATAGAAAATATAATGCAAATTATGGGATCAAATCTAAGAGTAGATCTAGAACAAAAAAGCAAAAACAACTCAAAGCCACTTCTTAGATCTAAGAGTAGATCTAAGAGTATTAGGGTTTCGGCACTCGGCAGAGGAAGGCTAGGGTTTCGACACTTAACAGTCCAAAACTCAAACCCATGACAAAAAATACTAAAATTTCCCTCGCCTGGTCACGGAATGGGACCCTGACAACGCGCGCGAGAGAGAGAGAGAGAGAGAGAGAGAGAGAGAGAGATGACGGAGGTGATGAAGACAACGAGAGAGAGAGAGAGAGAGAGAGAGAGAGAGCGATGGAGACGACGGAGCAACGAAGGCAATGAAGGCAAATAAGGTTAGGGGTTCGGCGTGAGAGTGAGAGAGGACATCGGCGCAAGTTGTAGAGAGCGAGAGAGAGAGAGAGAGATCTGAAGGAGTGATCAATTATACGTAGGTTTAAAAAAAACCCAGGTACCAGGTTTAAATCCGGGTACCGGATTTAACCCGGGCCGGATAAAATCGGTTTTAATCATCCGGGCCGGGTATGTCCCGGGTTGGAACCCGTACCTGGAATCCAGTTATCCGGGTTCTGGACCGAGCCAGAAAAAAAAATCCGGCCCGGATGAACAGTCTTAGGCACGTTACCGGTAAACCATATGCTATATGTGATTGATTCCACCTTTTTGCTTTACCTTTTTCTCTTTTCCTTCCTAAGGCGTTGGTCATCGAAAATATGCAAATCATATATATATGATTATATTGCCAGTACGTCTAAACTCATAGAAAATCAAATGCGAGAAGCTAATATTCTCACCAACAATTTGCAGCAAGGCCAAACAGAAACCCCAATAGCAATAGAGGGAATGGATTTCCTATCAGCTCCATGAGTGCAGGAGAGAGAATTAGGAGAATGTTAATTATAATGTGGAAGCGTGAAATGATGACAGTAGTGATCAGGATAATAACGGGTGTTAAGCTACTAACATATGGGAAGTGAAGTCAACCATTGTTCATGCAAGTCAATATAGGTCCAGCTATTAGCACAAACTACTTATTTTTTACCAGATATTTCTTGCGAAAAGAATTATTTCCTGCTAAAATGAGTATGTTTTCGTCTTAAATAGTCATTATCGTCACAAATAATCTGTCATAAATGCTCATTTGTCTTTCATTATTGAATAATGTTATTATGCCCCCTAATTTATACAACTCACTTTACTCTTTTATAATGTGGCACCACAATGCACAGTCGGTACGTGGCTTACTAAAAAAATAAAAAATACAAACATAAAATAGTAGAGGGAATTTAGGATTTTCGTCTTCATCTTTTTGTGTTTCGGGCACCATTTTATATTGAATATATTTTTAATTTTTTTTAATAAGTTACGTGGCGCCATATTAAATAGGTAAAATGAGTGGTATAAATTAAAAGACATCATAGCATTATTCTTAATTATTAGGTTGGTCCGTCAATGTTGATGTTTAAACCTACAATTTGGGTTTGGATTTTGTATCCTGCAAAATAATCCATTCTTCTAAAATGCAGAACTAAATTTTCCAAAATAGGTAAAAATCCGATAAAATGTTAAAGAATTAAATTTAAAATATTATTATTAAAATAATGATATTATATTATTATTTTGACTAATCCTCTAGTTAATTCAATGTGGGGTCATGGTTAGGGAGGTTTTGGATGTATGAAAACATGTACTTTTCATCAGATTTTAGAGATAAATTTGATGAAACTAAATGTCAATACTCTAAGATTGCTAAATTGAAGAATAGAAGATTTCATATCACAAAATTTTGTTGAAAGTCATTCAAATGACCCGATGGCTACGGCGCCAAAGACTATAAATGAGATTTCTGGTGATCAACTCCATTTTAATATTATCGTGTTATGTGTGAAAATTGATTAGACACTAAGACCCCGTTTGGATTTAGTGATGAGTTGAGATGGTTTGTGAATAATAGAATAAAATATTATTAGAATATTATTATTGTTTTGGGATTTGAAAAAGTTGAATTATTTATTATATTTTGTGTGAAAATTTAAAAAAATTGTAATGATGAAATGAGATAGGATGAAATACTTTCCAAATGCAAACAGGGCCTTAAGTCACTCGAAAAAGCAAATTAGGGGATTAGAATTTGGATTAGATCATGACTGATGAGGCTTGAATTAGTGCATGTAATTTGAGATGGATCAAAATCAGATTCTGCTGTATATTTGAAAGTCTGATCAACGCTGTAAATTAAAGAATATTGACACAAAGTCAAATTAGGAGCAAGTTGTAAAGAATCAAGATACAGTACAATAGGAAGCTGCTTGAAATCAGGGTACTGCTACATACAGGCGCGGTTTATGCCTGTACGCGCAGACCCCTTGACGTGGCAATTGCCACGTCAACATTTATATTTAAAAAAAAAAGGGAAAAATTCAAAAATCAAAGAGAAAACGTACAAACCAGTCGGGTGATATTCCTTACTTTACACCAACCAATAAAATCTTAATATATACGAGACTTATGCATTTTATAGTGTGGTCTACTTTATTGAATCATGTCTCTCCCATCTCCCCAGCACCTCTCTCCCCTGGAACGAACCCATCTCTCTTCTCTTTTGACAATATCTTTTGAAGCTCTTCCACTTAACTTCAAAACAGCAGTAATGCCCCTTTCACTTTTCTCAAGCTAATCGTTTCTTGATTTGGATTTGGTAAACTAGAAAAGATTCATGTTTATTGCTAAACAACTTATATTATTCTATAGTTTTTTGATTAATCAAATGCAACCAGTTGCATTTTTAACAGAGAAATATCATGCATATAAGTGGCTCAACTGGTAAAGCAAAAAAGGAATACTCAAGATTGAATCAAGACCAGATGGAGAAGAAGTTGATTAAATAACATTTCGAGCATCTCTCTGCATTGAGAATGATGTGTTTTTCGTTGTCCCTTCACTAGCTTCATGCGTTTGTCTCGAGCAGATGGAGAAGAAGAGGGGGAAATAAAAAACGCACCGTTTAGTCACTTGGCTATTCACTTCAGAAATCTGTCAAATGCAATACAGGATTCATCACTTGTTCCAAGCTGCACGTTTTAGGCCACGTAGGAGACTGTGCACGCTAGCCCCCCCCAGTGCCTGCATTTAGAATTTTCCTTGAAATCAAACCTCAACATTCTCCAGACCAGAATTCGTGAATCACGGCTTGCGTCTATCTACTTTCCTAGTATAGCATACATACACATATACATATATATATATGGTCAACTAATATCTTAGTCTTAGCACTTGAATATGTGTAGAAATAATACATTGTAATTTGTAATAGACTAGAAGTCAAGGCAACTGCGAAATAATAATACAAAAAATGGTTTTCTGTGACGAAACCGTCATTGAAGGCAACTGCGAAATTGCATTACGTTCGCGAACGTATACATATTAACATTTGAACATTTCCTGTACATGCGAACATGAAGGCTATTTACGTGCAAACGTAAAAATATTTAGCGCCAACGTTCGAACGTTAGTGATTCACATTTGAACGTTAATTGATTTAATATTAAAGTTGGATATTTCAAATTAAAAAAAATTTTGAGAATTGAAGTGCAGTGATTTAATATTAAAGTTAGATAAGATAACATTAAAAAAGATTGAAAATTGAAATTCAAAAACAGTAGATATATTAAATAATACTGTTAATTACATATAATAAAAATAAAGTACAAAATATGATAAAATTTTGTAAACAACACTCAGATCAACGTGTTGTTCACAAATCTTGTTGCTATGCAGAACTTCTCAATCAATATCGTGACCTTCTCATTTAGAACATCGACATTGTGTCCTCACTTGATCCTTCCAGCCCCCTTTTCCTAGTTGTCAGAAGATGAGCCATATCTTAAAAGGAAGAAAAAAAATGAGCAATATTAAAATTATGATGCATATTATGTACTGTAATTTAAATTATTTCTGCTACAAGTTTGAATGTAAAATATCAAGTTCAGAGGATAAGCTTATATGTGCGTACGTTTTGGTTATTACATTCGCACGTTAGATTATCTATTATAAGCATTCCAACGTAAGATGAAAAATGTTCAAACGTGACGGCTAAAATACACATTCAAACATACAAAACATATCACGTTCGTACGTGAGGAAGCTGTTGAACATATTTAATAATATGTGTGAACGTACATAACCAAAACGTTTGAACATATATTTGGTTTATGGCAACTAAAAGCTTTTACATTCGCAGGAATTACAAATAACGTTCGCACGTAATATTAATGTTTGCACGTATGTGCCGCTCAAGAATTTGAACGATCATACGTGCAAATATTACAAACGTACGTTCGCATGTACAATTTAAATTCGCATGCATACTAAATACGTTTACACGTATTGTAGAACATTCGCATGTTATATTATTAACGTGCCAACGTGTATGTCGTCTTCTTCAGTTGGAAGATATAACGTTCGAACGTTATATCGTAACGTTCAAACGTTACGACACAGAAATGGGTGAGTTGAGTTAGTCATTCCCGTACACTTCAAACACAATAAAATTGGCCAAATACCACCATAGAAATGAAGTATAAACTTCAAGAAAGTTTTCTACGATGGCCGTTTGGCCATTGGCAATCTGTGGTGGCTAGAAAATTAAGATGAAGGTCCGGTCACCAATAGGTTTCGGGAACCACCGAAACCTCCATTAAATATTAAAAAAAAATACCCAAAGATTAAAGAGGAGCCTATCTCTTTTGTGACGGTTGTGTTGGAGTTTAACGGCGGCGGCGACTATGCAAGCAGTGGTATGCGACGGAGGCTACGGATTAAGTGAGAGAGAAATGTGAGTTGTGCCGTTTCGTGTTCGGACTTAAGCTTTTATACACTTAACGTTTGAACATTTAATAGTTCACGTGCGAACGTCAATTGATGAGAGAGAAAGACATCCAAATATTTCAATTATAACATCCGAATGTTTATTACTTGATTCCTGTTATATGCGAACGTTATCTTAGTACGCGCGAGCACTTGTTCTAAATGCCGGATACATACGAACATTATGTTTGTACATTCGAACGTCTCTACAATAAATTTTTTATAATTGATACTAAAAAATATATTATATATACACTATACTTATACTCTACGCACTAGTATATATACTATATATATTAGTCTAGTGGTATTAATTAATTTAATAAAGTGTAATTAACAACTAATTTTGTTGTCTAGCATATTATAAGCTAATAATATATGTTATACTAATAACACTATGTACTAGTATATAAGTTATACTAGTACATAGGGCACTATGCACTTGTATATATAATATATATATTAGTCTAGTGTTGTTAATTAGTTTAATTAAGTGTAAAAAACAACTAATTTTGTTGTCTAGCATATTATAAGCTAATAATATATGTTATACTAATAACACTATGTACTATTATATAAGTTATACTAGTACATAGTGCACTAGTATAGTATATATACAATATATATTAGTCTAATGTTGTTAATTAATTTAATTAAGTCTAATTAACAACTAAGTTTGTTGTCCAGCATATTATAAGCTAATTATATATGTTATACTAATAACACTATGTACAACTATATAAGTTATACTAGTACATAGTGCACTAGTATACTATATATACTATATATATTAGTCTAATGTTGTTAATTAATTTAATTAAGTTTAATTAACAACTAATGTTATGTACTAACATATTATAAGCTAATAATATATGTTATACTAATAACATTCTGTACTAGTATATAAGTTATACTAATACATAGTGCACTAGTAAGAAATAAATACAATATACATTAGTATAGTGTTGTTAAGTAGTTTAATAAAATGTAATTAACAACTAATGTTATATAGTAACCTATTATAAGCTAATAATATATGTTATTTCACATATTATAATTTGTCGCAAATGCTCGTTTTTCTTATAGTGTTATTTATAAGCTCTTTCACATCTTGTGGTACTTTATACCCTCGTAGCCAATGGTACTCAAGTCCGTGTAAGAGCATCCACATGCGATGCAAGCAAAACTACTTGTTGTCCCTCGCCTCCGGTATGTTCGTCAAAAAAGTTAACTTTAATCTTACCCACTTTACGATATTTCTCCAATGTCACGCCTCAAGTAGTGTCCCGACCTTAACGAGATTGTACTGTTAACTCAATAAATTATTTAGTTATTTAACTTGTATCAATTATCCATTATCTTAATTGAAAAAAATGAGTATTAGAGTAGATATTTACCTTGTTCTGTAGAGTCAGTCTCTAGTAGTGAATCAGGCGAAGAGCTAGGAACAGGTGGAGATAGGATGCAAACTTCCTTTCTCTTCGGTGACATAATTTTGAGATACTGTATAATATGAACACAAAACCGGTCAATCATCTGTATCAGTTTCACTTGTAGATTCGCTCTCATCATCTCTAGATATTTTAGATGACTTAACATTTTGCTCAGTTGTCGCATCAACATTTTCAGCTTCAATATCTTCCCTATATAATGGGATCATATCATATTAGCTCAAATCCAAAAATAAGTTAAGGACAGTTTGACTATCTTGGTATGCTTCTTGAGTAGAGGGATCATCTTCTTCATCATCTTGTCCCTCTGCCTAAGGGATAACGTCATATATATTTCTTAGAGAAAACTTTTGTACTACTAGTCATTGATTTCCTAACTCAGGATCTTCTAAGTAGAACACTTGAGATGCTTGGGAAAGATCATCTTCATACTATTTTTTTATGTATTAATACTCACAAAATATTCATCATGGCATTTTTCCCTTCGAGGATTGCTTAAATCCCACCAATCACACTTAAATAGATACACCACAAGCTCCCATAAATATCTCATTCCAATTATATCGACAATAACCCCATAGAAATCAACGTTGTCTCCGTCATGACTTCATTCGACTTGGACACCACTATTTTGTGTTTTCCTATAGTGTTCTCGATCCATTGTGTGATACTTACTTCCTCGAGAAATACATGTAGAATATCGAGCAGCACGTCTCGAGGGGCCACACGCTAGTGCATATAATTCGTCCGATATATCGTTTGGATTACTTGCATGTATTTGTACAACCTACATATTAAATAAAGGATAAACATCCAAAAATAAACAATCCAATGTATTTTTTTAATTTAGTGCAAACTCGCATCTGTAATGTCATTACCCGTTGTTTAAAACATTTCAGGAACTCCTCTTCATGTTTCTGATCTATATCATTTACTCCCAGTTCTTTGAGCAACTTAATATGATCACTGAAATTAAACATTACCAAAAAAATTATATTCGTATAATTTTCTAAAGTAAATTACAATATTAATTAACAAATAATGTGAACTTACTTCAAGTGACTTTCTATCTCAGGACAATTGTTTAGCACGTACCACTGAACTTTCTCGAACTCTCTTCCACACAAATCATAATCACACACTGCACCAAGTGGACGTACTTGTTGGAAAAACACAGAAAACCCATTTCGTCGTCTTGTTTGGTCAACATCAAAGTTTCTTTCCGGTAGATCAAACATCGTGTCAACAGCTTGGAAGTATTTGGAACAGATTGCATGCCACTCATTATCAATATATATTTTTAGAATTGATTCTTCTAGGCGGGCCTTATTTTTTAAGTATTAATTATAATTTTTTCGGCAATTTGTTTTTATACTAGCTAGTATTCTTATTTTTAAGTATTTTTTATTTTTACTATTGTTTTATACTATTTTCATATTAAATATTAAATATTTTTTAAGACTATTGTCATTCTAACTATTCTAATTAAATAGGTTAAGAGTTTTTTAATATTGTTTTTTACTATTATTATGTTTAGTATTTTTTAAGTATTATTTATAATTTAAGTATTAATTATAATTTTTTAAGTAACTATTTTTTAAGTATTAATTTTAATTTAAATAATAATAATTCTTATGATTATTATTTTTTAAGTATTAAGTATAATTTAACTGCATGAATTAAATGTTTTTGAATACTCAAAAGCTTGTCGGAAGAAGTCATGCATGGATTAAACAAGATTAGAAATCAAGACTAAGAAAGTTGACCATATATACATATATAAGAAAATTACAGATTTTCGGGTCCACCAAATATTGGTCCTTGACTTCCAGTACTCTGTCTGATCATAACTTTAGATAGACGCAAGCCGAGATTCACGGATGCTGCATGGTCTGGAGGAAAGTAGATAGACGTAAGCCGTGTATCTTTACAGCTTGCTCCTTCTTTGACCCTGTGTCAATATTTGGTGCGGCTTTATCTTGTGGCTTCATCCTTGGCAGCATTGATTGGGTGCACAAGGAATAATTAACACTTGGAAATTAAGAAAATAAAGAAAAAGTTAATGCAGTGGACAGCGCATTTAGAAAAATATAGGCATGATTGTATTAAATAATGTAAGCATTTAGAAGAAGCTTTAATAAATATTCCTGTGGCAATGGCCCAGTTCTTTGAAAGGCTTGATTTGAGAGATAAAGATTACAAATACTTATCTTGATGGTTACAATTATAAGATGGAAGTATTGATTCCAAAATTAGGATATATATGTCAATTAAGGAGCTCGATTGATCAGCTGGATCAGCGTTGATCAGACTCTCAAATATACGTACAGTAGAATCTGATCTAGATCCATCTCAAATTGCATGCACTTCAAGCCTCATCAGTCATAGTGCTGAGAAAAAGCAAGTGTGTGATATGGTGCTGAATAAATTTTTTTCTTGTGCTAAGGACGTATAATAGCCCCATGTGGATCGATACTTTTGCAGATGAAAAGTTAAAACAGACTACGCGTTGGCCGAAGTGGAAGGTGACCTAAGAAGTCACCTTCAACCCTTCATCCATGGCTAAATATATAGAAAAAGCAATGACACACAACTTATATTTTTAAAAGGAGTATATTTATGTTATAAAAACATTTTTTATTAAATATAATTGTATAAAAATTCGTTGAAATAAAAATAGTAAGGACTAGCAGATTTTTAAACAACCTTACATACTTCTTATCTCCATGCTATCTCCATGCATTCGATCCAAGTCGATATAACGTTATCACTGTTGACTTCATGATTGCTAAAGATAAAATTAATTATTTTAATTATATTTTAACACTTCTCGGATTAGATGACTATTATAAGTCATTAATATATGAAATATTTAATTAAATTGAATAACGGAAGAACCAAGATTCAAACTTTTAAATCACCACTTTATCGATATAATTAATTACTTAAATTATACCTTAACAATCACCAAATTAAATCTTAAGTTTCGTTTAAAGATTCTAAATAATCTAACCTAAGTTGTATGTTCAGGAAACGTTAAATATGACAAATTATGAATCACTTATGACCATAGGTTGTATCCGACTAATTATTATGTTTAATGCTTTATAAGAAATGCCTTATATGAAAAAAAAAAATTATAAATTAATGTGGCTTAAGTTGTGTTACATCAAATTGTAAAATTCCTTTAATAGCAATGCAGACATTGAGTTATATCAATTTATAAATTTATTTTTGTAAGATCTAATTAGAAAATGATAAAAAAAAAACATTTAATAAGACTTTTCAATGTAACGAAATTTGTGCATCAAGAAAATAGAATAATTTATAACGTTTTTGTAGGAGGATTTCTGAAACTAAATTTGCTCTTTATCGAGGTATATTTAAAAGAAATATGGATAAATTTAATTCTTTAACATTTTATCGGATTTTTACCTATTTTGGAAAATTTAGTTCCGCATTTTAGAAGAACTGAAAGAAATATGCTCTGCATTCATGTTTAATGCTAAACCTTATTAGGGGCCACGCGTTTTTAAGACCAAAAAATTAACTTCTTTACACTGAAAAAAAGTACTAGAGTGTCACATGGACCCTTTTGTTTGGGAAAGAAAGAAAAAGTTAACGTAGTGGACATCGCATTTAGAAAAATATTGGCATTGGATTAATTAATGTTAGCATTTAGAAGAAGCATATATTATCGATCGTTAACTTCACTGACTTCCATCAGCAATGGTTGCCTTCACTTCCCGTATATAATTAGTAGCTTAACACCGGCCCGTTATTATCCTCACTACTGTCATCATTTCACACTTCTTCATAAACATTCTCCTAATTCTCTCTCCTGCATTCATGGTGCTCATAGGAAATCCCTTCCAGCTATTGCTATTGGGTTTTTTGTTTGTGCAGTACTCATGCATGTTTCAATTGATCCAATCTTTTAGCAATTTTACTGACCAATCTTCTCTTATTGCCTTTAAATCTGGAATCAGTTCTAGTCCAAATGAAACCCTCTTGGCTACTAACTGGTCCACCGCACCAAACTCAATCTGCAATTGGATTGGGGTCTCCTGCAGTCGACGTAGGCAAAGAGTCACCGTTTGGACCTTTCTTACATGGGTCTTCATGGCACCATTTCTCCTCATATTGGTAACCTCTCCTTCCTAGTCTCACTTCATCTTTCTAACAACAACTTCTTTGGTTTTATTCCGCATGAGATCAGTCGTTTACATCGCTTGAGAATACTCTTGTTGGGATCCAACCAATTGGAAGGAAGCATCCCTCCTACTATTCAGAATTGTCAAAAGCTTAGTGTGGTAAGTTTTGGTACGAACCATCTTATTGGTGCGATTCCATCGTCCCTCGGCAACCTGTCTACATTAAAGTTCTTGAATTTGGGGTACAATAGTCTCACTGGTCCACTTCCTTTAGTCATCTTCAACATATCTTCTCTAAATGAATTTTCTGTTACGTCTAATCACACCTTGGGAGCTATTCCGAATGATCTTTGTAGCCACTGTCCCAATCTTAGTGGACTTTATTTCTCATTTAACAAATTTGGCGGTCAGCTCCATTCGCAATTTAATAATTGTGGGGATCTTGTACGTTTATCTTTGTCATACAATACATTTGATGGGAGTATTTCAAAAGCTCTAATTGGCAATTTACCTGCAAAGCTTGAAATCCTAAGTCTTGGAGGTAACAATTTCACTGGTATCATACCTTCTACCATATGTAATTTGTCGAGGTTGCAAAACTTCGGAATTGAGGATAACAACATCCAAGGAAGCATTCCGACTGATTTGTGGCATCTTCCAAAATTAACTGGTTTGCATTTGGGAGAGAATAACTTCAAAGGGGCAGTACCTCAAAAAGTCTTCAACCTTTCTTCTTTAAAATTTATCTCCTTCAAGGAAAATTCCCTATCTGGATATCTTCCATCACTAGATTCGGGGCAATCTTGCCCTAATCTTGAAGAAATTTTACTTAGTGACAACAAACTCAGTGGTCATATCCCATCCTATCTTTCAAATTGTTCCAAGCTCATCCTAGTGGACTTTGGTGGAAACTTATTCTCCGGACCAATTCCCAAAGGTCTTGGAAACTTGAAATACCTCCAAGAACTTTCTTTGTCTGAAAATCAGCTAATAGGCCAGGAGGCTACAGATCAAGAGACCAATTTCATTTCAGCTTTATCCAATTGTAGATCTTTGAGAAATTTAGACATAGGCTATAATCCATTGGATATAACAATTCCAAGTTCCATTCAAAACTTTTCAACTTCCTTTCAAATCTTTCTTGCAGAAAATTGTCAAATAAGGGGTCATATCCCTATGGAGATAGGTTTTTTGAAAGGCTTGATCTGGCTTGATTTGAAAAGTAACAATGTTATTGGAAATATCCCTTTCACATTCGGTCGTTTAGAAAGATTACAAAGATTGCATCTTCACAATAACATGATTGAAGGATTCATTCCAGAAAAGATATGCCAATTAAGGAATTTGGGAGAGCTGGTTCTCTCAAACAACAAAATATCTGGAGTCATCCCAAATTGTATTTCAAACCTCAGTCTATTAGTAGAGCTAAACTTGAGTTCTAATAGACTCGAATCGTCAATACCATTAAATATATGGGGCCTCAAAAGTATATTAATCTTGGATCTATCATC
This sequence comes from Juglans cinerea, assembly GCA_961763995.1. Lineage (NCBI taxonomy): Eukaryota > Viridiplantae > Streptophyta > Magnoliopsida > Fagales > Juglandaceae > Juglans > Juglans cinerea. The sequence goes on along the minus strand of CAUIVZ010000001.1, from coordinate 48,595,872 downwards.
GAATTCCCTTGGTGGACATTTGTCTTCGAACATGACAAAATTGGACACTCTCGAATATTTGGATTTGTCAAGAAATGAAATTGTCGGAGAGATTCCAAGCATCATTGGAGCATTTGAAAGTCTTAGTCATCTGGACTTTTCAAACAACTCCTTTCAAGGAGGCATTCCGCAATCTTTTGGTAACTTAAAAGGGTTAGATTTCTTAAATCTTTCTTACAACAATCTTTCTGCTGCAATTCCTAAATCCCTTGAGACACTTCCATATCTCAAATACGTAAATTTATCTTTCAACAAGCTTGTAGGAGAGATTCCATCCGGTGGTCCTTTTGTAAACTTCACAGCGGAATCATTTTCAGGAAATAGTGCACTTTGTGGGAATCCAATTTTTGGAGTTCCACCTTGTCCAACGATTCCTACCAACCAACAATCAAAGATGAAAGATATTTTGCTCAAATGTATTCTTCCTATGATTGCGTCAATTATAACCTTGGTAATGTTGGTTTATTTGCTGAGAAGACTTCGGAAGAGTAACATGGAGATACCGACTTCACTTAATGCATTTCCTGCATTGGATCATAGAATGATATCATATCAAGAGCTTTGCCAAGGGACAAACAACTTTTGTGAAAGCAACTTGCTTGGAGTCGGAGGTTTTGGCTCTGTGTACAAAGGAATACTTTTTGACAGGACAATTGTTGCAATAAAAGTTCTAAGTTTGCAATTGTCGGGTGCTTTCAAAAGTTTTGATGCAGAATGCAAGGTGTTACGTACAATTCGACATAGAAATCTTGTTAAGGTCATAACTACATGCACTAATCCCGAGTTTAGAGCGTTGGTGCTGGAATACATGTCGAACGGCAACCTTGAAAAATGGTTATACTCTCATAACTACTGCTTGGATCTTCTACAGAGAATAAATATTTTGGTTGATATTGCGTCAGCCTTAGACTATCTCCACCATGGTCAATCGGAATCTATATTGCATTGTGATTTGAAGCCTACAAATATCCTTTTGGATGAGGGCATGGTTGCACATGTGGGTGATTTTGGCATTGCAAAGATTTTAGTCAAAAACAAAGACGCAACACACACCAAAACTCTTGGTACCATTGGCTACATCGCACCAGGTACGTAGGTACATGAATTTAGTCTGCATTTTTAATTATCAAAAGGATAAATAACAAGATGCTGATTTTAGAAATTTTTTGTAACAACTTGCTTGGCAATTTTCCTCATCTTAGCTAGTCTTATAGTCGATAAACTCATATGAATATATATGAACTAACATATTCATATGATGATACGAATCCCAAACAAATTTATATGTTTTCATAAGGTAGTTTTGGTCAAACACCACCTAGTATATGCTATGAAGAACTTAGGTTTAGCTCTATGTGCAATTTTTTTTAGAAATAATTAAACCTATGTGGGATGCTATTCTTAGAAGGAGGATGCTCTGTTAATTTTTCGATCCATAATTAATATTAACAAAAAGCATATCGCCCAATTCGGCTCGCTTTGGCCGCCATGTGATTAGTGGCTCAATTCTTGGCCATGTCACAACCACAAAGGTGGCCTTCAAGATTTTCTTAACATTTTTTTAAATATAAGATATTTTTTCTTATAAAAATTTAATTTCCTATTGTAAAACAATCAAACTAATTTTTTTTTTTAAAAAATTAAAGTCTATATCATGTCATGGTTGTCTATGATTGAGTTATGTGTTTTCCTCTTAAAAGGAAAAATAGAAAACTACTGTAGGTGCTCAATCACTGCTTATAAATCCACTAGAGAATATAAATCTTACAAGCAAATTATCATTTCATATAATCATTATAATTTTTTCAAATTTCCACACAAAATATAATAAACAATTCAACTTTTTCAAATTTTAAAACAAAAATAATATTATAACAATATTTTATTCAACTTTCAACAAAATATATTGTCTCATCTCCTTTAAACTGCGTAACCAAACACACAATGACTTGAAGTTTTTATTTAATTTGAAAGCAAACTCTTTTCGAAGCAATTATAACTCAATTGGATTAAATATTGTTATTCAAATCTGCCAACACGTACCTTTTACAAAAAAACTAAAAAGAAATACTTGCATTAAAGTAAATTGTGTTATATGCATCCTATAGTAATGAGTTTCAATTTTAGGATTGTAGATGCATTTACGATTCTCTTTATATATATACATAATATATATATAACCAGGGTACAAAAGGAAGGGAAGGGGACTTGACAAAGACTACAAAATACTATCTATAGTAGAAGGGGAAAAAATTAGTGAAATATTATTGAAGTCAACAATTAATTGGTCCAATCCGATTATTTAAAAGTACCATCTTTGTTTTTGGATGGCGCATGTGAATTATTACTTAATTACGTCATTTTATTAAGACACAAGTTGCTAACTTATAAAATGCCTTGTTGACACTTTGTGAGTATTTTTAGAATATGGATTTGAAGGGAAGGTATCCATCAAAACCGATGTCTACAGCTATGGCATAACATTGTTGGAGATGATCACGAGGAAGAAACCCACCGACGACATGTTCGCTGGAGACTTTACTTTGAGGCAGTTGGTAAATGCATCCATTCCTGATAGAATGATGGAAGTTGTGAATGAAGGTTTACTAAGAATAGAAGATGGAAGAGACACCATTGCCTTGCAAAGTATTCTTTCGTCAATCTTGGACTTAGGCTTGAGGTGTTCTGAAGAATTACCAGATACAAGGATGGATATCAAAGACGTGTTGGTCAAGCTTAATAAAATCAAGTCAACTTTTTTTTAAAACAGGAACAAGGTTACTAGACATGATACTTGACCTTAATTTGTTGCACATGTTTTATGTCTTTTTAATATCATGAAGTACTTATGAGTTGTATGTATGTAACATGTTTGTGTCAACATTTATGCTTAAAGGAATGACTTAAGACTTTACTCTTCTTCCATCTCCGTACACTTTTCATTGAGCTCATTTCCTTTATTACCCTATGTAAATCCTGGCCAGAAGGCGGACAACCAACATTCTTTTGTTTAAATTATGTTTCTGTTATTCTTAATTGTTGGTGAAATACACAATAATATAATAAAAATTACAATTAAAATAAAAATTAAGACGAAGCCAGTTTGGACTGAGGCACGGAAATATCGCTCTCTTTAAGGAGATTCAAGCCCTCTGCGGTGTACAATGTCTTAAATTAACCGGTGCAGCAGAAATCTTCTTGACTTGACTCCTCTAGGATACAACAGCCCAACTGATCGTCATATAACCCGAACCAACTCTGGACAAGCGGTTGAGCCCAAATCTTCTCTCAAAGAACACCTTTCTTTTATTTGGAAAATCTCTCAAAAATATATACTCACTAAGTATATTTTTGTTTATCACACTTTTTGTCAAATATTCCACACATGTACGCACCGTAAGACTACCCAAATATATACATATATATAGTTGATAGACGTAACCGGTAAAGAGAATAAGATGAAATAAAGTAGCTAACGACCCATTAATGCCATGTTAAACTATTGAGAAACGGAAGTTTTATTACAAGCCATTAAAACCAACGTCCAAAAAAGCATTAAAGTAATGAAATTGCTTGAAACCCAAAACGGTACGATCTCCAACGGAAAAGCTACCAACAAATTATGAGAAAAAGAAAATGTAAAAGAAAACAACGGATAGAAATAAATTTTATTAAAAAAATACTAACATTCCCCCACTATTTTTTTAAAATAATATGAATAATAATATGAGAGAGATACTTCCAGATGAAGAATGATTATTATGCATCATGAAGGTGTGCTCTGCATTGAACCCTCAATTAGTGAAATAACAACCTATACTCCAGAGTCAGTAGTGGTCTCAGACTTGAACTATGACTGCTTAGGAGAAATAAATAATTATTACTCACACATAAAAATCCAGATATTGACATAAGCTTCATTAGCCAGCACATTACGGCCTTGTGCTCATCTCGATTTCATGAGTGTATTTGAGAGTAAACCCAAATCTCATAGAGAGCGGCCCCACTCTCACACTCACATAGGTGAAATCTGTCAAGGGTGTTCCTGTAATTCTTACATCTTACTCATAAGAGTTACAGAATTTCATTAAGAGTTTCTTTCAAAAACTCATCCTCCACAACATTACAGGATAAATGCACTCACATCATAGGAATGAGAAATAAAAATAATAGTGCATTTCTTACGACCATCATATGATTCGTTTTTCCTATTGAACCTAGTTCTCAGGATCTCTGGTCTCCGGGTTGGGTATCCTCATGCATGGCTCTTAAATTATGAGTTTTAATCTCATTCCCCTCGATGTATTTCAAATCATTTCTCTTGTCAAAGTTTTGTATAGTGGATCCACATTAATAACACCATCAGTAAAGAAATCTCACAGTACTGTATTTTTCTTTTAAATGATCTGAATTTACCATTATAATAACGGTTTTGTACTCTATCAATTATAGTAGTACTATCACAATAAATTAATTGATTTTTTCACAAGGAAATAAATCTCTCAACAAATTTGCTTCTCTATTAAAGCCAAAGCAATTCAACTCCATATATAGTTGACTTGGCAATAATACGTCAGCTCAAAGCAATAATAATATATGCATCCAAATTTCCTCATAATAAAATCAAATCTCAACATTAAAACTTTCAGTTACGGCACTAAAACCCAAATTAATACCATACGTTTCTAAAGAAAGCTAACGGTAACAAAAACAGAGGCAGCCGATGTAAATATAAACCGTTTGGAAAAGTTTTTCCATGCATCTAAATGCACTGAACGTAAACTTAATACCAAAGAATTAATGACATTCGGCTTTATTCCAAAAGGTTAAAAAGAAAACTGAAGAGAGACGTTAGAGCCAAAACCTTCTGAAAACTAATTTCTAAAAACTTGACCCCCACTAATTTTATATTTTAAAAATAAATTTTCTTTTCATAAAAAAAATACACCTTACTTAAAAATCACTTTATTTCAAAATGAAGAAAAATAAACTGCTATTTTTTATTCCAAATCTGAGAAGTACATAAGCAATTGTGCCAAAAAAAAAATGCACATAAAAGAAACATACTATGCTTTATTCTCAATATTCAATTTAAACATCCCATCACAAGCATAGCCCTTGCCCACAAAAACTCCATTTTTTGTAATAACATAGTGATCAGATTCCATAGTTTGTTTGAAGCCCGCTTTGTTGAGTAAAAAACTCGACATCAAATTCTTCTTCATAGACGATGTATAGAGAACATCTTTTAGTATCAATATACGTCCAGAGGTGAATTTCAACTCAATCTCACCACTCCCAAGAATTTCGGTATTACTTGAATCACCAAGCATAATAGTCTTTTCTTCTTCAAAGGGAGTAAATTTTTTGAACCAATTTTTATCATAGCAGACATGCCTATTCACTACAACACAATTGTTTTTTAGTGACGGTTGGGAAATTGTGACAGTCCCTAGACCGTCACTAAAAGGCATTTTCTGTGACAGTTTCTGGAAACCGTCACTAAAGATAGAATGAGATTTTTTTACATTCGAACGTATGGGAAATATGCGTTCGAACGTCACATATACGTTTGAACGTTATGTCTGTTTACGTTTGAACGTAAAATGTTTTGGCGCAACCGTTCGAATGTTATTAATTTTACGTTCGAACTTAAAATGTTTGCACTAATGTTCGAACGTTAAGTAATAACATTCGAACGTTCATTGTAAATTTAAATTAAATGACTTTAATTTAAAAATTATGTGATTTTTATTGTGCATAATTTGTGAACAAGTCTAAAAAATTGAATTGTATATATTTATATATACACACTTTGTAATATATAAATATATATTATTGATTTATATATATTTGAAATGCAGTGATTTAGTATTAAAGTTGAAAATTATAACATCAAAGAAGATTAAAAATTGAAATTAAAAAACGATAAAAATATTCAATAATATTTTTCGTTACAAATATTAAAAATAAAATAAAAGATTTGATAGAATGTAGTAAACAACAGTCAGATGATAACGTTATCCTCAAAAGTCGAACTCCGTACTTCCTCAGTCAAGGTATCAACCTTGTCGTTGAGGATAGTTACACGATGGGTGAGTTCGGCAACAGACGCCGATATAGCCTCGAGCGATCGATCGATCTTATGATCAATATGCGCAGTCAGCTGTGAGATGACCGCATCAACCCAAGCAGGCCGCACATCTCCTGCAGATGTACTCGGCGTATGCTGACTACTACTCCCGACATGACCTGGCTCAGGCTGCGTCGGAGGAACTAGATCCTCTACAGGGGTGGCTGACATCCCCTCGCCTGTCCAATGCTACGTCGATGCGTGGTCATGTCGAGGGGGCTCATCGGATCTTTGACCCGCTCCTCTGGCTGGGTCGGCACTCCCCGTGCAAGTAATAGTCGGCTGATGAGGACACCATATGGGAGATTATCCGTGGAGACGATGCTCCCCTCGTAACGGATCCTCTAAAAAATGTGCAGTGGCAAATCTATAGGATCTCCACGTGCCACTCGTATCAAAAATTGTGCCCGAAGCCGACTAAATGTGGTTTTATGAGCCACAGGATCGACATTTATTGCAACAATAAGGTGCAACATGCGGAAGAAATGCAGCAGATGGTTCTGGTTGAAGGTGTTCTTCCGCTCAATCTGCATGCGATCCCTCCCGGTGAGGATGTAGAAATCCTCGTCTCGGTCATCATCCCGAGCCTCGACGCCAGTATCCTCAGCCTCTGACTGGCCTGCATCTCTGGCTGATGCTAGCTCACATCCCCGGCCAGTAGATGATGTAGAAGTGCCTACATCCTCACGGGGTGTTGAGTGTGTAAATGTCTCAACTCCTCGACGAATCCCGAGGTGCTCGCCAATGACATCTGCTGATACCTCAATGGAAACACCGCGTACAGTCACGGTGTGAGAGGATGCATCCGGAGGCATGTCACACATCCCCATATAGAATTCTTGAACCATTGAGGGGTATACCTTCCCCCCTCAATGTCCAGATATTCCCCCAGCCTCTACTGAGGAAAACATCTCTTAGGTTCGTCTGCTGCCAACAGAGTTCGTCGAACTCATTAATTAAGACCTCTCTCTCTACCATAACAGTACGAGCTCCGATACGGGCAGTGTCCGACGTGGCTCTTTCCCTCCCTCGTTTCCGTGTATGCAGTGGAAGAGCCATATACGGGCAGTGTCCGACGTGGCTCTTTCCCTCCCACGTTCGAACGTATTTGTTTTATGTGTGCACGTAAATATGAACGTCCGAACGTCGGAGCATGAATAATGTAGAAAATCACTTCGTTCGGATGTAATAATTAAACGTCCGACCGTATGTGATTTACGTGCGAAAGTAAATATTCACGTTCGAACGTATGTCGTTTAATAATATTCACGTCCGAATGTAAGACGATTAACGTTCGAACGTGGAAGCCGTAACGGCTCTGTAATTTAAACGTCGTATGTTCGAACGTTTCGACACAGAATGGCTGAGTCGACTCAGCCATTATTGAAGTCTCGAAAATTTCTCTACAAGGTTCTAAATGCCGAAATGTCACCATGTAAATGAAGTATACACTTCAAGAAACATTTCTACGGTGACTATTCGGCCAATGACTGGCCGTGGTGACCGGAAAATAAAGTTGAAAATCCGGTAATACTTATTCGGTTTTAAACAAAACTCAATCCAAATCTCAATCTAAATCTCAATAAAATACATGTTATTTGAATAAAAGATGAATGCCTACCTTTTAGTGACGGTTGTGGCGGAGTTGACGGCGGCGGTGACGGAGGCGTGGCGGCAAAGAACGGAGAAGACGATGGATACGTTTTGAAAATGTCGTTTCGACGTTCGGTTTTGGCCTTATATACACAGAACGTTCGAACGTACTTATTATTACGTTCGAACGTTTGTCAATTTAATTTCCAAAATTTTATCTATAATATATTATATTATAAATGTTTAAGTTATATATTAGGATGTTATATAATATTATTGACAATTATATTATTGGTTTTTTTGTGAGTGCTTGTTATATTTACAAAGTTTAGCAATATGTTTATACATGTTGTTGTGATTTTATGCTTACTCTTGAAATAATTGTGATTATTGTTTGTGAATTTTGTGAATAGTTTATGAGTTTATGGTGTTTATTGATGAATTAATAAGTAACAATTTAATATATATTATTGATTTATATATATGGTATAGTTTATATATTATATATGTTGATGTTCTCATTTAAAGTATATTATGCTATCATACTATACAATGTAGTATATAGTTATAGATATATAAAATGTAGTATATATATTATACTATAAGTTAGTATATAATAAAGAATTTAATAAGTAACAATTTATTATATATTATTGATTTATATATATGGTATAGTTTATATATTATATACGTTGATGTTCTCATTTAAAGTATATTATGCTATCATACTATACAATGTAGTATATAGTTATAGATATATAAAATGTAGTATATATATTATACTATAAGTTAGTATATAATAAAGAATTTAATAAGTAACAATTTAATATATATTATTGATTTATATATATGGTATAGTTTATATATTATATACGTTGATGTTCTCATTTAAAGTATATTATGCTATCATACTATACAATGTAGTATATAGTTATAGATATATAAAATGTAGTATACATATTATAGTATAAGTTAGTATATAATAAAGAATTTAATAAGTAACAATTTAATATATATTATTGATTTATATATATGGTATAGTTTATATATTAGTTACATTTATGTTCTCATTTAAAGTATTATGCTATCATACTATACAATGTAGTATATAGTTATAAATATATATATAAAATGTAGTATATATATTATATTATAAGTTAGTATAGTAGGAATCGTACGTTCGAACGTTTCAAGTTAACGTTCGAACGTTAAACTAAGAGCGGGAAATTTCCCGCTCGATTAAGGTATCTGTGTGATTATTCAGACGTTCGGACGTTTATACTATACGTTCGAACGTTATTTGATGAAAATCACCAGAAAATTATGTACACCCGAACACCAAATATGTTAACGTTCGAACGTTAGTTAAATTAGTGCGGGAAATTTCTCGCTCAAATATGGTAACACTTTGATGACATGTACGTTCGGACGTTTAAGTTAAATGTTCGAACGTTTATCTGTAAATTTACGAACGTTCGAACGAAAAATTGTGATACATTCGAACATATATGAGGAAAGTGCGGGAACTTTCCCGCTAGATTTTATGTTATAAATAAGAAGGATACGTTCGAACGTGTACTGTAAACGTCCGAACGTTCTGGGCGGGAATAATTTTAGAATATAACGTTCGGACGTACAACTTAAACGTTCGAACGTTTAAACTAATAATTTTAGAACTTAATCAGTACGCGCACGGGAGGAAGCGGATCATTTCTTCTTCTCCCGTGCGCGCAACAGAGAGAGAGAGAGAGAGAGAGAGAGTGTTAGAGTGAGAGAGAGAGTTGAGTTAGAGAGTTAGAGAGAGTTGAGTTTTGGTAAGAAAAATTTTTTATTTCTTGTCTTTATTTGAATTTTATGATATTTATACAATGTGTTTTTGTTATAGAATATTTCAAATAAGTTAGTGTTGTATTTTTTTGAAGGATTGCTTGTTTTGGGAAGTTGGAAGATTTTGATTTGTAAGAGGATATTGTGAGTGCTAGGTATATTTCTAAACTTTATCAATATGTTGTTGTGATTTTATGCTTACTCTTGAAATATTGTGATTATTGTTTGTATAGTTTGTACATAGTTTGTAAGTTATTGTAAATATGTTGTGATATGAATTTGAAATATTGTGTTTATTATTAGAAATATATTTTCATTAGGCTTTGTTAATACATGTTTATTGCTTACTCAACTTTAGAAATATGTTAATACATGTGGCATGTTATTTTGTGAATATATTGTGAGTTATTATGAATATGTTGTGATATGGACTTGAAATATTTAAATTATTATTTGTGAATGACGTTTGAATATGTTTACATTGTTACAAATATATTGTCCTTAAGCTTTATTAATACATGTGGCATGTTATTTTATTCTTACAATTGAAATATTGTGATTATTATTTGTATAGTTTGTAAATAGTTTGTGAGTTATTGTGAATATGTTGTGATATGGATTTGAAAAATTGTGATAATAATATTTCAAATTAAGTAATAAGAAATAAAAGTAACTCTTTAAGAATTATAATAATTAAAATTATTGTATAACCATTGAAATTTAAGAATGATAATTAAATATTTATAATAATATTTGAAATTAAGTAATAACAAATAAAACTAACTCTTTAAGAATTATAATATTTAAAATTATATTATACTTCTTTTACAATTTCAGTATAACAATTAAAATTATATTTTAAGAATGATAATAATTAAAATTATAATATAACCTTTAAAATACTCTTCAATAAAAAAGTCTTGAAACTACTAAATAAGTAGAGTTTGAATATGTAAATATACTTATTTATTATAAACTAAAGAGAAAGGAAATAAGGATCAAATAGATTCTTATATAAAAAAGTATATACTTATTGTCTATATAAGTAAATAACTCACTCAATTAAGTATAACAATTAAGATTATAATTGTGGAATGATAATAATTAAAATTATATAATAACCTTTAAAATTATATATAACAATTATAATCTCTAAATTTTAGTCTAATTGCTTGACTGTCATAGTCTCTTCGGCCTTGAGAGTTGTCAAGGTCGGACAGTTTGTGACAGTTAAGTAATTAGACTAAAATTTAAACATTTCTTCAAGATCATTCTCCCTCGTTGTGTACAAGACACGAAACGTAGGGTCACATAATCTTCCATCCCTCTTTAGTTTAACAATATGGAGATATTGTTGTATGATTTTTTGCTAGATGCGTGTGACATTTCATAAATACCCTTAGACCCGTTTGGGAATCAGTGTACATTTATGTGTCCACTGATTCCTGAATTGTCCAGTGTGGACAGTTTGAGATTATATTATTTGTATTGAACATTTTTGTTACTCGCTACTTTCCACTTTTAATATGAAGTTTCGGTGTCTTCTTCTACTGTTCTTCTGGTATACTGTTCGTAGGGTCACAATCCCGATATTTGAACATGTATACTTGGAGAATTATGGGGAGGTGCTGCCGAAATTTCTACTAACGTAGAAATTAGTAGAGTGACGAGATTTGTGCAATATGGAGAATATAATCTCGAATGGGATAGTACCAACTACCTTATCAAAAAAGTAATGAGAATTGGAGCATGACATGCATGTGAATTTTCAATGTACGTGTTATTAATATATAGATGTTTTTAGAAATGGACAAAAATTGGATGCGTCTGGACGATAGACTTGGAAAGGATTACGTACCCTATGCATGTGGAGTAAGAACTTTCATTGATTTTGCACGGGCTTCTGCTGATAGTCGTGGTTACATTAAGTGTCCATGTCGAGGGTGTAAAAATTTGTGTGCGATAGGATTGGATGAAGTAGAGCGTCATATATTTGTGAACGGTATGGATCTGGGGTATACGCAATGGGTACTGCATGGTGAGCCGTATGAAGGGTCAACAGATGTATTGGTCGATCATCACAATTATTTGCGGCACATGGATGATGATTATGAGCATGATGAGATGGAGGAGATGTTGGGTGACATTGGAGCTGGGATGTTTATGGATGAGGTTAACGACAATGCCTCAACTGGTGGATCAGGGACTGATTGTGAAAATTTCCCTTCACTGTGGGAAGATGCAAAGCGCGAGCTTTACCCAGGTTGTACAAAACATTCCAAAATGTCGTTTATTGTGCGGTTGCTTCACATTAAATCATTGTGTGGGATGTCGACGAAAGCAATAAACATGGTATTGGACTTATTTAACGAGGTGCTTCCCGAAGGGTCTGCATTGCCTAAGAACTTTTATGAAGCGAAGCAGTTGAGAAAGGGATTAGGATTTGAGTACAAGTCCATACATGCATGCAAGAATGATTGTGTATTGTTCTGGAAGGAGAACGAGGAGAAACAAGCATGTCCTGTATGTGGAGAGTCGAGGTGGAAAGGTAAGAAAAACGTCCCGGTTAAGGTGTTGCGGTATTTTCCCTTGAAACCTAGGTTGCAAAGACTATATATGTGTAAGAAAACAGCTCATGATATGAGGTGGCACGAGGAGAAAAGAGTTAAGAATGACGGGTATATGAGGCATCCAGCTGATTCACTTGCGTGGCAGTCTTTCGATAATCAGTATCCAGAGTTTGGGTTAGAAGCTCGGAACGTGCGCCTGGGACTCACAACCGATGGATTCAACCCTTTTGGGAATATGAGTACAAGTTATAGCACTTGGCCCATGGTATTGATTCCGTACAATCTTCCACCATGGAGGTGCGTGAAGGCGCCAAACTTTTTGTTAACTTTACTCATCCCTGGCCCTAGATCACCTGGGAATGATATTGACGTATTCATGCAGCCGTTGATTGAAGAGCTGAAAGAGTTATGGGAAACAGGGGTTAGAACTTATGATGCATCTAAGTCGACATCTTTTCAGATGCATGCTGCGGTAATGTGGACCATAAATATTTTCCGGCGTATGGGAATCTTTCCGGCTGGAGTACGAAAGGGAAGTTAGCGTGTCCGACGTGTAATAAAGAAACTGCTAGTGAGTGGCTAAAATTTTCTCAGAAGTTGTGTTTCATGGGTCATCGACGTTATTTACCAGCAAATCATGCATGGAGAAGAGAATGTGCCAAGTTTGATGGGAGAGTAGAGGATAGGATTGCACCAAAAGAGTTGTCTGGAGAAGAGATAGTGGAACAACTGCAACATGTTAGAGCGAACAATTTTGGCAAAGGTCGGGGAAAGAACAAGAGAAAACGAGCTGTACCAGAATTGAATTGGACAAAGCGTAGTATTTGTTTTGACTTGCCGTATTGGTCGTCATGCAAGTTGCGACATAGTTTGGATGTAATGCACATAGAGAAGAATATTTGTGATAATATACTGGGTACATTGATGAGTATTAACAAAAAGACGAAAAACACGATCAAGACGAGGAAAGATCTTGAGAGAATGAGAATTAAACATAATCTGCATTTGCGGGTGGAAGGCAACAGGGTGGACATGCCGCATGCATGTTTTACGATGACGAGGGAGGAGAGGATGGATTTCTGCAAATGGTTGCAAGTTGTGAAGTTGCCAGATGGTTATGCTTCAAATATTGGTAGATGCGTGAGTCCTGATGATTGGAAAATCAATGGATTGAAAAGTCATGATTGTCACGAATTTTTGCAGAAGTTATTACCTGTGGGAATTCGTGGGAAGCTTACATCTAATGTACGTGTGGCCATATCTGAACTATGTATGTTTTTCAAGGATTTGTGCGCTCGAGTAGTAAATCGAGATGTGTTGTTGAAATTGGAAGAAGACATTGCTACTATACTATGTAAATTCGAGCAGATCTTTCCACCATCATTTTTTGATGTCATGGTCCATTTAGCAATACATTTACCGCGAGAGGTACTTCTGGGTGGACCGATGCAGTTCCGTTGGATGTATCCAGTTGAAAGATATTTGGGAATAAAGCCAAAGCTGAGGGTTCAATAGCAGAGGCCTATATACACGATGAATGGTTAACATTTTGCTCTCTATATCTTCGTGGTGTTGAGACACGATTTAATCGTCAAGAGCGAAATGCTGATCTTGCTACTCCGCCTCCTCGTGAGCTATCAATGTTTTCCCAGAATGTACGACCCTTGGGTGCACAAACAGGTTACGATTTAATTGATGGAGAGTTGGGTAAAGTTCGGTGGTATGTGCTAAATAACTGCCGAGAGATTGATGATTATCTTAGGTATGTCATTTCATTTCTTTGAATAATTATAGTTTTCTTTAAATTAATTAGAATTGTTGCGCTCAAAATATATTTCTTTTGCAACATGTTATAATAGTGACCACATGGACAAACTTAGGACGGAAGGCGTAGAAAATATAGAGGCAAGACACGAGGAAGAATTTCCCGGATGGTTTGAAGAACGTGTATGAACTAAAATTATATATATGTTATATTGTGAAATTTTTAACTCTGGATAATGAAATAATAAATATATACTATTTCAATTTATAGATTTTGGAACAACGTGCTCGTGATCCCGGATCAATTTCTTCTGAATTGTATGCATTGGCCCGTGGTCCCTCAAATAGAGCACTTCGATATACTGCATGCACGGTTCGAGGTTATAGATTCTATACTTTGGACCGTGAACGTAATAGAAAGACTCAAAATTGTGGTGTGTTGGTCGAGGGGAGTCATGGAACATATGATATTGACTATTATGGTGTCATACGTGATATTATCGGATTGAAATATCTGGGTGGGTCTGTAACATATGTCTTTAAATGTGATTGGTGGGATCTAGGCGGTGGTCGGGTTTCGATACATAGGGATAATCACTTTACGAGTGTCAATACTGCATCTAAATGGTACGAAGATGATCCATTTGTATTGGCTTGTCAAGCTACCCAAGTCTATTACTTGATTGATCCAATGAAAAGTGCTGATGAAGATAGTGGGGAGATAACTTGGCAAGTCGTACAAAAATTTGTTCCTCGAAATATATATGAAGCAGGAACGAGTGCAGATTACGAGAATAGTGGAGATGAAGATGACACTCCGATTGTTGAGGCATACCAGGAAGATGGAGAGGGTATTAACTTGTTTGTTGACCTCGGTGCACTCGAGTTGCTCCCCTTGTGTAGAGATGATGTCCTACCCGTACATCTCGACCCGTCTGTATTAAATGATCATTCAATTCAAGTCAGTGAGGAAGAAGAAGAAGAAGACGAGTCAGAAGATGAAGACGTATTTCTATCCGGGCAGGAGGTGGATAAAGATGATGAAGAAGAGGTGCATGATGATGATGAAGATGTTATTGATGGAGATTCTGAAACAAGCATGGAAAATTCATCTGAAGAATAAAAGTACTAAATATTTTATTCATATAGGTGACTATAAAATATCTTGAATTTTCATAATTTCTTCTAATTAATTTTCTTTGATATAATTAATTATTTTAAAGAATGCCGCCAAAACGACAACGAATAAATGTGCCTCCGCCAAGTCCAAGTCCTGAATCCATTGAGGACTCCCCACTCGAGGAATCCGTTCCTGAAGATCAAGCTAACACAGAAGAGAACAACAGCCAGTCGACACCTACCAGTAAGGAAATATTATCGTTGATAATTATATATATAGTTAATACTTTTTTCTCAATAACTATATAATTATAATTATAGTATATCTATTATCATGTAGTTGATGCATCTGCACGTCGCGGTCGTGGCTATACACGTGGAATCTCTCTTGAAAAAAATAGAAGGCATGCGAAACTGAAGATCACAATTCCTGATAATTCCACTGGAGGAGTGGATGATAGTGCAGCAGCGCTTTCCTCCTATATTGGCACAGTAGTTCGAGCTTATGCTCCATTTTATGTGCGCTCATGGCGAGATGTTCCGAATGAGATTAAGGAGCACATTCGAAGTCGTGTGCTGGTGAGTTTACTTTTCAGTACATTTTTTTCACCTAGATTAATATATTATATTTTTTACCTGATTCCCTTATTAGGATGAATTCGACCTCAACTTTAGCCGTAGCAAGGATTTGAGAACCGTGAATGAGTTGATGGCTACACTATTCCAAAGTCACAAAGGACGATGTCATGACCACTTCAAGAAGTTTGAGACGTTGGAAGAGGTTGCGCAGTCTCCTTTTCAGCAGATGAAGTTAGATGATTGGAGAAAGCGTTGTGATCTTTTCGCATCTCCAGATTATCAGGTATTTTACATTTATATCTTTTAATTATTTACATTCATATTCGTTTTATATATTATATGTATACATATTACAATTAACATTTTTAATATATTTTGTAGCACTTGAGTTCTACAAATGCACAAAATAGATCCGTTCTGACTGTCCACCATCGTGCCGGTTTAAGGTCATTCCACCGTCTTGCTGAAAAAATGGTAATTAAAAAATTATAGAATTCATTTATTTTTCTGATATTATTTCTGATAAGTACTAATATTATCTTTTTAAAATTGCTAATATTGTCGCTTTGTTAGAAACGTGATGATCCTGAAAACTTTTCCCTCATTTATGTCTATGCTGCTGCTCACACTAATGAGCATAGTGAGTGGATGGATCCTGTCGCTGCAGATAATTATGTAAGCAGTGTTAATTTTGTTAAATAAATTATTTATATAATATTTTAATAGTTTATTTCTTATTTCTATTTCTTTTAATACGTTACTAATTATTTACGATCATTACCTTTTAAATTGCAGAGCAAAATGTTGGAGATGCAGTCGGCTTCTGAGGAATCCTCTCCTAGTGACATAGACATATTCACGCAAGTACTCGGGCCGTAGTCTAGTATGGCAAGAGGTTTGGGACGATCTATCAAGCATAAATGTTCATCCTCCTCAACCTCATCGACTTCACAAATTAATAATCTTACGGCAGATTTAGAAGCTGCACGGCGTGAGAATGAGTATATGAGGTCGAGACAACAAGAGTTAGAGTCTCTCTTAGAACGACAGTCTCATTTAGAGACGCGTTTGCAGGACCAACAGAGAGACCAGGAGGAAATAATACGCAGTGAAGTGCAAGAGCAAGTTCAACGGGAGATGATGGTGCAAATGGAGCGTGTTATGTCGTTGCAACAGAATCCCCGTGGGCGAGGGAAAAAGAAGAAATAAATTTTATCAATATTTCTGACTAGTTTTAATATCTAATTTTGTGCTTTTATAAGACATTGTTACTTGTTAATTGGGTATGTAATATGATACAATTGGTATTATGTTTTTAAATTTTATGAAATTAGTATTTCTGATCGATGAGCTATGCTACGGCCATCGAAAAAGTAGTCTTAAAGATATTTTTCGAATAATGTATTTTATTTTTTTATTCTTTTTTAAAGTATTTTTTTAATTATCATAAATATTTAAAAAAAAATTCACAACATCATTAAAAAACACTTCCTTAATCACTAAATAAATAAAAAAATCATTTGGGACCCAAAGCATTTTTGTTTCCTGATTTCAAAATGGTCTGATTAGCCAGAGATTAAAGGCTGTTATTATTATTATTTTTTTTTAGGGCGGGGGGGTTAGTGGGTTATAAATGTTATTTTTCACTTGGTTATATGACAGATAATTTTGGGTTCATCGTCGACAGCTCGCCGACACATTTTAACAGAAATGGGATATGAGTTCACCATAATGGTTTGGTTATATTAGTGAAAAAAAGCTTTCTGTTGAAGGCGTGTCAAGCTTTTACGTGGATGAGTGTATACTTGTAAATATGGTAATGGTAATGGCACTTTTATAATATGTGATTAATGACATTTTTGTAATATCTTAGTGATAGCAAACTTGTAAATATTTGATTTGTATATATAAAGGCAAGTTTGCCTTCATGAGAGAGGCAGAGAGCAAAAAGTCACTTTACCAAATATTGAAGCCGCGATTCTGGAGAGAAACGGAATGGGCTTTCAAACCCTAGTTTTACCAAAATCAAACTGGAGTTTGAGGAGATGATCAATTGTGTTTTTATGGTGTGGTTTCGTTAGAAGATAATACGAGGAAGCCAATCCATATTTTGTGCAGTGATC
The DNA here is from genome assembly GCA_961763995.1 of Juglans cinerea. Lineage (NCBI taxonomy): Eukaryota > Viridiplantae > Streptophyta > Magnoliopsida > Fagales > Juglandaceae > Juglans > Juglans cinerea. The sequence continues at coordinate 48,578,125 of CAUIVZ010000001.1, read as the reverse complement.
AATGGTTGTAAATGATTATAAACTCAAGTTTTGATGCATTCTTCAATAATAAAGACTCCTAGACAGTTCCTGTCGTGGATGTAGACCATTAGGGTCAAACCACGTAATTTCTTGTGTTGATTTCACATTTCTTTTATTATTCTTGCTTTTATTTTGATCTTGCATGAGTATATATTGTGATTTCAGGTTTCTAACGTGTTTAAAGTAGAGAACTAAACCGATCACGTTAATCATATAATTTCTTGGTGATTTGGTTGTCTAATATTCAAGATTAATTGCATATTACAACCAGTTACGTTAATTTGGTTATTTGAGTATTTGTTTATGAGAGAGCTGAAATTATAACAAGTGGTATTAAGAGCTTTGGTTCGATGGGGACTGCGAGGTTCGATACCGAAAAGTTTGATGGAAAAAATGACTTTGGGCTGTGGAGGATCAAGATGGAAGCCCTTCTCACTCAACAGTGTCTCCAAGAAGCTCTTCTTGGAGAAAAGAAAATGGAATTTGTTGAAGAGAAGGATAAGAAAGAAATCTTGAGGAAGGCTCACAGCACACTCATTCTTTCTCTCGGAGACAAAGTTCTGAGCGAGGTAGTCAACGAAGACACCGCTGCTAGAATCTGGCTAAAATTAGAGAGCCTCTACATGACAAAATCTCTGGCCAACCTACTGTATAAGAAAACAAAGCTCTACACATTCAAGATGTCCGCAGATATATCAATTTCTAACCATCTCAATGCTTTTAATAAAATTATTTTAGATTTGGCTAATATTGGTATTAAAATTGACGATGAAGATCAAGCAATTTTATTGTTAAGTTCTTTGGATAATTCTTATGCTAGTTTGAAAGAGATCATAATGTATGGGAGGGAAACACTGACCTTAGATGAGGTTCAGGTCGTATTACACTCCAGGGAATTACAAGTCATGTCTAAAATAAAATCTGAAGCTGGGGAGGGCTTGACTGTGAGGGGGAGAGCTGAAAAAAGAGGTCAAAAGGGAAAGAACAGTAAAAACAATGTGAGGGGCAGGTCTAAGTCTAAAGGGAAGCAATTAAAATGCTTCCTGTGTCAGAAAGAGGGGCATTTCAAAAGATATTGCCCTAATAAGAGATCTAACATAGGTAATGGGTCTAAGGAGGAGGGCGATGCCTCGGTTGTGAGTGATGGGTATGAGAGTGCCGAGGTTCTAAATGTGTCCGAGGTTGATTCAAGAAAAGAATGGATCTTTGATTCAGGATGTTCTTTTCACATGTGTCCTAATAAAACATGGTTTGAAACTTTCACTAGTTTAAATGGGGGGTTTGTGATGCTTGGCAACAATAAGTCTTGTAAAATCCAGGGTATAGGGTCAGTGAGACTAAGGCTCCATGATGGTATTGAAAGACTCTTAACTGAGGTTAGATACATACCTGAACTAAAAAGGAACCTAATCTCACTAGGTGTGTTAGACCAATCCGGGTACACTTTAAAATCTGAATCTGGATCTTTGAGGGTTACTAAGGGTTCACTTATCGTGATGAAAGGAGTCGTTAAAAATTGCTTGTATACCCTCATTTGGAAAACTGTTATAGGTGAAGTTTCTTCTATCCTAGAGAAGGGTGAGGATAGGGTTGTTCTATGGCACAAAAGGTTAGGTCACGTGAGTCACAAGAGACTGTTAGAACTCCATAAACAGGGGTTGCTAGGTGAGAAAAAATTGAAAATTTTACCTTTTGTGAGGATTGCATCCTTGGGAAAGAAAAAAGGGTAAGTTTTAAAACAGCCACTCACACTACAAAACAAACCCTGGACTATGTGCACTCGGACCTTTCGGATCCAGCTAGGGTCAACTCACATGGAGGGGGAAGTTATTTCCTCTCTATAATTGATGACTATTCTAGAAAAGTGTGGCTGTACATTCTTAAAAATAAGAGTGACACTTTTAAGAAATTCAAGGAATGAAAGAAATTGGTAGAAACTCAAGTAGGAAGGAAGGTTAAGAGATTAAGAACTGATAATGGGCTTGAGTATCTCTCAAGTGAATTTAATCAGTTCTGTAAGAAAGAGGTTATAACTAGGCATAAAACAGTAAGGGAAACCCTTCAATAGAATGGTCTAGCCGAGAGGATGAAAGGACCATATTGGAGAGGGTTAGATGCTTACTGTCAAACTCGAGACTTCCTAAGTCTTTTTGGGCTGAAGCTGCCACAACTGCAGTCCATTTAATTAATAAGAGTCATTCTTCAGTCATAGGGTTTAAGACTTCCCAAGAAATGTGGATTGAAAAACCTCTAACTATGACTACTTGAGGGTGTTTGGGTGTGTTGTGTATGCCCACACCCGAACTGACAAACTGGAACCAAGGGCTATGAAATTTATCTTTGTAGGGTACCCTGAGGGAGTAAAAGGGTACAAGTTATGGATTGATAAGCCAGGGATACAAAAATTTATCATTAGTAGAGATGTGGTCTTTAATGAACATGAAATGGCTCGAGTTAAAACTAAAAGACTTGAACCCAGTCAGGATACTAACCCTGAGAAGATACATCTTGAGGTGGAGCAACCTGACAATAATTTGAGAAAATTAGAAGCTCAAGATGCTGAGACTCAAACTTCCACTTTAGGTGATGAGGGTTATAAAACCCCCAAGAGGTATGGTCAAGTTAAGATGGCTATTTATGCTTTGACCGTAGCAGATGAAGTTGTAGAAATGGATCCTAGATCCTACAAGGAAGCCATGGAAAGTATTGAGTCTCATAAATGGGTACAGGCCATGGATGAGGAAATGGATTATTTGAAAAAAAAAATCATACTTGACAAATGGTTGTTATGCCTGAACAGGCTAAGCTGGTAGGGTCTAAATGGATCTACAAAAGGAAAGAGGGCATACCAAGAGTTGAGGGTCCTAGGTATCAGGCTAGGCTGGTAGCAAAAGGATGCATTCAAAGGGAATGGATAGATTTTAATGAATTTTTTCACTTGTTGTTAAACACTGTTTAATAAGGTTAATTCTATCCTATACTGCTTATGAAGATTTACACTTGGAGCAATTAGATGTAAAAATAACTTTCTTGTACGGTGAACTAGATGAGACTATTTACATGCAACCCCCTTAGGGTTATGTAAATGAGTCCAACATTGATCATGTCAGTTTACTTAAACAGTCCCCAAGGCAATGATACAATAGATTTGACTCTCATATGTTGGACAATGAGTTTAAAAAGTAGTCATTATGATAGTTGTGTGTACTATAGGCATTCCGGGGACCACATTATCTACCTACTCTTGTATGTAGATGACATGCTTATAGCATGTAGGGATGCCGATCTAATTGAGGAAGTTAAGTGTACACTGAAAACAGAATTTGAGATGAAGGAACTTGGGCCAGCTAAGATGATATTAGGTATGAAAATAGTTAGAGATAAGAAACGAAGACTTTTCTATCTATCTCAGAAAAACTATATCACCAAGATCCTCAACATGTTTGGTATGTCTAATTTAAAACCTATTAGCACACCAATAGGACAACATTCAAAACTGTCCATAAATCAAGCCTCTAAAACCGAGGAAGACATTAGATTTATGCAAGGTATACCCTATGCAAGCATGGTGAGAAGCATCATGTATACTATGGTGTGCTCTAGAACTGACTTAACCTATGCTGTTAGTATGTTAAGTAGGTTTATGAGTAAACCTGGGAAGCCACATTGGCATGCTATGAAGTGAGTATTATAGTACTTAATTGGAACTCAGTGTCTAGGTTTGAGGTTTGGAGGGGATGTGCAACAGGGGAATGAGTTAGAGGGATTTGTGGATTCTGACTATGCTACTAATTTGGATACTAGAAAGTTTTTGATTGGGTATGTATTTATAGCATTTGAAGGGGCTATTAGTTGGAAAGTTAATTTACAATCTGTAGTTGCTTTATCAACAACTGAAGCTGAATATATTGGTATAACAGAAACAATAAAGGAGGCTATGTGGTTAAATGATTTTTCACATGAGTTAGGCATATTTAAAGGGGTTATCACAGTTCACTACGATAACCAAAGCACTATACATCTTGTCAAGAATTCAGTATACCACGAAAGGTCTAAACACAGAGATTCGCCTTCATTTTTGTGAGGGATGTAATAGCATCTGAAGAGGTTAAAGTCTGAAAGGTTCCAACTAAGGAAAACCCTTCTGATATGATGACAAAATCCCTACCAGCTACCAAGTTTAGGCATTGCCTAAATTTGATTAGTATGGGGAGCTATTAGAGTTCAGATTACTTTGCAGGAACAATTTAGAGGAAGAAGAATATCACTTTATAAGGATAAAAGACTTGTCAAGGTGGAGATTTGTTAAAGACGTGTCAAGCTTTTACATGGATGACTGTATACTTGTAAATATGGTAATGGTAATGGCACTTTTGTAATATGTGATTAATGCCACTTTTGTAAATATTTTATTTGTATGTATAAAGGCAAGCTGCAAGTCAGCCTTCGTGAGAGAGGCAGAGAGCAAAAAGTCACCTTACCAAATATTGAAGCCGAGATTCTGGAGAGAAACGGAAGGGGCTTTCAAACCCTAGTTTTACCAAGATCAAATTGGAGTTTGAGGAGATGGTCAAGTGCATTTTTATGGTGTGGTTTCGTTAGAGGATAATACGAGAAAGCCAATCCATATTTTGTGCGGTGATCAATGGTTATAAGTGATTGTAAACTCAAGTTTTGATGCATTCTTCAATTATAAAGACTCCTAGATTGTTCCTGCCGTGGATGTAGACCATTAGGGTCGAACCACGTAATTTCTTTTGTTGATTTTGCATTTCTTTTATTATTCTTGCTTTTATTTTGATCTTGTATGAGTATATACTGTGATTTCAAGTTTCTAACGTGTTTAAAGTAGAGAACTAAACCGATCACGTTAATCATATAATTTCTTGGTGATTTGGTTGTCTGATATTCAAGATTAATTGCATATTACAACTAATTACGATAATTTGGTTCTATGAGTATTTGTTTGTGAGAGGACTGTAATTATAACACTTTCTTTATCTGGGATGGAGCCTGTTAGAATATTTAATGAACTGAATAAATTTATTCTTACATATCTTGTAAACTTGAGCATGGTACAAAGTAGTTTCCTATGTTTTGATCCTGTCTCTTAATTTATTATTCCTTCCATTCTATTAAGTAATCGATAAATTGAGTTGATTTAACAAAGCTTCACAAGATTAACCGGGCTTGTGAATTAGAGTGCAGACATAGATGAGAAAGTTATTAGGAGGGAAAAGCCAGCAGATTTGGTAGTGGCTCTAGCTGAAGCGAAGGTATATTTAATTGTTAGCTCTCTCTAGCTGTTGAACCTCTAGGAATTGGAGCTCAATGCTAATTGTATGCATCTATGTGCACATATTTTATGATAAAATCCAGTGAGATAGAACCCAGGTGACTTTTATCTGTTGCAATTTCTGTGAATGGAATGTGAATTATGTTTCAGATCTTGCCTCAAACTGATCATATGAAAATATAATACTCACCATTGCAAGTCATCGAGCTTTGGAGGCAGGAGTGTATCTAGGGGGTTTGGAGGGATGTGCCCCCTGAAACAGCTTAATCAACATTTAGGTTTGGGAGCAACTTGAAAGTAAGGATAAAAGACTTCAAAAACAAAAATTGGAATGAATTAGGGTGGGGTTTATTCTATGGTGGGTTGGGCCGTGGGTAGTACACCTCATCCTCCACTAAAACATTAACTCTGGCAGCAGAGGGTGTTGTGAAACCAATGATAACAAACAAAGTAAAAGCAAACAATCACATGACACAAAATTAATGTGGTCCGGCAACGTGCCTACATCTACAGAGGTGCAGAAGATTTTGTTATGCTAGAGAATCACAAAATACACTTTGGGGTGAAATATTATTGTTCATAACTCTCATTAAGTACATATTTAGAGTGTCACACGGCAAAAATCCTAGTTTTTACTTCTATGCATTATTCGCTCAAGTGGCGTATTAAGCGCGCATCGAGCAAACTCTCTGTCCGAGCAAACTCTCTGTCGGAACTTCGCTCAAGTGGAGTGTTGAGCACGCGTCGAGCGAACTCTCTGTACAAGCTTCACTCGAGCATCTTGTCGAGCGAGTCTCTAGCAAATTTTCGGTCCGGCACTTTTTCTGATAGCCCCCATAACTTATCATGGGAATGTCATTTGTTCCCCATCTTTCTATGATTTTGGGCACATTATTTCTGTTATATACTTGTATGATAATAATTTTCGTTGAACCTTCTTAATCTGATTGTCTTCTTAGGCAGATGCCATTGTATCCAGGGTCAAAAGTACTGCTCAATTTGATGTGGAGGCTCAGTCAACACTGTTGATAACTGCAGATACATTATGCCGTGATTCCCCCTTTAGTTACTACTTTTTGATAATTTAACTGATTTTAGCATAAACTAGATCCTTCTACTCTCTCTCAGGTAATACCTAAACAACTGGTTTTCTTATTTTTCTGGGCCTTGATTATAAGTGACAGCTCTAGTAATTGATGAATCTAACCAAGTCTTTGACACCTACATACTAGAGTTGCAATGCAGTTGAACTTGCATTGAGCATGTTTCGAGCCTAATCTCCCTGTCTTGTTCATGCAGTTTGTCTAAATTGCCAAATTTTATTGGTTTTTCATCCATAATCTTCTTGATAAGTTTTAATCATAAATCCTACTTCTAACTGCCCATTCTTTTTCAAAAACAATTAAAACTTTAAGAGGTTATAATCACATTTTAAAGTTTATCTGGTGGATAATCTTCTCCAAGTCCACCGTGTAAAGGCTTCCAAGTTACAAGAATGTATAATAATCCAAGCAATGGATTTTTCCTTGATCCCATGCAAGATTGACACGTCTTTTGAACATATTTTTTCATATCTAATCTACACACAACCTGCTGGGTTTTGGGCTGGCATATTCATCTCGTTCCTCACGGTATATATACATCCTTTGCTTTTTATGATTATGATCGAAGATGCCCCTTACTATTTATAGAGCCTTTTTCGCTTCAGTATTTTTGGCATGTAGAGATCATTCAAGGTTATTTCTTACCGCTCCATCCAATTGATTTTGAGGTGGTGGTGTATGAAGGGATAATCAGAGAAAAACCATCCAGCAAGGAAGAAGCGCGGGAATTTATCAAAGGTTTTCTTAATGCGCTTCACACTCACCATTTCTCATTCAAAAGTTGAGCTGGATTTGATGGTCACATCACTGTGGGTTGCAGGATATTCTGGCAGTCAAGCAGAGGTGGTAGGATCTGTTCTTGTAACCAATCTTAAGACTGGAAAAAGAAAAGGTGGATGGGACAGAGCCAAGGTAATGGTTTCTGGCACTTTTATTTGGATTTGCTCTCCCTGATGAGTGAATATTACATGATTTTAAGCCCACCTAATCTCAGGACCCACCTAATCTCAGGACATGTTAAAAATGTATTTATCTACGTATGAAAAGGGTATTGCTGCTGTTTTACATCTTATCTCCTTTTCTTTACTCAGTTTTGGTCAGATTAACCTGGGTTTTTGTTATTGTAATAAACTCCGTTAATGTTTTGCATATGGTGATCTAAATTTTAGCATGTCTATTCACTTCCCTTTAGAAGTAACCTTGAAAATTAGCTTTGGAAATTAATATTTTTCTGCATGGTGATATAGGTTTATTTTTATAACATACCAGATGAGGCCATTGATAGCCTGGTAAAATTCTTAAGATCCATATTCTCTTTGCTATTTGATATTTTTTGCCAGGAATCTTTCTTTGCAAATACTGTTTATTAACTTCTTCCTTGACTTCTTGGTTGACGAACGAGCTACGCTTAGATCAACGAGGGATTTACACTCAATGTTGCTTGAGGTCTGATGCTGGAACATACAATGACATTGCCTTTTGTGGAAGCAGTGGTCAGCAGAGCTTCCTGTCTGTCTGTCTCTCTCTCTCTATTAGTCTCTCACATACACACATGCCCACACTTTGGAGGAGCTAGTTTTAGGCACCACACTATTGTGGATGGCACCCAGTCTATTCAAGTCTTTCTACACTTAATGTAACATTCCGAATTTTTTTTAATGTATTTTTTTAATTGAAGGATTATTTGTTATTAATTTAAAATTTGATTATCTTATTTTAAATTTTCAGATTTTAGTGAGTTTATTTTTTTATGATTTTTAATTTGTGAAAATTAAATTTGACATGTTTCCTTAATATTAATAATTGTTATGCATTTAAATTTCTCTTAATTTAAATTAGTTTGTGGGTTTTAAAATTATTATATTGTTAGATTTAATTATTTTATTTTACTTAGTCACTGTGTTTAAATTTATTTTATTTAAAACTGTTGTGTTGAAATAATTTTCGTTGGAATTTTGTGACCCAAATTGTGAGATTTAGACCTTATTTATTTCCCTTCATTTTTCTTTTCCACTTTCTTTTTCTCTTTTCTCTTTTTTCATCTTTCTTTTTTTTTCTTTACTTTTCCGGAACTGCTCCCTCCAGCATGCGACTTCTCTTCCTCTCTCCCCGTGCGTTGCGTCTCCTCCCCAGCCCGCCGCCATGCGCCTTCGTCCGGCGACACCGCCCAGCCCATGGCCTTCCCCACCCTCCGGCGACCACCTCTCTCCAATCTCAGCCCCTCTCGCGTCGCCGTTTGCCCCCACGCGCAACACTATGCCTCGGCGTTCCTTGTGCTTGTGTGCCGCCGTTGCGCCACCATCGGCCACCATCTCTTCACCACTTCATCATCGACCTCCTAGCAACCTATTGCACCCATCCTTGGCTCCGATCTGTCACCGGTGAAGCTCATCTATCTCCATCTCCGATTCGTGCTTTTTGGCCTTCAACCGCCGCCCACGCCGCCACCCACGGCCAACCACCACCACCACTAGCTTTACCGACATCCTTAAGCCCTACCCTAGCAATCTCGGGTCTTGGTTTGTCACCGTTCAAAAGTGGGTTTTTGAGACCCACGGCCACAGTGCATTTGGCACTGTTTTGTTGCTACGTTGCCGCTTCTAGCACCTCCGTGATCTTTCAAAAATTATATTATAGCATTGTAAGTATTTTCTCAAAGAACTTTTGAGATTTAAATGTATTCTCGCGCTAACTCATATTTACTGTGAATTGGTTGGTTGTGCCGGACTGAGTCCAAGGAGTAAGGGGGTCGGTTGGATTGGATGATGGAGTTGTTTGTGTGATTGGTTTATGCTATGAAATTTGTTGGCTGTTTCGGATTTAAATACTGGTGTTTTGAGTTTGACGTTGGTCATAGTGGATATTGGTGATTTTTAGGAAGTGGTGATATATTTTGGGATTATGAGGGTTTTAAGTTTTGAGAAATTAAGATAGATTATTTTAGAAGTTTAGGCTTAAATATGGAAATCCGCGATTGATTGAAAACTTACGAAAATTGTGTGATTATTTTTATAGGTGACGATTTATAGTCGACTCGTTAGGAAAATTCTGAAAAGCTAAGAAGTCCAGGTAAGCGGGGTTCATATACTAGTTTTGCATAAAAGAAATGAAATGAGGTTGACTTTGAAAATATGCATGTTTTTTTTTTAAAAGAAATGATCTGAAAACAATCTCAGATGTTTATTCTGCATATGCATAAATTCAATATAAGAGAAAGTATTTTTCTATCATGACTGGTGTAGACATGAGCTAGTTTTGTGCACTTTATTTCTGAACTATGCAAAAGAGTGAATAAGGAATTATAAAAGTTTTGTTATGAGCCAATGAAAATATTTTGATTTTGTTTAGTCGAACATGTGAAGCGATTTAAAGCAATTAAGTATTTTGTTTTGATATGATTAGTGATCTGAAAACCTTGGCATGCAATTCTGATTCTGTATATGATTGTAATCAGATTTTCGATGAAATCTGTTCTGTTTCTGTTAAGGCCCAGCCACGGGTATAATGGTGGTTTATTACCCTACCACAGGGGTGAAAGATGGAACATAGCCCAGCCATGGATATAATGGTGGTTTATAACCCTACCACAGGGGTTAAACATGGTATTGTCCCGATGTGATGTTAAGAGATGATCTAATTATAATGTTTCAGTTTGGAAATGCCAATGGATTTTCTTTTTGGAATAAGTTTATTTTTCTGGAAATGTCGCTCTAATGCTTTTGTACAAAGTTTTGTTTCTGCATTCTGAAAGTAAATGTTTTGTTCTGCTTATCGAATGTTATAAATGCTCATGTTTACATGCTAGTATATGCTCTCTACTTACTGAGTTGTTGATAACTCACCCCTTTATCTCCACAATATTTTTCAGATATTATGATATTTCAGCTGAGGATCAAGATTATGAGGCATTGGTTGTGTTATAATGACTTGGTATTTTGGAAAATTGGTTATAATGAGGAAATTAGATTTAATCGAATTTTCTATATGATATTGAGAATTTGGAGTATTTTTTTATATTGTTGAAAGATGAGTTTAAGTGTTAGGAAGTAACTCTCCGACCCGTGCGGGACTGGGGTGTTACACTTAAGCCACTCCAAAGAACTCGCCTGACTAGTGATCCACATCCCCAGTTAAAACCTTCTTCCTTATGCTCCATCAATGAGTTCTAACAAACAGAGTTTCTGCCACACTCTCTCTATCAGGCATTGGCATGTTAACTCTTAACCAATGTTGGTGATTTGGACCATATTATGGTTTTGTTTGGTCTATCAAGGGGGCTGAACTGATTTGCATTTCTTCCTGAGCCGATTATAACATGCGAAAGCTATGATACATTAAATAATTTTTCTTGTCACTTGCTAGGAGTTGTTGCCTTCCACCAATTCCTATGACATAAGCTCTGGTTTGATATTTGACAGGTGGGGACAACTGATACCGTTATGGGACTTCCTAAAGCTCTCACAGAAAAATGCTACTCGAAGCCCTATAGTTGTGGCGGCCATAGATTCTGATTCAAAACCCCTCGTGGGATGGAGCTGAATCTATAACGTTTTCAACCAGCATTTCAAAGTGGTCTTCAAACCCTGTTCTGATACAAAACTACAGATTGTTTGGTCATCAATTTTAATCCAAAGTTATAGTTGAACTTTCAACTTGAACGCACAGTATGTCTTCTGTTTCGTGTTCACAAGGCTCTGGGCTAAGCCGAACTTCAGAAAATGTATGACTATCTAATCTTACTCATCAAAAAAAATATGTATGATCATCCATGGGATCAGGAAACGCGAGGTACTACACCCATAGGAGGAGCCAGGGATCGAGGGGCAGTTCACTTTGGTTTTCATAATGTAATGAAAATGATAATTAGAAAATGATAAAAAGAAAAACATTTAACAAGGCTTTTCAATATAACAAAATTTGTGCATCAAGAAAAGAGAATAATTAACGTTTTTGTAAGTGGATTTCTGAAACTAAATATGCTCTTTATCGAGGTATATTTAAAAGAAATATGGATAAATTTAGTTATGCATTTTAGAAGAAAGGATTATTTTTGTAGGATACAAAATCAAAACCCAAATAATAGGTTTAAACATCGACATTGACGGACTAAGCTAATAATTAAGAATAATGCTATGATGCCTTTTAATTTGTACCACTCATTTTGCGTATTTGATATGGCACTACATAGCTTATTAAAAAAAAAAGTTTAAAAATATATATTCAATATAAGATGGCGCTCGAAACACAAAAAGATGAAGACAAAAATCCTAAACTCCCTCTACTATTATATGTTTGTATTTTTAATTTTTTTAGTAAGCCATGTGATAGTGCATTAACACTACAAGAAATAAGGCTTTTTGCAGCCAAAATTATTTCCGGCGACTAGTATTTTGTCGCCACAAGTCAAATTACTATTGCAAGGCTTCATTTCCATCGAGTGGCTCAATCACCGCAAAAACTGCACTTTTCCCGGCATAAATTTAGTGCTGCATATACAATTGTTGCAAAATGTCAATACAATTGACGCAAAAAGACATTTTGCGACAATTTTTATTTGCGGTGATTCTAATTTTGCCGCAAAACTCAAGTTTTAACATTTCCGTTCCTTTATTTCTAGCGAACAAAAAGTTAAGGCTAAAAACAACTTTTTGTGGCCAAGTCTTTTGCGGCGGAATAAATTTTGGTCGCAAAATGTCATTCTTCTCATTTGTGCATCCTTTATTTGCAAAGATTAGGAATTTGCACCCTACTAGCTAGCTTGCGTGCATATCTTCAACTAGCGACATATCTGATTCTTCGAGGGTCAGTTCCATTACAGTAGCTTACAATCCCCGAAAATGAATCCTTTTCCCCGTTCCACTTTCTCCTCTTCTACATCCAGAAACTTAGGCTCATTTATCCAATTGGTATTAAGAGTCCGTCACATGAGCATTTTCTCAATCAATTTGAGATAATTTATTTTTTTAGATGACTAGTTTGGTTATCATAGGCTTGAATCCCCTTGATTCTATCCTCTCTGAACATTTCAATTAATGTTTAATAGTTTGACATGACTTGTAATCCACTGCTTGCAACTTTGATGTCTATATGCATTTCTTGGCTAATCTTAAACCTATTAAAAAGTCATTAATTAGAAGCAATTTGGTTTTGCTAAGGCAAGAAGAAATTAGTTTTTGAAGATTTTATATTCACTACATTCTCGTGTTGTTGACGTCGCATATTTTCCAGGAGTAAACAAAGGGAATTGAAGCCTTTTGACGTAGATAAGGATCAATATGTAACGTAGATCAAAATAACTAATCATATCAAACCAAACCTTCTAATCACTTGAGTACTGAATGAATCCAACAAATGATGAATGTTACGAACTTAGTCGATATGGTGATGCATGAGAGCACGTAAATTTCTAAAGGCGTTGGTTCTTCGAGATTTATATTAGTATATTTTTACTTAAAAGTGGGGATAAATAAACATATGGATCGAGTGAGTTTTGCATTATTTATTATTGTTAGTCATGTGAGTCTCACAAGGAACATTAAATAATCAATAAATATGGTGAACCAGTTTTATATATGTATTGATGATCTTGTTCTTTTACTCTAATCATGTTGTGAAAGTCACCAAAAATTCATTTAGATTCTAGCTAGCTCGTCTGTAGAACAATGTTAACGACATTCACTACAACAAATTTTAGTTTTAGGGACTAGATTATTTAGGGACGAACTAAATTTCGTCCCTAAAAGTGATTATTGGAGACGTTTCAAAAAATGGATGATTTTATAAAAATGTTCGAATGGCTAAATATCTGTTCAAACTAGATCTTCTGTGACGAATTAGGTCGTTTAAAAAAGTTAAACTCGTTCAAATGGCAAAAAATCCGTTCGAACATAAAATTAATGTTTGTTCGAATGGTTTATAATTTGTTCAAATAGTAATCTTGGCAGGGAAGTAATTTATTTTGCCGGAGAAAGTTTAAATCCGTTCGAACCTCAATTGGTTTGTTCGAACGGGAAGGTTGCAAGATTGTTCGAACTACACATATTGCGTTCGAACACAACATTTATGCATTCGAACGGATCATTTGGTGGGAAATTAAATTAAAATTTGCAGGAATTTTTTTAAACCTTGTTCGAATGGAACATAAAATATTTACGAATTCATAAATTAGTTTTATGTAATTAATGTAAAAATATTTTAGTGATTTATTTTATGTTAAATAAGATTTTTAGTTAAATAAATATTACTTATAGTGTCATTTTTTATATTATCGTGAACATTAAGTAAAATGAAAAAAAAATATAATTAACAATAAACAAGCTAGCAAACACTACAAATAAAAACCATACATTAATTACATCCCAAACATATAATGTATGGCGAGAATATAATGTATGAGTATTTGAATTTTTAAATTAATGATACAAAATATAAATAGTCATGACTGCCCATACAAAAAAGCTGATTTAATGCAAATAAAAGATATACACTACTAGGCCAAATCGTGTAGCACGGCCTCAACTCCAGCAAGACGTGTCTCAATATCAGTCACTCGAGACATAAGCTTCGACTCAGTCTCTGCGAGGGCGACCCGGACTGCATCAATGATCTCTGATGTCTATGCACGTATCTCTGCACACACGATATCTGTAATCTTCTCACGAGTAGCAATATGTGATGCACTCTGTGTAGATGCCTTATCAGACACTCCCTATGCACCTCCTTGAGTGTCAACCACCTCTGTAGTGGGTGAACGAATACGAAATCTGGAGTGTCTGGTGCTACGAGACAAGGTCGTCTAGTTGATCGGTCCAATCAACTCCCGAACACGCTCAAACGCATCTGTCCTGACTCTTGTCGCTAAAAGTAATGGTGTGAGCAGGACTCCAAACGGCAATATATCTGTCATAAAATATTTTTGGTAAGTAAAAGTATTATATATATCAAAATGAGTAACCAAGTATACTGAATAAAATAAAACTCTATCTGTAGTAGTATAGGTGGCCTCGGAAATTATCCTAGCAAATATATATATCGCTAGGTCGATAGGCACCCCACGAGTGACCCGTAACATAAATCATGTCCAGTCCATGCTCACTTCAGTCTTGTGTAGTTGGGGATTGATGTTGTTGGCCATTATAATGTTCGTGATCTTGAAATAACTAGATAAGTCTACCTATTTGATGTTCTTGCTCCCATCATAGGAAGGAGCATCTAGACCCACAACTAACTGACGAACCTCATGATCAGCGAGGTCATCGATCTCATCAGGCATCACAGTATCTCATCAACATAGTTATGCCGTTTGAATGGTTTCCATAAATATTTTATCCGTTCGAACGTCTTATGAATACCGTTCCAACAGGAAAAAAAATATTGCGTTAGTTCTTATTATATTTGTTATATAATATAGTATATATACTTATACTACTTATATAATACTTATACTTAATTATTATATACTTATATTTATACTAATACTTATATACTACTTATATATACTTATATACTATAATATATTATACTTATATATACAACTATATAATTATATACTACTATATATATAATATACTTATATATTTATAACTATCATATAATATAGTATATACTTATATATAATATACTTATATATTTAATATACTTATATAATATACTAAGATAATGTAGAGGATATGATTGAGATGTTAGGCGATCTGGGTGCAGGAATATTTGGGACGAGAGATGGAGAATGAACATCTACACAATCATTTGAGGGCCATGGAAACTTTGAAAGACTGTGGGAGGATGCAAAACAAGAGTTCTACAAGGGGTGCACCCTTCATAGCAAGTTGTCTTCCACGGTGAGGCTGCTCCATATTAAGTCTATTTATTGTATTTCTGCAAAGGCCATCGATATGTTGCTAGAATTATTTAAAGAGGCTCTCCCTCAGGATAATGTAGTACCGCGTAATTTTTATAAAGCGAAGCAATTGAAGCGAGGGCTAGGATTTGATTATAATATCATTCAAGCTTGTAAAAATGATTTTGTTCTCTTCTAGAAGTAATATGCAAAATTTGATTTATGTCTAGTGTGTCATGAGTCAAGATGGACATCCGATAAGCGTAATATATCCCAAAAAGTGTTAAGACATTTTTCGTAAATTCCGCAATTTTAAAGATTGTTTATGTCCAAATTGACTACAAAAGATATGCCTTGGCATCACACAAAAAGAGTCTAAAATGAAAACTTCCTCTCTCATCCTGCTTATTCCTTACAATGGAATAAATTTGATGTCAAGTATCCATGGTTTGTCGAAGAACCTCACAATGTACATTTTGGTTTAGCAACAAATGATTTTAATCCATTTGGCAACATGAGCACTTCTCATAGTACTTGGTCTCTCATATTAATGCCATATAACTTGCCATCTTGAAAGTGTATGAAAGATCTGTATTTTATAATGACTCTACTGATATCAGGGCCAAGGTCACCAGGGAATGAATTAGATGTATATCTGCAACCACTGATTGCAGAGTTGAAATAGTTATGGGATCAGGATGTCAGTACATATGATGCGGCCTCGTCGCGAGAGTTCAAGATGCATGTTGCAGTGATATGGACAATAAATGATTTTTCAGCATATAGAAACTTGTCTTGGTGGATCACAACACGTAAAATGGCTTGTCTTATTTCCAATAAAGATACACAGTCTCAGTGGTTGACAAATGGTAGGAAATTATGTTTCATGGGACACCGTCGATATTTACCACATGATCATCGATGGCATTCAAATAGAACGATGTTTGATGGAATGGTTGAGCGCAGGTCATCACCGCCAGAGTTGTCTGGGAATGATATTATTGTGCAGTTGGGGATGTTTCAGAAAATAGATTTGGTAGAGATGCAAGACTTTGAAAGAGAAAACAACAAGCATCGGAGTTTGTACCCTCCTTCATTCTTTGAAGTAATGGTTCATTTGCTTGTGCAGCTACCTCGTGACACTTTAGTCGCTGGCTTGGTTCAGTATAGATGGATGTATCCTATTGAATAATTTTTGGGTAAACTTAAGCGATTTATAGGGAATAAAGCTCGTCCGGAAGATCCAATTACAGAGTCATACATTGATAATGAGTGACATACTTTTTGTTCAATGTATTTCCATGGGATTAATACTAGATTTACGAGACCAGATCGAAATTATGAAGGTGAACAAATGCGAGTCTCATCAACATTTACCATATTTTCCCAAACCGTACGTCCCATAGGCGCACAAGGGGGCTATGACCTATGTGGACGAGAGTTTGAAAGAGTTCGACGATATGTCTTGAATAATTGCTTGGAGATTGACCACTACTTGAGGTTAATGATAATCCTCTAAATCAATATTATCTTTAAGTTCATGTATAATAATATAGTATAACTTGATAAAAATTAATAATTCACATGAACATATACAACTACTTCGCACGAATGGTGTAACTGACATAGAAAAGGCACACGAAGAAGAATTCGCCTCGTGTTTTGAACATATGGTATTACTATAAAGCCCCATCTTATAATACGAACTTCATACCACTAAACTCTACTTTTTTTCTATCTAACATTGATATAACTATAATAATATTTATTGATGTAGGTTGTATCGAAATATGGTGAAAATTCAGAAGAAATCTCACCAGAACTTATGCTCTGGCACGTGGTCCATCCAGGCGGGCCATTCAATACTTAGGATGTTTGGTGCGTGGATATAGATTTTACACAGCTGATACAAAACGATATAGGAAGACTCAAAATTATGGGGTTGTAGTCGAAGGAAGCCATAAGGACGTGAGGGGATATATAGTCTAGTTGTTTAAATGTAATTAATGGGATGTCTCAAATCCTAGGTTGGAAGTGCGTAACGATGAATATTTTATGAGTGTCAATACATCTCGCACATGGTATGAGGACGATCATTTCGTTCTCATTTGCTAAGGGAATCAAGTTTTTTGTTTAGATGATCCAGAGTACGGGACCCATGGTGGGTAGTGGAGAAATTTGTACCAAGAAATGTATATGATTACATTCCAGAGGCAGAAGAACCACATGAAGAAGTTGATAGTCTAGCAAAAGAAGAAGCCTATCAAGAAAACATCAGACATTAATCTATTTGTTGATCTAAGCCAATATGACATGGTCTTATTGCATAGAGAAGATGTTCAACCCAAAGTAATTGAGGGTGAAATGTCAAAAAAACAAGAATCAACTAAAGTGTCTAGTGAGAATGAGGGCGACTGGTCCAGCAAAACTGATAGTGAATGAATTTCAAACAAATATTTGTATAAGTACCATTGTGACGCCCAGACTCCCACGTACGGAAACGCGGGACTCATCACAACACGGGTGACGCATCCCAATGATAAGTGCTAAGTGTGTGTACATGCAGAAAGTGTACAACAAAAATGCAGCAAATAAAATAAATAAGTCAACTAAGTACTAGAATTTTAAATACAAGACTACCAAAATAAAAGTATTACCGAAAATTATACAGTTATCTGTGAAAATAAAGTAAAAAGCCAAATACATAGACAAAAGGGAAACAAATCCCATAAAAAACATAATAATACCAAATACATAATTCAAAATGGGAAACAATTCCCAAACACGAGCAAGTGATTCCAAATCACTCCTCCGGTGGAGCCAAATCTTCAGGCTCAACATTAGCAGCTGCATCAAAATTACGATACCATAAAACAGTACCGCAGGGTAAGGAATACCACATGAGATGTGAATCTCAGTAAGTAACCACCCAAACAAACCACGAGATAAAAATACAATAATGCATCCAACAAACATGTGTGCACATGACGGAACACGAATGTGACCCAAAACCCCAATTTTTTCCAAAAATGATTATTTTCCAACACACGTCAAAAATTCTATTTGACCCAAAACACACCATGAATAATATCTGTCATTTTCCCAGAAAATGGCCCAAACATAAACCAACCATTTTTCCAGAAAATGCTACTCGTAACCATTAAATCATAAATCTCAATTTTCCTGGAAAATGGCCCAACATAATCATTTATCGAACACTGTAAGCGGGAATCATAGGCAGAACTCAACCACCATCCCTACCACATGCACCGTAGGCGGGACTACCACCATCCCTGCTTACCACCATCCCTACAACTCACGCTATAGGCGGGAATCGCCGGTGGGACTACCACCATCCCTACCGCATGCACCGTAGGTGAAAATCACAGGCAGGACTCTACCACCATTCCTGCTTACCCCCATCCCTACAGTTCCTTTCCACACAAGGGGTACCTATCATAGCACTATAGGCGGGAATTACAAGCGGCACTCTACCACCATCCCTGCTTACCACCATCCCTACAGCTTGCGTTGTAGGCGGGAATCGCAGGCAGGACTCTACCACCGTCCCTGCTTACCACCATCCTTACAGTCCCTTTTTCCTCTCTCTCAAACTATTCAATTCATTCATTTCAAACATACCCAAAATCATCTCTCACATGAAAACCAAGTTTTCATTCACAACACATGAGCATGCATGATATGATGCAATAAATGCTATGATGCCAAACACAACATAAATGCACGCAAGCATAATTCAATTAAATAAACAATCCATCCTCACATCCAATCGATCCCCATATTCCTTGAACTCAATGTCCGGCACAACCAACCAGACTGCAGAAGATT
Organism: Juglans cinerea; assembly: GCA_961763995.1. Lineage (NCBI taxonomy): Eukaryota > Viridiplantae > Streptophyta > Magnoliopsida > Fagales > Juglandaceae > Juglans > Juglans cinerea. The sequence continues at coordinate 48,559,020 of CAUIVZ010000001.1, read as the reverse complement.
TGTTAGTACAAAATATATTTAAATCTCAAAAAACTCTTTGGAAAATTACTTATAGTGCTAAAATATAATTTTCAAAGGATCAAGGAGGTGCAAGAGATGGCGGCACAACAACGTAATAGTGCAAAATGGACAAGGGTCATAGGTCTCAAAAACCAAACTTTTGAACATGGACAAATGAAGATTTGGGATGGCTAGGGAAGGGCTTGGAGGTGTTGGTGGTCGTTGGCCGTGGGTGGTGGTTGGAGGCCAAAATTCCCAAATCGGAAATGGGGATGGAGAGGCTTTAAGGGTGGCGGATCGGGATTGAGGAAGGGTAGGTTAGGTAACTGGGAGGCCGCCAGTGCTGTGGTGAAAAGATGGTGGCAAACGGTGGAGGCACGGCGACGCGGGAGTAAAATGAAGCTGCGGCTTGAAGCCGTGCGTGGGGGAGATTGGCGACGCGGGAGGGGCTGAAAACAGAGAGGGGTGGTCACCGGCCGGTGGGGAGGAGAATGGAAGTAGCGGTAATGGTAACGGTCGGTGCACGGCGGCGGGCTGGGGGGAAAATGCACAAAGAGGGAAACATGGGGAGAGGGTCGCGCGGGAGGCAGTGGAGGAAGAAAGAAAAATGAAGAAAAAGAAAGAAGAAGAAAAAGAGAAAAAGAAAAGAAGAGAAAAAGAAAAAGGGAAAAAGAAAAAGTGAGGAAAATAAATGAGATCCAGTCCTCACAACTTGGATCACAAAATTGATCAAATGAAAATAATTTCAAAATGGCGAGTTAAATAAAATAATTTAAACATAGTGACTAAATAAAAATAAAATAATTAAATCCAACAATAAACTAATTTAAAATAAAAAATAATTTAAATAATGAACTATAATTAATAACAAGAAAATACATTGAATTAATAGTTACAAATCTTAAAATAATACCACGTAAATCATCTAAAATTTAAAACAAGAATGCCCATAATCTTAAGAGATGCAATCATTACTTAGTCAAAATACACGTAGATACGGAGTATCACAATCATTCTTATAAATATCTGTAACGTTTGTTTAAATAATAATTTAATACAATTTCAAACAAATATGCCTCACAAATGCAAAGCAACACGTGCGTCATCCCCATCCATTACTGATAATGGATTGCTGATAATGAAGGTTAGCAGGTGGATCAGGGTGAGGGCAAATCCCCTCCTCAGTCGGAGGCGACATAGGAAACCAAAGGATCTCGCATCTAGATCCCCTCCATTGTTAGTATTTGTTTGTATTTGGAGTTGTATATTTTGGTCATTTGACCAATTATGTTTGGCTTGCCTCACTTGGTTGTAAGAAACAAATAGTTGGATATGCATATTAATATTGGGGAAATGAAGTGACTTATGGATGTTTGTATGATTAATGGATGAACCTATTTATGGTTTAAACCTCTGGTACTATAGAATTTAGTCTTTGACTAAACTCTTACTCATTCTGCTGCAAATTAGATATCTATCTACCTATGTGTGCACTTCCTTATGAACATTGCATGTCTAACCCGAACTTAAATAATGGGTGTTGTCTACTGGCTGCCACCTTTAGCAACACAGATGCTCACCAAGTCCTTTACCGTGGAATGAAGCACCACATAATCCCTAAAAGCAATTTCATCTTTTTTCCTCTTCTCCATGTCGACTTTCTCCTCTTCTATAAGAAACTTATTTGCCCATTTGGTATTGAGAGGCAGATTCCAATCATAGCGATGCTCAAATCAATTTTAGATACTTTTTTTTTCCAATGACCGTGTTGATATCTTAGCCTTGCATCTCCATAATTTTTGTTGAGAATGTAATATAAATAATTAAATACATTTATTCCCATCAACTTAAACTTTTAAGATAAGTGATGATTTCACAATTCTCATTTGCCATAGCTCGTAACTCATCTTCATCAACATATACATGAAAAGCTACAGGAATTTGGTGTCCCAGCCAAGGGTGTAAAAAAAAACGGTGAACCGGTAAACCGGACCAGACTTGACCGACCCATTGGGTTTGATCCGGTACCAAGTTTGGTTCGGTCCGGTACCGGTTTTATTTTTCTTAAAATTGGTCTAGTTCTGGTTTTTATTTTTCTAAAACCAGACCAAACTAAACCGGACCGGTTCATATATATATATAATAATTTTTTATAATGTATATAATTATTATATGTAATATATAATTATATATAAAATAGTTTTGTATTATATGATAAATTACTAATTAATATAATATTAAATTTTAAAATCTTATATCACTATAGTCTATAATACAATTATAATATATATTATAATATACTAAAATATATTATCATTATAGTATTATATACTATAATATACTATTATATAATATAGTATACAGTATATTAAAACTAAAAAATTTGACCGAAACCGGTAAAACCGGAAGTACAGGTTTAGCGGGGGAACCGGTACATAATCGATTCTTGAAATTGCAAAACCGGTGCATACCGGTTCGTTCCCAAATTTTGTCCAAAACCGGACCAAACTGGACCCATTACACCCCTAGTCCTAACTCCCTGCATTTCATTTTTCTTATTGCTCGCATGCATCCATTGCGATACGACTTTGCTTTGATGTCCAAGTAACTGCTCTGATTCTAAAGGAAGTACATGCAGAGAGAGAAGTATATCTAAGAGTTCTTACTGTTACCTTACTGCAAATTGTTGGTGAGAATTTATTTGCTTCTCGCATTTGATTTTCTATAAGTTTAGACTTGGCAATATTATAATCATATATATATGATTTGCATATTTTCGATGACGAATGCGTTAGGAAGGATAAGAGAAAAAGGTAAAGCAAAAAGGTGGAATCAATCACATATAGCATATCATTTATGTAGTTTGGTAACTTGCCTATATCCACAGAGTTGTAGAGGATTTTATTCAAACTAAAGATACAGTGGGGCCATACAAGGGTTTAATACAATATATATATATATATATATATATATATGTAAACCCTAATTAGCGGGTCGCATCATATTAATAAATCCTAGTCAGTGGGTCGGGTCAGACCAAGAGCCAAAACGGATAAAAAAAAAATTATCGACCCCAACCTTCACTCCATGGCCCAAGTCTTATTGAAAATCTATCAAAATATCGTAACGCAGCCTTATTAGATTTTTTCATCAAACCGAACCGTACACAAACAAAACTGATTAAGCTCCATGCAAAGAAGCCTAACAAAACGATCGATGGCATGTATGTATAAGTTCTATAGTCTGATCTCTACTCCCATGAATCACCCCTACCCCTTTTCCTATTTGATTCCTTACCATCAAGTACAACCTTGAATGGGATTCAATGGAGGAGTTAGGAAAAGATGGGGAAAGCTAAGGGAAAGTGAGGGTTGGGGTTTAGAGACCTGGAAAGTTTTAACTCAGCCCTTCTTGCTAAATAAGCTTGGAGATTGTTACAGAGTCCTCATTCTATGGTTGCTAAGATTTATAAAGAAAATACTTTAGAAACACCTCTATAACATAAGCAAGCTTGGGGAATGCACCCTCTCTACTCTGGAGGAGTGTATGGAGTTCTTTGGGGTTATTAAAGGAGGGGCTAAGATGGAAAGTTGGGAATGGAGCAAAAAATCAGCATTTGGGGTCATAAATGGCTGCAAACCCCATCATCCTTTTGTGTCTAATCCCCTATCTCAAAGCTGGATGCTAATGCAAAAGTCAAAGACCTAATTGATGATGAACTAAAGGAGTGGGATGAGAGGCTTATCAGATCAGTTTTCAATAAAGAAGAAGCTGACCACATATGCAGTATTCCATTAAGCACAAGGGATGTGGAGGACAAACTAATATGAGGTCCCTCTAGAAAATGAATTTTCTCAGTTAAGAGTGCATATTTTCTAGAAGAGGCTAGAAAGAAGATAGTGGTGGGGGAAACTTCAAGGGAGGCTAAGATGAACAGCAGGTGGAAAAACATATGGGACATGCAAATTCCTGGAAAGGTAAAAAATTTATGTGGAAGGCAGGGAATAATCTTCTTGCTACCAAGGGTAATCTGTTTGCAAAAAAAGTAGTTGAAAACCCTTTATGTCCCATCTGTTTGAGAGGTGAAGAGACACTTATGCATGTACTTTGGCACTACCCTGCTGCTAGTGATGTGTGGGTTGGGACTCACAAAGCAATTCAGAAGTGGAGAGTAAATGAAGATGATCTGTTAAAGCTATGGGAGGTTTTGTCAGGGAAGCTTAATAAGGGTGAGCTAGAAGATGTTGCAGTCATCATGAGGGGTTTGTGGATTAGAAGAAACAGTTATATTTTTTAAAACAAATTCCTTAGCCTAAGTTGTGTCATCAGAATAGCCAAAGAAGATCTAGAGGAATTCCATTCAGTTGAGGTTGGGATAGAGGAGTTAGGAAATCCTAGCAGTCGTGTAGAGAAGCTTTAGAAATGGACACCACTAGAAGAAAATGGTTTCAAAGCTCTGGGATGCAGCTTGTGATATCAAGCAAAGTAAAATGGGGATAGGAGTCATAATTAGATATGATAAAGGGGAAGTTATAGCAACTTATGGTGGATCAAGAAGCAATGTGGAGCAGCCAGATACAACAGAGTGCTTTGCACTAAGAAAGGCCATGGAACTATGCAGTGAGTTGAGTCTCAACAAAGTGACATTTGAAGGGGATGCTCAGAACATTGTAAAAACAGTAAATGATTCAAATGAAGATCTATCTTGCTATGGAAGCATCATTGAAGATTCAAAGTTATTTTTACTTGGTCCAATTGGACAGTGCAGTATACAAATAGAAAAACAAATGTAGTTGCTCACAACTTGGCTAAGGTAGCTATAAAGTCAAATGTAGAGAAAGTATGGTTAGAAGAGGAACCAGTTTTCATTTCTTCCTGTTTACAGAAAGATAAGGAAAACATTGTAGACATTGTTCTATTAATGAATGAAAGAAGGAGGTATTATTTTCAAAAAAAAAAAAGTAGAAACCTTGAATAACAAAATTTGCGGAGGAAAAAAATAGTCAATTGGATTACAACTATAGGATAATATCATCAATCAGGCCAACAATACATACGCATTTCTCTTTCCAAAAGACATTATAATTAATTTATTATTCACTTTTTTTATTAATTTATTATTAATTAAAAAATCCAAAATTAAAAATGGCTACCTTTCACAAAATTGCCTAAAACCAAACATGCATTCGATTATTTCACATATCTAGAGAAAACACAAGTACACATATTTCATGGGGTTATTCAAAATAAAAATAATAAAATTATAAAAAGTCCAGAAATAATACACAATGCACAATTTGGCAAAAGAGATGCTCAAGGATATCAAATTAATCTCACATGTCTAGGAAAAATTTGCACATATAGTGAGAGAAAGTTATATGGAAAAATATTTACATCTGCCCCACACCGGCACACACTCAACATATTGAGTGTAAAAAAAAAAATGATGTGAAGTGTGTGCCGGTGTGGGACAGATGTATAGCATTTCCCAAATTATATAGTCAAAAGCGTGCATGACTCCACTAATTTGCTTTTTGAGTGTTTTTTGGAGTCGATGGAATCACCACGGGCGCACATCACACGCGTACGGCGTTTAAAAGCGTGCATGACTCCATTAGCTAATGACTTCGAGTACAACGTCATACGGCTCCAAAATTCTAATCCACTAATTTGCTTTTTTAAGTGACTTGAGTGTGTTTTGGAGTCAAATCACCACGCGCGCACATCACACGCTTCGTCGTACAAGAATATTAAGAGTGGGTTTGGATGTTAAAGTGAGTTGAGTTGAGTTGAGATGATAAAATATTATTAGAATATTATTGTTTATTATTATTATTATTTTGGTATTTGAAAAAGTTGAATTGTTTATTATATTTAATGGAATCAGTCACTAAAATTTTTGAATTTTACCATTTATCATTTTTACATACTATACATTATATTTATTTTTATTTAAATTTTAATTTTGTTTAATTTTATTCTTCTTAAACTAATTGAATTTTTATATTCATTATTCATATATCACATATTTAATTAAAAAAATAAAAATAAATATAACATGTGATGCGTGAAGATGATAAATAAAATTTTTGAATATAATAACAACATATTGCTAGCCGTGGATCGATTCTTTTGCAGATGAAAACAGACTACATGTTGACCGGAGTGGAATGTGGCCCAACATGTCACCTTTACCTACTCATAATTCAGTAAATTATAAAAAGGTAACGCTACGGACACAATAATTTTTTATAATTATATTTTAAAACGAGGGTATTTACATAAAGTTACATTGCTTTTATAAATTATTTCAAATCTCAATACTGTTTTTATTTTTTTTTAATTTTTTGGTAACATCATCAACCCTGTTAAGTGGCTGTTAATTCGTTATTACAAGAAGCCATATGAAGAGAATTAACATGAAACAATGTGCATAAATTGAATGGCCTCAATTCTTAATTATCCTCTATCCTAAAGATCAGGATCACAAATTAGCAAGGTCAACGCTGCTAGACCTCAAGTGAGAGAACTAAAATACATAAATTTGGGAAATTGGAACAAAAACTTGAGGAGATCTTTGTATGGGTCGTATAGTATCTTCTGATTTGAGTTTGTCTCTCTTCGCAATATTTATCCAGATCCGTAATCATATCAAAACAGATCACTTTCTGATCACTTGAATAAATTCAACGTCGTCAGATAACGATTGTTATAAACTTAGTCTGGTGAGAGCACATAAATTTCTGAAGGAGTTGGTTCTTCAAGATTAATTATATTAGGATTTTCTACTTAGAGTGAGTTTTGCAGTATTTATTATTGTTAGTGTGAGTCTCTCAATTAAAGAACATTAAATAATCAATATATATATATATATATATATATATATGGTTAACCCATTTTATGTATGTATTGATCATATTGACTTCCATGAGCCTTAATGGTTGACTTCACTTCCTTTATATTAGTAGCTAAACACTTCACTACTTCATTTCATGCTTCTTCATAAACATTCTCCTAATTCTCTATCCTGCACTCTAATTCTCTCGCCTGCACTCATGGTGTTCATAGGAAATCTGTTCCCTCTATTGCTATTGGGTTTATTGCTTGTGCTGTACTCATGCATGTTTCAATTGATCCAATCTTTTAGCAATTTTACTGACCAATCTGCTCTCATTGCCTTTAAATCTCGAATCAGTTCTAGTCCAAATGAAACCCTCTTGGCTACTAATTGGTCCACCGCACCAAACTCGATCTGCAATTGGATTGGGGTCTCCTGCAGTCGACGTAGGCAAAGAGTCACCACTTTGGACCTTTCCTTCATGGGTCTCCAGATCAGTCGCCTACATCGCTTGAGAATACTCTTCTTGGAATACAACCAATTGGAAGGAAGCATCCCTCCTTCCATTCAAAATTGTCAAAAGCTTCACATGGTAAGTTTTTATTCGAACCGTCTTATTGGTGCAATTCCATCGTCCCTTGGCAACATGTCCACATTAAAGAGCTTGAATTTGGAGCACAATAGTCTCACTGGTCCACTTCCTTTTGTCATCTTTAACATATCTTCTCTAAACATTTTTGGTGTTACATCTAATCACATCTTGGGAGCTCTTCCGAATGATCTTTGTAGCCACTGTCCCAATCTTAGAGAACTTTATTTCTCGTATAACAAATTTAGTGGTAAGCTCCATTTGCAATTTAATAATTGTCGGGAGCTTGCAACTTTAGTTTTGTCATACAATAAATTCGATGGGAGTATTTCAAAAGCTCTAAGTGGTAGTTTACAAAAGCTTGAATTGTTGGCTCTTGGGGGTAACAACTTCACTGGTATCATACCTTCTACCATATGTAATTTGTCGAGGTTGCAAGAATTTGGAATTGAGGATAACCACATCCAAGGAAGCATTTCGACTGATTTGTGGCATCTTCCAAAATTAACTTCATTGTATTTGGGAGAGAATAACTTCAAAGGGGCGGTACCTCAAAAAGTCTTCAACCTTTCTTCTTTACAACTTATCTCCTTCGAGCAAAATTCCCTATCTGGATATCTTCCATCACTAGATTCGGGGCAATCTTGCCCTAATCTTGAAATAATCGCACTTGGTAACAACAAACTCAGTGGTCATATCCCATCCTATCTTTCGAATTGTTCCAACCTCATCACAATAGACTTTGATGAAAACTTATTCTCCGGACCAATTCCCAAAAGTCTTGGAAACTTGAAATACCTCCAACAACTTTCTTTGGGTGAAAATCAGCTAATAGGCCGGGAGGCTACAGATCAAGAGCCCAATTTCATTTCATCTTTATCCAATTGTAGATTTTTGATGAGTTTATCCTTAAGCTATAATCCATTGGATATAACAATTCCAGATTCCGTTCAAAACTTTTCGACTTCCATTCAAATCTTTGTTGCAGAAAATTGCCAAATAAGGGGTCATATTCCTATGGGAATGAGTTTTTTGAAAGGCTTGATCTGGCTTGATTTGGGGGGTAACAATTTGACTGGAAAGATCCCTTTCACAATCGGTGGTTTAGAAAGACTACAGAGATTGCATCTTTACAATAACATGATTGAAGGTTTGATTCCACAAGAGATATGCCAATTAAGGAATTTGGGAGAGCTAGATCTCTCAATCAACAAAATCTCTGGAGTCATCCCAAATTGCATTTCAAACCTCAGTCTTCTACTAAAGCTAAACCTGAGTTATAATAGACTTGAATCATCAATACCATTAAATATCTGGGGCCTCGAAAGTCTATTATTCATGGATCTGTCATCGAATTTCCTTGGTGGACATTTGTCTTCGAACATGACAAAATTGGACACTCTCGAATATTTAGATTTGTCAAGAAATGAAATTGCCGGAGAAATTCCAGGCATCATTGGAGCATTTGAAAGCCTCAGTTATCTTGACTTTTCAAACAACTCCCTTCAAGGAGACATTCCGCAATCTTTTGGGAACTTAAAAGGGTTAGATATCTTAAATCTTTCTTACAACAATCTTTCTGGTGTAATTCCTATATCCCTTGAGGCACTTCCATATCTCAAATACTTGAATTTATCTTTCAACAAGCTAGTAGGAGAGATTCCATCTGGTGGTCCTTTTGTGAAGTTCACGGCAGAATCATTTTTAGGAAATAGTGGACTTTGTGGGAATCCAATTTTGGGAGTTCCACCTTGTCCAACGATTCCTACCAACCAACGATCAAAGAAAAAAGATATTTTGCTCAAACGTATTCTTCCTGTGATTGTGTCAATTATAACCTTGGTAATGTTGGTTTATTTGCTTAGAAGACTCCGAAAAAGGACCATGGAGATACCGACTTCACTTAATGCATTGCCTACATTGGAACATAGAATGATATCATATCAAGAGATTTGCCAAGGGACAAACAACTTTTGTGAAAGCAACTTGCTTGGAGTTGGAGGTTTTGGCTCTGTGTACAAAGGAATACTTTTTGACAGGACAATTGTTGCAGTAAAAGTTCTAAGTTTGCAATTGTCGGGTGCTTTCAAAAGTTTTGATGCAGAATGCAAGGTGTTACGTACAATTCAACATAGAAATCTTGTTAAGGTCATAACTACATGCACTAATCCCGAGTTTAGAGCGTTGGTGCTGGAATACATGTCAAATGGCAACCTTGAAAAATGGTTATACTCTCATAACTACTGCTTGGATCTTCTACAAAGAATAAATATTTTGGTTGATGTTGCATCAGCCTTAGACTATCTCCACCATGGTCAATCAGAATCTATATTGCATTGTGATTTGAAGCCTACAAATATCCTCTTGGATGGGGGCTTGGTTGCACATGTGAGCGATTTTGGCATTGCAAAGATTTTAGTTGAAAACAAAGACGCAACACACACCAAAACTCTTGGTACCATTGGCTACATCGCACCAGGTACGTACGTACATGAGTTTATCCTAATTGTTTAATTATCAAAAGGCTAAATAATAGTTTGATGATCTTACAAAGTTTTGGTAACAACATGCATGACAACTTTCCTCATCTTAGCTAGTCTTATAGTCCATAAACTCATATGAATATGAACAAACAAATTCATACGACTTGAGTCCAACAAATTCCTCATCTTATGTTTTCATAAGATGTCATAAAATGTAACACCCCGTATTTTAGTGTATTTTTTCTGAAGAAATTATTTTTATGGATTCAAAATTTATTCTATTATTTTAAAATTATTGGATTTTAATTGGGTTATTTTTAGGATTTTTAATTTGGTGAAAATTATTTTTATGTGCTTTCTTAATATTTATTTATTGTTATGCATTTAAATTTCTTTTAATATTTAAATTAATTACTGTGGGATTTAATTATTTCAATTTGACTTTACCATTACGTTTAAATTATTTTATTTAACTTGTGGTTTTAAAATCGTTTCCGTTGGATCATTTTCGTGACCCAAGTTATGAGGACTGGACCTCATTTCTTTATCTCCATTTTTCTTTTTCCCTTTTCTTTTTCTCTTCTTTTTCTCTTTCTTTTCTCTCCTCTCCCTCTCTCTTCCCGCGCGGACGTCCCCCTCCCTCTCTCTCCCGTGCGTCCGTCGCCTCTCCCAGCCCAGCCGCCGTCGCGCCGCCGTGCGCGACACCGCCCAGCCGACTAGCACCCCTTCCCTCCGGCGACCTCACCCCCCAAATCCCAGCCCCTATCTCGCCGCCGGTAGCCCGCACGCACCCTCCAAAGCCGCGGCGCACTTTGAGCTCCAGCGCCGCCGTCGCTCCACCTCCGGCCACCATCTCTTCACCACTTCATCCTCGACCTCCCAGCAACCCATTGGACCCAACCCCAGCTCCGATCCGTCACCCACCAAGTCCATCTCCGATTTCGACTATTTGGCCTTAAAACCGCCCCTTGCGCCGCCACCCACGGCAAACCACCACCACCATTGGCTTCACCGACCTCTCTAGGCCCTACCCTACCATTTTTGGGTCTTCGTTTGTCTTCGTGGAAAAGTGGGTATCTGTGACCCACGGCCACAGTGTATTTTACACTGTGGTGTTGCTCAGACGTCGCATTTTTCAACTCCGTGATCCTCCGGAAATTATTATATTGCACTGTAAGTATTTCTCCAAAGAATTCTTGTGAATTTAATGTATTTTTTGCACTAACACATTACATTGTATTTAATTTGCTGATTGGTTTTGCCGGACTGAGTCCGAGGAGTACGGGAGTCAGTTGGTTTGGTGATTGGGTTGGTTTGGTTGGATTTGATTGATTTGAATATTGATGGTTGTGGATTTGTGTTGGTACATGTACATCTCATTATTTCATGCATGATCATGTTTGTAAAGAAAACTGGGTTTTCGTGTGGTGCATTCATGCTCATGTGTGATTTGGAAATTATGATTTTGTGTGAGAATATTTTGGGTGCGTGTGTATCACGACCCCAAGCCGAGATGGGGTATTATCTCGGTGGAGCTCCTCTGGTTACTCGGGAGCGGAATAAACTGAGTAACGTCCCCTGGATTGTCGCTGGGCGATGATGGGATCGGACGAGAGATTCGTGCCGACTCCGTGGTCCTTCTGCTGGCGGGGACCAGAGGATGCTTGGCTACGTACGCGCTGGGCGCGGAACTGGGCATCGCTCGTTGCGTAGTGGGTGCTTGGCTACGTACGCGCTGGGCGCGGAACCGAGCATCACTACGAAGCCAGGACGTGCGGATGGTCCCTAGGGGAGGCCATGGTGCATAGGTTAATAAAGGATTAAATTGGCTATTTTCTGGGAAAATAGTGTGCGTGGATTTTGTGTAAACCATTTTCTGGGAAAATGTTTTACGGATATTTTGGGCCAATGAGATTTTGGCGTGTGTTGGAAAATTGTCATTTTCGGGGAAAATGATGTTTTGAGAAAAATGCATATTTCATCATATGCATGCATGTTGGTTGCATTAAATGCATTTTATTTCTTGAGGATTATTTGGGTCATACTTACCTGCGGTACCATTTGTGGTAACGCAGATTTTGATGCAGATGAGGAGGAGGAGGGCGAGCCTGAGGAGACGGCTCCGCCTGAGGAGTGATCTGGGATCACTGGTTATTGTTATTTATTTTACCCTTTTGAATTTTCGGAACATGTGTTAACTTTATTTTGGATGACTGTATAACTACTTTTAAACCTCTACTGATGTTTAGTTGTGTTTAAATTATGTACTTAGTTGACTATCCGCTGCGTTATTTTATTTGTACACCGTTGCATGTACACACACTGGCACTTCGTTGGGATGTGTGACCGTGTTGTCACCATCCTGGTGTCTCGATCCCCGTGTATTTTTATAAGGGGGATTGGGGGCGCCACATAAAACATTTGCAAACTCAAATGGTACGATAGTAGAACTGTGTTATATGCGTCATATATATAGTATTGAGCTTGAATTTTAGGATTGTAGATGCAATTATGACTCCCTTTTTTGGATAATAAATTAAAATATATATCAAAAGGAAGGGGAAAGGGACCTAATCACAAAGTCTACAAAATACCATCTATAGTAGAAGGGGAAACAATTAGGGAAATATTATTGAAGTCAACAATTACTTGGTCCAATCCCTTTATTTAAAAATACTATCTTTGTTTTTGGATGGCACATGTGAATTATTAATTAATTACGTCATTTTATTAAGACACAAGTTGCTAACTTAAATGCCTTCTTGACAATTGCAGTACTGGTTTGGTTTGCCTTCTGTAAGATATATATGTATTTACTTGTACGCATATGAGTATATATACACTGATCAAGAGCTTGCTTATAGTTTGGATATATACACTTTATTAAGAGACAAGTTGCTAACTTAAATGCCTTGTTGACAATTTGTGAGTATTTTTAGAATTTGGATTTGAAGGGAAGGTATCCATCAAAACCGATGTCTACAGCTATGGCATAACATTGTTGGAGATGATCACGAGGAAGAAACCCACTGACGACATGTTCGCTGGAGACTTTACTTTGAGGCAATTGGTAAATGCATCCATTCCAGATAGAATGATGGAAGTTGTGGATGAAGGTTTACTAAGAATAGAAGATGGAAGAGACACCATTGTCTTGCAAAGTATCCTTTCATCAATCTTGGACTTAGGCTTGAGGTGTTCTGAAGAATTACCAGATACAAGAATGGATATCAAAGACGTGTTGGTCCAGCTTAATAAAATCAAGTCAACTTTTTTTGAGAACAGGAACAGGCTTACTAGACATACTTGACCTTAATTTGTTTAGCATGTTTATGTCTTTTTAATCTTGTGAAGTAATTATGAGTGGTATAAGTAATTATGAGTGGTATGTATGTAACATGTTTGTATCAACATTTATGCTTAAAGTAATGACTTGAGACTCTACTCTTCTTCCATCTCCATACACTTTTCATTGAGCTCATTTCCTTTATTACCCTACGTAAATCCAGGCCAGAAGGTGCACAACCAAATTGAATGAGAATATTCACTATTGATCAATTTCTTATTTCCAAGTGACAGAGCAAAAAAGAGAGACAGAGGTAGAGAGAGAGAAGACCGACTTGAGAAGAATGAGAAAATGGTCATTTTATTCAAAGAATCAAAGTCTGTCAAAGTTCTTTTATTGGGAGATTGTTAGGGATTGTGTTGTTACATGCATAATTTGCAAAGAAAAAGGCAGAACCATTACCTGTTCTAGATCATGTTTGGCTAAGAAACTATATGCACATCCAGCATATACGCAGGGATGAGATTCTCAATTTGTCTAAATCTGACGCGTCCACACCCACACTAACAAAATTCATCTACCCTAAGAGCATTGGCATTGGTTCATCAAAGTTATCTCTAAAATTTAGCTAAAAGTACACATTTTATACAAAATTAAAACTCTTCAAGATATAACCCCACGTTGGATTAGCCAAAATAATAATATAATATTATTTTCTTAATAATAATATTTTTGAAAACATTTTTAACAAAAACCATGAAGGTGCAAAACCAAGCACCTCGGCCTTCATCCCAAAGAAAGAATACCAAATAATCTATAGTAACAAAATTGTGGCTAAAAAATGACTTATCGTATTCTTTTCCAAACCATATTTTTTTCTTGGACCAATTCTTTTCTACCCTATGTTCTGCAATGTATAATAAATCAACATGATTATAACTTATATCAGGCTCCAGTATGTTTTGAGGAAAAACCAATAAATTCCTAGTTCTTTACTCTATTCTGGTAGCTCATCACAGTAGACTTTTCAGCAAACTTATTCTTCGGGCCAATTCCCAGAAGTCTTCGAAACTTGAAGCACTTCCAACGACTTTTTTTGAATGGAAATTAGCTAATAGGAGGGGAGGCTAAAGATCATAAAGAGCCCAATTTCATTTCATCTTTATCCAATTGTAGATCTTTGAGAGCTAATTTATACGTAGCCAATAATCCATTAGATACAACAATTCCAGAGTCCATTCAAAACTTTTCGGCAAGTACTTGCCAAATAAGGGGTCATATTCCTATGGGAATGGGTTTCTTGAAAGGCTTGATCTGGATTGAGTTGAGCAATAACAATTTGACTGGAAATATCCCTTTCACATTCGGTGGCTTGGAAAGATTATAAAGATTGTATCTTCCCAGTAACAGGATTGAAAGATTGATTCCAAAAGAGATATGCCAATTAAGGAATTTGGAAGAACTGGATCTCTCAAACAACAAAATCTCTAGAGTCATCCCAAATTGCATTTCAAAACTCAGTCTTCTACAAATTCTATTCTTAAGTTCCAATAGACTCGAATCGTCAATACCATTAAATATATGGGGCCTTGAAAGTCTATTATTCTTAAATCTGTCATCAAATTCCCTTGGTGGACATTTGTCTTTGAACAAGACAAAATTGGACACTCTTGAAGGTCTGGATTTGCCAAGAAATTAAATTACTGGAGAAATCCCAAGAATCATTGGAGCATTTGAAAGCCTCAATTATCTTGACTTTTCAAACAACTCCCTTCAAGGAGGCATTTTGCAATCTTTTGGGAACTTAAAAGGGTTAGATACCTTAAATCTTTATTACAACAATCTTTCTGATGCAATTCCTAAATCCCTTGAGGCACTTCCATATCTCAAATACTTGAATTTATTTTTCAACAAGCTAGTAGGAGAGATTCCATCCGATGGTCCTTTTGTGAACTTCACAGCAGAATCATTTTCAGGAAACAGTGCACTATGTGGGAATCCAATTTTTGGATTTTCACCTTGTCCAACGATTCCTACCTACCAACAATCAAAGATGAAAGATATTTTGCTCAAATGTATTCTTCCTGTGATTGCGTCAATTATAATCTTCGTAATGTTGGTTTATTTACTAAGAAGACGTCGGGAGAGTAACATAGATATACCTACTTCACTTAATGCATTACCTGCATTGGAACATAGAATGATATCATATCAAGAGCTTTGCCAAGGGACAAATAACTTTTGTGAAACCAACTTGCTTGGAGTCGGAGGTTTTGGCTCTGTGTACAAAGGAATACTTTCTGACATGACAATTGTTGCAGTAAAAGTTCTAAGTTTGCAATTGTTGGGTGCTTCCAAAAGTTTTGATGTAGAATGCAAGGTGTTACGTAAAATTCGACATAGAAATCTTGTTAAGGTCATAACTACATGCACTAATCTCGAGTTTAGAGCGTTGGTGCTAGAATACATGTCGAACGGCAACCTTGAAAAATAGTTATACTCTCATAACTATTGTTTGGATCTTCTACAGAGAATAAATATTGTGGTTGATGTTACGTCAGCCTTAGATTATCTCCACCATGGTCAATCGGAATCTATATTGCATTGTGATTTGAAGCCTACAAATATCCTTTTGGATGAGGGCATGATTGCACATGTAGCTGAGTTTGGCATTGTAAAGATTTAGTCGAAAAAAAAGATGAAACACACACCAAAATTCTTGGTACAATTGGCTACATCACACCAAGTACGTACGTACATGAATTTTCCCTTCTTTTTAAATTATTAAATGGATAAATAATAGGATGCTGATCTTGCAAATTTTTGGTAACAACTTGCTTGGCAATTTTCCTCATCTTAGCTAGTCTTATAGTCATATGACATGAATCCCAAACAAATCTAACAAGG
Organism: Juglans cinerea; assembly: GCA_961763995.1. Taxonomy (NCBI): domain Eukaryota; kingdom Viridiplantae; phylum Streptophyta; class Magnoliopsida; order Fagales; family Juglandaceae; genus Juglans; species Juglans cinerea. The sequence continues at coordinate 48,542,917 of CAUIVZ010000001.1, read as the reverse complement.
TGAATACATGTTTTCAAAAGGTAGTTTCGGTCAAACACCACCTAGTATGCAATGAAGAACTCAGGTTAATTAGCTCTATGTGCAATTTTTTTAGAAATAAACCCGTGTGTCATGCTTTTATTTGAAGGGTGGATGCTCTGTTAATTTTTCCATCCATCATTAATATTAACAAAAAAGCATATATATCGCCCAATTAGTGGCCGGCGGCTCGTTTTGTCCGCCATGTGAGTGGCTCAATTCTAGCCATCTCACAACCACAAAGCTGGGTTTCAAGAGCTTGAGACAATTAGCAAGATTTCTGTGCAAGTTGTGGGAGTTTGCAAGCTCACATTGACTTTGAAATTTTATTCAATTTGAAAGCAAAAACTTTTCAAAGCAATTATAACTCAATTGGATTAAGTATTCTTATTCAAATATGCCAATACGTAACTGCTACAAAATACTAAAAAGAAATACTTGCATTAAAGTAAATTGTGTTATATGCATCATATAGTAATGAGTTTCAATTTTAGGATTTTAGATGCATTTATGATTCTCTTTTTTGGATGATATATATATAGCCAAGCTAGGGTACAGAAGGAAGGGAAAGGATCCTAACAAAGACTACAAAATACTATCTATAGTAGAAGGGGAAAAATTCGGGAAATATTATTGAAGTCAACAATTAATTGGTCCAATCCCATTATTTTGTTAATGAACCAAAAGGGCTATTTCAAATTGCAGTTCTGGTTTGGTTTGCCTTCTCTAAGATATATATGTATTTACTTATACGCATATGAGTATATAAACACTGATCAAGAGGTTGCTTATAGTTCAGATATATACTTTTTATTAAGAAACAAGTTGCTAACTTAAATGTCTTCTTGACAATTTGTGTGTATTTTTAGAATATGGATTTGAAGGGAAGGTATCCATCAAAATTGATGTCTACAGCTATGGCATAACATTGTTGGAGATGATCACGAGGAAGAAACCCACTAACGACATGTTCGTTGGAGACTTTACTTTGAGGCAGTTGGTAAATGCATCCATTCCTGATAGAATGATGGAAGTTGTGGATGGAGGTTTACTAAGAATAGAAGATGGAAGAGACACCATTGTCTTGCAAAGTATCCTTTCATCAATCTTGGACTTAGGCTTGAGGTGCTCTAAAGAATTACCAGATACAAGAATGCATATCAAAGACATGTTGGTCCAGCTTAATAAAATCAAGTCAACTGTTTTTGAGAACAGGAACAGGGTTACTAGACATACTTGACCTTAATTTGTTTAGCATGTTTATGTATTTTTAATCTCGTGAAGTAATTATGAGTGGTATGTATATAACATACTTGTATCAACATTTATGCTTAAAGGAATGGCTTGACACTCTACTATTCTTCCATCACTGTACACTTCATTGAGCTCATTTCCTTTATCACCCTATGTAAGTCCTGTCCAGAAGGTGCATAGAGGTGACATTTAGGCCCCCTGGGCTTCGAGCCCATTTCCAAAAGGCCAAGCCACCCATGAGAATCCAGAATGACTATTGAAGGCTTAAACTGGGAGCCCCATAGACAAAGGGCTCGAAGCATGAGGCAAGACAATCCTAAATCTATGGGAATAGGGCCCGCAACCAAACCCAAGCACTTTAACTAAAGGGGAACATCTTTTCTAGTTAATGGGAGATATTAGAGAAAGGCACAAAAGGCCATTGACCAAGGATAATGGCCATCACATCACGCTCTCATATATGTAGATCCATAAAGGTAACAAACCCCTGAACTTGAACTCTGTGTACACACTCTTTCCATATATCATTACTAACTTAAGCATCGGAGCTTACGCAGGGCAACGAGCGCCGCCAATTCTGTGACTGCAAGACATCTGTGTGGCTGGTGGTGTGAAACACGTCCTTAACAGTGCACAACCAGCATTCTTTTTGTTTAAATTATGTTTCTGTTACTCTTAATTACCAACATTCATTTGCTTGTGAAACTTCTTTAACCAGGAGAACTGTCCTCAGATAGGTTGAAACTTGAAAGTGGTAATCTTTACTCTAACATCTTCTACTTCTTATTTAATCCCAAAATTCTCAAAGAACCAAACAAAGAAAAGGAATTGAATTCGGAAAGAGTTTAAGAGAAGATAGTAGAGGAAAGGAATCCAAATTGAATGAGAATATTGACCATTGATCAATTTCTTATTTCACGGAGAGATAGAGAGAAGATCGACTTGAGGAGAATGAGAAAATGATCCTTTTATTAAAAGAATCAAATTCTATCAAAGTACTTTTATTGGGAGATTGTTAGGGATTGTATTGTTACATGCACAATTTGCAGAGAAAAAGGTAGAACCATTACCTGTTCCAGATCCTGTTTGGCTAAGAATATATCTAAGCATCCAACATATACGCAAGGATGAGATTCTCAATTTGTCAAAATGTAATGCATCCACACCCACGCTATCAAAATTCATCTACCCTACGAGCATTGGCATTGGTTTCATCCAAGTCATCCAAGATTTAGCTAAAAATACATGTTTTACATAAAATTAAAACTATTCAAGATATAACCCTACATTGGATTAGCCAAAATAATAATATTTTAAAAAACATTTATAACAAAAACCATGAAGGTGCAAAACTGAGCGCCTCCTTCATCCCAAAGAAAGAATACCAAATAATCTGTAGTAACAAAATAGTGGCTAAAAAATGACTTCTCGATCCTATTATTTTCCAATATGAAATAAAATAAATCAACATGATTATAACTGATATCAGGCTCCAGTATGTTTTGAGGAAAAACCAATAAAATTCCTGATTCTTTACTCTATTTTGGTATATAAAGAGTACCTTGAAGCACAATAGGGTTGACATCTTAAGCTAGGAACTGCATTTTTAACTTCTTTTCGAACTTAATCATTGTAACTCATTCTCCATGGATTCAAGATGTTACTTCAAACTCTAAATTTTTAGAAGTACTTAAAGAGATCCAAATGACCAATTTTGAAATACACACTCACAGGGCTAGGTTCAGTAAATGTGTTCATGGCCAGACTCCCTGAGTGTCTAGATAGCAAGCTACAAGACTTTAAGCCTAAAATTTCTGGTTTATGTTGTGGATGTGTTCGAGAGAGGTGAGTATGAAAAACAAGAGAAGCACACAGAGACAAGAGGAAACTAGCAGAACACGGAAACTAGCAAGCAAACAGAAGCACAAATTTCTGGACACAAGAATAGAGACAAAATGGTGAAGAGGGAAGCTTAGCATGACAAAGAGAAGAGGGAGGGAGAAACAGAGAAGCTTGGGCCAAAGAAAGAGAAATTCTGGCAGAAAAAGGGTTCCTTGTCGTTGGATATTATATTGCAATAAAATACGCTCTTGTTCGATGAGTAGTAACTCATCTTATATGACTTTTGCTTCTTATTTACTGTAGCTCATAATCTCACATGAGTGGCTTTAGCTAATCCAATGCAGCAGATTTAACAAAAAAATAACCATATTTTTGGCTTGACCAGTGCTCAAAGTGTAGGACTGAAAGGGCTTAGAGCATTAGTATTGGATTATGTAAATGCAAAGTCAAAATTTGCATAATATCACATAATTTGCATTTGGTTATTCCACTCAAAACATATTCTCACATTAGATTATCCATCCATTAGCTAAAATAATAATAAAATATTATTAATTTAATATTATTTTTTTCCTTCTAATTTGATAATAATAATTATCCATCGCCAAAAATTCCACAATTCCACATTCACAATTTCACAATTCCACATCTAATTCAACAAAATCAACCCATCACCGAAAATTAAAACACTGCAGAATACACTGAAACAAGGCATGACCTGATATGTAATACAAAGAAACAGAGAGTGCATCTATTGGGGCATCTTTTAGTTGCTCTAGCATTGCCTAGATCAGCCACACAATCACCTCTTTCAAAAACAGCTGCAACCCCCATGCTTGAGCCTGCAGTGAGAATACAAAAGAGGGTAGGAGTAGAAATCAACTCTCTTCTTTGAAATCAACTGTATAAACTCTATTAGGAGGTTATCGGTTTAGCTCTTGTACACTAAAAACTCTATTCTTTGAAATCAACTGTATAAATTGTGGCATTTGTTAACAAAAAGTGTTTCCTCACATCTCTCCCACTGTCCCCATTTTCTTTTAATTGTTAAAAGAATAAAAAGAGCGAAAGATAAAGCACACTGCACAGACAGTGCAGAGAAAATTCACTTCTATTAGTTTGAGAATGAAAACTTAATTCATGTGATTACCTAACACTAGCCTAATCCCCAATTCATGGTTTCTTACCAATTCCAAGTTACATATGTGTGTGTCAAAGCTAATCATTTTTTCACTTTAGATTATTACGTTCTAAGGAAATAAAAGTAACTTAAAATGTAGACGGGAATATCATGAATACTGAAAAACAATAGCAACTGATGAACATGAAACACAACCCACCAAGACTTCGTTTCTTTTCGGCATCAACATAGGTGTAATAACTGAGGACGATCCCAATTACAGAAATAAACCAACCAACAAAGTACGAGAAAAAAAAAATTGTCAAGTTTCGATTAAATAATTACCATAAAAGCCATTACATGAAAATTACCTGAAAGCTAATTTGGCGAAATCAAAACTAAATAAACCATAAACAAAAAGAAGAAGCAGGCCTCAGATCCACAGCACTAAAATTTCATTGTTTCCAAAAACCAACTATCCGCAAGCATAAAACTAATAATTCTCTGTATAAACGACTCTTCATACGATCTGATTTAGCTTCTAAAACAAAACTTCCACCTTTTTTTCTACCCAAGCAACAAGAGATACGATTTTTTCTCCTCAAATCTTTTACCGCAATATACGTTTTAAAAAACAAAAAAACTAAAATCATAATCAAACAAATTTGACTAATGGTTTCCGAAAATCATGGGGTTGAGCACATGAAAATTTCCGAAGCCGCCTTTTTCCTAGATCAAGAGTCTAAGGCTCTAAGCCATCCACAACATCTCTTTGAGACAAATAACCATAATACGAATATATGTATTGTTATAAAAAAAAAAAAAAAAAAAAAAAAAACGCAAGACTGAAAGAGGAATCGAACTACAGCAACCCAATTCAGACACAGCAATATTCCAACTCAAAGACCCAAGTGAAACATGCATCTATAATTAAATTTCTTTGAGAAAAAAAAGGTGATGAATTAGGAGAATTCAACAGCAGAATAGTATTTACGTTGCCCAACATTCATCTCTATTCATCAGTTGCTATTGTTTCTTTCGTGTGAATGAGCGAGTTGGTCTTGTAGGATTTTGCTTTCCATCGGAGTCGGAAGCATGATTTGCTCTTGAAGAGAGAAGAGCTTCGCTTGCAGAGATGAAGAGGTCAAGAGACGATGTTCGCCTGGAAGTGGAAATCCGGAGAGAAGAGGGAAATGTTGAGAAAATTAGTAATTGCACGTTTGAATTGTCCTAGTCTTTAGGAGTGTCAGTGAATTTGTTTCTGTTTACCTAGTCAATAGGAGTCTGTTTTGAACGTTGGGTAGTGCCTATTTTCATGTTATTTTCAATTATGTATTAGCCTTTATATAGGTTGTTTTGTTGATCTATGAAGTTATGCAGAAAAGTACATCCTCTGTCTTCTCTACTGATATTGTGTAAAAGCTTCCATCTTTTTTCTAATTCTATTAGTGGTATCAGAGTAGGGTTTTTTTTTTTAAAAAAAAGTGAAATTTGATGGCTTCCGAAAGTTTTGTACAGCTAGCTATTCCACCTTTTGATGGTCACTATGACCATTGGAGCATGCTCATGGAGAACTTCTTGAGGTCCAAAGAATATAGGACGGTTGTTGTTTTTGGAGTAGCAGAACCAGCAGTAGGTGTTGTGCAGACAGATGCGCAACAGACGGAGCTTGAAAGGATGAAGTTGAAGGATCTTAAAGCAAATAATTATCTCTTCCAAGCTATTGATCACTCAATCTTGGAAACCATTCTTTGCAAGAACACAGCCAAGCATATTTGGGATTCCATGAAGAAGAAGTACCAAGGTACAACAAGGGCTAAAAGGCAGCAGCTTCAAGTACTTCGTTCGAAGTTCAAAATGCTTCGAATGAAATTAGGAGAGTCAGTTACATACTATTTTTCAAGAACGATGGCAATCGTTAACAAGATGCGGATCCATGGCGACAAGGCAGAGGATGTTACCATTGTTAAGAAGATTCTTCGATCCTTGACACCAAAATTTAATTTTGTTGTCTGTTCTATAGAAGAAGCTAATGATGTTGATGAACTTTCAATTGATGAATTACAAAGTTCTTTGTTGGTTCATGAGCAAAAAATTAACCAACAGGAGAAAGAAGAACAAGCATTGAAGGTCTTATCAGAAAATAACTCTACACCTAGTGGAGCTGATAGAGGACGAGGTAGAGGTAGAGGCAGAGGTCGAGGTAGAGGAGGTAGATTCAACAATGATCGTGGGAACCAACAACAAAATCATCAGCATCAAGAGAGTCAATTTCAAGAAAGAGGCAGAGGACGAAGGGCCACCACTCAACAATTTATAGACCAAAGTCAGCAGACAAGTCCAATGTTGAATGTTACAGATGTCATAGATATGGCCATTATAAGTCAGAATGTCAAACTAATTTCAATAGACAAAGTGGAGAAAAAACTAACTTTGTAGAAAAAGAAGAAGAGTTGTCTCTTTTGATGGTGTGTTACGTGAAGGAAGAGACTCAACAAAACATGTGGTATTTAGACACTGGCTGTAGCAACCACATGTGTGGAGATAAGGAGGCATTTTCTGACTTTGATGAATCTTTTCGTAGCTCTGTTAAGTTCAGTGACATTTCCATGGTTTCTGTTATGGGAAAAGGAAAGGTAACAATCCAAACCGAAGGAAATTCCATCCACACTATCGCTAATGTTCTTTTTGTGCTAGAATTAAAGACCAACTTGCTTAGTGTGAGTCAGTTGCAAGAAAAAGGATATGAGATTTCTATCAAAGATGGAGTATGTCAGATTCAAGATGCAAAATTGGGCTTAATTGCTCAAGTTAACATGATGACAAATCGTATGTTCCGACTTTATCTCCATAACATCACTCATTCATGCTTCTCAGCGAAATTGAAGGATGGGGCATGGCTATGGCATTTCCGCTATGGGCATCTGAATTTTGGTGGATTAAAAACACTACAACAGAAAAACATGGTGACGGGTCTTCCTCAAATTACAGCTCCTATGAATTTGAGATGTTTGATCTTGGTATGATGCATTACTTTCTTGGCATTGAAATGTTGTAATCCTCTACTGGAATTTTTTTTTCTCAAAAGAAGTATGTGCGAGAAATCTTGGACAAGTTTCAAATGAAGGATTGTAATCCTGTAAATACACCATCTGAGTTTGGTTTGAAGCTAACAAAGATAATGGAGGAAAGAAGGTTGATGACACTCTTTACAAACAGATAGTGGGGAGTTTAATGTATTTGACAACAACAAGACCTGATATCATGCATGTTGTATGTGTAATTAGTAGGTACATGGAGTGTCCTACAGAGATTCATCTCTTGGCTGCAAAAAAAAATTTCTGGTACTTGCAAGTTACTAATGAGTTTGGGCTGTTCTACAAAAAGGGAGAAAATACAGATCTGTTTGGCTTTACGGATAGTGATTATGCAGGAGATTCAGATGATCGAAAAAGTATATCTGGGTATGTTTTCATGATGGGGACAGGAGTTGTTTCATGGTCATCAAAGAAGCAACCTATTGTCACATTATCATCCACTGAAGCTGAATTTGCTGCTGCAACAACTTGTGCTTGTGAAGCTATTTGGCTAAAGAAAATTCTTAAAGAGTTGCATTGCAAGGAGGATGGACCTACTCAGATTTATTGTGACAACAGTTCAGCAATAAAGCTTTCAAAAAATCCTGTTCTACATGGTCGAAGCAAACATACAGATGTGAAGTATCATTTCTTGAGGGATCTCACGAATGATGGATTCATTAATCTTATTTACTGCAGAAGTGAAGACTAAATTGCTGACATTCTAACCAAGCCTCTGAAATTTCCTGCATTTCATAAGCTCAAGAAGCTACTTGGTGTTTGCATTTCAAATGATTCAATTTGAAGGATGGCGCTTCAAAGTTTAACTCTTATTAAACTGAATGTTATGTCTGAAACATCAGCTTAAGGGAGGGATTGTTGAGAAAATTAATAATTTGCATGTTTGAATTGTCCTAGTCTTTAGGAGTGTCAGTGAGTTTGTTTCTATTTACCTAGTGTTTTGAACGTTGGGTAGTACCTATTTTCATGTTATTATCAATTATGTATTAGCCTTTATATAGGCTGTTTTGTTGATCAATGAAGTTATGGAGAAAAGTATATCCTATGTCTTCTCTACTGTTATTGGGTAAAAGCTTCCATCTTTTTTCTATTTCTATCAGGAAAGAGAAGAGGGAAGAGGGAAGAGGAAAATAGCGAAAATGGTGAAGATGGATTTCCCAACAGCAGGTTGGGAAAGAGAATTTTTCGAGGGAAATAAAATCGCATTGAACAGACATTTTATTGATTAAATTATTGTTTTGGCCTTTCAACAGTGAAAAGTCAAATATGATCGGGGATGGTTGTTACCATAATTTTGCATTTGAATAATTCAATATAGGTCCTATAAAAAAAAATAAAATAAAGAAGAATAATTCAATACAGACAATTTTACCTAAAATAAGTCTGAAGGGATTGTTTGATTTTGGCGATGCCTACCTCTGGGTTCTTTTGCTTCTGGAGAGACAAAAACGCCATTTTTGTGCAGCTCTGTGCACTGAACTTGTAAACCATTATGGAAATATATGGCATTGTTTTAGGATGTTCTTCATTAGAATGAGCCAATGCCAATGCCTTTTGCACAACGCGTTGGGCCGTTGGCAGTTTTTTAAAACTCAATTGGGATCTCTTTCTTTTTCTTAGGTAAATTATTTTTTCCTTCATTTTGAGAATTGTCAAGATCGCCCCGACACAGGCAAGGCCCAATTCGAGGCCCAATTCGAGGCCCAACCCCAATATTATTATATAAACATTCTTTCTAGCAGCGTTTAATTGACAAGTGTACAAACTACGAGAAGAAAAGAAAAAGGAAAGCTCCTTTCCTCTCTACGGCCAAGTCTTGGAGTACTCAAAATCCTCATCTACAAGATGAGCGTGAAAGAACGAAGATATAAGATGTCTACCGACAGTTCCGCATTTACGGTACACTTCTTGCACCGTACAAGATTTTTCCAACCTCTTTGTCTCCGTCTTCCCTATATGACAATAGGAAAAGAAAAGGGAGAAAAATAGTGCGCAAAATACCGTTGCTGTTGCGCCGCAAAAGAGTCGTACAATATTGTCTATTCGTAGATTCTATAAAGATACGACAAACTCTTTTGTTACGATTATTATACTTCTTTTCGCTAACGTTTTCCTGATTTCAAAATGGTCGGATTAGCCAGAGATTAAAGGGTGTTACTTTTTTTTTTTTTGAGGGCGTGGTGTTAGTGGGTTATAAATGTTATTTTTCACTTGGTTTTATGACAGATAATTTTGGGTTCATCGTCGATGGCTCGCCAACAAATTTTAAGGGAGATGGGATATGAGTTCACTATAATGGTATGGTCATATAGTGAAACAAAGCTTTCTTTATCTGGGATGGAGCCTGTTAGAATATTTAATGAACTGAATAAATTTATTCTTCCATGTCTTGTAAACTTGAGCAATGAGCATGGTACAAAGCAGTTTCCTATGTTTTGATCCTGTCTCTTAATTTATTCTTCCTTCCATTCAGTTAAGTAATCGATTAATTGAGTTGATTTAACAGAGCTTCACAAGATTAACCGGGCTTGTGAATTAGAGTGCAGACATAGATGAGAAAGTTATTAGGAGGGAAAAGCCAGCAGATTTGGTAATGGCTTTAGCTGAAGCGAAGGTATATTTAATTGTTAGCTCTCTCTAGCTGTTGAACCTCTAGGAATTGGAGCCCAATGTTAATTACCCTGTGGTTGTATAATTTGAAGTCCTTTCCCTGTAATTTCGTTTACATATATTAAAGTTTTCAGCCCCCATAAATTATCATGGGAACGTCATTTGTTCCCCATCTTTCTGTGATTTTGGGTACATTATTTGTGTTATATACTTGTATGATGATAATTTTCATTAAATCTTCTTATTCTGATTTTCTTCTTAGGCAGATGCCATTGTATCCAGGCTCAAAAGTACGGCTCAATTTGGGGTGGAGGCTCATTCAACACTGTTGATAACTGCAGATACAGTATGCCTTGACTCCCCTTTAGTTACTACCTTTTTTATTATTTAACTGATTTTAGCATAAACTAGATCCTTCTACTTTCTCTCAGGTAATAGCTGAACAATTGGTTTTCTTATTTTTCTGTGCCTTGATTGCCCATAAGTGACAGCTCTAGTAATTGATGAATCTATCTCCTTTTAAGAGCCGAATGGGGACCAGGTCTTTTGATACCTACATACTTGAGTTGCAATGCAGTTGAACTTGCACTGAGCATGCTTTGTAAATTACTTGATACCACACCTATTATATGAGATGGCTCTATAAGATGAGTATGGAAAGAAGATATGTTTCTAGCCTATTCTCCCTGTCTTGTTCATGCAGTTTATCTAAATTGCCAAATTTTATTGGTTTTTCATCAATAATCTTCTTGATAAGTTTTAATCATAAATCCTACTTCTAACTGCCCATTGTTTTTCAAAAACAATTAAAACTTTAAGGGGTTATAATCACCTTATAAAGTTTATCTGCTGGACAATCTTCTCTAAGTCCATCGAGTAAAGGCGTCCAAGTTACAAGAATGTATAATAATCCAGGCAATGGATTTTTCCTCAATCCCATGCAAGATTGACACTTCTTTTGAACATATTTTTTCATATCTAATCTACACACAACCTGCTGGGTTTTGGGCTGGCATATTCATCTCATTCCTCACAACTTATACATCCTTTGCCTTTTATGATTATGAAGATGGCCCTTACTATTTATAGAGCCTCTTTGGCTTCTGTATTTTTGGCATGTAGAGATCATTCAAGGTTATTTCTTACTGCTCCATCTAATTGATTTTGAGGTGGTGGTGTATGAAGGGATAATCAGAGAAAAACCATCCAGCAAGGAAGAAGCACGGGAGTTTATCAAAGGTTTGCTTAATGCGCTTCACTCTCAGCATTTCTCATTCAAAAGTTGAGCTGGATTTGATGGTCACATCCATGTTGGTTGCAGGATATTCTGGCGGTCAAGCAGAGGTGGTAGGATCTGTTCTTGTAACCAATCTTAAGACTGGAAAAAGAAAAGGTGGATGGGACAGAGCCGAGGTAATGGTTTCTGGCACTTTTATTTGGATGTGCTCTGCCTGATGAGTGAATATTACATGATTTTAAGCCCACCTAATCTCAGGACATGTTAAAAATGTATTTATCTAGGTATGAAAAGGGTATTGCTGCTGTTTTACATCATATGTCCTTTTTTTTACTCAGTTTCTGTCGGATTCACCTGGGTTTTTCTTATTGTAATAAATTCCGTTAATGTTTTGCATATGGAGATCTAAATTTTAGCATGTCCATTCACTTCCCTTTAGAAGTAACCATGTAAATTAGCTTTGGAAAATTAATATTTTTCTGCATGGTGATATAGGTTTATTTTTATAACATACCAGATGAGGTCATTGATAGCCTGGTAAAATTCTTAAGATCCATATTCTCTTTGCTATTTGATATTTTTTGCCAGGAATCTTTCTTTTCAAATACTGTTTATTAACTTCTTCCTTGACTTCTCTTTTGACGAACGAGCTGCCCTCAGATCAATGAGGGATTTACACTCAATGTTGCTGGAGGTTTGATGCTGGAACATCCAATGACATTGCCTTTTGTGGAAGCAGTGGTCAGCAGAGCTTCCTGTCTCTCTCTCTCTCTCTCTCTCTCTCTCTCTCTCACATACATACATGCCCACACTTTGGGGGAGCTAGTTTTTGGCACCACACTATTGTGGATGGCACCCAGACTATTCAAGTCTTTCTGACACTTAAGCCACTCCAAAGAACTCGTCTGACTAGTTATCCACATCCCCAGTCAAAACCTTCTTCCTTATGCTCCATCAATGAGTTCTAAAATTCTGCTTTATATTTCTGGTGTTCTAACAAACGGAGTTTCTGCCACACTCTCTATCAGGCATTGGCATGTTAATTCTTAACCAATGTTGTTGATTTGGACCATATTATGGTTTTGTTTTGTCCATCAAGGGGGCTGAACTGATTTGCATTTCTTCCTGAGGCGATTATAACATGCGAAAGCTACAATACATTAAATAATTTTTCTTGTCACTTGCTAGGAGTTGTTGCCTTCCTCCAATTCTTGTGACATAAGCTCTGGTTTTGATATTTGGCAGGTGGGGACAACTGATACCGTTATGGGACTTCCTAAAGCTCTCACAGAAAAATGCATACTCGAAGCCCTATAGATGTAGTTGCCATAGATCCAACCAGCATTTCAAAGTGGTCTTCAAACCCTGTTCTGATACAAAACTACAGATTGTTTGGTCATCAATTTTTAATCTAAAGTTATAGTTGAACTTTCAACTTGAACGCACAGTATGTCTTCTGTTTCCTGTTCACAAGGCTCTGGGCTAAGCCAAACTTCAGAAAATGTATGACTATCTAATCTTAGTCATCAAAAAAAATATGTATGACTATATCATCCATGGGATCATGAAACGCGTGGCACTACACCCAAGGAGGAGGCAGTTCACTTTGGTTTCCATAATGATCTCAATTTTAAGGAAAAGTTTCCATACGTTTTACATTGAGTCATATTTATTTATTTTTGTATGATCTAATTAGAAAATGATAAAAAGAAAAACATTTAACAAGGCTTTTCAATGTAACGAAATTTGTGCAACAAGAAAAGAGAATAATTAACGTTTTTGTAAGTGGATTTCTGAAACTAAATATGCTCTTTATCTTAAAAGAAATATGGATAAATTTAGTTCTGCATTTTAGAAGAAAGGATTATTTTTGTAGGATACAAAATCAAAACACAAATAATAGGTTTAAACATTGACATTGACGGACTAACCTAATAATTAAGAATAATGCTATGATGCTTTTTAATTTGTACCACTCATTTTGCCTATTTGATATGGCACTACATAGCTTATTAAAAAAAGTTTAAAAATATATATTCAATATAAGATGGTGCTTGAAAAACAAAAAGACGAAGACAAAATCCTAAATTCCCTCTACCATTTTATGCATGTATTTTTTATTTTTTTAGTAAGCCATGTAACAGTGTGTTAACACTACAAGAAATAAGGCTTTTGGTGGCCAAAATTATTTCCGGCGACTAGTATTTGTCGCAACAAGTCAACAATTACTGTTGCAAGGATTCATTTCTGGCGAGTGGCTCTTAAGTCGCCGCAAAAACTGCACTTTTCCTTGCGTAAATTCAACACCGCAAATACAATTGTAGCAAAATGTCAATACAATTAACACAAAAAAGACATTTTGCGACAATTTTTATTTGTGGTGATTCTAATTTTGCCGCAAAAACTCGAGTTTTTACATTTCCGTTTCTTTATTTTTGGCGAACAAAAAACTGAGGCAAAAAACCACTTTTTGGAGCCAAGTCTTTTGCGGCAAAATAAATTTTGGTCGCAAAATGTCATTATTCTCATTTGTGCATCGTTTATTTGGAACGATTAGGAATTTGTACTCTACTAGCTAGCCTACGCGCATATCTTCAGCTAGCGGCATATCTAATTCTTTGACAGTTCCATTACAATAGCTTACAATCCCCAAAAATGAATCATTTTCCCTGTTCCACTTTCTCCTCTTCAACACCGAGAAACTACCTAGTTGGGATTCGTAGGTAAGTTGAGATGGTTTGTAAATAGTAGTGAATTTTGTGGGTTAAAATTTGTGAATGCTAGTGAGATGAGTTGAGATCACGTGCGAATCCAAATGGGACTCGCTCATTTATCCAATTGGTATTAAGAGTCCGTCACATGAGCATTTTCTCAATCAATTTGAGACAATTTATTTTTTAGATGACTAGTTTGGTTATCATAGGCTTGAATCCCCATGAGTCTACCCTCTGAACATTTCAACTAATGTTTAATAGTTTGACATGACTTGTAATCCACTTGCTCTCTATATGCATTTCCCGGCTAATCTTAAACTTGCTAAAAAGTCATTAATTAGAAGCAATTTGGTTTTGCCAAGTCAAGAAAGAAATTAGTTTTTGAAAAGTTTATATTCCCTACATTCTCTTGCTGATGATGTCACATATTTAATTTCCAGGAGCAAACAGAGGGAATTGAATCCTTTGATAAGGATCAATATGTAACATAGATCAAAATAGATAATCATATCAAACCAGACCATCTAATCACTTGAGTCTTGAATGAATCCAACAAATGATGAATGTTACAAACTTAGTCTAGTGATGCATGAGAGCACGTAAATTTCTAAAGGCGTTGATTCTTCAAGATTTACATTAGGATTTTTTTACTTAAAAGTGGGGATAAATAAACATATAGATCGAGTGAGTTTTGCAGTATTTATTAATGTTAGTCATGTGAGTCTCTCAAGGAACAATATTAGAACCTATTTGATATATGTGTTGATGATCTTGTTCTTTTACTCAAATCTTGTTGTGAAAATCACCAAAAATTCATTCAAATTCTAGCTAGCTTGCCCATTGAACAATGTTAACGACATTTACGAAAATCTTAAATAGCTCTAGTACTCATTAGATGAAAACATAAACAATAGGCCATGTTGTAATTGCATGCAGTGGATAATTACAAGTTAGGTAGATCGAGAACTACTGATCATATTTTAGTTAATAAAAAACTGGGGTGCATTAATTTAAATGTTTTTGAATACTCAAAAGCTTGTTGGAAGAAGTGCGTGGGTCTCCATGGCACCATTTCTCCTCATATTGGTAACCTCTCCTTCCTAGTCAAACTTCATCTTTCCGTCAACAACTTCTATGGTTTTATTCCACATGAGATCAGTTGTCTACATCGCTTGAGAATACTCTTGTTGGCATCCAACCAATTGGAAGGAAGCATCCCTCTAATTTAGAATTGTCAAAAGCTTCGCGTGGTAAGTTTTGATACAAACCATCTTATTGGTGCAATTCCATCGTCCCTCGACAACCTGTCCACATTAAAGATCTTGAATTTGCAAGACAATAGTCTCATTGGTCCACTTCCTTTAGTCATCTTTAACATATCTTCTCTAAACATTTTTGCTCTTATGTTTAATCACATCTTGGGAGCTCTTCTGAATGATCTTTGTAGCCACTGTCCCAATCTTAGAGGATTTCATTTCTCGAATAAAAAATTTGGCAGCCAGCTCCACTTACAATCTAATAATTGTGCTGAGCTTGCAATTTTATCTTTGTCATACAATACATTTGATGGGAGTATTTCAAAAGCTCTAATTGGCAATTTACAAAACCTTGAAGGCCTATATCTTGGAGGTAACAGTTTCACTGGTATCATACCTTCTACCATATGTAATTTGTCGAGGTTGCAAGAATTCAGAATTGAGGATAACCACATCCAAGGAAGCATTCCGACTAATTTGTGGCAACTTCAGAAGTTAACTACTTTGATTTTTGGAATGAATAACTTCAAAGGGGCAGTCCTCAAAATCTCTTCAACCTTTCTTCTTTACAACTTATCTCCTTTGAGCAAACTTTTCTCTCTGGATATCTTCCATCACCAGGTATGGGGCAATCTTGCCCTAATCTTGAACATATTGCACTTACTTGGTGGCAACAAACTTAGTGGTCAAATCCCATCCTATCTTTCAAATTGTTCCAAGCTCATCAATGTAGATTTTTCTGAAAACTTATTCTCCGGACCAATTCTCACAAGTCTTGGAAACTTAAAGCACCTCCAACAACTTTTTTTGAGTGCAAATGAGTTAATAGGCGAGGAGGCTAAAGATCATAAAGAGCCCAATTTCATTTCATCTTTATCGAATTGTAGATTTTTCAAATATTTATCCTTAAGCAACAATCCATTGGACATAACAGTTCTAGGTTCCGTTCAAAACTTTTCGGCTTCCTTTCAAACCTTCCTTGTGAGAAATTGCCAAATAAGGGGTCATATTCCTAATGAAATAGGTTTTTTGAAAGGCTTGATCTTGCTTGATTTGAAAGGTAACAATTTGATTGGAAATATCCCTTTCACATTCAGTGGTTTAGAAACATTACAAAGATTGTCTCTTAAGGGTAACAAACTTGAAGGGTTAATCCCATAAGAGATATGTCAATTAAGGAATTTGGGAGAGTTGTATCTCTCATACAATAGAATCTCTCGATTCATCCCAAATTGCATTTCAAACCTCAGTCTACTAGTATAACTAAACTTGAGTTCGAATAGACTCAAGTCTTCAATACCATTAGATATATGGAGCCTTAAAAATATATTGTTCTTGGATTTGTCATTGAATTCCCTTGGTGGACATTTTTCTTCGAACATGAAAAAATTGGACACTCTCGAATATTTGGGTTTGTCAAGAAATCAAATTATTGGAGAAATTCCAAGCATCATTGGAGCATTTGAAAACCTAAGGTATCTTGACTTTTCAAACAACTCCTTTCAAAGAGGCATTCTGCAATCTCTTGGGAATTTAAAAGGGTTGGATGTCTTAGAACTTTCTCACAATAAGCTTTCTAGTGCAATTCTGAAATCCCTTGAGGCACTTCCATCACTCAAATATTTGAGTTTATCTTTCAACATGTTAGTAGGAGAGATTCCATCCGGTGGTCCTTTTGTGAGCTTCACGGCAAAATCATTTGCTGGAAATAGTGCACTTTGTGGGAATTCAATTTTTGGAGTTTCACCTTGTCCAACAATTCCTACCAACCAACAATCAAAGGTGAAACATATTTTTTTAAAATGTATTCTTCCTGTAATTACGTCAATTATAATCTTCGTAATGTTTGTAATTTATTTGTTGAGAAGATGTTGGAAGAGTAACTTGGAGATACCTACTTCACTTAATGCATTGCCTGCATTGGAACATAGAATGATATCATATCGAGTGCTTTGCCAAGGGACAAACAACTTTTGTGAAAGCAACTTGCTTGGAGTTGGAGGTTTTGGTTCTGTGTACAAAGGAATACTTTCCGACAGGACAATCGTTGCAGTAAAAGTTCTACGTCTGCAATTGCTAGGTGCTTTCAAAAGTTTTGATGCAGAATACAAGGTGTTATAGAAAATTCGACATAGAAATATCATTAAGGTCATAACTACATGCACTAATCCTGAGTTTAGAGCATTGGTGTGGGAATACATGTCGAAGGGCAACCTTGAAAGATGGTTATACTTCCATAACTACTGCTTGGATCTTCTACAAGGAATAAATATTATGATTGATGTTGCCTCGGCCTTAGACTATATCCACACGATCAATTGGAATCTATATTGTATTGTGATTTGAAGCCGACAAATATCCTTTTGGACGAGGACATGGTTGCACATGTGGGCAATTTTGGCATTGCAAAGATTTTAAGTGAAAGCAAAGACGCAACACACACCAAAACTCTTGGTACCATTGGCTACATCGCACTAGGTACATACATCCATGAATATGAATTTACCTGCTTGTTTAATTATCAAAAGGCTAAATAATAGTATGTGGATCTTACAAATTTTTGGTAACAACATGCTTGGCAATTTTCCTAGATCTTAGCTAGTGATCTTATAGTCTATAAACTCATGTGAATATGAACTAACAAATTCACATGACATGAATGATCCCAAACAAAACTAAACAAGTTGAGACTTTTTAGTACTTACGTTTAGCATTGTGTACTTATAATCATGTGGAATGTTGTATTAGAAAAAGGACAATCTTTTTTTGTGAATTGTGGCTCGCTTTGGCCACGATGTGAGTGGCTCTATTCTGGCCACTTGACAACCACCATGGTGGCCTTCTATTGATTTCCACATTGATCTATTGGAACTTAACATCACTATTAATGAACTTGCTGGCACACTAATGAACTCCCTGACTCTTGAACAAGATGATCAAAAGATGAATGCTTAACAAGTCACAAAGAGAGAAAACGGCTTAGCTTTTAATGCTTAACATGTCACAAAGTGTTATCTCGTAAAAAAAAACGCATTTATGAAAATATTAATGCCTAAGACCTTCAAGAACTCATGGAGGGCGAGTAAATCTGATTCATAAACCTCTTTTAAATTAAAGTTAGGAAAGTTTGCTCGATTGGGACGTCTCATGGTTCACCATGTAACCTAGCTGTGCATGTCTAGTGATAAGAAAAATATCATCCTTGCATGACAGAACCTCTCACGAGACGTTTAGCAATATTTTTGTGCAAGTTGCAGGATTTTGCAAACTCACAATGACTTCAAAGTTTTATTCAATTTGAAAGCAAACTCTTTTAATACTTCCATCAAAGTAAATTGTGTTATATCATATATGCATCTTCTGTTAAGATATAAAATAAATAATAAAATCCATTTCTTCTCATCTATTTAACCTTTAGGATAAGTGGTGATTTCACATGGTATCAGAACAGGGATCCTAAATTCGTACCCTAACTCTACACTCTACCCCATTCAATTTTAGGCTTGTAAATGCATGCAGTCAAGATTGTTTTTTTTCTTTTCTGGATGATATATTAATGGAAGGGAATGGGACCTAACAAAGAGTGCATAATAGTATGATCTAATGTGGGTGGTTGGGGGGGGGGGGGGGTGGATTAAGTCAACAAATTGGTCCAATCCCATTATTTCACAAGCCAAGAAATGGGCCACCAAAAGGGCTATTTCCAATTGCAATTCTAGTTTGGTTTGCCTTCTGTAAGATATATATATATATATATATATATATATATATATATGAGTATATATACACTTAAGAGCTTATAGTTCGAATATATACTCTTTGCTTTGGATGGCGCATGTGAATTACTTAATTGCATCATTTTAATAAGACACGAGTTGCTAACTTAAATGCCTTCTTGCCAATTGTGAGTATTTTTAGAATATGGATTTGAAGGAAAGGTATCCATCAAAACTGATCGATGTCTACAGCTATGGTATAGTATTGTTGGAGATGATCACAAGGAAGAAACCCACCGACGACATGTTTGCTGGAGACTTTACTTTGAGGCAGTTGGTAAATGCATCCATCCCAGATAGAATGATGGAAGTTGCTGATGAAGGTTTACTAAGATTAGAAGATGGAAGAGATGCCATTGCCTTGCAAAGTATTCTTTCATCAATCATGGACTTAGGCTTGAGGTGTTCTGAAGAATTACCAGAAACAAGAATGGATATCAAAGATGTGTTGGTCAAGCTTAATAAAATCAAATCAACTTTTTTTGAGAACAGGAACAGGGCTACTAGACATACTTGACCTTAATTTGTTTCGCATGCTTATGTCTTTTTAATCTCGTGAAGTAATTATCAGTGGTATATATGTAACATGTTTGTGTCAAAATTCATGCTTAAAGAAATGGCTTGAGACTCTACTCTTCTTCCATCTCAGTACACTTTTCACTGAGCACATTTCCTTTATAATTTCCTTCATGCTCACCCAACATTATTTTGTTTAAATTATGTTTCTATCACTCTTAATTATCAAAAATAAAGAAAAAAAGTATATTTAATACCAAACACAGTAACGTTTTTACATTGAATAATACAAAGTTGCTTGTGAAATTTCTTTAACCAGAAGAACCGTCCTCAGATGGGTTGAAACTTGAAAGTGGTTTAGTGAAATTCTCAGATAAGCAAACAAAGAAAAGGAATTGAATTCGAAAAGAGTTTTAGAGAAGATATCAGAGCAAAGGAATCCAAAGTGAATGAGAATGAGTGTTGATCAATTTCTGATTTCCAAGTGACAAAGCAAAGGAAAGAGATAGAGAACACCGACTTGAGAAGAATGAGAAACGGGTCCTTTTTTCCAAAGTTTTTGAAAGTACTTTTATTGGGAGTTTTTAGGGATTGTGTTCTTACATGCACAATTTATAGGAAAAAATTAGAAGCATTACCTGTTCCAGATCCTGTATTGCTAAGAAGATATCTCCACAATATCCAACATATACGATCTCCATCCAGCCATGGATAAACAAGGATTAGCTACTCAGGGATGAGATTCTCAATTCTTCAAAATCTAATGCATGCATCCACACGCACACCATCAAAATTCATCTACCCTAAAATCGATTTAAAATTACCTCTATGATGGGATTGCCTACACGAAAATCGATGGATCTAACTTGAGACTACTGACAAAATAGATGGAACTTAACGTTGAGTTTGCTCCATGGCATCAATTGCTTGGCTCGAAGAGTAAGAACGAAATTTTCCTACACTAAACCCGGTACTTCTCAGAGATGCTTAGAGCTTTCATAAACTAAACCTGGTACTAACTTGTTGGCGATCACCACCTTTTCTCCCAACGGTTCTAAACCAAAATTTTCAAATCGGAACAAAAGCTCTCGTTGTTTCATTCTTTGTGACTTGTTTGCTTGTCGAGGATCAACTGCATGGCTTTAAAATTTTAGATTGAAAGAAGTTTTTCTATTGATTTAAGGTTTTGAGACAAATATTTCAACTTTGCATTATTTTGGTTTCTAGGTTGTTGAATATATTTTAATGTTTTGTATTTGAAAATAAAGTTAATTTAAGTTGATAGATTGGTTTTATATATTTGGATGTATAGATTGTTGGAGGTTAATTATAAAAATGTATTTTGAAAAAAATGCATTACAAAGTATATAAGAAATTAAAAAAAAATAATATTTTATTAATATAGAGAATGAAATAAGTAATCCAATGTGGAGTTCAAATTTAAGTGATAAGTCAAAAGCCAAATATGCCATATTATAAACTAAACTTTACCTAAACCCAATATTAATGATCTTGGTTTTTTCTTGAAGGGTAAAATTGGCATTTGATTCTTTGAGGATTTTTCTTTTTCTTTGTCTTTTCAAAGGTTTGGTTTTGTAATTGTTAAACAATAAAAGCTATTATTAAAAAAGTTATTAGTACATGTTTGGGATTGTGACATGTAATTTAGCTTTTAGCTTAAAGCTTATAGTTGCAAAGTTTAAGTAATAAAAGTTATATGTCTAAAGCACTTTTAAACATGTTATATTTGAGAATTATATGTCTAAAGTACTTTTAAACATGTTACATTTGTTTGTAAACAAATTTTTAAAATATTTTTTAATGTAGAAATGACATAAAATGTCATTTAATTTTTAAAGATAGTAACCATATCCTTGATTGAAATCAGATTTTATAATAAAAAATAATAAAAATAATCTAAGGACTCTCCACAAGACAAGTTGTAACATCCCGTCCCCGAAAGTTCAGAGAGTTAACTCATGTCAACTAAAATCATCTTCAATAACAATTTTAAAATAAATCAAAGTCTCCATAACATAATAACCTATTTTGCAAAACACAAATATCCATGTTTCTACGTAAGGGCACATCAGAAGTGCTTCAATACTATACATAAACATTTTCACAATGATTAGGAATATCCATTACTCAAAATACCAAAGCAATATAAAATATCAACACTACCAAAAGACTCTCCAAAGGCCATTGTACCCTAAGGCACTTAGTCTTCTATGATCAACAAAACTTTCAAGTACTCCCTATTCCTGACTTCCAGTTACTACAACAGAATTATTTGAAATATATTATGGAGATAAGAGGTGAGTTATCAACAACTTAGTAAGCAGAGAACATATATTAGTATGCTAACATGAGCATTTACAGAGTTCAGAATGCCAAACAAAACACTTTTTATTTTCAGAATGCAAACTCAGAACATGTTATTAGAAATATCAGAGCGAAAGTTCAAAAAATATTCTTATTCAAAATTTCCTTGGCACAGCATAACTGAAACATCATATCAAAAAAGAATTCCATGTTTAACTCCCGTGGTAAGGTTGTGCAAACCCCAACGGCCAACCGAGCAAAAACAGAATGTGAATCTTCCACTTATCATTCTCGAAGCCCCGAGTGTGCACATAGGAAAGACCATGCAGAAAACCACTTTATTTCCAAAGTGGGTGCACCAGAAATAGAAAAGTTGGTACCAACCCGAACAGAGGTCACAGTTTTATACCAGTGGTAAGGTCAGAACAGAACAGAAATAGAATGTCATGCGATAGGTTTCAGAAATCACATCATATCACATTAGAGTTCAAAACATTTTCAGAACAAAATCAGATCACAAAAAAATATGATTTATGCACAATTTTTTATATTCGCTCTCTATTGCATAGTTCATAAATAGAATGCCAAAACTTTGCTCATGTCTACACCAGTCATGACAGAAAATACTTTATTCTTATACAAAATTTCATGTGTCATACAGAAACAAATAACTGAGGCCGTTTCAAATTTATTTTCATAACAAAGCATGCATATGTTTTCAAAAAAAAAAAAACCTCAACCTATATATATATATATATATATATATATATTATGCAAAGTCTAGCTTAAGAACTCCACTTACCTGGACTTCTTAGCTTTTTGAAAATTTCCTCAAAATGCCGAACAAATATTAATCTTCACCTATAACATAATCACGTAATTTTCATAAATTTTCAATCGAACATGTATTTCAATATTTAAGCCTAAGATGCTAAAATAACTTATTTTAATTCCCCAAAACCTAAAATTTCATAACCTAAAATTATATCATCACTTTCTAAGATCATCGATGTCCATTTAATAACTCCGACTATGATATAAAAATCTAACCTATTTACTTGAAATCAAATTATAAAATTTAATACTAAATAATATAATTATAACAAAATATTTTAAATTATACATAAAAAATTTAATAAACTAGATCATAATAAAAAATAAAAAAACAACACAACATTATTGCTTACTTACCTTTGAAAGAAACAATTTGAATCATTTATAAAAAAATTTGTATGTAAGAGTTTTTAGAAAATTATAAAATAAAAAATGATGCTCACCTTTACATATTAAAAATTAAAACTGACTAACATGACTAATTAAAAGGGTAACGTTGTAATTTCAACACAAAATATCTTATGCATGACCAACTTTACGTGAAGCTTGTTTATATGACAACCCATCCATAAAACAGCAATTTGCGAAGCAGAGGCTCACCGAGAGAAGTGGAGCTGCGACGGAGTTGGGCAGATGCGAAGGATGCGCTAGTGGTGGTGGTTACTACGGCGGTGCACTGGAAGAGAGAGAGTGATGAGCGAGAAAGAGAGAACGAAGAGTGAGAGTTGCGCGAGAGAGAAAACAGAGAGGGAGAGAAACCACATGGGATACTCACCGAGGGTAGCGATGCAGCGGCGACAAGGTGATTGGGCAGCGACAGATCATGGAGTGGTTGGGGTGTCCACGTCGTTGAGCTTCCCTTTGCCGTGGCTAGTGGCACCGAACAAGATGAAGTGCCCTATTTTCGGATGCAAAAATAGAGGTCCTTCGGTGTGTTTGAGGGTGGTGTTTTCTGACATGGGTTCACAGCTGGCTATGGCGGTAGGGTCTAGGCAGAGGTTTACGTGGGGTGGATGAACCGAAGGTGGTGCGATTGGGTGGCCCGTGGCCGAGCCAGGGGTGTTGCACTACTGGGCTTCGTGTGGGAAGGATGTTCTCAATGGCAAACAACTGCTACTGCTGTTCTCTCACGGTGGTTGAACGTGGAGGCTTGCGTGTTGAGTGGTTTCTCAGGTGCGGTGGTGAAAGGCAGTGTTGTGGAGATTCTCGGCACTTTGGGGTGGTTTGGCGGCTGGAGTGGAGGTCTCAGTTTGATATTCTGAGAAGAGAAGGACGAGCAGCACAAATCTAGGGTTGAGGATGCTTAGCATATATATACGATATATAGTAAACAGATAAAAAAAACTTAGAGAAAAAGGATGGAGGGACTGCATGAAAATGGAAAAGGGACGTAAACCGTGCGACGGAGTCTGGAAATCGCTTCCACGGGCCTGGGCTCTTACGCCTAAAAAGAAAAATATACTTGGCCTAAGTCTTGGATCATGTATGAGATTATTGCATGGGCTTTTACCTTAAGTTTTGGGCCTCGACTTAATCTAAAAAAAAAACACTTATCCCATAAATTTTCAGGGTGAACATCCACTTGGTCCATTAAAAGATTTTAAACTTAATTATCAAACCTATTGAAAAATTATATTCTGCCAAAAATATTTTTGGCCCAAACTCTCTTAAAAAAAAAATTACTCGTAATCCCAAATGATTTTTCATAACTATAAACCCAAAAATTTTGTAAAGCAGTTTGACTGGGCTCGGGTGTTACACAAGTTGGACCTATATATATATGAGGGGATCCCCCACTAAAACCAACGAACTTTCCAAGGACTCTCCACAAGCTCTCTACACAAGAAATCTCCACGAACTCCACTACAACTCTCATGGATCTTCCCTAATTTTTCTTATTGTATTGTAAGATATATGAGACGATGAGAGATTGTAAAAAAATCCATTATAGTAGATTTCACTCCCAAATAATCCGTAGACGTAGAAATTATGCCGAACTACGTAAATTTATTTATCTCTCTTTATTTACTTTTATTCACTTATTTGCTATTTACTTTATGGGTGAATACGAAAAGTATCGTATCAAAGCTCGAATCATCTTGTAAGTTGAGGATAATTCTCTCCTCTATTCTGATTTATTGTGCAAATTAAGGCATTACCAGCAGTTTTTTTGGTTTTCTTCTGAGAGGTATATTGTCAAGATCGCCCCGACACTGGGAAGGCCCAAGCCCAATATTTATATAAAAACATTCTTTCTAGCCGCGTTTAATTGACAAGTGTACGAACCTGGACAAAACAAAAGCGATAGGAAAGCTCCTTTCCTCTGTCTACGGCTGAGAGTTCGAGTACTCAAAAGCCTCATCTACAAGGGGAGCGTGAAAGAGAGGATAAAAAGAAGATGTCTACCAACAGTTCCGCATTTACGGTACATTTCTTGCACTGTACAAGATTTTCCCAACCTCTGTCTTTGTCTTCACTACATAACAATAGGAAAGGGAGAAAAAGAGTGCGCAAAATACCGTTGTTGTTGCGCCGCAAAAGTGTCGTACAATTGTCTGTTGGTTTCAACTTATGTAGCTTCTATAAAGATACGACAAACTCTTTTGTTTCGATTATTGTACTTCTTTTCGCTAACGTTTTCCTGATTTCAAATTGGTTGGATTAGCCAGAGATTAAAGGCTGTTATAAAAGTTATTTTTCACTTGGTTTTATGACAGATAATTTTGGGTTCATCGTCGATGGCTCGCCGACAAATTTTAAGGGAGATGGGATATGAGTTCACTATAATGGTATGGTCATATTAGAGAAAAAAAGCTTTCTTTATCTGGGCTGGAGCCTGTTAGAATATTTAATGAACTGAATAAATTTATTCTTCCATATCTTGTAAACTTGAGCAATGAGCATGGTACAAAGCAGTTTCCCATGTTTTGATCCTGTCTCTTAATTTATTCTTCCTTCCATTCAGTTAAGTAATCGATAAATTGAGTTGATTTAACAGAGCTTCACAAGATTAACCGGGCTTGTGAATTAGAGTGCAGACATAGATGAGAAAGTTATTAGGAGGGAAAAGCCAGCAGATTTGGTAATGGCTCTAGCTGAAGCGAAGGTATATTTAATTGTTAGCTCTCTCTAGCGGTTGAACCTCTAGGAATTGGAGCTCAATGTTAATTGTATGCATCTGTGTGCATATTAGTACACCTCATCCTCCACTAAAACATTAAGCATGTGGTTGTATAATTTGAACTCCTCTCCCTGTAATTTCGTTTACATATATTAAAGTTGTATAATTAAACTCCTTTCATTTGTTCCCCATCTTTCTGTGATTTTGGGTACATTATTTGTGTTATATAAATGTATGATGATAATTTTCATTAAACCTTCTTATTCTGATTTTCTTCTTAGGCAGATGCCATTGTATCCAGGCTCAAAAGTACCGCTCAGTTTGATGTGGAGGCTCTTGCAACACTATTGATAACTGCAGATACAGTATGCCTTGATTCCCCTTTAGTTACTGCCTTTCTTATAATTTAACTGATTTTAGCATAAACTAGATCCTTCTACTCTCTCAGGTAATACCTGAACAACTGGTTTTCTTATTTTTCTGGGCCTTGATTGCCCATAAGTGACAGCTCTAGTAATTGATGAATCTACATTTTATTTTTAGAGCCGAATGAAGACCAGGTCTTTTGATACCTACATACTAGATTTACAATGCAGTTGAACTTGCACTGAGCATGCTTTATAAATTACTTGTAAGATACCACAACTATTATCTGAGATGGCTCTGTAAGATGAGTATGGGAAGAAGATATGTTTCGAGCCTATTTTCCCTGTCGTGTTCATGCAGTTTGTCTAAATTTCAACATTTTAATAGATTTTTCAGTCAATAGTCATCTTTATAAAGTTTAATCACAAATCCTACCTTCTAACTGCCCTTTTTTCTTTCCAAAAACAGTTAGATTTTTGAGGGGTTATAATGACCTTATAAAGTTTATCTTCTGGACAATCTTCTCTATGTTCATTGAGTAAAGGCTTCCAAGCTACAAGAATGTAGAATAATCCAGGCAGTGAATTTTCCTCGATCCCATGCAAGATTGACACTTCTTTTGTACATAATTTTTTACATCTAATCTACACACAGCCTGCTGGGTTTTGGGCTGGCATATTCATCTCGTTCCTCACAGCATATACATCCTTTGCCTTGTATGATTATGAAGATGCCACTTACTATTTATAGAGCCTCTTTGGCTTTTGTATTTTTTGCATGTAGAGATCATTCAAGGTTATTTCTTACTGCTCCATCTAATTGATTTTGAGGTGGTGGTGTATGAAGGGATAATCAGAGAAAAACCATCCAGCAAGGAAGAAGCACGGGAGTTTATCAAAGGTTTACTTAATGTGCTTCACTCTCACCATTTCTCATTCAAAAGTTGAGTGGTATTTGATGTCACATCCCTGTGGGTTGCAGGATATTCTGGCGGTCAAGCAGAGGTGGTAGGATCTGTTCTTGTAACCAATCTTAAGACTGGAAAAAGAAAAGGTGGATGGGACAGAGCCGAGGTAATGCTTTCTGGCACTTTTATTTGGATGTACTCTTCCTGATGAGTGAATATCACATGATTTTACGCCCACCTAATCTCAGGACATGTTAAAAATGTATTTATCTACATATGAAAATGGCATTGTTGCTGTTTTACATCATATCTCCTTTTCTTTAATCAGTTTGTGCAGGATTCACCCGGGTTTTTGTTATTGTAATGAATTCCGTTGATGTTTTGCATATAGAGATCTAAATTTTAGCATGTCTACTCACTTCCCTTTAGAGGTAACCATGTAAATTAGCTTTGGAAAATTAATATCTTTCTGCCTGGTGATATAGGTTTATTTTTATAACATACCAGATGAGGTCATTGATAGCCTGGTAAATTTCTTAAGATCCATATTCTCTGCTATCTGATATTTTTTGCCCTGAACCTTTCTTTGCAAATACTGTTTATTAACTTCTTCCTTGACTTTTTTCTTGACGAACGAGCTGTGCTCAGATCAACGAGGGATTTACGCTCAATGTTGCTGGAGGTTTGATGCTGGAACATCCAATGACATTGCCTTTTGTGGAAGCAGTGGTCAGCAGAGCTTCCTGTCTCTCTCTCTCTCTCTCTCTATTAGTCTCTCACATACACACATGCCCACACTTTGGAGGAGCTAGTTTTAGGCACCACACTATTGTGGATGGCACCCAGACTATTCAAGTCCTTCTGACACTTAAGCCATTCCAAAGAACTCGCCTGACTAGTGATCCACATCCCCCAGTCAAAACCTTCTTCCTTATGCTCCATCAATGATTTCTAAAATTAAATTTCTGGTGGTCTAACTAACGGAGTTTCTGCCACACTCTCTCTATAAGGCATTGGCATGTTAACTCTTAACCAATGTTGTTGATTTGGACCATATTATGGTTTTGTTTGGTCTATCAAGGGGGCTGAAGTGATTTGCATTTCTTCCTTAGCCGATTATAACATGTGAAAGCTACGATCCATTAAATAATTTTTCTTGTCGCTTGCTAGAAGTTGTTGCCTTCCTTCCAATTCCTGTGACATAAGCTCTGGTTTTGATATTTGGCAGGTGGGGACAACTGATACCGTTATGGGACTTCCTAAAGCTCTCACAGAAAAATGCATACTCGAAGCCCTATAGTTGTAGTGGCCATAGATTCTCTGTCAAAAGCCCTCGTGGGATGGAGCTGAATCTGTAATGTTTTCAACCAGCATTTCAAAATTCAAAGTGGTCTTTAAACCCTGTTCTGATACAAAACTACAGATTGTTTGGTCATCATTTTTTAATCTAAAGTTATAGTTGAACTTTCAACTTGAAAGCACAGTATGTCTTCTGTTTCGTGTTCACAAGGCTCTGGGCTAAGCCCAACTTCAGAAAATGTATGACTATCTAATCTTACTCATCAAAAAAAATATGTATGACTATATCATCCATGGGATCATGAAACGCGTGGCATTACACCCATAGGAGGAGCCAGGGATCGAGGGGCAGTTCACTTTGGCTTCCATAATGATCTCAATTTTAAGGTAAAGTTTCCATACGTTTTACATTGAGTCATTAAATTCTAAATTTATTTTTGTAAGATCTAATTAGAATTAAAATGAAAAAAGAAAAACATTTAACAAAGCTTTTCAATGTAACGAATTTGTGCATCAAGAAAAGAGAATAATTAACGCTTTTGTAAGTGGATTTCTGAAACTAAATATGCTCTTTATCGAGGTATATTTAAAAGAAAAATGGATAAATTTAGTTCTGCATTTTAGAAGAAAGGATTATTTTTGTTGGATACAAAATCAAAACCCAAATAATAGGTTTAAACATTGACATTGACAGACTAACCTAATAATTAAGAATAATGCTATGATGCATTTTAATTTGTACCACTCATTTTGCCTATCTGATATGGCACTAAATAACTTATTAAAAGAAGTTTTAAAATATATATTCAATATAAGATGGCGCTTGAAACACAAAAAGGTAAAGATGAATATCCTAAATTCCCTCTACTATTTTTTGTATTTTATGACAAAAATTGGCTAAAAACCAATTTTTGCGGCCAAGTAAATTTCTAAAGGCGTTGGTACTTCGAGATTTATATTAGTATATTTTTACTTAAAAGTGGGGAGCTCCCATAATTTCTTGTCTACTATATGCAGATGACATTGTCATCTTTGTGAATGGTGGCACAACTTCTTTAAAAGCGGTGTGAAATTTGCTAAAGGATTATGAAAGTGCTAAGGATAAAGTTCAATCTATAATAACTGATATTCAAACTACATAACTTACCGAAGATATCGTAGTTTGGAGGCTGACGTGATTATCTGTTTTTCCTGTTCACATTGTTCTGTAGCAGTTACCTTTTACACTTAAGTTTAAATTCTTGTAAATCTTATCCTTTGTAACAACTTTACTTATATATATATATATATATATATATATATATGAATACGAATGCATACGTATCTGGTAAGCAATTCCAGATTTATTTTAGTTCTTTCATGGTATCAGAAGACTCCTATAGCTAACGCTTCCTTTGATCCTGTGGCTGCTACTTCGTCGTCTTCCGCTGCATTTCACCTTCCAGCTCAAGTTATTTCCATCAAACTTGACGGAACTAACTTCCTTGCCTGGAGTGCTCAATTGCTTCCTTTGTTTCGGAGCTATGGACTCATGGGCGTCATTGATGGTTCCGATCTTTGTCCACCTCGTTTTTCCAGTGATGAACAAAAGGCCCAAGGTATTCTTAACCCTGCTTATATGGCTTGGCAGTATAAGGACCAAACGGTACTTAGTTGGATTATTTCTTCTTTGTCTCCTGCGGTGGTCTCCACCATTTATGGACTTGAAACTTCTCGGCTTGCTTGGCAAGCATTTGGCACACGATTTGCTGCAAACTTTATAGCAAGGCTCCTTGTCTTGCCAAAATTTTTTGGATGAAGTTAAGTCTCTTGCTGATGAATTATCTGCTGTCGGCAAACCAATTGATGATTCTAATTTAATTCTCTCTGTTCTCAATGGTCTCAATTCCTCTTTTCACTCCTTTGTGACAACATATATACTTCTCGCCAAAGAGAAATCTGTCTTTTCCGGATTTCCATGCAGAGTTACTAAACCATGATCTAATGCAAAAATTTCGTCACTAGTCTCTCCACTCTGAGGCAATTCCCTATGCTCTCTACTCGCATAAACCTAGTTCTAAACCAGGTTCTCGGCACAACAATAACAAATCTCATTTCTCAGAAATATCTAAAGGCTCGAGTAATTCTCCTACCCAGTTTCGATAGCCATTACCTCACCTACCGTCCTCACCTTCAGCTGCCCATGTTCCGTCTGAGTCATGCTCCTGATCCCCATGTTAGATCTGCAAATGCGAGGGACATTAGGCCTTGGATTGCTTTAATCGCATGAACTACTCCTTCCAGGGACGTCATCCTCCTACTAAATTAGCTGCTATGGTTGCTGAGGCTAATACGACTTATTTAAATCAGCATCAATGGTATGCCGATAGTGGTGCTAATATTCATGTTACTTCCGATATTGCTAATCTTGCGACTTCTCAACCTTATGAAGGTGATGACTCCGTGGGTGTAGGTAACGGGACAGGTTTGCTCATATCTCATACTGGCAATGCTTCCATTAAAACATCTTCATCTACTCTTGCCTTGAATAATATTGTTTATTATCCTAAAGCTTCTACTCATCTTCTCTCTATCGATAAATTTTGTAATGATAATAATGTTCTTTTTGAACTCACTGGTTCTGATTTTTCTGTGAAGGATATCCTGACGGGGGACACGCTACTGACGGGACCAAGTGATAATGGATTGTACCCGATCAATCTTCGCCAATTATCATCACCAAAATTGCATGCTCTCACAATGACTGTTGGCGTCAAAGCTTCTACCTCCATTTGGCATTGTCACTTGGGACATCCTTCCACAGCAATTCTTCATCGTGTCATTTCTAATTTTTCTCTTCCAGTTAGTGATTCAATAAATAAATCATCCATTTGTGTGTCTTGTCAACTCGAAAAGTCAAAACAGTTGCCATTCTCTTATTCTTCAAGAGAATCAACTACTCATTTAGAACTAATTCATTCTGATGTTTGGTCCAGATCCACTCCTTCTTTGAGTGGTTGTCACTATTATATAATTTTCATTGATGACTTCACATGTTTTTGTTGGATGTTTCCTATTTCAAATAAATCCGATGTTTACTCTACATTTGTTAAATTCAAGCTTTTAGTGGAAAAACAATTTAATTCCACCATTAAACAATTTCAAAGCGATAATGGTGGTGAATATTGTTCTACCATCTTTAAGCAATTTCTGAGTGCTAATGGAATTTTTCATCGATTATCATGCCCTCACACGTCTTAAAAAAATGGCCTCGCCGAGAGGAAACATCGTCATATTATGGAAATGGGACTTCCTCTTCTCGCTCAATGAGGATTATCTAAGAAATTTTGGGTTGATGCATTCTTAATTGCTACTTATATAATTAATCGCTGACCTACCAAGGTTCTTGATTATTTATCACCTTATGAACGGCTTTTTCATCTCCCTCCCAACTTCACATATTTTCGAGCATTTGGCTGTCAATGTTTTCCATGCCTTCATCCTTATACAAATGATAAATTATCATATCGTAGCACACCTTGCATTTTCATTGGTTATTGTTCTAATCATAAAGGCTTTCAGTGTTTTGACCCTTCCTCTAGACGAGTTTATATATCTCGCAACGTGATTTTTGACGAAGGCAAGTTTCTAGCTCATGTACAATCCATCGTCACGGGTCCTGCCAGTTGCGTTCACCCTTCAGGTAATTCTCCAAGTTTACTTCTCGACCCTCCTTCATTTCCTTTTACTTCTTCCCCTGTTTCATATAATATTCCATAGACTTCTTCCCCAAATATCTCGCATGATACTGACTCACCCGATACCCATCTCCCCTCTTCTCTCCCATCTCTCAATTCTGACCAAACCGAGACTCAGATTACCTCTCCTCCTTCCACTGCACCTTCTTCTTCTCATCTCCTTGAACCACAAAACAATGCATCTCCTGAAACCCAAATTGATGGCTCACCTATTCCTGTGCCTCCCTCACATTGAGTTACTAGATCCCAAACTGGTCATCTTAGGCCCCGTAGCATTCCCGATTTTAAGCTATATTCTACTCGTAATCCTCTTCAAGCATTACATGCAGGTGTAGTTATCTTTGAACCTCGTTCCTATGCTCACGCGGCGTCTCAACCCGAATGGCTTGCAGCAATGGAAATTGAGTTTCAGGCTTTATTAAAGAATGAAACGTGGTCATTGTGTTCTCGACCACCTAGTAAAAACGTGGTCCCTTGCAAATGGGTCTTTAAGCTCAAGCGGCGACCTAATGGCAGTATTGAACGTCACAAGGCCAGAATAGTTGCTGTTGGTTATCTTCAAAGAAGTGGTATTGATTTTCATGATACATTCAGCCCGGTCATCAAACCTTCCACTGTTCGTATGGTTCTTACACTTGCCGTTTCTTTTAATTGGGAAATTCGGCAACTTGATGTTTCTAATGCTTTTCTCCATGGCATTTTAGAAGAAGAAATCTATATGACTCAACCGAAAGGCTTTGAAGATCCGGTCCATCCTCAGTTTGTTTGTAAGCTTCATAAATCTCTCTATGGGTTGAAACAAGCCCCTCGGGCTTGGTTTAATCGACTATCCATGGCTCTATTGGCACTTGGCTTTCAAACTTCACAAGTTGATCCTTTTTTATTTACTTATCATCTTGGAACAGTCCATGTGTTTTTATTAGTATATGTGGATGATATTCTTGTTACCTCAAATGATCGGGACTTCATTACCTCTTTTATTTCTAAACTACAACTTGAGTTTGCTATGAAGGATCTCGATCAATTGACGTATTTCTTGGGTATTGAAGCCACACGCAATCCTTCAAGATTACATCTTTGGCAAACACGGTACATTATTGATCTTTTGGACCGTAAAACTGCTTGGTATCCGACCATATCGAGCACCCTGTGTCTCGGGGACCAAACTGTCCAAGTATGATGGAGAAGCTCTTCAGGATCCTACTGCATATCGGCAAACAATGGGGGCTTTACAATATGTTACTCTTACACGCCCTGACATCTCGTACTTAGTGAATCAACTTTGTCAACACATGCAAGCTCTAACCATGGCTCATTGGACAGTAGCCAAACGTGTGCTGTGATACTTGAAGAATACGCTTGGTTATGGTCTTTTCTACAAGCCTGGTTCCTTTGATATTAATGCTTATTGTGACTCTGATTGGGCTAGTGATCCTGATGATAGAAGATCAACATGTGGTTATGGTGTTTACATTGGACCCAATCTCATATCTTGGTCGGCTAAGAAACAACCTGTGGTGTCTAAATCGAGTACTGAAGTGGAATACCGGTGTTTAGCTCTCTCGTTACGGTTGAAGTTTATTGGTTGCGCATGCTTTTGTGTGAGCTAAAGATTTCTCTTGATTCTACTCCCGTTGCTTGGTGTGATAATATCAGCACTTTAGCCCTTGCCTCCAATCCAATTTTTAATTTACGATCTAAACATATTGAAGTGGACTACCATTTTATCTGTGAAAAGGTGGCTAATCGAGATATTATTCTTCAACACGTTCCCAGTTCTCTCCAACCTGCAGATATCTTTACCAAGGGCCACACAGCTGATCGGTTCTGTTATCTCTGGGAAAAGCTCTCTATTTCGGATCTCCCTACTAGTTTACGGGGGAATGATAAGGATAAAGTTCAAACTACCTAACTTACCGAAGATATTGTAGTTTGGTGGTTGACGTGATTCTCTGTTTTTCCTCTTCATGTTGTTCTACAGCAGTTACATTTTACACTTAAGTTTAAATTCTTGTAAATCTTATCCTTTGTAACAACTTTACTTATATATATGAATACGAATGCATACGTATCTGGTAAGCAATTCCAGATTTATTTTAGTTCTTTCAGAAAGTTGGTTTGGCCAGGTGGTAAACAAGAGAAAATCTTCTATTTATTTTGCCAAGCAGATGACTTTATCTAGACGCTGAAGGATTCTTCGTCTAACTGGTTTCATTGAGGGCGAGTTTCCTTTCATTTACTTGGGCGTTCCTATTGTTTCGGGTAGGCTACTTGCTACTCATTTTGAAGGGTTGATTGATAAAGTGAGGTCTCGGCTGGAGGGGTGGAAGTCTAGAATTCTTTCCAATGGTGCTAGATTATTATTATTGAAACATGTCCTACAGAGCAAACCCATTCATAGCCTTTCTATTTTACCGACTCCTAAGATGGTTCTGGACAAGATTAATAAACTAATGAGCACATTTTCTTGGGGTGGTCGGGATGGGAAGCCAAAGAGAAAATGGAAAGCATGGATGAAATATGTAGGCCTACTTTTGAGAGTGGCCTTGGCCTTCGAAATTTACAGGAGGTGTAATCTTCGCTTCATATGAAATTGGCATGGAATCTACTTCAAGGTCAGTTGATTTGGTCTCAATTTTTCTTATCCAAATATGTTGGTCAGAAACATATTTCTCTGGTTGATGCTAAAAAGGGATCGAAATTCTGGAAAGTGTTGATGATGAATATGTCGGTTGTGCTTTAGAATTCAAAGTGGAATATTAGGGAGGGGAAGGTGTTTTTTTGGCATGATAAGTGGCTTAGTGATGGACCGATTATTTCTCAACAACAAGTTAGTGAGTTACCAAACTTACTATTGTCTGATTGTAAGAATACTAGTGGTTGGAATGTACAGATGTTTGACAGATTGGTTGGGGTGGAAAAATCATATCAAATAATAGAGGAATTGGGACGAATTAAAGCAGGGGCGGATGTAACACCCCGCATTTTAGTGTATTTTTAATTGAAAGATTATTTGTTATTAATTTAAAAATTTATTCTCTTGTTTTAAAATTGGTTGGATTTTTAGTGGGTTTATTTTTATGATTTTAATTTTGTGAAAATTATTTTGAGGTGCTTTCTTATAATTGATTATTGTAATACATTTAAATTGTTTTTCATATTTAATTAACTTATTTTTGGGTTTAATTATTTATTTTCATTTTAATCACTACGTTTGAATTATTTTATTTTACTTGTTGTTTTGAAATCGTTTCCGTTGAATCATTTTTGTGATCCAATATGTAGGGATTGAACCTCATTTCTTTCCCTCCATTTTCTCTTTCCTCTCTTTTTCTTTTCTTCTTTTCTATTCTTTTTCTTTCTTTCTTTTTCTTTCCTTCTCCCTGGTTGTCCCTTACGCACGTCTCTCCCTCTCTCTTCTCTCCGTCCGTGCGTCGTACCCCAGCCCGCCGCCGTGCGCCGACGGTGACCGACACCGCCCCTCTCTCTCACCTCCCCTTCGGCCGGCGATCACCCCCTGTGATTTCAGCCCCAAACTCGCCGCCGATAGCCCCCACGCACCACACCAAGCCGTAGCACTCCTTGCGCAGCTGCGCCGCCGTCGCGCCACCTCCGGCCACCATCTTCTCACCACATCATCCTCGACCTCCTAACAACCCAATGGACCCAACCCCACCTCCGACCTGTCACCGGCGAAGGCCCACCATCAATATTTCCGTTTTGGATATTTTAGCCTTCGACCGCCCTCTACGCAGCCACCCACGGCCAACCACCACCACCACTAGCTTCATCGAAATCCCTAAGCCCTACCCTATCAATCTCGGGTCTTTGTTTATACCTGTTCAAAAGTGGGTTTCTGAGACCCATGGCCACAGTGCATTTGGCACTGTTTTGTTACTGCGTTGCCGCTTCTAGTACCTCCGTGATCTTTCAAAAATGATATTATAGCATTGTAAGTATTTTTCCAAAGAACTTTTGAGATTTAAGTGTATTTTCGCGCTAATTCATATTTACTGTGAATTGGTTGGTTGTGCCGGACTGAGTCCGAGGAGTAAGGGGGTCGGTTGGATTGGATGATGAAGTTGTTTGTGTGATTGGTTTGTGCTATGAAATTTGTTGCCTGTTTCGGGTTTAAATATTGGTGTTTTGAGTTTGACGTTGGTCATGGTGGATATTAGTGATTTTTAGGAAGTGATGATATATTTTGGGATTATGAGGGTTTTAAGTTTTGAGAAATTAAAATAGGTTATTTTAGAAATTTAGGCTTAAATATCGAAATCCGTGTTTGATTGAAAACTTACGGAAATTATGTGATTATTTTTATAGGTGACGATTTATATTCGACTCGACATTTTTTAGGAAAATTCTGAAAAAGCTAAGTTGTCCAGGTAAGCGGGGTTACTATGCTAGGTTTTATACAAGTTAATAAGACTAAGGTTGATTTTATGAAAACTTGCATATTTTGTGATATGATGGAAACTTGTGAAAACAAAGATCAACCTCGGTCACTTATCTGCATTATTCATGAAATCTGTGTGAAAAAGGAAAAATATGTTCTGACATGTATTGTGTAGACATGAGCTAAATTCTATCATGTGGTTTCTGAAATATGAAAAAGGGAGCGATATTGAGAATATGAAAAATTGTGCATTTATTTAGAAAGATGTTCTGGCTTTTGTTGTCAGTGTGTGTAAACTGTCTGATTCTGTTTTGGTACTCTGTATTATTTGATATAACATCTGAAAACCTTTGGCATGGTGTACTGGTATTTGTATTGGACTCTGTCTCTGCTTTGCTCTGCTTTGTTTTGGTTGGTACCAACTTCTCTGTCTCTGAGTGCACCCACTTTGGAAACAAAGTGGTTTTATTGTGATATTTCCTATGTGCACACTCGGGGCTCCGAGAAGAATAAAGGAAAGATTTCACCTCTGTCTCTACCTAGTTTGGCCATCGGGGTTAGCACAACTCTACCACGGGGGTGAAACATGGTCTCTGCTCTGTGTGATGCTCTGTTTCGATCTAATGATGATACTCAGTTTATGTTATGCCAAAGTATTATGGGTTTTACTTGTCTTAAAACCATCGCTCTGTTACTTTTGAAAATATGTTCTGTTCTGCATGATAACTCTGGAAAATATTTTGTTCTGCATGCTATACTTTGTAAATGCTCATGTTTGTACGCTAGCATATGTCCTTTGCTTACTGAGTTGTTGATAACTCACCCCTATATTCATAATGTTTTTCAGATGATGTGGAGAGTCCAACTGAGGACCTGGATTAGATTGGTGAGCATGATTAAGCCGAAGAGAGGATGTTAGAAGAAGGAATTATGATGTCCTTTAGTTTTAATGTCTTTTAGATTTAATTATATCTTGGGCTTGGGTTTAGTAAGACTTATGAAATTATTAGTTTGGTTTGTTATGACTACTGGGAGATTGTGGACTCCTTAGTTTATTTTGTTGCAGTAATGACTTCGTGGAGTTTTCAATGTGGTTATTTAGAGTACATGAGATTGGGTTTTGCTAATAAAGTTTTGGAGTTTTATTTTAGTTGTGTTGGAAAACATGTTCTTAAGTGACATGTAGTAATTCTCCAGGCCAACTGGGTTTGGGGCGTTACAGCGGATGTATTGATATGGTTGCCGAATGCTAATGGTATGTTTTCTACACATAGTGCATTTGAGTGTTTTCGTGTTTGTGCTCCTAGATTACCTTGGATTCAGTGGGTGTGGCATCTAGCGGTGCCCAGGAAAATGTCAATTCTAATGTGGAAGGCAATGCATGGATGTCTTTCAGTTGATGATAGAATTCGTAGAGCTGGTATTAATCTAGCCTCCAAGTGTGATTGCTGTAATTTAGGAGGTTATGAGGATCAGAATCATGTCCTTTCTACTGGGTCTTCTGCTGATTTTTGCTCTTTACAGGTAGGGATGCCTATTACGGAAGGTCGATCATGGAGAGAAAAACTAGAAGGGTGGCATAGACGGGCTAAACAATCAAACCAGGTGGGACAACTTATTGGAATATTGCCGACTATTATAATCCTGGAGGCTTTGGGGACATCAATGTAAGGCGCGAATGGAGGGTAGTTATGAGTCTGTGCATACTGTTTGGGGTTCCATTAAATATTGGCTGGCGATCGTGGCAGAAAAAATCAAAGGAAATGCACACTTAAGTCGACATGACGAGGATATTCTGAAGAGTTTGGCCCTACCCATTAAACGGAGAAAGAAAGAGTCTATACAGGTTGTTAAATGGAAAACACCTCCACCTAGTTGGTTAAAACTCAATGTCGACGGCAGCTCGTTGGGATGTCCAGGTGTGTCTAGGGCAAGAGGAGCTATACGTGATTCAAAGGGGGAGTTGATTGATGGGTTTGCAATTTTCCCGGGCACTGGTACGAACAATTATGCTGAGTTCATGGGATTGCTCCAAGGACTTCGGATAGTTCGGTTTCTTGGGTTGCATCAAGTGGAAATTGAGATGGACTCCTTGTTAGTCTTTGATTGGTTAAGGAAAAAAAAAGGTGTGGTTTGTGGTACTTGGAGGATTATTGGGAGGAAATGATTTGTCTCTTAGATGGGCCCTGTTACCGTATCAAACATATACTCAGGGAAGGGAATTTTCTAGAATATGGTTTTGCTTGGTTGGGGGCCTCTGTTGTATGTAAGACTTGGAGTGATAGTGTTAATCTCCCTCATGTTCCTCGGGGTATTTATCGTCTGGATAAGGGAGGGTGTTTTTTCATTAGAGCTTAGAGGCATTTCTAGTTAAGTTTATAAATGTTTTTGTCTTAGGTATTGGTCTTTTGGGAGGGTCATAGTTCTTTATTTGTTTCCCACGGCTTTTCCTCAGCCTTATAAGGATAAAAAAATATGAAGGAGGCCTGACCTCCATTGTTTAAAAAAAAAAAAACATATGGATGGAGTGAGTTTTGCAATATTTATTATTGTTAGTCATGTGAGTCTCTCAAGGAACATTAAATAATCAATAAATATGGTGAACCAATTTTATATATGTATTGATGATCTTGTTCTTTTACTCTAATCATGTTGTGAAAGTCACCAAAAATTCATTCAAATTCTAGCTAGCTCACCCGTAGAACAATGTTAACGACATTCACTTCAAAAAATTTTAGTTTTAGGGACGAAATTATATTAGAGACGAATGAAATTTCACCCCTAAAAGTAATTATTTGAGACGTCTCAAAAAATGGATGACTTTATAAAAATCTACAAACGGCTAAATATCCTTTCGAACTAGATCTTTTGTGACGAATTAGGTCGTCTCAAAAAGTCAAACTCGGTTGAATGACAAAAAATCCATTCAAACATAGAATTAATGTTTGTTCGAATAGTAATCTTGGCGAGGAAGTAATTTATTTTGCTGGAGAAAGTTCAAATCCGTTTGAACCTCAATTGGTTTGGTCGAACATAAAATATTTGGTAGGAAACTTTTGCGAGAAGGTTGCAAAATTGTTTGAACTACACATATTGCATTTGAACACAACATGTATGCATTCAAACGGATCATTTGTTGGGAAATTAAATTAAAATTGGCGGAGATTTTTTTAAACCTTGTTCGAATGGAACATAAAATATTTACGAATTCATAACTTAATTTTATGTAATTAATGTAAAAATATTTTAGTAATTTATTTTATGTTAAATAAGATTTTTAGTTAAATAAATATTACTTATAGTGCAATTTTTTTATATTATCGTGAACGTTAAGTAAAATGAAAAAAAAAACATAATTAACAATAAACAAGCTAGTAAATACTAAAAATAAAAGTCATACATTAATTACATCCCAAAAATATAATGTATGGCAGGAATATAAGGTATGACTATGTGAATATTTAAATTAATGTACAAAATACAAATAGTCATGATTGTCTATACAAAAAAGCTCATTTAATGCAAATAAAAGATATACACTATTAGGCCAGATCGTGTAGCACTGCCTCAACTCCAACAAGGCATGTCTCAATATCAGTCACTCGAGACATGAGCTTCGACTTAGTCTCTGCGAGGGTGACTCAGACTGCATCAATGATCTCTGATGTCTGTGCACACATCTCTACACATGATATCTACAATCTCCTCACAAGTAGGACTATGTGGTGCACCCTATGTAGATGCCTCACCAAAGACGCTATGTGCACCTCCCTGAGTGTTGACCGCCTCTATAGTGGGTGCACAAATACAAAATCTAGA
This sequence comes from Juglans cinerea, assembly GCA_961763995.1. Classification (NCBI taxonomy): domain Eukaryota; kingdom Viridiplantae; phylum Streptophyta; class Magnoliopsida; order Fagales; family Juglandaceae; genus Juglans; species Juglans cinerea. The sequence continues at coordinate 48,502,669 of CAUIVZ010000001.1, read as the reverse complement.
GTGTCCAGTGCTACGAGACAAGGTTGTCGAGTTGATAGGTCCAATCGGCTCCCGAACATGCTCAAACGCATCTGTCATGACTCCTTTCGCTAAAAGAAATTGTGTGAGCAAGACTCCAAACGGCAATATATCTGTCATAAAATCTTTTTCATAAGTAAAAGTATTATATATATCAAAAGGAGTAACCACGTATACTGAATAAAATAAAACTCTACCTGTTGTAGTATAGGTGGCCTCTAAAATTATCCTAGCGAATATATATCTCACTAGGTCGATAGGCACCCTATAAGCAACCCGTAACATAAATCCTGCTCGATCCATACTCACTTCAGTCTTGTCCAGTCGCGTAACGATATTGTTGGCTATTATAATGTTCGTTATCTTGAAAACTTTAGATAAGTCCACATGTTTGATGCTCTTGCTCCCATCATAGGAAGGAGCATCTGGACCCACAACCAACTGACAAACCTCATGATCAACAAGGCCATCTATCTCATCCGGCATCACAGTACCTCATCAAGATTATAACATTCGAATGGCTTCCATAAATATTTTATCCGTTCGAACATCTTACGAATATCGTTTCAACAGGAAAAAAAAATTGTGTTAATTATTATTATATTTGTTATATAATATAGTATATATACTTATATTACTTATATAATACTTATACTTAATTATTATATACCTATATTTATACTAATACTTATTTACTACTTATATATACTTATATACTACAATATATTATACTTATATATAATATACTTATATATTTAATATACTTATATAATATACTTATAATACACTACAATATCCTATTCTTCTAATATATATTTAGACTTATATATATATATATTCTTAACTTATATTATACTTATTACCTTATACTTATAGATATTCTTAACATAAATATTATACTTATATATACCTATACTTTTGTATATATAGTTATAAAATTAGATATATACATACTGTACGTTCGAACGATCTGTTATTACTGTTTGAATGGTTTAATTACATGCAAATGGAAATTTATAGCGTTTAAACTTATAAAATATGTTAGCGCCATTGATAAGCTGTGGCGGGATCAATTTGCGTCATATTATACTTTCAATTATCAATTCGAATGTATATAATTGACGTTCGAACATGTGTGAGCTGAATTGATCTAGGTAGGAAATGTTTCTCGCTTCTCTATAAATTCCGTTCGAACAAGAAAATAAGAAATAGGATGTCCAGTAGCACAAATGTGCTGGACATTTGGGAAATTTTGTTTTTGAGATACAGAGAGTGTGAGAGAGATCGTGAGCATGAGAAAGGGAGAGACCATGCTAACATCAACTCTTTCTTTCTCTTCAATTTGCTATGTTTTTTTACTTTGATATTCTATTTCCATGGAATTTTTTTGTAAAAAAACTTAAATTTACGTTCTCTTTAATTTAATTAGTTCTTTTCCTTTATGTTTTTGAACAAAAGATTAAGGTTAAAATGATATATTTGTATTTGGATGTGAGAAACATGTAAATATATATGTATTTGGATGTGGGAATATATTTGTGTTTTTGAACAAATATGAAAATATATTTGTATTTTTACAATGTTTGTGAAATATGCATCTTATGAGATTGTGTTTATCCCATGAATGTATTCACTGAGATTGTGTTTTATCTCTGTTTCGTGTTTGGAATCTGGGTTACAACCGTTCGAACACAATGATTTCCCGCGAAGGCGTTATCCTGTTCGAACAAAATTTGAAGTGTTCGAATGGTTGTACTCTTCTTTTTAAAGAAGACAGGAAGTCACATGTCCAATAGTAACACCCTCCCAAGTTTATTAATAATGCTCTCACTTATGGCGCAGTAATATTGTGGAAACAAAAATGGCCCATGGGAAAATCCATCAAGACCGCAACCAAGAAAACAATCTATGACAATCTTATGTAATGAACGGTTGTACTCCTATGTTGTAATACTTAAACTCAAATTTAATACTTAAAAGATAATTTATTAAAAATTATAAATTAAAAAATATGTAAATTTAAATTATAATTAATACTTAAAAAATAAGAAACATAAGATTTGTTAATACTTAAATTAGAATTACTTAAAAGATAATTAGGTTAAAGCTATATGGTATAATTAAAAAATAAGTAGAGATAAATTATAATTAATACTTAAAAAAGAAGAAACATACGAATGATCTCTCACTCAAATTAAAACTATAATGTATAATAAAAATTTAGTGAAATTAAATTATAATTATTATTTAAAAGATAAGAAACATAAGAATTAAAAAATACGTAATACTTAAATTTAAATTAAAACTTAAAATATACTAAACATAAGAATTATTAATACTTAAATAAAAATTTGTACTTATAAAATAAGAATAATATTGGTGATTTGGAATGTGATTTGATTTCAAATGTAATAATTGTCGAAGTTGGTTTAATAATGGCATGGTTTACTAGTTAGGAGTTAGATGGATTTCAAAGTTATTTTTATATGCAATTGAAGCTTAGACCCGTTCGAGAGTTGTGACCAAATATTCTCTTAAAGAATGTTTAGGTACAACTCTTGAATTGTCCAAAATGGACAGTTTGTGATTCTATCATCTTTATACCAAATATATTTAGTTTAAATTCTTGTGTTAATCAATTAAAATTTTGGTTCAATGTTTCCTTACATTTTTCGGGTATGTGGTCTGTAAGTTTCTTAGCCCATGAATAGGCCTAACGACTTATCGTGACTAGCATACTTGAAAATTGTAGAGAAATGCTACCGACATTTTTTCTAATATTAGAGTTTAAATTGAGTATATATGTAATATTGATGATAGTCTCTTGAATGGGATAGGACCAACTACCTTATCAAAATAGAAGCAGTAAACGTGAAAAGACTCTTGTAAATGTTTATCTCATGAATTAGGTTTTTTTGATAGACAGCTGACGAGTAACGAAAATACAATGGAGAAGAGTTGGATACTATTGGGTGATAAACTTTGGCGAGACTATAAGGAATAAGCAGAAGGGGTGAAGATTTTTATAGAGTTTGCTCGCATGAGTGTTGACAGTCGAGGATTTATAAGATGTTCGTGTAAGAATTACAAAAATCTTAGTTCTTCTAATTTGGTAGCAATGGAGAAGCATTTATTTGTAAATGGAATCGATCCTTAATACTCACCTTGGGTCTTACATGGCAAACCATTTCCTAAAGGAGTTAAATTTAGCAGCCAGTCCAATCAAATAGAGGAAGATAACGACATCGACATGGACGACATAAATATGGATGCTTATTATGACAGTGATGATAATGGAGAAGATATGACTGAGATGTTAGACAATTTGGATGTAGGAATATTTGGGACGAGAGATGGAGAAGGAACATCTACACAATCATTTGATGGCCATAGAAACTTAAACTTTGGAAGACTGTGGGAGAATGCAAAACAAGGGTACAAGGGTGCACCCTTCATAGCAAGTTGTCTTTCACGGTGAGGCTGCTCCCTATTAAGTCTATTTGTCGTATTTCTGCAAAGGCCATCGACATGTTGCTAGAATTATTTAAAGAGGCTCTCCCTCAAGATAATGTAGTACCGCATAATTTTTATGAAGAGAAGCAATTGAAGCAAAGGCTAGGATTTGATTATAATATCATCTACGCTTGTGAAAATGATTTTGTTCTCTTCTGGCAGTAATATGCAGAATTTGATTAATGTATAGTGCGTCATGAGTCAAGATGGACATCTGATAAGCGTAATGTATTCCAAAAAGTGTTAAGACATTTTCCATTGATTCCTCGACTTCAAAGATTATTTATGTCCAAATTGACTACGAAAGATATGTCTTGGCATCACACAGAAAGAGTCCAAAATGAAAACTTCCTCTCGCATCTTGTTGATTCCTTACAATGGAAGAAATTTGATGTCGAGTATCCATGATTTGTTGAAGAACGTCACCATGTACGTCTTGGTTTAGCAATGACTGGTTTTAATCGATTTGGCAGTATGAGCACTTCTCATAGTACTTAGTCTGTCATATTAATACCTTATAACTTGCCACCTTGAAAGTGTATGAAGGATCTATATTTTATGAAGACTCTACTGATACCAGGGCCAAGGTCACCAGGGAACGAATTAGATGTATATATGCAACCACTAATTGTAAAGTTGAAAGAGTTGTGGGATCAGGGTGTCAATACATATGATACGGCCTCGTCGCGAGAGTTCAAGATGCATGTTGCAGTGATGTGGACAATAAATGATTTTCTAGTATACGGAAACTTGTCTTGGTGGAGCACAAAAGGTAAAATAGCTTGTCCTGTTTGCAATAAGGATACACAGTCTCACTGATTGACAAATGGTAGGAAATTATGTTTCATGGGACACCGTCGATATTTACCACATAATCATAGATGGCATTCAAATATAACGATGTTTGATGGAAGGGTTGAGCGCAGGTTATCACCACCAAAGTTGTCTGTGAATGATATTATTGTGCAGTTGGAGACGTTTCAAAAAATAGATTTGGTAAAGATGCAAGAGTTTGAAAGAGAAAATGACAAGCATCGAAGTTTGTACCCTCCTTCCTTCTTTGATGTAATGGTTCATTTGGTTGTGGAGCTACCTCGTGAGGCTTTAGTCGCTGGCCCAGTTCAGTATAGAAGGATGTATCCTATTGAACTATTTTTGGAAAAACTTAAGCGATCTATGGGGAATAAAGCTCGTTCGGAAGATCCAATTGTAGAGTCATACATTGATAATGAGTGACATACCTTTTGTTCAATGTATTTCCATGGGGTTGATACTAGATTTATGAGACCGGATCGAAATTATGAAGGTGAACAAATGTGAGTCTGATCGACATTTACCGTATTTTTCCAAACCGTACGTCCCATAGGCGCACAACGGGGCTATGACCTATGTGGACGAGAGTTTGAAAGAGTTCAACTGTACATCTTGAATAATTGCATAGAGATTGACCACTACTTGAGGTTAATGATGATCCTCTAAATCAATACTATCTTTAAGTTCATGTATAATAATATAGTATAACTTGATAAAAATTAATAATTCACATGAACATGCATAGTGAACATATACAACTACTTCGCACGAATGGTGTAACTGACGTAGAAAAAATGCATGAAGGGGAATTCATCTCGTGGTTTGAACATATGGTATTACTGTAAAGCCCCATCTTATAATACGAACTTCATACCACTAAACTCCAATTGTTTTCTATCTAACATTGATATAACTATAATAATATTTTTTGATGTAGGTTGTATTGAAATATGGTGAGAATTCAGAAGAAATCTCATCAGAACTTATGCTCTGGCATGTGGTCTGTCTAGGCGGTCCGTCCAATACTTAGGATGTTTGGTGTGTAGATATAGATTTCACACAACTGACAGAGAACAATATAGGAAAACTCAAAATTGTGGGATCGTAGTCAAATGAAGCCATAGGGATGATAACATTGACTTCTACGGAATTGTATAAGATATTATAGCGTTAAAGTACATGGGAGGACCTATAGTCTGGTTGTTTAAATGTAATTGGTGGGATGTCTCAAATCCTAGGTTAGGAGTGCATAACGATGAATATTTTATGAGTTTCAATACATCTCGCACATGGTATGAGAACAATCCTTTCGTTCTCATTTGCCAAGGGAATCAAGTTTTTTATTTAGATGATCTGAAGTACAGGAACCCATGGTGGGTAGTGCAGAAGATTGCACCAAGAAATGTATATGATTTCATTCTGGAGGCAAACGAACCACATGAAGAAGTTGATAGTCCAGTAAATGAAGAAGCCTACCAAGAAAATGACTAAGATATTAATCTATTTGTTGATCTAAGCCAATATGACGTGGTCCCATTACATAGAGATGACGTTCAACCTAAAGTAATTGAGGGTGAAAGGTCAGAAGAACATAAATCAACTGAAGTGTCTAGTGAGGATGAGGGCGACTGGTCCAGCAAAACTAATAGTGAATGAATTTCAAATAGATATTTGTATAAGTATCATTGTGACGCCCCGACTCTCACATACGGAAATGCGGGACTCGTGACGTCGGGATGATGACAACACAGGTCAAGCATCCCAATGATAAGTGTTAAGTGTGTGTGTGTGTGTGTGTGTATGCAGAAAGTGTACACAAAAGCGTAGCGGATAAAATAAATAAGTCAACTACGTACCAGAATTGTAAATACAAGACTACCAAAATAAAAGTATTATAGAGAATTATACAGTTATCCGTGAAAATAAACTAAAATGCCAAATACACAAGGGATACCAATCAGAGCACTGTAGGCGAGAATCACAGGCAGGACTCTACCACCATCCCTGCTTACCACCATCCATACAGCTTGCGCTACAATAGAAGGTACAAAAGTTCATTCCATGCAATGCCACCAAACGAATGAGTGAAGGTTTCTGATATGTTTGAAAATCCTGCTTATCAGGTAATTTTGTTGCTATCTTTTTTTAATAATATATGATAAATGCATTAAACATATAGACATAATATTTTTTTAGCAATAGACTACTGTGAACAAAACAAATAGATCAAATTTAATGATACACCATCATGCAGGTTCTCGATCTTTTCATCGTTTGTCTAATAAAATGATAAGTTATTCTTGTCCCCGTTAAATATTAACATATAATACACTTTTCTGATTTAAGTTCTAATATAGATTTTCCTTTTGCAGAAAGAAGAAAGTTCTGTTGACTATGATCTGATCCAATTGTATGCTAAAGCACATAAAAATCGTGATGGTATTTGAACCAGTCCCGAAAAGACAAATTATGTAAGTTTAAATTTCTTTAATTCCATTGTCTAATAATATTTTTGTTACTTATACTAACTTTAATATTTGTTTTAGGACAAGATAATTTCTTTTAAGGAAACTGATGCAGATCCATCTAATGAATCATCTGTCGACGATGCTCAAATCTTTTTTCAAGTTCTTGGATCACATTTTGGATATTTGGGGGGCTTAGGACCTTGCGTGAAGCCATTATCAACATTATTATCCTCTTCTCGAGATAGATTGAATGACAACAAGACTAAGGAATTGGAGGAAGCAACACTTGAGATAGAACGATTGAGGTCCAAGGAAAAAGAGTTGATGACCCGATTAGATCAAGCAAAGAATCTTGAGGCGAGATTAGAAAAGAGGCTGCAGTTGAATAACCAACAAATGTTTGAAAAGTTCCAGTCAATCATGATGTCCCAAAACTCTATGCCACTACCACAATTTTAAAATTTATTTTTTCTTTAATTGTCTTTCTATTATGATGTTCCAAAATATTTGAACAATTGTGATGTTTGAATTAAAATTTGTGTAATATTAGTATGAGATTTTTAAATAAATTATGTTCTGTATGATTAATACTGTTCGAATGGTAAATAACTTGTTTGAAAGGTTAAATATCATTTATAAATCCATTCAAACAATAACAGACCCATTCGAACAAAAATTAACGCATTCGAATGACAACTGAGAAATACAGTCTGTACGTCAGTTTGAACAATAAAATATTTTTTCGAACAATATTTATATGAAAAACCTCGTCTAACCAATTGCACACATAATACGATAATATTAAAATGGAGTCGGTCACCAAAAATCTCATTTATAGTCTTTGGCGCAGTAGTCGTAGGGTCATTTGAATGACTTTCAACAAAATATTGTGATCATGGTTCTTCTATTCTTCAATTTAACAATCTTACACCACACATTTGTTAAAGAAAGGCAAGTAGGCTGTGATGTAGAGCTTCTGATTAAATTTTTTCTTGTGCTAAGGACGTTATATAAAAAATAATAATAGGGTTACTACCCTACTACTACTTATTTACTACTCAATTTGTATTAACTCTATCAGTACCCTATCACTACCCTTATATAATTATATAATAGAGTAGTAACTCTATCACTACCCTTATATAAAAGCCCAATCCCAAATTGCACTTAAGCCTCAGTCAACTAATCCCCAACAAGGCTGCAACTACGTCATACGGCTCCAAATTCTAATTAATGATCCCCTAATTTTTACTCATTTTTAACGGTGCTTAGCTTAGATCGACTAACTGGACCCCGGCGAGATAGCTTTCTTAAGGATTGGCTATCCTACTTACCTGCTTTCCTTGCCTGATTGGTCGAGTGACTTGCGTCTGTTTTGGGCCATTTGAACCACCAGAAATTTCAATATTAGTCTTTGCCGTAGCCCGTAGGTCATTTGAATGACTTTTAGCAAAATTTTAGGATCTAGTGATAAGGATATGAGTAATAATATATGTATAACATTTTTTGATAATTTTTTATATAATTATATTTTAAAATGAATATATTTATATAAATTGATATTACTTTTATAAATTATTTTATAAAAATACTCTTAATTTAAAATATAATTATATAAAAAGAATTGTATGTCTATCATTTATCCAATATTGAACTAGCCCCATGTGGATAGATGTTTATGTAGACAAAAATACTACATGTTGGCCGGAGTGGAATGATATATCCACAATCGTTTTTTATGAACCAACCAACACTTGTGAGATCGCGACAGGTTTCGAGAGCCATCGCTAGGCCGAGGGATGGCCCTTGTGGGGTGGCACTGGGCAGGCAACGAGACGCGGGTGCTAGGGTGACACGGGATGTGCAAATTCAAGGGGCGACAGAGGAGGAACGAGGGGCGGCATAGGATAGAGGGATGGGTCGCCCGGGGTGGGGCTGGACCCAATGATGGCCATTGCGAGGTGACGTAGGTGCTAGGCAACAAGGGTGCTGCAGACGCGGGATGTCATGGGATTTCGAATTGGGTATTTGTTTGGGTAAAATGAGCATTTAGAGGAAGGAAAAAAATGCCAACTAAAGTGTGCTACGGATCAGTCACGAACATAGAAGAACTCATAAGAAAATTACAGATTTTCGGGTCCACCAAATATTGGTCCTTGACTTCCGGTCTGATCAAAACTAAAAGGGTAAATTATTACAATGTATTATTTCCACACATATTCAAGTGCAAAGACTAAGAAAGTTGACCACATATATATAAATATATATATATATACACACTATACTAGGAAAGTAGATAGACGTCAGCCGTGTATCTTTACTGCTTCCTCCTATGACTCAAAGTCTTGAAAAAATATGTACATATATATTATCATTTAAAATATTAAATAATATTAATATAAATTCATTATTTAAATATTAAGTATCAAACAATGTTTACACTACAAAAAGTTACTTATTTGTGATATGTAATTTCTTGCAGAAATTATTATTTCCTGCCAAAATGAGATTCTTTTCATCGCAAATAGTTATTATTGTCTCAAATAATCCATCACAAATACTCATTTTTCTTGTAGTGTTATTTATAAGTTCTTTCACATGTTGTGGTACTTTATGCCCTCGTAGCCAAAGGTATTCAAGTCCGTGTAAGAGCACCCACATGCAATGCATGCAAAGGTGCTTGTTGTCCCTCGCCTCCGGTATGTTCGTCAGGAATGTTAACATTAGTCTTACCCACTTTACGGTATTTCTCTAATGTCACGTGTAACACCCCCTATTTTAGTGTATTTTTACTGAAGGAATTATTTTTATGGATTCAAAAATTTATTCTCTTATTTTAAAATTGTTGGATTTTAGTGGGTTATTTTTATGATTTTAATTTGGTGAAAATTATTTTTATGTGCTTTCTTAATATTTATTTATTGTTATGCATTTAAATTGCTTTTAATATTTAAATTAATTACTGTGGGATTTAATTATTTCAATTTGACTTTACCATTACGTTTAAATTATTTTATTTAACTTGTGGTTTTAAAATCGTTTCCGTTGGATCATTTTTGTGACCCAAGTTATGAGGATTGGACCTCATTTCTTTTCCCTCTATTTTTTCTTTTCCTTTTCCTTTTCCTTTCTTCTTTTCTTTTTTTCTTTTCTTTTTCTTCTCTCCTGGCTTTCCTTCCCGCGCGCGAACTCCTTCTCTCTCCTTCCGTCTGCCTGTAGCGCCGCCGTCCGCCGGCGGTGGTCGACACCACCCGGCTCCCCAGCCTCCCCAGCTGCCGACGAACACACCCCTCCAATCTCACCTCCATCCACGCCGCCGTTAAGCACCACCATCCCTTCAAAGCCGCGGCGCCACTTTCGCTCCAGCGCCGCCGTCGCGCCACCTCCGGCCACCATCTTCCTACCACTTCATCCTCGACCTCTTGGCAACCCAATGGACCCAACCCCAGCTCCGATCCGTCACCGGTGAAGCCCCACCAAGTCCATTTCTGATTTGTACATTTTTGGCCTAAAACCACCCCTTGCGCCGCCACCCACGGCAAACCACCACCACCATTGGCTTCACCGACCTCTTTAGGCCCTACCCTATCATTTTTGGGTCTTCGTTTGTCTCCGTTGAAAAGTTGGTATTTGTGACCCACGGCCACAGTGTATTTTACACTGTGGTGTTGCTCAGACGTCGCCTTTTTCAACTTCGTGATCCTCCGAAAATTGTTATATAGCACTGTAAGTATTTCTCCAAAGAATTCTTGTGAATTTAATGTATTTTTACTCTTACACATTACACTATATTTAATTTGCTGATTGGTTTTGCCGGACTGAGTCCGAGGAGTACGGGAGTCAGTTGGTTTGGTGATTGGGTTGGTTTGGTTGGATTTGGATTGGTTTGAATATTGGTGGTTGTGGATTTGTGTTGGTACATGTACATCTCATTATTTCATGCATGATCATGTTTGTAAAGAAAACTGGGTTTTCGTGTAGTGCATTCATACTCATGTGTGATTTGAAAAATTATGATTTTAGGTGAGAGTATTTTTGGGTGCGTGTGTATCACGACCCCAAGTCGAGATGGGGTATTATCTCGGTGGAGCTCCTCTGGTTACTCGGGAGCGGAATAAACTGAGTAACGTCCCCTGGATTGTTGCTGGGCGACGATGGGATCGGACGAGAGATTCGTGCCGACTCCGTGGTCCTTCTGCTGGCGGGGACTAGAGGATGCTTGGCTACGTACGCGCTGGGCGCGGAACTGGACATCGCTCGTTGCGTAGTGGGTGCTTGGCTACGTACGCGCTGGGCGCGGAACCGAGCATCACTACGAAGCCAGGAAGTGCGGATGGTCCCTAGGGGAGGCCATGGTGCATAGGTTAATAAATGATTAAATTGGCTATTTTCTGGAAAAATAGTGTGCGTGGATTTTGTGTAAACCATTTTCTGGGAAAATATTTTACGGATATTTGGGCCAATGAGATTTTGGCGTGTGTTGGAAATTTTCATTTTCGGGGAAAATGATGTTTTGAGAAAAATGCATATTTCATCATATGCATGCATGTTGGTTGCATTAAATGCATTTTATTTTCTGAGGATTGTTTGGGTCATACTTACCTGCGGTACCATTTTGTGGTAACGCAGATTTTGATGCAGATGAGGAGGAGGAGGGCGAGCCTGAGGAGACGGCTCCGCCCGAGGAGTGATCTGGGATCACTGGTTTTATCATTTTATTTTGCTTATTGTATTTTCGGGACATGTGTTAACTTTATTTTGGAAGACTGTATAACTACTTTTAAACCTCTACTAATATTTAGTTGTATCTAAATTCTGGTACTTAGTAGACTTGACTAATCCGCTGCGTTATTTTTTTTTTATTTGTATACCGTTGCATGTACACACACTGGCACTTCGTTGGGATGTGTGACCGTGTTGTCACCATCCTGGTGTCTCGATCCCCGTGTATTTCTATAAGGGGGATTGGGGGTGCCACTGGTGGTATCAGAGCAGTTCGACTCTGGGTGAAACCACATGTCCCTTAGGATAGTACCAGAAAATTATTTTTATTATTATAAAATAATAAATTTTTGTTGAAGTGGGGTAAGTTAAGTTATTTATTTTATATTATGAGTTTATTGTTATTTTATTTTATGTTAAATTATGTTATTTGATTTTATTTATGCTATTGGTTTAGTTGGTGTTTACTTTTGGTTGAGTTTAATTTTATCTGGATTTAAGCGGGGTTGAGGATTGCTTTTGACAGGAAAATGGTGAGGTACTAGAAAATTTTTCTAAGTTGTGATTTGACATTATTTAATTTAAAATATGTGGTTTTTATTGGTTTTATTTAGTTATTGTATACTACTTGTTTATTTATTTATTTTATTGTTTTATTTTATGGTATGTTATTTTATTTGTTTTAATTATTTATTATATATTATGAGTTTATGATTATTTTATTTTGTGTTAAATGAACGTATTTATGTTATTTCATGTTATTATATTTTTATTATGTTGCTTTGGATCGTGTTTGAATTGTTTAATTTAGAGTATTGTTCTATTGGCTTATTTATTTTATTGTATAATAATTTTGTTGTTATTTATTTTAGTGTATGTCATTTTATTTTATTTGTTTTATTTTATGGCGGATTATTTTATTTTTTTAATTATTTTATTGTGAACTACTTCATTGGTTTTATGCATTTTGTCGTATGTTATATTATTGATGGAATTTATTTTATTTTGTTTTGTTCGAAATTGAAAAGCGGGTTAAGGGTTGTGCTAGGACAGGAAGATGGTGCGATTGAGAAGGCCATTGTAGGGCTTGAACATTTGGTGTAGTAGGCCTGAACTCTTGGTGATTGATTTGTTTTAATATCGAGGCTCGAACATCATGGTCTGAGTGAACTCTTTGGAGTAGGAACTCGAGTTGCTGCTAAGGAGGGGAGTAGTTTTAAATTGCTTAGAATAATTGAGGTTTTAGGTTCTGTAGAATTTATGTAGTGAGTCTATGGGTAGGAGGTTGTAAGTTCAACGAATGTCAGTGTTAGATTTATGAGAAGTTCATCTAAGATTTGAGGACCCATAGTTTTTAGGAAATAAGTTATGAGATTTAAGGTGGTAGGTTCAACAAGCAATTAAATGATGACTTAGATTAGAAGTTTTCGATCTTGCCGACCTTGATAAGCAATTTGATAACATTTGGGGTTTTAGAATTTACAAGTTTTATAAGGCGAATGTTTTGGATTTAAGATCATCGATCTTGAGGATTTCAGGAAATGATTTTATCTCGGTTAAGGTTTTAGAATTTCAGAGTTGAAGGGCTGAATTAGAATAGGTTTGATGAGAGTTGAGTTATTAATGTGAGAATTTTTTTCAGGAGAGAATTCCTTTGGAGATGGAAGGTAATAATCTTGTTCGTGTATTTTATAGGGATTGAAGATGTTAATCTAGTTTGGTTAAATAATTATTTTTAGCTTGGTGTTACGGTGACAGGTTAATGATTTAATCCATATTAAATTTTAAGGAAAATAGATAGTGCGGGTTTAGGAAATGATTTTTGCTGATTTCGAGGCTATAGGTCTAGTGATGGAAATTGTAAGGATGATCACTTGTACGTTTGGAGGATTATTGGTTTTGGCTGAGGTGCATGAGATTGATGCATAGAAATGGTGTGTGTACGCATTTCGGAGGGTATAGGTTCTAGTCTTATTTTGGTTTGTAGAAAGTGACTTCGGTAAGTGTTGAATAGGAGTCGACATAATAGTACTAAGTCACAAGACCTTGGCTCAGAGTTTTTGGTGAGTTGATCGAAGTGTGCAGTTGAAGTGGGTTACTCAATGAATCATGGTTGTGAATAGTTATTGTGATTATTTTCAGGAATTAATTGTGACTTGAAGTTACTTAAGTATTTTTATTTTTATTTTCATTTTTATCTTGAGGCTATATTTACCTTTGGAGATTGAGCATCCAATTGGTTGAATTACGGACATTATTATTTAACTTGAAGATAGATTGATGGGTTGCCGTGTATAGTGTATGATGAGGTCTTAGAAGTTGAAGTTTAGGCATTAGCAGTGAATATTATAATCAGATACGTGAGTCAATAAATCCTTAAGATTCATAGGTGTTGTGCAATGGCTTTTGGTAGATTGAATATTTAAGCAGTATGGCTTGCATTGAGATTTAAATAGTGAAATGCTATTGAAGGAACTAGTCGTGTTAATGCTAGCTTATATGAGTAGAAATAGGTGGCCGAGTTACCAAGAAGGTTTTAATAATGTTTTGATGTAGTCAATGGTGGTTCGTAGTGAGTTTAGTCTTCGCTAGATTAGATATTGTTCGTAATGTAAATGATGAGCTTTTGGGTTTAGGTTGTTAGGTAGGAGTTTATAGGCACTTTTATTGGTTGGTCGGATTGGAATCGAGCCTTTTAAGGTATGCTCTTTATTGTAGATGAGATGGATGTATTTTGGGTTGAGGTTGCTTATTTCCAATTTGAGATGCTAAGGTTGTTTGATATTGGTTTTCTGTCAATGATCATGAATGTATTTTATGGAATTTGAGTTTGATCAAGGTTGCGGGAGTTAATTGAGGAATTTGAGTTATAACTCGTGGTTTTGGGAAAGAGAGTATTTTCTGCCAAAATGTGATAAGAGTTGGTCAGTAGGAATGAAGCCACCTTGAACTCGATGGTGTTAGTTTTATGAGGACATAAATTTTATGCATGTGGCGAATATCAGAGTGCGCAGCAACAGCGTGATATTTTTGTTATAGACAGGAGTTCAGATTGTTCTGATTTTGAGGAATTAGTAGTGACTTGAAATTTTGAGAAGATTATTGTAATTGGAGATTAATCATTTGGTTGTGCAAAATCTGTTACTGATGGTTAACATTGGAAGTGGCTATTAGGTTTCCAATAGTAAAATTCAATGAAGGTTTACAAGTTGTAGCATAGAAGTTGATCAAGGTTGGCGCATATTATTGTAAGGGCTATTACTCATTGGAATTTACTGGATATTGTATTAAGGTCCTTGTGGAAGATAAGATTGTGAATAGCATAGTCACCCTAGGAATACAGGTCGTGAGGTGCCGTTGGGGGACTAAAATGAGTATGTTGGATAATGCCATGTTCCTTGAGGAATGTGCCACGTGCCATCAAGTTAAGGTTGAGCATCAAGGTAGACTTCAACCTCTCCCTATTCCAGAGTGGAAGTGGGATGATATTTCTATGGATGTTGTGGGTTTGCCGAGGACCCCTAATGGAAAGAATTCAATTTGAGTGATTGTTGATCGGTTGACCAAGAGTGCCCATTTCTTGCTTGTTAATAATACGGACTCTTTGGGTAAGTTGACTCGGATATATGGCAAGGAGGTAATGCGTTTGCATGGAGTACCCAAGAGTATCGTGTTGGATCCGGGACCCACGGGTTACGTCCCATTTTTTTGAAAGAGTTGCAAGCAACCTTAGGCACTAAGTTGAAGTTTAGTACTGCGTATCACCCACAAACAGATAGCTAATCAGAGCATACTAATCAAGCTCTTGAGGTTATGTTGTGGTCTTGTGTCATGGAAATTCATGGAAGTTGAGAGAATCATCTGCTGCTATTTGAGTTTGCTTATAATGACAATTTTCATTCCTCCATTCGGATGGCCCCATATGAAGCTTGGTATGGAAGGAAGTGTAGATCGCCTTTATGTTGGGATGAAAGTTGGCGAGAGCAAACTGGTTGGGCCTAAGATAAGTCAAGAAATGAAGGATCAAGTTCAGTTTATAAGGACTAAAATGGCGGAAGCGCAAAGTCGCCATAAGAGTTATGCAGATACGAGAAGAAGAGACGTATCCTTTGAAGTAGATGACTGGATTTATTTCAAAGTCTCTCCTATGAAAGGCGTTAAGCGCTTTGGTAAGAAAGGAAAACCTAGCCCGAGATATGTTGGCCATTTTTCAGATCGTAGGGAAGGTTTGGCTGGTTGCTTATAGAGTGGCCTTACCGGACTATTTTGGCGGTATGTTCTTAAGTCTGCTCTTAGTTGAATCTTATTCTTGTCTTAGTCTTAATGTTGACCTTGTCAATTTCAAGGACGAAATTTTATTTAAGGGGGGAGAATGTAACACCCTGTATTTTAGTGTATTTTTACTGAAGGAATTATTTTTATGGATTCAAAAATTTATTCTCTTATTTTAAAATTGTTGGATTTTAGTGGGTTATTTTTATGATTTTAATTTGGTGAAAATTATTTTTATGTGCTTTCTTAATATTTATTTATTGTTATGCATTTAAATTACTTTAAATATTTAAATTAATTACTGTGGGATTTAATTATTTCAATTTGACTTTACCATTACGTTTAAATTATTTTATTTAACTTGTAGTTTTAAAATCGTTTCCGTTGGATCATTTTTGTGACCCAAGTTATGAGGATTGGATCTCATTTCTTTTCCCTCTATTTTTTCTTTTCCTTTTCTTTTTCCTTTCTTCTTTTCTTTTCTTTTTCTTCTCTCCTGGCTTTCCTTCCCGCGCGCGAGCTCCTTCTCTCTCCTTCTGTTCGATTTTTCGTCCGCCTGTAGCGCCGCCGTCCGCCGGCGGTGGTCGACACCGCCCGGCTCCCCAGCCTCCCCAGCTGCTGAAGAACACTCCCCTCCAATCTCACCTCCATCCGCGCCGCCGTTAACCACCACCATCCCTTCAAAGCCGTCGCGCCACCTCCGGCCACCATCTTCCTACCACTTTATCCTCGACCTCTTGGCAACCCAATGGACTCAACCCCAGCTCCGATCTGTCACCGGTGAAGCCCCACCAAGTCCATTTCTGATTTGTACATTTTTTGCCTAAAACCACCCCTTGCGCCGCCACCCACGGCAAACCACCACCACCATTGGCTTCACCGACCTCTCTAGGCCCTACCCTATCATTTTTGGGTCTTCGTTTGTCTCCGTTGAAAAGTTGGTATTTGTGACCCACGGCGACAGTGTATTTTACACTGTGGTGTTGCTCAGACGTCGCCTTTTTCAACTTCGTGATCCTCCGGAAATTGTTATATAGCACTGTAAGTATTTCTCCAAAGAATTCTTGTGAATTTAATGTATTTTTGCTCTAACACATTACACTATATTTAATTTGCTGATTGGTTTTGCCGGACTGAGTCCGAGGAGTACGGGAGTCAGTTGGTTTGGTGATTGGGTTGGTTTGGTTGGATTTGGATTGGTTTGAATATTGGTGGTTGTGGATTTGTGTTGGTACATGTACATCTCATTATTTCATGCATGATCATGTTTGTAAAGAAAACTGGGTTTTCGTGTAGTGCATTCATGCTCATGTGTGATTTGGAAAATTATGATTTTAGGTGAGAGTATTTTTGGGTGCGTGTGTATCACGACCCCAAGCCGAGATGGGGTATTATCTCGGTGGAGCTCCTCTGGTTACTCGGGAGCGGAATAAACTGAGTAACGTTCCCTGGATTGTCGCTGGGCGACGATGGGATCGGACGAGAGATTTGTGCCGACTCCGTGGTCCTTCTGCTGGCGGGGACTAGAGGATGCTTGGCTACGTACGCGCTGGGCGCGGAACTGGACATCGCTCGTTGCGTAGTGGGTGCTTGGCTACCTACGCACTGGGCGCGGAACCGAGCATCGCTACGAAGCCAGGACGTGCGGATGGTCCCTAGGGGAGGCCATTGTGCATAGGTTAATAAAGGATTAAATTGGCTATTTTCTGGGAAAATAGTGTGCGTGGATTTTGTGTAAACTATTTTCTGGGAAAATGTTTTACGGATATTTGGGCCAATGAGATTTTGGCGTGTGTTGGAAATTGTCATTTTCAGGGAAAATGATGTTTTGAGAAAAATGCATATTTCATCATATGCATGCATGTTGGTTGCATTAAATGCATTTTATTTTCTGAGGATTGTTTAGGTCATACTTACCTGCGGTACCATTTTGTGGTAACGCAGATTTTGATGCAGATGAGGAGGAGGAGGGCGAGCCTGAGGAGACGGCTCCGCCCGAGGAGTGATCTGGGATCACTGGTTTTATCATTTTATTTTGCTTATTGTATTTTCGGGACATGTGTTAACTTTATTTTGGAAGACTGTATAACTACTTTTAAACCTCTACTGATGTTTAGTTGTATCTAATTCCTGGTACTTAGTAGACTTGACTAATCCGCTGCGTTATTTTTTTTTTATTTGTACACCGTTGCATGTACACACACTGGCACTTCGTTGGGATGTGTGACCGTGTTGTCACCATCCTGGTGTCTCGATCCCCGTGTATTTCTATAAGGGGGATTGGGGCGCCACATCACGCCTCTAGTAATGTCTCGACCTTGATGAGATTGTACTGTTAACTCTATAAAATATTTAGTTATTTACCTTGTGTCAATTATCAATTATCTTAATTGGAAAAAAATGAGTATTAGAGTAGACATTTACTTTGTTCTGTAGAGTCAATCTCTAGTGGTGAATCAAACAGAGAGCTAGGAACAGGTAGAGATATGATGCGAATTTCATTCCTCTTCGGTGGCATAATTTTGAGATACTGTGTAAAGTGAACATAAAACCGGTCAATCATTTGTATCATTTTCATTTATTGATTCGCTCTCATCATCTCTAGAAACTTTAGATGACTAAAATTTTACTCAACTGTCGCATCAACAATTTCAACCTTAATATATTCCCTATGTAATAAGATCATCTCATATTGGCTCAAATCCACAAATAAGTTAAAGACGGGTTAACTCTCTAGGTATGATTCTTGAGTAGACGGATCATCTTTTTCATCATCTTGTCCCTCCACCTTAGCGATAACGTCATATATATTTCTTAGAGAAAACTTTTGTATTACTCGTCATTGATTTCCTAACTCAAGATCTTCTAAGTAGAACACTTGAGATGCTTGGGAAGCCAAAATAATAAGATCATCTTCATACTATTTTTTTGATGTATTAATACTCACAAAATATTCAACATGGCATTTTTCCCTTTAAGGATTGTTTAAATCCCACCAATCACACTTAAATAGATATACCACAAACTCTCCCAAATTTCTCATTCCAATTATATCGACAATAACCCCATAGAAATTAACGCTGTCTCCATCATGACTTCGTTCGACTAGGACACCACTATTTTATGTTTTCCTATAGCGTTCTCGATCCATTGTGTGATACTTACTTCTTCGAGAAATACATGCAGAATATCGAGCAGTACGTCTCGAGGGGCCACACGCTAGTGCATATAGTTCGTCCGATATATCGTTTGGATTACTTGCAAGTATTTGTACAACCTACTTATTAAATAAAGAATAAACATCCAAAAATAAACAATCTAATGTATTTTTTAATCTAGTGCAAGCTCGCATCTGTAATGTCATTACCCATTGTTTAAAACATTTTAGGAACTCCTCTTCATTTTTCTGGTTTATATCATTTACTCTCAGTTCTTTGAGCACGTTAATATGATCATTGAAATTAAACAATACCAAAAAAATTATATTCGTATAATTTTCTAAAGTAAATTACAATATTAATTAAAAAATAATATAAACTTATTTCAAGTAGCTCTCTATCTCAGAGTAATTGTTTAGCACGTACCACTGAGTTTTCTTGAACTCTCTTTCACACAAATCATAATCACACACTGCATTAAGTGGACGTACTTGCTGGGAAAACACAAAAAACCCGTTTCGTTGTCTTGCTTGGTCAACTTCGAAGTTTTTTTCCGGCTGATCAAATCTCTTGTCAACGCCTTGGAAGTATTTGGAACAGAATGTATGCCATTCATCATCAATATATATTTCTGCAATTGATAATTTTGGTGAGCCTTATTTTTTAAGTATTAATTATAATTTTTTTGATAATAATTTTTTTATACTATTCTTATTTTAAGTATTTTGTATTTTTACTATTGTTTTATACTATTTTCATATTAAATATTAAGTATTTTTTAAGACTATTCTCATTCTAACTATTCTAATTAAATATGTTAAGAGTTTGTTAATATTTGTTTTACTATTATTATGTTTAGTATTTTTTTAAGTAATTGTTTTTTAAGTATTAATTTTAATTAAAATTAATTATTTTTTTAAGTAACTGTTTTAATTTAAATATTAATAATTTTTATGTTTATTATTTTTTGGGTATTAATTATAATTTAACTGCTTGAATTAAATGTTTTTGAATACTCAAAAGCTTGTCGGAAGAAGTCATAACAAGATTAGAAATCAAGACTAAGAAAGTTGACCATATATATATATATATATATATATATATATATATATACATAAGAAAATTACATATTTTCGGGTCCACCAAATATTGGTCCTTGACTTCCAGTTCTCTGTCTATTATAACTAAGGGTAAATTATCACAATGTGTTATTTCCACACATATTAAAGTGCAAAGTAGATATATAGACGTAAGCCGTGTATCTTTACAGCTTGCTCCTTTCACTGTGTGTCAATATTTGGTGCGGCTTTATCTTGTTGGCTGCATTGATTGGGTGCACGAGGAATAATTAACACTTGGAAATTAAGAAAAGAAAGAAAAAGTTAATGTAGTGGACAGCGCATTTAGAAAAAGATAGGCATGATTGGATTAATTAATAATGTAAGCATTTAGAAGAAGCTTAAAAAATAAATATTCCTGTTGCAAGTGTGATATAAAGCTGCAGAATTAATTTTTTTTCTTGTGATAAGGATGCTGGTCTGAAGGATGTTGAGGCTTGATTTCAAGTGACTTCTGTCTAATTTGCTTTTTCCTGTACTGACTAATTCGCGTCTAACCTACTGCCGCAAATAACACGATTATATTAAAAATGGAGTCGATCACCAAAAATCTCATTTATTTATTGAGAAAATAATAAGTGTGATATAAAGCTAATGAATAAATTTTCTCTCGTGATAAGGACGTATAATAGTACTGGATCGATACTTTTGCAGATGAAAAGTTAAGACAGACTACGCGTCGGCCGAAGTGGAAGGTGACCTAAGAAGTCACCCTTCAGCCATTAATTAATTCATCCCTGTCTAAATATATAGAAAAAGCAATGACACACAACTTATATTTTTAAAAGGAGTATATTTATGTTATAAAAATATTTTTTTATTAAATATAATTGTATAAAAATTCGTTGAAATAAAAATAGCAAGGACTAGCAGATTTTTAAACAACCTTACATATATACTTCTTATCTCCATGCATTCGATCCACGTTGATATAACGTTGTCTTCATGATTGTTAAACATAAACTTAATTATTTAAATATTATATTTTAACACTTCTCGAATTAGACTACTATAAATAAATAAGTCATTAACATATGAATATTTAGTTAAATTGAATAACGGGTACAACCAAGATTCAAACTTTGTATTTTTACTGGATTAAATCACCACTTTATCGGTATAATTAATTACTTAAATTATACCTTCACAATCACCAAATTAAATCTTAAATTAGTTTAAAGATTCTATATAATCTAACATAAGTTGTATGTTCAGGAAACGTTAAATATGACAAATTAAATATGAATCACTTATGACCATATATAGGTTGTATCCGACTAATTATTATGTTTAATGCTTTATAAGAAATGCCCGATATGAAAAAGATTATAAAAATAAATTTATAAATTAATGTGGCTCAAGTTGTGTTACATCAAATTGTAAAATTCCTTTAATAGCAATGCAGACGTTTTACATTAATTAGGTAATACCAATTTCTAAATTTACTTTTGTAAGATGTAATTAAAAAAATGATAAAACGAAAAACATTAAACAAGCTAGGCTTTTCAATGTAACGAAATTTGTGCATCAAGAAAACAGAATAATTTATAACATTTTTGTAGGAGGATTTCTGAAACGAAATATGCTCTTTATCGAGGTATATTTAAAAGAAATATGGATAAATTTAATTCTTTTAACATTTTATAGGATTTTTACCTATTTTGGAAAATTTAGTTCCGTATTTTAGAAGAACTGAAAGAAATATGCTCTGCATGCATGTTTAATGCTAAACCTTATTAGGGGCCACGCGTTTTTAAGACCAAAAAAAGTAACTTTTTTACACTGAAAAAAAGTACTAAAAAGTGTCAAACGCTTCTACACTTTTTTACGGATTTTGGAGTCCATGCACCGAATATATGTCATTGACTTGCAGTAGTCTATCTGATCTTAATTAATGTTTGGCATTGTAACACTAGAAAATTAGGGAAACAAAGAAAAAGTTTTTATTTTTTATTTTTTTTTATAAGAAATAGACTTCATTTCAACTATAAATGAAGTTACAGCTATCACAAGTCAATACAGAAAAAACTGAATACAAGCCAAACTATATATCTATTGTACGTCTTTCTGCATACAAATTTTTTTGCGACAGACATTGTCTTAATTTCTAGACATTCTCATAAGAGAGTGATACTCTTTGTTATAAACAGAGATAAAGCCATCTCCCACATCCAAAAGAGATGGGGTATCCAACCACCCTATCCAAAAGAAGGGGTTTCTTTGCTATGAACATAAGTCTAATAGCTTATTTCTTTTATTAAAAAATAAACAAACCAACATTACAAAATTACAAAAAGCCATCATCCTCCAAAAGGAGGAGAAGGAGATAAAACAAACAAACGCTAAATAAACTACACATGGGATGAAGAAACACATGGACCCTTTTGTTTAGGAAAGAAAGAAAAAGTTAACGTAGTGGACATCGCATTTAGAAAAATATTGGCAATATTGGATTAATTAATGTTAGCATTTAGAAGAAGCTTACATTATCGCTCGTTAACTTCTCTGACTTCCATCAGCAATGGTTGACTTCACTTCCCTTATATAATTAGTAGCTTATAAACACCGGCCCGTTATTATCCAGCTCACTACTGCCATCATTTCACGCTTCTTCATAAACATTATCCTAATTCTCTATACTGCACTCATGGTGCTCATAGGAAATCTGTTCCCTCTATTGCTATTGGGTTTTCTATTTGTGCAGTACTCATGCATGTTTCAATTGATCCAATCTTTAAGCAATTTTACTGACCAATCTGCTCTCATTGCCTTTAAATCTCAAATCAGTTCTAGTCCAAATGAAACCCTCTTGGCTACTAACTGGTCCACTGCACCAAACTCAATCTGCAATTGGATTGGGATCTCCTGCAGTCGACGTAGGCAAAGAGTCACTGCTTTGGACCTTTCCTACATGGGTCTCCATGGCACCATTTCTCCTCATATTGGTAACCTCTCCTTCCTAGTCTCACTTGATCTTTCTAACAACAACTTCTTTGGTTTTATTCCACAAGAGATCAGTCGTCTACATCGCTTGAGAATACTCTTGTTGGATTCCAACCAATTGGAAGGAAGCATCCCTCCTACTATTCAGAATTGTCGAAAGCTTCTCAAGGTAAGTTTTGGTATGAACCATCTTATTGGTGCAATTCCATCGTCCCTCAACAACCTGTCCACATTAAAGGTCTTGAATTTGCAGTACAATAGTCTCACTGGTCCACTTCCTTTAGTCATATTTAACATATCTTCCCTGAATGTTTTTGCTGTTACGTCTAATCATATCTTAGGAGCTCTTCCGAATGATCTTTGTAGCCACTGTCCCAATCTTAGAGGACTTTATTTCTCTCAAAACAAATTTGGCGGTCAGCTCCATTCACAATTTAATAATTGTGGGGAGCTTGTAATTTTATCTTTGTCATTCAATAAATTCGATGGGAGTATTTCAAAAGCTCTAATTGGCAGTTTGCAAAAGCTTGAAGTCCTATATCTTGGAACTAACAGTTTCACTGGTATCATACCTTCTACCATATGTAATTTGTCAAGGTTGCAAGAATTCGGAATTGAGTTTAACCACATCCAAGGAAGCATTCCGACTGATTTGTGGCATCTTCCGAAATTAACTTATTTGTATTTGGGAAGGAATAACTTCAAAGGGGGGGTACCTCAAAAAGTCTTCAACCTTTCTTCTTTAAAACTTATCTCCTTCGAGGAAAATTCCCTATCTGGTTATCTTCCATCACTAGATTCGGGGCAATCTTGCCCTAATCTTGAAATAATCGCACTTGGTATCAACAAACTCAGTGGTCATATCCCATCCTATATTTCAAATTGTTCCAAGCTCATCGTTGTAGACTTTGCTGCAAACTTCTTCTTCGGACCAATTCCCAAAAGTCTTGGAAACTTGAATTACCTCCAACAACTTTCTTTGGGTGGAAATCAGTTAATAGGCGGAGAGGCTAGAGATCAAGAGCCGAATTTCATTTCATCTTTATCCAATTGTAGATCTTTGAGAGATTTAGACGTAAGCTATAATCCATTGGATATAATACTTTCGTCTTCCATTCAAAACTTTTCGGCTTCCATTCAAATCTTTGTTGCAAACAATTGCCAAATAAGGGGTCATATTCCTACGGGAATGAGTTTTTTGAAAGGCTTGAGCTGGCTTGATTTGGGAGGTAACAATTTGATTGGAAATATCCCTTTCACATTCGGTGGTTTGGAAAGATTACAAAGATTGCATCTCTACAATAACAGGATTGAAGGATTGATTCCACAAGAGATATGCCAATTAAGGAATTTGGGAGAGCTAGATCTCTCAATCAATAGAATCTCTGGAGTCATCCCAAATTGCATTTCAAACCTCAGTCTACTAGTACAGCTAAACTTGAGTTCTAATAGACTCGAATCGTCAATACCATTAAATATATGGGGCCTCGAAAATCTATTGTTCTTGGATCTGTCATCAAATTCCCTTTGTGAACATTTGTCTTTGAACATGACAAAATTGGACACTCTTGAATATCTGAATTTGTCAAGAAATGAAATTACTGGAGAAATTCCAAGTATAGTTGGAGCATTTGAAAGCCTGAGGTATCTTGACTTTTCAAACAACTCCTTTCAAGGAGGCATTCCGCAATCTTTTGGTAACTTAAAAGGGTTAGATCTCTTAGATCTTTCTTACAACAATCTTTCTGGTGTCATTCCTAGATCTCTTGAGGCACTTCCATATCTCAAATACTTGAATTTATCTTTCAACAAGCTAGTAGGAGAGATTCCATCCGGTGGTCCTTTTGTGAACCTCACGGCGGAATCATTTTCAGGAAATAGTGCACTTTGTGGGAATCCAATTTTCGAAGTTCCACCTTGTCCAACGATTCCTACCTACCAACAATCAAAGATGAAAAATATTTTGATCAAATGTATTCTTCCTGTGATTGCGTCAGTTATAACTGTGGTAATGTTGGTTTATTTGCTGAGAAGACTTCGGAAGAGTAACATGGAGATACCGACTTCACTTAATGCATTTCCTGCATTGGAACAAAGAATGATATCATATCAAGAGCTTTGCCAAGGGACAAACAACTTTTGTGAAAGCAACTTGCTGGGAGTCGGAGGTTTTGGCTCTGTGTACAAAGGAATACTTTTTGACAGGACAATTGTTGCAGTAAAAGTTCTAAATTTGCAATTGTCAGGTGCTTTCAAAAGTTTTGATGCAGAATGCAAGGTGTTACGTGCAATTCGACATAGAAATCTTGTTAAGGTTATCACTACATGCACTAATCCCGAGTTTAGAGCGTTGGTGCTAGAATACATGTCGAATGGCAACCTTGAAAAATGGTTATACTCTCATAACTACTGCTTGGATCTTCTACAGAGAATAAATATTTTGGTTGATGTTGCGTCAGGCTTAGACTATCTCCACCACGGTCAATCGGAATCTATATTACATTGTGATTTGAAGCCTACAAATATCCTTTTGGATGAGGGCATGGTTGGACATGTTAGCGATTTTGGCATTGCAAAGATTTTAGTCAAAAACAAAGACGCAACATACACCAAAACTCTTGGTACCATTGGCTACATCGCACCAGGTATGTACGTACATGAATTTAATTTGCTTTTTTAATTATCAAGAGGATAAATAACAGGTTGCTGATCTTATAAATTTTTGGTAACAACTTGCTTGGCAATTTTCCTCATCTTAGATAGTCTTATAGTCGATAAACTCATATGAATATGAACTAACATATTCATATGAAACAAATCCCAAACAAATTTAACAAGGTGAATATATGTTTTCATAAGGTAGTTTTGGTCGAACACCACCTAGTATGCTATGAAGAACTCAAGTTTAGCTCTATGTGCAATTGTTTTTTAGAAATAAACCTATGTGGGATGCTTTTATTAGGAGGATACTCTGTTAATTTTTCCATCCATAATTAATATTAACAAAAAGCAAATTGCCCAATCAGTGACTGGCCGCTCGCTTTGGCCACCATGTGATCAGTGGCTCAATTCTGGCCCATCTCACAGCCACAAAGGTTGCCTTCAAGATTTTCTTAACATTTTTTTAAATGTAAGATATTTTTCTTATAAAATTTAATTTCCTATTTTAAAACAATCAAACTAAAGTTTTTTTAAAAATAAAAAATAAAGTCTATATGTCATGGCTGTCTTGGATTAAGTTGTGTTTTATGTTAACGTTTATGGCTGGAAAAAGTAACGAATAGAGTTCTATAACTCCATTTCTAATAAACATATACCAACGAGAATTATTTCTCAAAGAAAATACACAAGGTGATAAACCTAAGTATCCCATATCACAAGACTGTTTGACCATAATTCCCTTTTATTAAAAGAACAGTGAATTTAAAAATATAGCACGTCAAAGTATCAAAGAAACCATAAATATTAAACCGAGATCTATGAAAGCAAGTAAAATAATGAACACGGATTTTGGTTATTTCTCAATCACTGCTTATAAATTCCTGTGATTTACCCACTCGATCTCTATCTACAAATTAATATAGTTATCTACAAATTAATATTGTAGGCTTAGCTTTTAATGCTTTACATGTCACAAAGTGTTCTCTCATGCATAAAAAATATGAATTTATTTATTTATACGCATATGAGTATATACACACTGATCAAGACACGTGTGAATTATTACTTAATTATGTCATTTTATTAAGACATAAGTCTCTAACTTAAATGCCTTCTTGACAATTTGTGAGTATTTTTAGAATATGGATTTGAAGGGAAGGTATCCATCAAAACCGATGTCTACAGCTATGGCATAACATTGTTGGAGATGATCACCAGGAAGAAACCCACAGACGACATGTTCGCTGGAGACTTTACTTTGAGGCAGTTCGTAAATGCATCCATTCCAGATAGAATGATAGAAGTTGTGGATGAAGGTTTACTAAGAATAGAAGATGGAAGAGACACCATTGCCTTGCAAAGTATCCTTTCATCAATCTTGGACTTAGGCTTGAGGTGTTCTGAAGAATTACCAGATACAAGAATGAATATCAAAGACGTGTTGGTCAAGCTTAATAAAATCAAATCGACTTTCTTTTAGAACAGAAATAGGGTTACTAGACATACTTGACCTTAATTAATTTGTTTCGCATGTTTTATGTCTTTTTAATATCGTGAAGTAATTATGAGTGGTATGTATGTAACATGTTTGTATCAACATTTATGCTTAAAGTAATGGCTTGAGACTCTACTCTTCTTCCATCTCCTTGAACTTTTTATTAAGCTCATTTCCTTTATTACCTTACGTAAATCCCGGCCAGAAGGTGCACAACCAACATTCTTTTGTTTAAGTTATTTTCTGTTACTCTTAGTTACCAACATTCATTTGCTTGTGAAACTTCTTTAACCAGGAGAACCGTCTTCAAATGGGTTGAAACTTGAAAGCGGTAATCTTTACGCTACCTTCTACTTCTTGTTTAATTCTATAACTCTCAGAGAACCAAACAAAGAAAAGGAATTGAATTGGAAAAGAGTTTCCGAGAAAATAGTAGAGGAAATGAATCCAAATTGAATGAGAATATTGAACTTTCAAATTAGTAACAGTATGTTGGTCAAGCTTAATAAAATATACAAGAATGGATATCAAAGACGTGTTGGTCAAGCTTAATAAAATCAAGTCAACTTTTTTTGAGAACAGGAACAGGGCTACTAGACATACTTGACCTTAATTTGTTTCGTATGTTTTATGTCTTTTTAATATCGTGAAGTACTTATGAGTGGTATGTAACATGTTTGTGTCTTTAAATTATGTTTCTGTTACTCTTAATTACCAACATTCATTTGCTTGTGAAACTTCTTTAACCAGGAGAATTGTCCTTAGATGGGTTGAAACTTGAAACTAGTAATCTTTATGCTACCAGCTTCTACTTCTTGTTTAATTCCAAAATTCTCAAAGAACCAAACAAAGGAAAGGAATTGAATTCGAAAGGAATTCAAATTGAATGAGAATAATGACTATTGATTAATTTCTTATTTCCAAGTGACAGAGTTAAAACAGAGAGAGAGAGAGAGAGAGAGAGAGAGAGAGAGAGAGAGAGAGAGAGAGAGAGAGAGAGCACCGACTTGAGAAGAATGTGAAAATGGTCATTTTATTCAAAGAATCAAAATCTATCAAAGTACTTTTATTGGGAGATTGTTAGAGATTGTGTTGTTAAAATCACAAGGATGAGATTCTCAATTTGTCAAAATCGATGGATCTGACTTGAGAATACTTAGAAAATAGATGGAGCTCACCGCCTTTTCTCCCAACGGTTTGTAACAAAAAATTTCAAATCGTAACATAATTACTAGTTGGAAAAGGGAAAATATAGTACTAATCTCAAATATGTCTACTAAATGTGTCCACTGATATATATATATATATATATATATATATATATCTTAATGGTTAAAGAATGGACTATTAGTGAATTTATATATTTTTCTTAATAATTAAAGATGTTTAAAAAATTCTTAAAAAAGAAAAAAAAAATCATTTACATATTTGAAATGCATATTTATTGTGCACCCTAGAATTATCCTTTTATTTGAGCCCCATATAGCCAAGGAGTTCCATTTACCGACGTTAGCTAGGGTATATTGTCAAGATCACCCCGACACAGGCAAGGCCCAATTCGAGGCCCAAGCCCAATATTTATATAGAAACATTCTTTCTAGCAGCGTTTAATTGATGAGTAATTTTACATATAACCGTAAAGTGTGCAACCGTCGCGTAATTGCTTTGAAAAAGAGTGGGGTCTGCTATTAAAAAAATAATTTTTTTCATGTGGGTCCCTTGTTTTATTCACTTTTTTCAAAGCGATCATGCGACGGTTACACAATTCACGGTTGCAAATATATTTTCTCTTAATTGATAAGTGTACAAACTACTAGGACAAAGGAAAGAGGAAAGCTCCTTTCCTCTCTCTACGGCCAAGTCTTGGAGTACTCGCCTACAAAAATAAAATAAAATCTTGGAGTACTCAAGCCTCATCTACATGAGGAGTGTGAAGGAAAGAAGATATAAGAAGATGTCTACCAACAGTTCCGCATTTACAGTACGTTTCTTGCACTGTACAAGATTTTCCCAACCTCTTTGTCTTTGTCTTCCCTACATGACAATAGGAAAAGAAAGGGAGAAAAAGAGTGTGCAAAATACCGTTGTTGTTGCGCTGCAAAAGTGTCGTACAATATTGTCTATTCGTTTGAACTTAGGTAGCTTCTATAATGATATGACAAACTCTTTTGTTACGATTATAATACTTCTTTTCACTAACGTTTCCTGATTTCAAAATGGTCAGATTAGCCAGAGATTAAAGGCTGTTACTTTTTTTTTTTACCTTTTTTTTTAGGGTGGGGGGTTTAGTGGGTTATAAATATTATTTTTCACTTGGATTTATGATAGATAATTTTGGGTTCATCATCAATGCTTAAAGTAATGGCTTGAGACTCTACTCTTCTTCCATCTCCTTACACTTTTCATTGAGCTCATTTCCTTTATTACCCTACGTAAATCTCGGCCAAAAGGTGTATATATGTACAGCCAACATTCTTTTGTTTCACAACCGAATTGAATGAGAATATTGACTATTGATCAATTTCTTATGTCCAAGTGATAGAGCAAAAACAGAGAAGGAGACGGAGACAGAGAAGACTGACTTGAGAAGAATGAGAAAATGGTCCTTTTATTCAAAAAATCAAAGTCTGTCAAAGTTCTTTGATTGAGAGATTGTTAGCGATTATGTTGTTACATGCACAATTTGCAGAGAAAAATGTAGAACCATTACCTGTTACAGATCCTGTTTGGCTAAGAAGATATATGCGCATCCAGCATATAAGCAGGGATGAGATTCTCAATTTGTCAAAATCTAATGCATCTACACCCACACTAACAAAATTCATCTACCCTAAGAGCATTGGCATTGATTCATCAAAGTCATCTCTAAGATTTAGCTAAGTACACTTTTTACACAAAACTAAAACTCTTCAAGATATAACCCCAAGTTGGATTAACCAAAATAATAATGTAATATTAATTTTTTAATAATAATATTTTTGAAAACATTTATAACAAAAACCATGAAGGTGCAAAACAAAGTGCCTCGACCTTCATCCCAAAGAAAGAATACCGAATAATCTGTAGTAGCAAAATAGTGGCTAAAAAATGACTTATCGTATTCTTTTCCAAAGTATATTTTTTTTTCTTGGATGAATTCTTTTCTACCCTATGTTCTGCAATATAAATAAATCAATATAATTATAACTTGTATCAGGCTCCAGTACGTTTTGAGGAAAAACGAATACAATTCCCAGCTCTTTACTCCATTTCAGTATATAAAGAGTACCTTGAAGCACAATAGGGTTGACATCTCACATGTTTATATCTTAGGCTAGGAACTGCATTTTTAACTTTTATTCAAACAATCATTGTAACTCATTCTCCATGGATTCAAGATCTTACTTCAAACTCTAAATTTTTAAAAGTACTTAATGTAACACCCCGTATTTTAGTGTATTTTTACTGAATGATTATTTTTATTTATTCAAAAATTTATTTTCTTGTTTTAAAATGATTGAATTTTTAGTTGGGTTATTTTTATGATTTTTAGTTTACGAAAATTATTTTTGAAGTGCTTTCTCTAAATTAATTATTGTTATGCGTTTAAATTTCTTCTAAAATTAAATTAACTTATTGTTGGGTTTAATTATTTATTTTCATTTTAATCGTTACGTTTGAATTATTTTATAGTACTTTTTGTTTTAAAATCATTCCCGTTGGATCATTTTTTAGACCCAAGATGTGAGGATTGAAGCTCATTTATTTCCCTACATTTTCTCTTTCCTCTTTTATTTTTCTTCTTTTTCTTTCTTTCTTTTTTCTTTTCTTCCATGGCTTCTCCCACGCGCGATCCCTCTCCTTTCTCTCCCGTGCGTCGATCTCTTCTCCCCCAGCCCTGCCGCCTCATTTTGCCGTGAGCGACACTGCCCACCCCTTCAGCTTCCCCACCTGCCGGCGACACTCCCCCTCCATTTCCAGCTCCTCCATTGCCGCCGTTAGCCACCACGAACTACTCCAAGCAGCGGCGTTCCGTGTGCTCGCGCGCCGCCTTCGCGCCACCACCGGCCACCATTTCTTCACCACTTCATCCTCGACCTCCTAGAAACCCAATGGACCCAACCCCACCTCCAATCCGTCACCGGTGAAGCACATTCATCAACATTTCCGATTTGGGTATGTTTGGTCTTCTACCGTTGCCCACGCCGCCGCCCATGGCCAACCATCGCCACCACTAGCTTCACCGACATCCCTAGTTCCTACCCTATTAATCTCGGGTCTCCGTTTGCACCCGTCCAAAAGTGAGTTTTTGGGACCCACGGCCACAGTGCACTAGGCACTGTTTTGTTGCTGCTTCTTGCACCTCCGTGATCCCCCAGAAATTATTATATAGCACTGTAAGTATTTTCCAAAGAACTATTGTGATTTAAATATATTTTTACACTAACTCATTATACTGTATTTGGTTGAACATGCTGGACTGAGTTCGAGGAGTACGGGGGTTGGATGGATTAGTGGAGGAAGTTTGTTTGTGATTGGATTGTGTTGGCAATTGTTGGTTGGGATTTGTGTTGTTCATGTACATGGCATATATGCACGCACGATCATGTTTGTAAATGAAACTAGGTTTTCGTGCATTGCATTCATGTTCGTGTGTCTATTGAAAACTGGGTTTTCATGTGGGAATATTTTTCGGTGCGTGTGTATCACGACCCCAAGCCGAGATGGGGCATTATCTCAGTGGAGCTCCTCTGGTCACTTGGGAGCGTAATATACTGAGTAACGTCCTCTGGATTGTCGCCGGGCGAAAATGGGATCGGACGAGATGGTCTCATGCCGACTCCGTGGTCCTTCTACTGGCGGGGACTAGAGGACGCTTGGCCACGACCGCGATGGGCGCGAAACTGGGCGTCGCTCGTTGCGTAGTGGATGCTTGGCAACGTACACGCCGGGCGCGGAACTGGGCATCTCTACGAAGCCAGGGTGTGCGGATGACCCATAGGGGAGATCATGGTGCATACGATAAAATGGACTAATTTCTGGGAAAATAGCGTGTGTTGGATTTTGTAAATCTTGTGATCATTTTATGGGAAAATGTGTTATGGATATTTCTGGGCCAACTGAGATTTTGGCGTGTGTTGGAAATATTTACATATTTCATCATATGCATGCATGTTGGTTGCATTAATGCATTTTTATCTCGTGGTTGTTTGGTTTATACTTACCTGCGGTACCGTTTTATGGTAACGTAGATTTTGATGCAGATGAAGATGAGGGTGAGCTTGAGGATTCGGCTCCGCCCGATGAGTGATTTGGGATCACTCATTTTATTTGGGACTTGTATTATACTTTGTTTTGCATGACTGTATAACTTTTTAAATCCTTTTACTGATATTTAAATTGTGTTTAAATTCTGGTACTTAGTTGACTTAACTATCCGCTATGTTTTTATTGTACACTGTTGTATGTACACACACTTGGCACTATCGTTGGGATGCGTGACCGTGTTGTCATCATCCTGGCATCTCGATTTTCGTGTTTCCTTACATGGGTGTCGGTGGCGCCATAGGTGGTATCAGAGCAGTTCGGCTCTGGGTAAAACCACATGTCCCTTAGGTGAGGTTCCAGAAATTTTAAAAGTTGTAAATTGAAATTATTTAATTTAAAGTATGTGGTTTTTATTGGTTTTATTTAGTTTATTGTATACTAGTTGTTTGTTTATTTATTTTATTGCTTTATTTTATGGTAAGTTATTTTATTGTTTTAATCATTTTATTGGCACTAGTTCATTTGTTTATTTCATTTTGTCGTATGTTATTTTATTTATGGAATCTTATTTTATTATGTTTTGTTTTATTTTGTTCGGAGTTGAAAGGCGGGTTAAGGGTTGTACTATGGCAGGAAGATGGTACGACTATGAATGCCATTGTTAGGCTTGAACATTTGGTGTAGTAGGCCTGAAGTTTTGGTGATTGGTTTGTTTAATATCGAGGCTCGAACATCCTGGTATGGGTGGACTCTTGGGAGTAGGAACTCAAGTTGCTGCTAAGGAGGGAAATAATTTTAAATTGCTTGGGATAATTGAGGTTTTATGTTCCGTAGAATTTATGTAATGAGTCTTTGGTGTAGGAGGTTGTAAGTTCAATTAACCTCAAGGTTAGATTTATGAGAAGTTCATCTAAGGTTTGAGGCCCCATTTTTTTAAGAAATAAGTTATGAGATTTAAGGTGGTGGGTTCAACAAGCAATTAAGGGATTACTTAGATTAGAAGTTTTCGATCTTGCCGACCTTGATAAGCAATTTGATAACATTAGGGTTTTAGAATTTACAAGTTTTATAAGGTGAATGTTTTAGATTTAAGATCATTGATCTTGAAGATTTCAGGAAAGATTTTTATCTGGTTTCAGGTTTTAGAATTGCAGAGTTGAAGGGTTGAATTAAAATATGATTGATGAGAGTTGAGTTTCTGATATGATAATTTTTTTTTCAGGAGAGAATTTCTTTGGAGATGGAAGGTAATGATCTAGTTTGTGTATTTTCTGAGGATTGAGGATGTTGATCTAGTTCGAAATATGATTTCTTTTAGCTCGAGGTCATAGTGACAGGATAAGAATTTAATCCATATTAATTTTAAGGATAATAGATGGTGCGGATTTAGGAAATGATTCTTGTTGATTTGTAGGATATTGGTCTAGTGGTGGAAATGGTAGTGATGGATCACTTGCCCGTTTGGAGGATTAGTGGTTTTGGCTAAGGGTGCATGAGATTCATTCGTAGTAATGGTGAGTGTATGCTTTTCGGAGAGTTCAAGTCCTAGTCTCATTTTGGTTTGGAGGAAGTGGTTTTGGTAGGTATTGAAGAGGAGTCAACACAATAGTATTAATTCAAGAGATTTTGACTTGGAGTTTTTTTTTAGTGAGTCGATTGGGGTGTGCAGTCGAAGCAGGTTATTCAATGGAATGATGGTGGGCAATAAGTGTCGTGATTATCTACAAGAATTGTCGTGATTGTCTCCCTGGGTGTCTGGACAGTAAGGTACAAGACTTTAAGCCTGAAATTTTTGGTTTGTGTTGTGCATGTGTTTAAGAGAGGCGAGTATGAAAAACAAGAAGCACACGGAGACAAGAGGAAACCTACAGAACATGGGAACCAGCAAGGAAATGGAAGAACAAATTTTTGGACACAGGATTGGAGACAAAATGGTGAAGAGGGAAACTTTGTGTGACAGAGGGAAAAGGGGGAAGAAACAGGGCAGCTTGGGCCAAAGAAAGAGAAATTTCGACAGAAAAAGGTTTTGGATATTATTTTGCAGTAAAATACGGTTTTGGTTTATGAACATTAACTCGTCAAATATAACTTTTGCTTCTAAATTCTTTTTTTAAATAGGGAAAAATTCCCTCAATTTATTAAGAGCCCTCGCTTAAAGTGAAGGAAAACCAATATTACATAACAAACCAATAAACCAATAGCCTAAAACAAAACCATCAACATAAAAAAACCACTAGAGATTTATGGACTAAAACTATTCAGTCCCGCCTTATCAATCCGAACAATCCCCTTCAATAATCTTAAATCCCGATCACCTACATAACAAATGGACCTCCCTTCCTCACCTTGTCTTGCAAGAAAATCCGCCACATGGTTTCCTTCCTAAAACTAAGACTGTTCAACCGGGTTCCAGACCGGATTTCTGGGTATACCCGGCCCAGATGAACCCGGGTTTCTACAACCCGGAAATCCGGGTTCCAGCTTCAACCCGGGTTTTTTTTTTTAATAAAAGCCTACAGTATCTAATTTTTTTCAGAAAAAAATAAAACTCAAAAAGTTTTTTTTTTAAATCTAAAAGCCTATGTTACTGAAAACTTGGAAATATATATATTTATTTTGAAATTAGATGATCGTATACATGTAATATATTCTATAATATATATTCCATATTCCAATATGATAATACTACTATTAAAAGTGATCGATCAAGTAGTAGTACTTCTAACCTCTACTACTTCTAACCTTCCATGGCCATGCATTATCATGTAAAATGCATGCAATAATGTAATTCATTACATATTAAATTAAATTATATTACATTACATTGCATTACAAAACACAAAATTATAATATACGAAAATTACAAAATGCTTCAATTGAAAGTTTAAAACTGCCATCTATTCAACTGCTTTTGTGTCCTTCAAGTGTTTACTAATTGCATCAGCAAGTCCTGATAAACTAGAGAACTTGAAAAAACAAAATTTTTCAAAGAAGGCAAAAATGCACATTCATGAACATAGTACTATCCTGTTTGCCACATGCCCACAAGTTATAATGGACATTTTTATAATAAACATACCCAATTTCATATTTCATATTGTTCGTGGCTTCTTAAATTTAAAGTACTTTAAATTTTTTTCAGCATCAATGGGAAGAGAGACTCACAGCATCCTCTGTTGAAGATGAAGCTAGATGATCATCTAAAAAAATATTAAAAAATGAGTTAGATAGATAATAAACCAAGAAAGATAGATATTAAAAAAATATTTCAAGTTTCAAACTTACCTTCAAGGTCCATCGACTGTACGTATTCTTCCAACTCCCGGATGTCGACAGGTTTGGTCCTTAACCAATTTTGGGTGCAAATGATGGCTTCGACAGTTTCCGGAGACAATGAACTCCTAAAAGGATCCAATATTCGTCCTCCAATACTGAATGCAGACTCCGAGGCAATAGTGGAAATGGGGGTGGCTAACACATCACGTGCTACCTCAGCAAGGACAAGATAATTGGTGGCATTAACTCTCCACCAATCTAAGATAACAAAAATAAGAGAGTCATTTACACACGCCTCAAAAAAATACCTATCTAGCTCCGATCTAAACGCCATAACACCCCGCTCCTCAAGGAATTTGGTGAACATGACCTTAAATTTAGTTGGACGCGGTGTTGGCTCATTAGAATTTCCCCCACTAGTAGTGTTTGGCCTCCATTGAGCCACATTAGAACTCCCTCCACTAGCCACACGAAATGTGTTGTACTGCTCGATCAAGCGGCCTAAAAGGAGTTTAACCTTGTCCTCTATCTTATCCGCCAACTCATACCCTTTGCACTTTTGCAACCAAAACTTCATTGCCATCATTTTGTATCATGGATCAAGCACAAAAGCAACATATATCATTAAGTTGAACCTATTTGTGCTACCCCAATACTTGTCATACTTACTTCTCATATTTATGCCCATAGTACAAGTGATAATATCACTACTCAAGCACATATCATTTAATACATCTTCAATTGTGCAAAGTTGCTCAAAATATATATTAGCAGTCACATACAAAGAACCAGAAATGTTCAATGTAACATCATAACAAATTTTCAACAACTCTACAAAAATCCGTGCATTTTTTCAATCATCACTAGTGGGATTCACAAAATGTTCATCCACAAAAACAAATTGATCAAATGCTTGTTTATGTTTTTCAGCAATACTCAACATCAAATATGTGGAGTTCCATCTAGTAGGAACATCCAAGCAAATCATTCTCCAAATGATCTTTTGCTTTGCCGCACAAACCTTGAACTTCGCAAATCTTGACGGTGAAGATTTCACATACCTGACTGCATCCCTAATCTTTGTTACAAATTCATAAACATCCTTCAAGCCGTCCATAACAATCAGATTCACTATACGGGCAGCACACCGTATAAGAAGAAATTCACCACCCAATATAGTAAAATCATTGTCTTTTATTCTCCTCCTCATGTAATCAACAACAACATCATTTGATGAGGCATTGTCAACTGTGATGGTCAAAATTTTATCAACACCCCATTCATGCAATCACAAGTCTAACACCCTCCCAATAGTTTCGCCCTTATGGTCAGGAATTTGGCAAAACTTAAGTATTTTTTTATGCAATCTCCAATTGCAATCAATAAAATGTGCGGTAATGCACATGTAGTTCCTATTTTGCACCGACGTCCAGGTATCGGTGGTAAGACAGATTCTTTGACCATCCAACAATTTCTTTAATTGTATCTTCTCTTCGTTATACAATTTAATACAATCCCTTTTTAAAGTGATTCGGGATGGCAAAGTAAATCGAGACTCTAAATCAGTCACGAACTCAACAAACCCTTCATGCTCCACTAGCCTAAAAGGCAATTCACACCTAATAAAAAACTTAGCAGTTGACACCCTAAGTTTTTCTGCATCATACTTCACTATACCTTGTGGGCTACACACTCTTCCCTCCGCATCCCTCTTAACACTAGATTGACTTTTTCCAACTCCTTTAAGCCTAAGAGGGGAAGTTTCACATGCATTCTGGAGGTGATGTAGCATAGATGAAGTGCCATTCTTGTAGTGGTAACTGTATAGCTTAGCGCAATAATTGCACTGAACTTTTGGGTTATCGTGGTCAATAGGTTGCACTTTAGTAAAGTGTTCCCAAACCACCGATTGGTTACTAGGTGTTTTTTTTTATTCTTGGGTAAAGGTGGGATGAAATGGGTAGTCTGTTGTGTATATGTGGATGAATGAGTTGGAAGACTCCCATGCTCCTCCATATCCTCTGGAATAGACGAGGAGTCACCACCAACCCCTTAGGTCGTACCAATATTACAACTCACAGAATCTTCTTCCATATGTTATTGAGTAATAAAAAACACCAAACACAATATAATAAATAATCAAACACTAATATAATCTGGATTATTCTAATGAGTATCAATAGATTTAGATTTTTGGTTCTCTTTATTGAAATAACACTCAACAAACAGCATACACCTTCAATCTATAACCTTTGTTTTTCATAATCTATAAATTCATTTTTTATGTGGCTGCATGTACACAAAATATGAATCTAGGTGAACAACTTCTGTTGGTAAGACATAAATTAGCACACTGGCACATGTAAGATCAGTTTATTACAGTACTACTGTTACTTGCATATATAATAAACGATAATAAAAGAATAGTTGCAGAAGTAATCTGAGTATCTCAAGCATAATCTATCAGAATTGACTTAATTTGCCTCATTTAAGTGATCATGCATGACTTATTTTGGAATATTAGTACGTAATTACTAGTATCAATGAAGTAAGCTTCTCTAACCAGCAGGATCTACGTGCAACATGAAAATTCTCCATTAGTACTAATTTTTGTGTAAAACGACATAGTAATGTCTTAGATAAACAAGAGAAACAGTATTGTCATAAACTGTGCATGACATACATATATAATATATAGGTTCCTAACAAAAAATGTCATGTGGCTTAGAAACCAGACATGCAGTGTGCTTCAACTTATTAGTCTTCAGATTGCTTTATGTCCCCCGTATGATTAACATAAAATGCCATGTAAAACAGACTAAAACAGAGGCTGTCTTTTTCAATTTACATTGTTAAGCAAACTATTTTTAACTTCAGTATTTTGTTTTGAGCTTAAGTATTTGTTTAGGGTTCAAACTCTAGAAGAATAAATAATCTAACTTAATATGCTTATTATTACAAACTTCCTTTTCTGGTTTTAGTTTTTCAATAAGGCAAATTGCACTTAAATATCTGAGTACATGAACATTATGTGAAATCTCCCATCCTTGCAATTCTGAAGCTAATCATGCTTCAATTTACATATATATGGTGTTTTTGGAACTATTATATTACTGTGCTATGGTATATTACTGAGTTGGACCTTTATTTTTCATGTGCTATGGTATATTACTGTGTTTAGTGATTGATTCAAAAGTTTCTGAGTAATTATAATAGAACTTCTTACTTTTAATTTATTTTTCTTTAATGCCATATTGGAACGAATTATAAATCAATTTTTTTGTGAGTGATTTATGCTGGATATATGTGCTTATGGACTTTAAACTTTCTAATAATTGAGTAATACCATAATACAAATAACTTGTAATTCTTTGAGATCAAATACTTGTTAAAAATAATTGTTGCTAAACTACAAGCATGTTAGATATTCTTACTATTGATGGTCCAAAGAATTATTAGGGTCCTTTTATAAATCTAGTTAAATAACTTTGATTCGGTACAACTCAGTCCAATAAAAATGTTTTGGAGGTGCTTTTTATCAAGTTTTATGAAAATGGATAGGTAGGATGAATTGGAACACAATCTGAAAAGTGTTTCTTTGAAACTAAAAACTGAAAACCTGCTTGGAAAAACAAACATAAATAATGTCTTCTAACATTATGTTCTAACAAAAGTTCTAAGGGAAAAAATGAACTGTGTCTTCCTAGTTGCTCACATTGACAAGAAAGTAACATAATATCACACCCTAGATAATAATATAGAAATTATTACACGATCACTGCCATATAAACCCACCTTATACATGATTCTGTTCAATGAACTCAACAATATAGAAATCAATCGGCACTACTTGAGCAGAAGATACTCAGACACACGGAGAAACCTAGAAATCCAAACTCAACAAAAGATACTCGATACTTTTCTCTCTTGGAAAGCCAAACCCAGAAATCCAATAGAGAGAAAGGGAGATAGAGAGAGAGTAGACTCACGGGGTCACGATGGAGGCAGGGACTTAGGGAAAGGCCGACGGCGACGGAAATGCGGCGGCGACAATGGGGTCGCGGCGACAAAGAGGCACGAAACTTAGGGTTTCTTGCAAGCGTAACGAGAGAGAGAGAGAGACAGTGACAGAGACGAATTCGATTTCGGGGGGGGGGGGGGAAGGGTTTTCCTTAGGAGATGTAAAGACTCGGGTACCGGGTTTAAAACTCGGTAACTGGGTTTGTAACCCATATCCGAGCCGGAAAGGTCCGGATTTTTCAACCCGGAACTGGATCCCGGTTTTCCGGGTTCCGGACCGGGCCGGGGAAAAACCCAGCCCAGTTGAATAGTCCTACCTAAAACTGATAACCCACCATGTAATTAACACCATGTAGCTCCTTGAGTTAGCCATCCCAAAAATCCCACAAATACCATATCGAACATCGGCCTGGAATGAGCCAATCCACCACCAATTTAGAGTCACTCTCAATGATCACATTGAAAAAATTAAGCATTTTACGCAAAACCACACCTTCTAGAATGGCTCTTAACTCAGCTTCATTATTGGTACCAAAAACAAAATGAGCAGAGAAAGCCCCCAAGACCCTGCCTAAATTATCCCATATCACTCCCCCACCTATGTTGCTCCTTGGGTTCTCACGGCAACTCCCATCACAATTTAATTTGACCCAGCTAGTAGGGAGTCTCTTCCAAGCAACCAAACAATGTCGATGAAACATTTGGACTGGTTGAGGCACACCCAAATTGCAAAAGATTTGCCCACCATGCGAGGACAGAGGACCAAATGTCGCAAGGTCACCTGCAATCATATGAGTCCAGTATTTCACCGACCACCAAACATTCTCAACTGAATGATGCACCCCTTCCATACGCGCCTTGCACCTTCTTGTCCATAACCTCCAAGTTATCAAACAAGGGATTAGACCAATCAACATTCCTCTGAAAGTCGACCTCTTTCCACAACGAAACCAAGCCGACATTCTCGCCCACCAGGATGTCAAATGCAAGTGAGGAATTTCCAGTTCAGACCTTGCTTTTTCCCTTACACGGAGTGCAACCTCACCCCCACTCAATACATGGTCAATGGTTTCTAGGTTATTAGCAGTGCAACAATCACAGCACGACGCCATCGAAACACCCTTGCTCTGCACCCTCTCATCCACCACTAGAGCTCGAAATCTAGCTTTACAAACACACAAAGACACTCTTTTCGGAAGCAATTTATTCCATATCCACTCATCCCAAGCACTAGCCAAAGAGAAGGGACCATCCATGGAAGGTTTCCAAATAAAAACATTTGACCCTGCTCTTCCCAAAAAAATATTTTGAACAATCTCAATTGTGATTACCAACCGATCATAATCCCATGTATTGTTGGACCAACAATCTTTTATTTGCAACAAACTATTTTGAATGTCATCCACTTGAACTGAAAGAGGACCTGAGGCAAGCCATCTATCAAACCAAAATGATGCATTTCAACCTCTCACCAAAACCTGCATGTTCTCCATGACTTCAGGTAAAACCGATAGAATTGATTTCTAAAATCTAGATCTCGATGAACTTGAAGAGGCTAGAACAAGATGTCCGGACTTCAAATATTTAGCATGGAAAAAATCAGTCCACAAATTCTTCATCAGCATCATCCTCCAAGCAAACTTCATATGCAATGAGCGTTGAATTTCTAAGAGGTCCCTCAGCCCCAAACCTCCCTCTTTTGTCGGTTTACACAACTTCGGCCAAGCTCTCCATTTCATCTTGTGAATACTTGACATCTCCCCAAAAGAAACTAGATAAAATGGAATTTATTTGTTGAGTAGTAACCGATGGCACCTTAAGAACCGAGAGGAAATGAATAACCATACTCGAAAGTACATGTTGCAACCAAATCAGCCGTCCTCCTTGTAGCTCATAGTCTCACATGAGTAGTGGCTTTAGCTAATCCAATGCAGCAAATTTAACAAAAAAAGTGATCCATCTTTTTGGCTTGACCAGTGCTCTAACTGTAGGATTGGAAGGGCTTAAACTCTGAAGGGATTGTTTGATTTTGGCGATGTCTGCCTCTGGGTTCTTTTGCTTCTAGAGAGACAAAAATGTCATTTTCGTGCAGCTACTGTGCACTGAACGTATAAAACATTCAGGAAATATATGGCATTGTTTTAGAGTAATTCTACAAACAACCGTGAAGTGTGCAACCGCTGCGAAATCGCTTTGAAAAAAAAGTGAATAAAATATGGGAACCACATGAAAAAAAATTAATTTTTTAATAGTGGACCCCACTTTTTTTCAAAGCAATTACGCGACGCTTACACACTTTACGGTTGTATATAGAATTACTCATTGTTTTAGGATGTTCTTCATTAGAATGCAGCTACCGGCATGAGCCAATTCCAATTTCTTTTACACAACGTGTGGCAGTTTGTTTTTTCTCTGTTTATGGGTAGCGTGTTTTATTCCCTTCAGTTTTTTAAAACTCAATTGGGATCTCTTTCTTTTTCTCAAATAAATTACTTTTTCCCTTCATTTTGAGAATTGTGCAGATCGCCCCAACACAGGTAAGGCCCAGTTCGAGGCCCAAGCCCAATATTTATATAGAAACATTCTTTCTTGTTGCATTTAACTGACAAGTGTACAAACTACTAGGACAAAAGAAAAAGGAAAGCTCCTTTCCTCTCTCTACGGCCAATGGGCCAAGTCTTGGAGTACTCAAAAGCCTCATCTACAAGAGGAGCGTGAAGAAAGAAGATGACTACCAACAATTCCGCATTTACGGTACATTTCTTGCACCATAAAAGATTTTCCCAACCTTTTTGTCTCTGTCTTCGCTACATGACAATAGGAAAAGAAAGGGAGAAAAAGAGTGCGCAAAATACCGTTGTTGTTGCCCCGTGAAAGTGTCGTACAATATTGTCTATTCGTTTCAACTTATGTAGCTTCAATAAAGATATGAAAAAACTCTTTTGTTACGATTTTTATACTTCTTTTCGCTAATGTTTCCTTGATTTCAAATGGTCAGATTGGCCAGAGATTAAAGGCTATTACTTTTTATTTTTTCTTTTGGTGGGGGGGGGGGGGGGGGATTAGTGAGTTATAAATGTTATTTTTCACTTGGTTTTATGACAGATAATTTTGGGTTCATCGTCGATGGCTGGCCAACAAATTTTAACGGAGATGGGATATGAGTTCACTATCATGGTATGGTCATATTAGTGAAAAAAAGCTTTGTTTATCTGGGACGGAGCCTGTTAGAATATTTAATGAACTGAATAAATTTATTCTTCCTTATCTTGTAAACTTGAGCAATGAGCATGGTACAAAGCAGTTTCCTATGTTTTGATCCTTTCTCTTAATTTATTATTCCTTCCATTCAGTTAAGTAATCGATAAATTGAGTTGATTTTGTTGGGGTATATGTGGAGACTGGTTTTGGAGCTGAAAAGTGTTTGCTGAAAGTTGGCTCGACAGTTGGCTCGAGCCAAGGTTCGCTCGACATCGCTCGACGTACCGCTCAAGCAAAGCAAGTCAGAGAGGTTCGCTCGAGTCTCGCTCGACACTCCGCTCGAGCGAGACACAAACCCTAGTGTTCGCTTGACACTCCGCTCGAGCCAATGTTCATTTGGATGTTCGCTCGAGTAGCGCTCGACACTCCGCTCGAGCTAAGTACACAGTTTTTGCCATATTAGGTTTCCAGTGCCACTCACTATATATTTATCATATTAGACTTGTGTTGAACGGTCTTAAGCATATTTTGAGAGACAACAATTGTCTTGTGAATGCATATTGTGTGAGAGAGCAAAAAGCCCTAGAGAGTGTGAGTTGAGATTGAGTGATTATAATCTCCTCTGGTTAATAAGATTTCTGCAGCTCCTATGGACGTAGGCAATTTGCCGAACCACGTAAATACTGTGTCGTGTTCCTAATTGTGTTGCTTTTACTTTATTTGTCATCGTTGGTGTGTGTGCTTTGTATAGTATTTCACAACAGATTTAACAGAGCTTCACAAGATTAACCGGGCCTGTGAATTAGAGTGCAAATATAGATGAGAAAGTTATTAGGAGGGAAAGCCAGCAGATTTGGTAATGGCTCTAGCTGAAGCGAAGGTATATTTAATTGTTAGCTCTCTCTAGCTGTTGATCCTCTAGGAATTGGAGCTCAATGTTAGTGTATGCATTTGTGCATATATTTTATGATAAAATATTGTGAGACAGAGCCCAGGTCATTTTTATCTATTGAGATTTCTGTGAATGGAATGTGAATTATGTTTTAGATCTTGCCTAAAACTGACATGAAAATAGAATACTCACCATTGCAATTCATCGAGCTTTAGAGGCAGGCATGTATCTAGGGGGTTCAGAGGGATGTGCCCATTGGGAATAACCTGATATCGAAGAATAATTTGAAGTATTGCAGCAGAAATAAACACAAGAAAAATAATGACAATCATACACAATACACCAAGATTTAAGTGATTCAGCTCAATGTGAGCTTACGTTCATTGGCGGTGTCGATATCAGATATTTCACTATAAACAAAGATGGAGTACAGGAGATTTAATACAAAACTTCTTCTCAAAGAAGTTAACTCTCGTACGTTTCAACTCTCTCAAATAAATCACTGCCTAAAAAATGACTGAAGAAGGGGTTAAAAAATAAAGAAGGCGCCGTTTCTATTTATAGAGAAATGTGCAGACCCTTTGCTGAGAACATTGGCTCGAGTGAATAGTCGAGTGGCGCTTGAGCGAAGATATGGTTTTGGCACCCAGGCTCGAGTAAACTGTCGAGCGAGTGTCGAACGAAGTCTTGGACTTGTATACCACTCGAGTGAATAGTCGAGTGGTGTCGAGAGAAGTCTCGGACTTGCATTTCACTTGAGCTGAAGAAACACCGCTCGAGCGAACATACACCAGAGGCGCTATTTCAACTAGATTCAAGCCACCTCTTAACAAATCTCCACCTTGGCTTGAACTCTACCAAGCCTAACACAAAAAAACTTTGACCACAGAACTG
Organism: Juglans cinerea; assembly: GCA_961763995.1. Lineage (NCBI taxonomy): Eukaryota > Viridiplantae > Streptophyta > Magnoliopsida > Fagales > Juglandaceae > Juglans > Juglans cinerea. Next base: position 48,457,958 of record CAUIVZ010000001.1, on the reverse strand, counting down.
ACCCCCTCCACCAAATCCCCTAAGGGAATCACAAACCCCAAACACTAATCAAGTCCAAACAAAGTTTGAACTTATACACTGCAACTGGCTTTGTCATCATATCTGCTGGATTCTCAGTAGTAGCAATCTTCAGCTCGAGTTTGTGACCTATAAAAGCAATAGAAATTAGAAATAAAATAAAATAAAAAAGAATAATAGAATATCAAAAATATGTTGTGCATGTGAATGAGCATTGTCCAATTAAATCACAAGTTATAAAATTAAACATAAATCATGCTATTAACCAATTTAAAACACAACTCCGATTTATTCATCTTAACCAATTTTAGATCTAAAACCAATAATAATGTAATGAAATAAATAAAATATATTAGTTCTAAATGTATAAAATATGCAATACTTTTAGTTCAGTGAACCCCTGTAGAAAACTGAACCCTGCAATGTTTTCCAAACATACAATGTTCACAAAAATCAAGTTTCCCTATCTTCTGGTCACATAAAAAACCTTGCTTACTCAGAATGGACATCCCCTTTTCACTCATATGACCCAAACGCATGTGCCACAAATGGGTGACATCTGAGTCTGGATCATCTGAAACAGACACTACAGCTGTACCTGTCACTGTAGTGCCCTAAAGGAAATAAAGGCCATTTGTGTTATCTCCTCTCATCACAACCATGGAGCCCTTACTGACTCTAATAGCCCCACCTTCACCAGTTTACTTAAAATCCTTTGCTGTAAGAGTGCCCAAAGAAATAAGATTCTTCTTCAAATCTGGGATGCGTCGGACGTTAGACAATATCTTGACAATCCCATCAAATATCTTTATCCTGGCTGAACTAATCCCAGCAATTTTACAAGCCATATCATTCCCTAACAGAACAGAACCACCGCTGGTTGGTTCATAATTAATGAACCCATCCCTCTTGGGACACTTGTGAAATGTACAAGCTGAGTTCATGACCCACTTGTCACTGAAACGACTACTGGAGTCGCTAATTGCTAAGACAATATTTGAGCCATTAGAATTTTCATCAGCAACGCTAACGGCATTAGAGGGACTAGTGTCTTCCTCTCTATTTTTCAGTTTAGAACACTCATTTTTGTAAAGACCAAACTTATGTCAGTAATGAGCTTTAACATTTTTCTTGTTAAACTTCGACTGTGAACTGCTCCTGGATTTACCCCTGTACTTCTCTGAACCCCTGTCACTGGATCTACCCCTGCTTGAGGAATCCTTAACAAACAAACCACTAGCTTATTCATTCGTGCCTTTCACACTCAATTTATTCCTCAATTCCTTAAAATTCAAAGCAAATTTCACATTTACCAAGGAAATTGTATCTCTACCATACAATATGGAATTCAAAAAATTTCAAATGACATGGGTAATGAACTCAAAACAGTTAATGCTTGATCCTCTTCTTCAAGCTTAATGTCAATATTCCTTATTTCCATAATAATGTTATTAAATTCATCTATGTGTTCAGAGATAAGAGTACCTTCCTTCATTTTGAGAGTGTATAGTCATTGTTTCAAATACAAATGGTTGGTGAGAGATTTCTTCATACACAGATTCACAAGTGCAGACCAAAGACCAATTGCAGTCTCCTCATCAACAACCTCCCTTAAAACTCCATCTGATATTGACAAAAGAATAGTAATATGTACATTTTCTTCTTCTTCTTTCGAAGGAGCTGGAGAATCATTAGACACCTTCTCTTCTAATACTTTTGACAAGCTTTGTTGTCCCAGTAAAGCCTTCATCGTGATGCGTCACAAGCTGAAACTGTTCTGCCCGTCAAATTTCTCTACTTCAAACTTAGCCATAGCCATCCCACTAGATCTCTCATAGAGCCACTCTCTGATACCAGTTTGTTGGGAATAACCTGATATTGAAGACCAATTTGAAGTGTTGCAGCGGAAATAAACACAAGAAAAATAATGACAACCACACAGTACACTAAGATTTAAGTGGTTCAGCTCAATGTGAGCCTACGTTCACTGGCGGGGTCGGTATCAGATATTTCACTATAAACAAAGTTGGAGTACAGGAGATTTAATACAAAACTTCTTCTCAAAGAAGTTAACTCTCGTACGTTTCAACTCTCTCAAATAAATCACTGCCTCACAAAATGACTAAAGAAGGGGTTAAAAAATAAAGTAAGCGTCGTTTCTATTTATAGAGAAACGTTCGGACCCTTTGCTGGGAACATTGGCTCGAGCAAACAGTCGAGCGGCCCTCGAGCAAAGATAGGGTTTTAGCACCCCGGCTCGAGCTGACTGTCAAGTAGGTGTCGAGTGAAGTCTCAGACTTGTATAGCGCTCGAGCGAACAATCGAGCGGTGTCGAGCGAAGTCTCGGACTTGCATTTCACTGGACCTGAAGAAACATTGTTTAGGTTCAAGCCACCTCTTAATAGTTCCCCCTGAAACAGCTTAATCAACATTTAGGTTTGGGAGCAACTTGAAAGTAAGGATAAAAGACTTCAAAACATAAATTGGAATGAATTATGGTGGGTTTTATTCTGTGGTGGGTTGGGCTGTGGGTAGTACACCTCATCCTCCACTAAAACATTAACTTTGGCAGTGGAGGGTGTTGTGAAACCAACGATAACAAACAAAGTAAAAGCAAACAATCACATGACACAAAATTAATGTTGTCCGGCAACGTGCCTACATCTACAAAGGTGCAGAAGATTTTGTTATACTGGAGAATCACAAAATACACTTTGGGGCAAAATATTACTATTCAAAACTCTCATTAAGAACATATTTAGAGGTGGGAGGATTTTGTTATGCTAGATTTGATGGTCACATCCCTGTGGGTTGCAGGATATTCTAGCGGTCAAGCAGAGGTGGGAGGATCTATTGTTGTAACCAATCTTAGGACTGGAAAAAGAAAAGGTGGATGGGATAGAGCCGAGGTAATGGTTTCTGGCACTTTTATTTGGATTTGATCTTCCTGATGAGTGAATATTACATGATTTGAAGCCCACCTAATCTCAGGATATGTTAAAAATGTATTTATCTACGTATGAAAAGGGTATTGCTGTTTTTTTACATCATATCTAGTTTTCTTTACTCAGTTTCGGTCACATTCACCTGGGTTTTTGTATTGTATTAAATTTTGTTAATGCTTTGCATATGGAGATCTAAATTTTAGCAAGTCTATTCACTTCCCTTTAGAAGTAACCTTGTAAATTAGCTTTGGAAATTAATATTTTTCTGCATGGTGATATAGGTTTATTTTTATAGCATACCAGATGTGGTCATTGATAGCCTGGTAAAATTCATAAGATCCATATTCTCTTTGCTATTTGATATTTTTTGCCAGGAATCTTTCTTTGCAAATACTATTTATTAACTTCTTCCTTGACTTCTTTGTTGACGAACGAGTTGCGCTCAGATCAACGAGGGACTTAGACTCAATGTTGCTTGAGGTTTGATGTTGGTACATCCAATTGCATGTTAACTCTAATCAATGTTGTTGATTTGGACCATATTATGGTTTTGTTTGGTCTATCAAGGGGGCTGAACTGATTTGCATTTCTTCCTGAGTCGATTATAACATGTGAAAGCTACGGTACATTAAATAATTTTTCTTGTCACTTGCTAGGAGTTTGTTGCCACTCTCCAATTCATGTGACATAAGCTCTAGTTTTGATATTTAGCAGGTGGGGACAATTGAAACCGTCATGGGACTTCCAAAAGCTCTCATAGAAAAATGCATACTCGGAGCCCTATAGTTGTAGTGCATAGATTCTCTGTCAAAACTTAACACCCCTCGTGGGATGGAGCTGAATCTGTAATGTTTTCAACCTGCATTCCAAAGTGGTCTTCAAACCTTGTTCTAATACAAAACTATAGATTGTTTGGTCATCAATTTTTTTCCAAATTAGTTGAACTTTCAACTTGAACGCACAATATGTCTTCTGTTTCTTGTTCACTAGGCTCTGGGCTAAGCCAAACTTCAGAAAATGTACGACTATCTAATCTTACTCATCAAAAAAAGTATGACTATATCATCCATGGGATCATGAAATGCATGGCACTACACCCATTGGAGGAGCCAGGGATCGAGGGACTTTGGTTTCCATAATGATCCCAATTCTAAGGTAAAGTTTAGGTAATACACCATCATCTTTTTGTGATATGGTAACATTGTGATCTATTAATTTTTGAATTACTTTTTCGAAAATTCAGAGATGATGAGAAGTGTCACATTTATAAAATTGGATGAAAGTGAGATTGAAATGTATTATATAGTATCACCCTCATTTTGAAACCATGTTTGAAATTAAGGTTGTGTTTGGATATTGAGCTGAGTTGAGTTAAGTTGAGCTCTCTATCAATAATAGTAAGTTTTGTGGGACCCACCTAAGATGAGTTTATATATGTTTGAATGTTTAAGATGAGTTTAGATGTGTTAATGGGAAGTTCAAAAAGGTTGTGGATCCCACGTGTAAAGAGGTGCTGAGTTGAAAAAGGTTGTGGTTCCCACATGTAAAGAGGTTTTGAGTTGAGATGAGTTTTATAATTTAAGAGTTGGGTGTTTGGATGTTAGAAGAGGTCTAAGTCTAAACCGAACTTAGCTAAGCTAAGTACAATCTAACAACCAAACATGCAATATGTTAAAGCAAGATGAATATGTATTCAAGTTCGAATTGAAATCGCAATTAATATATCAAATGAGTTGAAGCGGTTTTCTCTATTTAATTTTGTAACTAAACCCCTAAGGGTTGGCTCGAGTGGTAAAGGCCTTGAGCTTGGGGGGTATGCTCCACCCTAGGTCTATGGTTTAAATCACCTTGAGTGCAAACAATCTCTACGGTCATCGGACTGAAGGATTTTTCTTTTGAATCCACTTGCGAGAAACTCTTTGCTAAGAGCCTGTACACTAAAAAAAAAGCTCCATGAAATGCTCCAAGAAATGCTACGGCCTTCTTGAAAACGCTTCTTGAGTTTTCAACTTCTGAAAGGATCTGCTTCCAATTTCACGTAAGACTGTATGGCAGCCGCTGAAGACGTTGGCCGACGGTTTGTGGATTTAGTCTTAGTGGTCCCTCAGCCTCTTCCTGAGTTGGCTGTGTCTCACCGTGCGCCAAAAAAAAAAGGACGGAGAACTCTTCTTTCAGTTGTCCAAGGAGGAGATATTTCGTTCGGCAGAACCTTTCAGGTTCTGGATAATACTGAAGTTCCTCCGCAATCGGCTGTCTTTGGATGCTATTAGAAGCTTCATTCGAAATCAATGGAGCCTGGAAGGTACTCCAGTCGTTTCAACCATGAGGCGTCCGACACATGTTTTTGTACGTATGGCTTCAGAGGACGATTGCATGAAAGCACTATGAAGGGAGGTTTGCGATATTGACGGAATACCATATCATGCCTTCCACTAGACACCAGATTTTAAGGAGGAGGAAGAACCATCAATTGTTCCGGTTTGGATTGTATTACCAGGTTTGCCTCCTAACTTTTATCATGAATCTTTGCTTAAAATGTTGATAGCTCCTATAGGTAGATTTATTAGGCGTGATAATCCTACGCATTGTGCGACTCACATTGATGGTGCGCGTATCTGTGTGGAGATGGATGCTGCCATTGAACGTATTTCTCATTTTTGGATTGGAACGCCGGGGTTGGGATCTAGTCGTAAGCAAGATATTGTGTATGAAACTCTGCCTGCATTCTGTTCTAAATGTAAAATCCAGGGGCACAACGTGCATACTTGTCGGGCTGGGAAAAAAAGACCAGAAAATAAAATTTGGGTTCGGCAACAACAAACAGTTGGTGATCAAGAACCAGAAATGGAAAAGCCTAAAGAACCAGCTATGGAGGAACCTGGGGTGGAAGACCAAACAAAGTTGGTTCAGGAGTCCAAGGTTTTAATGTTACCTATAGTTACTGCAGAATAAGAAGATGCAGAATATGTTAATTAAGAGGTTAATCTGGTAATCGGGGCCTCTGCATCTGCTTTGTTGATTGAAGATTTGGTAGTGGATACAGAACATGGTGTGGCTGTTAATACAGAGAGTTCTACATAGGTGAGGCAAAATAAGGTAATATTGCAAACGGCTGCAGTGATGCGAGAGGCAAAGGAGGCTATGGAAACGTTGGTTGAGGAAGTTTATATTAATGCTACAGAGGTGGAAACAGAGCATAAGGAGGAGGCCCAGAGGAAAGATTATGCGTTTTGTTTGGAAGAAGGGTCATTATCGGATCCGGAGCCTAATATACATTCAGAAGTTTTTTCCGCAGGACAAGGAGTATCACTCGGAAATAGAGGAAGAAACTGGGAAGAGGAAATATAGGAAAAAAAAATTTGAGAAAATTAGGAGTTCTAATCGGGTGATTACTCGAGCCACAAAATTGTCTTTATGATAGGTTCTATTTTGGTGTGGAATATCAGGGTACTCGGGTCCTCTATGGGACGTTTAAAAATTTTGCAAAGAAAGTTGAAATGTAAGATGGTAGTTTTGTTGGAGCCTTTCCAGAATTTTGTTAAAGCTCAATCTTACATGCGGGCTCTTCACTTTGATAATGTAATATCTAACGAAGAAGTTAGTGGGAAAATATGGGTCTTGTGGATGAATGATTTAACTGTACAGATTATTCGGATGACCTCACAGTTTTTGTCTTTAAGTATAGTTGAGGGTCAGTTTCAGTTTTTGGGTAATTTATTTATGCAAAGTGTAATATGATGGACAGGCGGGTTTTATGGGAGGACATGAGGTAGAATAGTATGAATGAGGATCCTTGTTTGTTTGCTGGTGACTTTAACATTATTCGTACGAATTTGGAAAGGAGGGGTGGTTGTTGTAGGCCAATAGCGGCGATGGATGATTTTAACCGATGGATCCATGAAGGTGGTTTAATTGATTTAAGTGCACAAGGTAGTAAATTTTCTTGGTGTAATGGCCAGAGTGGATTAGCTAGAGCTTGGGCTAAGCTGGATCGTGTTTTATTGGATGCAAATTTAATGTCTTTGTACCCTACTGTGTCTTGTTTATACTTACCAAGGACGACTTCGGATCATTGTCCTATGTTGTTTGAATTTCTTAAGGATCCTTATTCCTATGGTTCTCCTCTATTTCGATTTCAGCAAATGTGGGTTGAGCATCCAGAATTTATAGATTTTGTAAAGCAGGTGTGGTCTGTGCCGGTGGTTGGGATGGGGCCTGTTAATCTTGCTTGTAAGCTTAAAAAGGTTAAGGTGGCTCTTCGTGAATGAAATAAGTGGGTGTTTGGTAGGACCAATGCTCATATTGAATCTTTGGAAGTGAAGTTTGCGGGTCTTGAAGGGTGTCTGCAAAGAGAGTGGGATATAGTTGCCGAGAGGGAGCTTGTGGTGGCTTCGGCTGAGTTGTCCTATTGGAGACGTAGGGAAGATATCATATTAGCTCAAATGGCTAAAATAAAATGGAACATGGAAGGTGATCGTAACTCAACTCCGGATGGGGTTGAGTTCAATCCACCAGAAGAAATTCATAATGGAGCTGTTGAGTATTTTGCGGAATTTCTTAAAAATACTAACCAGTCAAGAGCACTTTCGGATTTATCAGATTTGATTTCACCGGTTATTGATGTAGTGGATTGTACATGTCTTTGTCGTATCCCTTCATTGGATGAAGTAAAGGAGGCTCTTTCTTCGATTCCTATAAACAGTTCTCCTGGGCCAGATGGTTTTGGAGTAGGTTTTTTTTTTAAATTGTTGGGAGGTAATTAAGATGGATGTCTTGGCAGCTGTCTCTGAATTTTTTATCTTTAAAAAACTTCCGAGGTTCTATTCGGCTTCTTTTATTGTGCTAATTCTGAAGACAGACGTGCCAACGGGATTTGATAAATTGAGGCCGATAAGTCTGTGTTCGGTATTCTATAAAATTTGTTAAAAAATTATAGTAAATCGTCTGGCAGGTTTTCTTCCCAAATTGATATCCCTTGAGCAAGGAGCTTTTATACCTGGGAGGAATATATTTGAGAATATTAGTATTACTCAGGAAATGGTTCATTCCCTGAACAAGGTTTCTCATGGAGGAAATATTATGATTAAAGTTGATATGGCTAAAGCATACGATCGAGTAGATTGGAATTTTTTGTTGGAGGTCCTTCGTTGTTTTGGATTTCCTCCTTTTTGTGATTTAATTCGTGCTTGCATTTCGAATATTTAGTACTCTGTAATGCTTAATGGAACGATGAGAGGTTTTTTTCAATGTGGTCGTGGGTTACGTCAAGGGGATCCATTATCGCCTTATCTTTTTATTATTATTCAGGAAGTCCTTTCTCGTCTTTTGAAGCAGAGTGTGGCGGCAAACAAGATTGGGCATTTCTCCCAACCTCGAGGTACTCCTCAGATTTCTCATCTTATGTACGCAGATGACATTGTATTTTTTTGAATGGGAGTAAGAAATCTGTTAGGAAACTTTTATTGGTATTTGAAAAGTATGAAGCATGGTCGGGCCAGATAATTAATAAAGAAAACACAGCCATATTGTTCTCTTCAAAAATTTATGTTGCTCGTAAGAGAGCTCTAAAAAGATTAACAGGGTTCTCAGAAGGCTCCTTTCCCTTTAAATATCTAGGGGTTCCGATTGTATTGGGGCGTCTAAAGCATGTGCATTTGGAGGAGATGGTTAACAAAGTTTGGAAAAAAATTAGTGGCTGAAAAATGAAGCTACTCTCATCGGGTGGCCATCTAATACTTCTTCGGCACGTGCTTTCTAGTATGGCTTTACATTTATTTGCTATTTTGCAGGTTCCTCAATCTATTATTAAAGTTTTAACTCGTATGATGAGTACATTTTTCTAGGGTGAGGTAAATGGTAAAGGTAAAAAAAAGTGGGTGGCATGGGACAATATTTGTAAGCCATAAAAGGAAGGGGGCCTAGGTTTGCGTAAATTAGAGGATATGCAAAAAGAGTTGCATATGCGGCTTGCATGGAATTTAATTCAAGGTAAATCCTTATGGGCAATTTTTTTAAAAGGAAAATATGTGGGATCTTCGCCTTGGTCTCTCATTGATACGAAAAAAGGTTCGAGATTTTGGAAAATGATTATTAAGAGTATTCCTGATGTGCTAAATAATTCAAAATGGAAAGTGAGGGAGGGGAATATTTTATTTTGGTATGATAAATGGAGAGATAGGGGTCTTTTATTTGAGAAATTCCAGATGGTGGGGAATTCGTGGCTTAAAGTAAAGGAGTGTATGCTGAATAATAGTTGGGATATGGACCTTTTGATTTCGTTAGTAGGTCAGGATAATGTGGATGATATTATTGATGCTTTGGCTGGTTGTAAGGAGGGGTCTGATGTGTTAATCTGGACTAAACACGAGAGTGGAAATTTTTCTACTAAATCAGCATGGGATTGTATTAGAATAAGAGGTTCAAGTTTGGATTGGCATCCTTGGATATGGCATAGATTGTTGCCTCTTAAAATGTCGGTTTTTATGTGGAGAGCATGGAATACAGCTTTGAGTGTTGATGATAGTCTTAGACGGATTGGGATCCCGATTATTTCTCGTTGTGATTGCTGTGAAGTAGGTAAGTATGAGGATCAAAATCATGTTCTGTTTGGAGGAGAGTTTGCTTTTAACATATGGCGTTATTGTGCTAATATTTTTGGTCTACCTGTTGGTCATACTTGGATGGAGACGGTGACGGCCTGGTTAAGACGTGCGTCAACTGATTCTCAAGTGGGAATTCTTGTGGGGTTACTTCCGTCGATTATTAGTTGGCATCTTTGGCGTAGAGGATGCACTGCCCGTATGGAGGGGCGTATTCAATCTGTTAGTGTGGTTTGGCATACGATTAAAAATTGGATGAGCTCTATTAGTCAAGACATGAAAAAGGTTAAGAAATATTCTACGTATGAACTGCAGATTTTACATGCTTTGCAAATTACGTCAAAAGTCCCCGTGAGGCAGTTTTTAAAAATTGTGGCTTGGCAAAAACCTGCTCCAGTGTGTTTTAAATTGAATACAGATGATAGTAGCCTAGGAAACCCAGGATCTTCAGGGGTGGGTGGTATTATTAGAAATGATCAAGGCCACTTGGTTCATGCTTTTAATTCTTATATTGGTTTTGGTTCTAATAATAGAGCTGAGTTAGCGCTGTTGCAGGGTCTTAAAGCATGTAAAAATCTAGGGATTATTTTTGTGGAAATAGAATTAGATTCTCAAGTGGTAATCTCTTGGTGGAATAGGCGAAGATGTGGCGTATGGTATTTGGAAGATTTTTGGGCGGATATACTTGTTCTTATGGATTCGATGGTTTGCGTAGTTAGGCACGTTTATAGGGAAGGTAATAAAGTTGCTGACTGGTTGGCTCGGAGTGGGGCAGCTAGTCTTAATATGGAATGGAGTTTTGTTGGAGATTTGCCTAGGATCCATCGAGGTTTACTTCGATTGGATAAACTTGGTTTACCATCTTTGCGATGCTGTCAGAATTAAGAATCATGTGTTGTTTGGCTGTTGTGTTGGTTTGGTTAGCTTTTATTGTATATGCTTGTTGTGCTAATGGTTTTTTTTGCAGGTGAGGATTTGTTGTTTTTTTCGCTAGAAAAAACTAGGTTTTTTTTTTTATACCTGGTTTCGGAATTTTATATTGTATCTCCAGGTATTGGTATGTAACCACGGTTTTCCTCCGCCATAAATGAGGGTTTATTAATAAAATCGGGACGGGGTCACTCGTGGACAGGTGATTCTCGGCTCTTTATCCAAAAAAAAAAGAAAAAGAAAAAGAAAAAAAGAGAGGCTGTACACTTTCGAGATTAGTCAAGACGTTATTCCAAAACACCCGATGCCCATAAAAAAAAAATTGTAACTAAAAAATTTGTAAAGTTATTGAACTTTCAATAAACTTTTCTAAACAGAATTTTCAATGCAAGCATGATAGTCTCTAAACAGTAATGAACAATAACAAAATTAATAATTAAAAAAAAAATGTGTCTTCGTTCAGCACTAAATTTAGAGCGGCACTACAGCCACTGAAAAAGTATCCAAAGAAAATGTCCCGACAAGTGCATTTCACTTTTTTAATTTTTTTTTCCTTTTTTTTCATTTATTTTTTTAATCATCAGAAATATTTTTTTAAAAAAATAAAAAAAATTCACAACATCATTAAAAAACATTTTCTTAATTATTAGGTAAAAAAAATTAAAATAAAAACCAATGTTAGGAGAAATGCTCGGGACCCATTCTCGGGGTTCCGAGCATTGCTCCTAAATTTATCTAAAATAAATTCACATTCACATTCGAATGGGAATCTGGTACAAACCATTGAACTACCACTTTAGTGTTGTCATTAATTCATTTAATAACCCTTTCATCAATTAAGGTAGTTCATAATATTCTCCGGTAGTTCCTCTGCCACCGTTGCTATTGCCGAGAAGCATTGCCCCGCTGCCACTATGAAGAACTACTTACATCTTTCCAGGTACACTCTCTCTCTCTCTCTCTCTCTCTCTCTCTCTCTCTCTCTCTCTCTCTCTCTCTCTCTCTCTCTCTCTCTCTCTCTCTCTCTCTCTCTCTCTCTCTCTCTCTCTCTATTTTCGCTTGTAAAATAGGATTATCTTTTGGCTGGATCTCTGATGGGTTTTTTGCTTTCATCTTTGAAAACAAAAATCGAAACATTACAAAATCGGAACCCAATATAAAAGTCGTTATGAAATCCCCAACTAGTATATTAGTAATTGGATTGAGAAATACTCAACTCATCTCACTACTATTTATTACTATTCACAAATTTTAACTGACAAATTTTACTAATATTCACAAGCTATCTCAACTCTTCTCATCTCATCTCTCAATCCAAACGGGACATTTTGGCTTTAAAGCAAGCTCACAACTATTGGCATACATATATATATATGTATGTATGTATATATATGTATATAATATATAGTATAGACTATATATTAGTATAGCTGGTTGTACTGTCTATTATTATATTATTAATTAATTATATATTATCTGGGATACGTTATTTGTAACGCCTCAGTCCCGGAGGGGTCAGAGAGTTATTTTCTGTCACTTCAAATAATATCTCACAGTACATATATGGACTCCAAATTCTCAATGCCATACAGAAATTATTGTTTCAAACCAACTACCTCAATATAATCAACCTCCCAAAATACCAAGTCATTGGAACACCACAAAATTACTTAATAAAATTTGCCAATACTTATAGAAACCTTCTATGCTTAATCCACTATGCTTAAAACATCTCACTCATGCTCTAAAATCTTGATCCCCAGTTGAAATATTCAAATTATCTAAAAAATATTGTAGAGAGAACGGGTGAGTTATCAAGATAAGTTATCAAAATATTAGAGCGAAAATTCTAGAAATATTCTTATTCACAATCCTTTGGCATAACATAACTGAAACATCATATCAGAATTGAATTTCATGTTTAACCCCCATGGTAGGGTTGTGCAAACCCGAGCGACCAACCTAGTAGAAACAGAATGTGAAATCTTCCTCTTATTATTCTCAAAGCTCCGAGTGTGCATATAAGAAAGACCACGCAAAAACCATTTTACTTTCAAAGTGGATGCACTAGAAACAGAAAAGTTGGTACTAACCAAAACAGAGGTCACACTTTTACACTCGTGGTAAGATCAAAGCAGAAATAGAATGTCATGCCAGAGATTTCTAGAAATCACATCATATCATATCAGAGTACCTAACAAATTAGGATAATCTTCATATAATCATGCACAAATTTTTTATATTCGCTCTGTTGCACAGTTCGGAAACAAAATACCAAAAATAGCTCATATTTACACCAATCATGATAGAAAATACTTTCTTCTTATACAAAGTTTCATGAGTAATGTAGAACAAATAATTGAGATTGTTTCGAGTTTTCTTTTCATAACAAAACATGCATATTTTCCAATATCAACCTCAGTTCATTTCTTTCATGCAAAGTCTAGCATAGGAACCCGTTTACCTAGACTTCTTAGCTTTTCAGAAATTCTCCTCAATAATACTGAACAAATATAAATCATCACCGTGAGTGAAGGGCCAATGGAGCTAGAGTGGAAGGTTGTTGTCTCGATAGCAGAGCACTTGAGAAGGACGACGAACCTGAGGTGGCAATGATCAGCAGTTTCTATGGTTGGCTGGGTGGTTTACGGCTCGATAGATGGTGGGGTAACAGGTTTACATGTATGGGACCTCTCCTTGGTTCTCGGCGTGCGAGGTGGAACAGGGTGGAAGAGACCTGGCTGGCCGGTGGCTTACAATGGCTCTCTAGGTCGTTGTCAGACTTTTGGACAAGGTGGTGCTCTGAACAGGGTGGTCGAATCAATTTTGGCCCTCACACAGTTGTTGCCCTATTTTTTACTAGGAAGAACAGAGGTTGCCACACTCATGTTCTTAGTGTAGGTGGTTGTCGTGGAGCTGCGTAGTGGCTGTGCAAGGGGAGCTACGGTTTCGCGTGGGCTGGTGTCTTCCGTCATGTAGGGGGATCTCATTCGTGGTAGTGGCTGGCGGCAAAGGGTACTCTCGCGTCGCAGCGACTTGCCGCTAATCCAAGCAACATGATTTAAAGGCTTAGAGGCTATAGGTGGTTGACGAGGCTTCGGTTGTTTTCCTAGATGTGGACTGGAGGCTATGGGGGCTATTGCGGCTCTAAAAACCCTAGGATGAATAAGTGGCAGTACGTGCAAGAGGTTGTGCATGAAGTGTATAAATATATGTAGAGACATGCTTGTTGTAACTAACGGAAAGAGACGTGCAAGGTGGGGAGTTTTTAAAAACAAACTGCACGTTGGGTCTCCCAGTTTACAGCAAACGGGTGTGGGCGCTGGGTTGATCGGGTAGAGTCCATTTCAAATATTTGGGCCCACGTTTTGAGTAGTATATAAAATTAATAAAAATTGGGTTTTTCCCTGAATTTTGGCCTCAATTCAAACTCTACAATATTCCAACTTGTCCCACAAATTTCTCAGCCCCCAAAAAAATTTCCATCTAATCCAAAAATATTAAATGGATTTAACTAAATTGGCGAGCCCACAAAAATTCGATATTTGCCGAAACTAAAAATATTAGGACCGTAGTCTATTCCAAAAATTTACTCAAAATCTCAAGTGGACTTATCGTACATATAAACCCCAAAATAAAACGGGCCGGGTGCTGGGCCCAGGTGTCACATCTTCCCCCCTTAAAATACTTTCATCCTCGAAATTTTTCTAGTGCCATAAGCAAAGCCTAAATATTTATCCTTCACAACCATTTCATGCCTATCTCAATCTTCAATCATATTGTCGAACCTAATATTCCAAAATTCTAACCCTCCAATATTGAGGCCCGATGCCTCCCATATTTCCCCTAGACATACATGCTCGTGCACATTGCATTGCTTATCATATACTTTGAAAGGTCCAAATCAAGTCTAAAATAAAAACCTCAATAATGCAATTAAAAAGCTAATAATAAATCTAAATTCTCCACGTAATGTAATAACCTTATACAAATAGTGAAATAAACTCTCAAACCATCAAATTACCAAAAACCACGCTTCCGTTGCGCACTCTGACAACTTATAGTCCTAAACACAATGTCACTCAAACACGTACATCAAAAAAGATCTAATCTCACATTTAACCAATCCATATATTTTTTAAAACACGAAATCTAAGTTCACAAATTCTAACAATGTGTTTGTAGCCTCAAAAACTTCAATGTCACAAGTCTAAACCTCAAACTTCTTACCAAAATCATTCCCAGAAATCAATCTGAAATCTAAGCTTTAAACATCATCTCTAAAAACTCACAAAATTTTCAAACATTACATGTCAACCATCTCAAATTTTAAAGTCTGCAGAATCTCAATCTTGGCTTTCGATCAAACTTATATACACTTTCAAAATCTAAACCTTAAATCTTGTAAGAATCATCTCCTATAGTCCACAAAAAAAGTTTACTGAAACTAAAATCTCAAATGTCATAAAGATCATTTCCTTGAAAGATGCAAAATCTAAAACCTCAGGTTTCATGGGAAACACTCCATCGGTCCGTAAGTAATAAAACCTAACATATCATGAAAAATCATAATTGGAGCCCTCCAAAATTCTACGACCATGAATCTAATCAAACTCACTTTTAAAATATGCAGCATCTCTAAACCTCAAATTTCCAAAAACTCAATCTATAAAATATGCAAAATCTCAAACCTTAAATTTTCATCAAATTCCTTTTTATAGTCTGCAAAATCTCATAAATGATCTTAATGAAAAACAACAAGTAATGAAACAAGACAAAGATGCAATGATTAACAAATATTGGATATTCATAAGTAGACAAGCAACAATAGATGAATGGAATGATTATTATAATTTCTTAAAAAATGAGATTAAAAGCATAAGGAATCATTTGAGTATTCTTGCTTTATTAAAAAAAAAAATCAAAATTTCACTGATACAAGTTATGAGCAACGAAATTAAACATAGAAAGAAATTTACAAGATTGGAAAATTCCAAATATACCAAAAAATAAAATCTATAAATAATATACTTTTTCTCCAAAATTATTATTTTTTACTAATTATACTATTAAAACTGTAGAGAAAACTATTAGTTTAAACAATGATTACGAATCACTACAATTATTAACCAAAAAAGGTATTAAATATTATAAGGAACAAAAATATTCTTTCTTACATATTGAATTAGTACAAATTACTATAACACCACTCACTAGAAATGGATTAAATGCATTAGTAGTACTATGTTTAAGAGATGGAAGACATTATAAATTTCATAACTCATTATTTGGTAGGGTAGAATCTAGCCTGTTCCAAGGCTTGGTTTATTTCAATTGCTACCCTAATTATTCCATTTCATTATTTGATACTAATATTCTACATGCTTTACATTAAATATTAAAACAAGTGACTATCATATGATGAAATGATCACATCTTTTAACTGTAGTATATAGGATCCATTATAAACTTATTAAAACAACACTAGAGCCATAGGCTTTTATTACCAGTCCAAAATGTTATACATTATTATTACAATCCAGCACACCAAATTTCAGTATATAGATTCCTAAACAGATTCATTGGAATCAAATTACTCTTCCTAGTAAATCGAAGCTAGATAATATAACTCCATTATCTAAGATAGAGAACGATGGTATAGATGATTTAGAATGCATAGTTCAAAACACGGACGGATCAGTCCAAATAGCTTTTCAACCTTTTAGAAGATCATTTTCACATTATTCTTCACCAACACCCTCTAGTTATCACACACTAAGATCTGTTTTTACTTCGATCTCTCATAATCGATCCCAGAACTTGGACACCAGATCCTAGAATCTGGACACCCATATCCAGGGAGTTATTCTTGGAAACATTATTGACACACCTGTATCTACTATTAATACTAGTATACCATCTACCTCTTATAATCCTAAGCAATTAGAAGATCCATCTTCTCCACCATATTCACAAGTATTTGGAGATGATGATCAAATTTACACCCTTAGTAAGGAAGATTTCAAGATTAATAAAGAATATCTTAAACAAGATTATATGAAAAAATAAAATAATTAAAAAAGATTATTATTCTTCTCAACTTTTACAAAAATAGAACGAAATTATATTCAAAAGAAATATTACAAGTACTTAGAAGAGATACAAGCTAATATACATTTCTTTACATGGTTTGAAATCTATAGATCAAACCAATTATCAACCATAAATAGGACTACAAAACAATGGATTAAGGAAGAGAGTGATCAAATTGTTTATGAAGAATATCGTCTTTTTGAAGCCATTAAATACAACCAAAGATGTACTTGAATCTTAGCATCACCAATAAAGAAATATAATTCTAAAATAGAAATTAAAAATACAGTTAACATAATCCAACAAAATAATTATACTAATTTATATTTAAAAACTATGAGTAAACAATTAGAGAGAATTGAGACCCAATTATCTCCCATTAATTCAACTGTTAAAGAAGCAAAAGAAACTCTTTTATTTGTTTCTCATGAAATACCATCCCATTTAAAAAACATTGAAATAGTATATATTTATTAAAAGTTACCCAGAGTTAAAAGTTCCAAAATGTAACATATATATAATTTTAGTTCATAAACGTTCTTCAAACCATCCGGGAAATTCTTCCTCATGGCTTGCCTCTATATTCTTTACATCTTTCGTCCAAAGTTTGTCCATGTGCTCACTGTTATATATAAGTGCAAAATAAGTATATTTTGAGCACAACAGTTATAGTTAAACTTGAAGAAAACTAGAATTATTCGAAGCATGCAACTACATACCTGAGATAGTCATCAATCTCCCGGCAATTATTTAGCATATACCAACGAACTTTATCCAACTCTCCATCAATTAAATCGTAACCCGTTTGTGCACCCAAGGGTCATATGTTCTGGCAAAACATTGATAGCTCACGAGGAGGCGAAGCAGCAAGATCAGCATTTCACTCTTGACGATTAAATCGTGTCTCAACACCACGAAGAGAGCAAAATGTTAACCATTCATTGTGTATATATGCCTCTGCTATTGAACCCTCAGCTCTAGCTTTATTCCCAACAATGCACTTCAGTCGATCCAAATATATTTCAACTGGATACATCCAAAGGAACTGCACCGGTCCACCCAACAGTACCTCTCGCTGTAAATGTATTGCTAAATGAACCATGATATCAAAAAATGATAGTGGAAAGATCTGCTCGAATTTACATAGTATAATAACAATGTCTTCTTCCAATTTCCACAACACATCTCGATTTTCATACAGAGTTCGGATATGACGACACATACATTAGATGTCAGCTTTCCATGAATTCCCACAGGTAATAACTTCTGCAAAAATACGTAAGAGTCATGACTTTTCAATCTACGGATTTTCCAGTCATCAAGGCTCACGCATCTACCAATATTTGAAGCATAACCATCTGGCAACTTCACACCTTGCAATCATTTACAGAAGTCCATCCTCTCCTCCCTCGTCACCGTAAAACATGCATGCGGCATGACCACCATATTGTCTTCCACCCGCAAATGTAGATTATGTTTAATTCTCATTCTCTCAAGATCTTTCCTCGTCTTGATCGTGTTCTTCATATTTTTGTTAATGCTCATCAATATACCCAGTATATTATCACAAATATTTTCCTCTATGTGCATTACATTCAAACTATGTCACAACATGCTGGACGACCAATACGGCAAGTAAAAAAAATACTACGCTTTGTCCAATTCAATTCTGTTGCTCCTCGTTTTCTCTTGTTCTTTCACTGACCTTTGCTAAAATTGTTCGCTCTAACATGTACCAGTTGTTCCACTATCACTTCCCCAGACAACTCATTTGATGCAATTATGTCCTCTACTCTCCCATCAAACTTAGCACATTCTCTTCTCCATGCATGATTTGCTAGTAGATAGCATCGATGACCCATGAAACACAACTTCTGAGAATATTTTAACCACTCACTAGCAGTTTCTTTATTACACATCAGATATGCTAACCTCCCTTTCGTACTCCAGCCAGAAAGATTCTCATATGCCGGAAAGTTATTTATCATTCACATTACCGCAACATGCATTTGAAAAGATGTCGACGTGGATGCATCATAAGTTCTGACGCCTGTTTCCCATAACTCTTTCAGCTGTTCAATCAACAACTGCATGAATACGTCAATGTCATTCTCAGGTGATCTCGGGTCAGGGATAAGTAAAGTTAACAAAAAGTTGGGCACCTTCATGCACCTCCACGGTGGAAGATTGTACAGAATCAACACTACGGGCCAAGTGCTATAACTTGTACTCATATTCCCAAAAGGGTTGAATCCATCGGTTGTGAGTCTCAGGCGCACATTTAGATCTTCTATCCCAGACCCTGGGAATTAATTATCGAAAGATTGCCACACAAGTGAGTCAGCTGGGTGTCTCATATATGAGTCATCCTTCACTCTTTTTCTCCTCAAGCCACCTCATATCGTGAGCTGTTTTCTTACACATATATAGTCTTTGCAACCTAGGTCTCAAGGGAAAATACCGCAACACCTTAACTGGCACCTTTTCTTACCCTTCCACCTTGACTCTCTGCATACAAGACATGCTTGTATCTCCTCATTCTCCTTCCAGAACAAAACATAATCATTCTTGCATGCATGAATGTATAGACTTGTACTCAAATCCTAATCCTTTTCTCAACTGTTTTGCTTCATAAAAGTTCTTCGGTAATATAGACCCTTCGGGAAGTAGCTCGTTAAATAAGTCCAATACCATGTTTATTGCTTTCGTTGACATCCCACACAATGACTTAATGTGAAGCAACTGCACAGTAAATGAAATTTTGGAATGTTTTGTACAACCTAGATAAAGCTCGTGTTTTGCATCTTCTCACATTGAAGCGAAATTTTCACAATCAGTCCCTCGCCACTTAAGGCTTTGTCGTCAACCTCATCCATAAACATCCCAGCTCCAATGTCACCCAACATCTCCTCTATCTTATCCTGCTCATAATCATCATCCATGTGCCACAAATAATTTGGGTGATCGACCAATACATCTGCTGACTGTTCATAAGTCTCATCATGCAGTACCCATCAGGTATACCCCAGATCCATACTGTTCACAAATATATGATTTTCAACTTCATTCAACCCTATCACACACAAAGTTTTACATCCTCGACATGGACATTTAATGTAACCACGATTATCAGTAGAGGCTCGTGCAAAATCAATGAAGGTTCTTACTCCACGCGCATAGGGTACGTAATCCTTTCCAAGTCTATCGCCCAGACGCATCTAGCTTTTGTCCATTTCTAAAAACATCTATCTATTAATAACACGTACATAGAAAATTTACATGCATTTCATGCTCCAATTCTCTTTTTTTTTTTATAAGGTAGTTGGTCTTATCCCATTCGAGATTATATTATCTATATTGAATAAGGACAAAGAACTTCGTCTATATATATAGATATATTATATATATGTACTATATAGTGTATATATATAGTATTATAGTATAATATATATATATTATACTATAATACTATATATATACACTATATATATACTATATATATAATATAGTACTATATAATATATTTAAGTTATGTATATATATCACATACAATATAGCACCACCCACGTCGAACACTTATTGTTATATCACATCTTATTGTTACAGGCCGGCCAACTGGCCAACTAAAAGGCTGGTAGGATCATTACCTTTCAAATGTCGCATCTCATTCTCAAGATTACTCACCCGAGCATCCACTTATCATAATCCGGAAAATAAACATTTTTCTCCAACATATTCACAAGTGATTGGAGATAATACCTAAATATACACCTTAAGTGTCGAAGAATTTAAAAGTAACAAAGAATTTAAAAGTAACAAAGAATATCTAGAACAATATTATATGAAAGAAGAAAATAGTCACAAAAGGTTAGTATTTCTCTCAACTTTTCAAAAATAAAAAGAGATTATATTGAAGAGAAATATTATGAGTATTCAGAAAAAAATACATATATATAACTATTATTGTGGAAATATTGTGAATATGCTATGATATGGACTTGAAATATTGTGATTATTGTTTGTCAATTTTTATTGAATATGTTTATATGGTTAGAAATATATTGTGTTTAGTTTGTGGTTTTATGTGAATTTCTTGATGTAATATTTTTAGGTGTTTTCTGAATTGTGAGTGCTAGGTATATTTCTAAAGTTTAGTAATATGTTTATACATGTTGTTGTGATTTTATGCTTACTCTTGAAATATTGTGATTATTGTTTGTGAATTTCATGAAGAGTTTGTGAGTTTATGGTGTTCATTGATGAATTAATATGTGTAGAAATATTGTTGTGGGAGTATCGTAAATATGTTGTGATATGGATTTGAAATATTGTGATTATTGTTTGACAATTCTTATTGAATATGTTTATATGGTTAGAAATATATTGTGTTTAGTTTGTGGATTTATGTGAATTTTTTTATATAATATTTTTTTTGTTTTTTGAATTTGGTCTTTAACAAGAAAATTATAACTTTAGGAACTTAATTTAAGTAAAGATTAACATATAACTTAACTATATATAACGTATAATATACATATAATAATTATAATTAATAATTACTTATTAAATATTCTTTCTATTGTGAGGTTCCAAACCATTATATTATTAAATATATATATATATATATATAAAGAAAGTAAAATACTCCTCAAGAAAAAAGTCTTGAACCTACCAAATAAGTAGAGAGTTGGAATAAATAAATATACTTATTTAAAATAAACTAGACAGTAAATAAATAAGGATAAAATAAATACTTATATAGAAATTATATACTTATTGTCGATATAAATAAAGCACTCACTCAATTAAGTATAACAATTAAAATAATAATTTAGGAATGATAATAATTAAAATTATATAATAACCTTTAAAATTATATAATAACAATTATATAATAACAGTTAAAATTACATAGGTATCAATTAACAATGTTCTAAGATATATAATAACAATTAAAATTATAATTTAGGAATAATACTAGTAAATGATTGACTAAATTTTAGTCTAATTGCTTATCTGTCGTAGTCTCTCCAACCATGAGAGTTGTCAAGGCCGGAGAGTCTATGACAGTTAAGCAATTAGACTAAAATTTAATCGTCACTTCTTCAATCACATTTTCGCTCGTTATCTACTGATGATAGAAAACTTGTGAACATATTCTTCTATCGCTCTCTAGTTTAACAATATAACATACAATACTATTTGTTTGACATTGTTAATTCAAACAATAATGTCAATATTTTTTGTAGTGTTTGTTGATAGATATGGAGTGACACTGCATCAATAACCTTAGACCCATTTGGGAATTAGTGTACAATTATATATCCATTAATTTCTGAATTGTCCAGTGTGGACAGTTTGAGATTATATTATTTGTATTGCATATTTTTGTTACCTCTACTCTCCACGTTTAATATAAAATTTCGGTGTCTTCCTCTACAGTTCTTCGGGTATACTGTTCGCAGGGTCCCAATCCCTCTATTTGAACATGTATACTTAGAGAACTATGAGAGGTGCTGCCGAAATTTCTACTAACGTAGAAAGTAGTAGAGTGACGAGATTTGTGCAATATTTGTCCTTATTCTTCTGAAGAGATAATATTTCTGACAACTTCCATCTATCATGCTGACTAACTGAGAAAGTAATAATCTTCTGGAATCACATCATCTGAGAGTCATAATTTGTTAATTCTAGATTGAACGGGTCTTGGGAATCCATCAGAGGTAATAGATTGAGTATTTCTTTAATTGAATTTAATGGCTTCAAATTGAGGATTCTTCATAAACAATTTGATTATTTTCTTATTTAATCAATTGATTAGTAGTCTTGTTTATAGTTGATAATTGATTTGATTTATAAATTTCAAACCATGTAAAGAAATGTATATTAATATGTATTCCTTCTAAGTACTCATAATATTTTTCTTGAATATAATCTCTTTCTATTTTTATAAAAGTCTTGAAAATAGATGGAGCAGGAACTCTCTGATTATTATCCTGATCAATGAGTTCGACGAACTCAAATGGGAGCAGACGAACTCCATAGATGTCTTCGTCAGTAAAGGCTGGGGAAATATCTGCACATTGATGGGGAAGGTATACCCCTCAATGGTTCAAGAGTTCTATATGGGGATGTGTGACATGCCTCAGGAAGCATCCACTCATACCGTGACTGTATGCGGTGTTTCCATTGAGATTTCACCGGATGTCATCGCCGAGCACCTCAGGATTCGTCGAGGAGTTGAGATATCGACTACGACTGACTCTCTAGGCATGGTTTGCACATCTACATCTGCACACAGCACATAGGCACTTATGCATCATCTACTAGCCCATTTAAGCCAGCATCAGCCATAGATGCAGAACGGTCAGAGGTCGAGAATACTGGCCTCGAGGCTCAGGATGATGACCAAGACGAGGATTTCTAACATCCTTATCGGGAGAGACTACAAACAAATCTAAAGGAAGAACGCCTTCAACCAAAACCATCTGCTTCCATTCCTCCGTATGTTGCACCTTATTGTTGCAACAAACGTGGATCCTGTGGCGCATAAAACCACATTTAGTTGGCTTCGGGCACAATTTTTTATACGAGTGGCACGTTAAATCCCCTGATTTGCCACTGCACATCTTTGAGAGGATCCGTTACGAGGCGAGCATTGTCTCCACGGACAATCTCCCATACGGTGTCCTAATCAGCTGGCTATTACTTGCTTGGAGAGTGCCAACCCAGCCGGAAGAGCAGGTCAAAGATCAGATGAGCCCCCTCGACGTGACCACGCATCGACTTAGTATTGGACAGGTGAGGGGACGTCAGCCACCTCTGTAGAAGATCTAGTTCCTCCAACGTAGCCTTAGCTAGGTGTGGGGAC
Organism: Juglans cinerea; assembly: GCA_961763995.1. NCBI lineage: Eukaryota > Viridiplantae > Streptophyta > Magnoliopsida > Fagales > Juglandaceae > Juglans > Juglans cinerea. Next base: position 48,434,502 of record CAUIVZ010000001.1, on the reverse strand, counting down.
TAGTAGTCAGCAACCGACGAGTACATCTACGGGAGATGCGCAGCCTGCTTGGGTTGATGCAGTGATCTCACAGTTGACTGCCCATATCGATCGTAAAATCGATCGATTGCTTGGGGCTGTAGAGGCGTCTGTTGCCGAGATAGCCCATCGTGTAGGTATCCTCAACAACAAGGTTGATACCTTGACTGAGGAGATACGGAGTACGAATTTCGCAAACAATGCTATCATCTGAGTGTTGTTTACGAAATTCTATCATATTCTATGGTTTTTTAATTTCAATTCTCAATCTTCTTTAGTGTTATATTTTTCAACTTTAATACTAAATCATTGCACTTCTATGGATATTAACCATCGCAAAAAGTTAATAAATCGCCGCAAATAATCATTATTTTTCCCATCAATTTTAAATTATCGTCGTCATTAAGTATTTCCAGCAGGTAGGATTTGCCGCAAAATATTATTTCCGGCGATTTAATGTCGCCGGGAATAAGTTTATGCTATGAAAAAAATATTTTCGACAAATTTTACTCGCCGGAAAAAAGTGTTTCAAAAAATAAAATAAAAAATTTCACAAAACATGCCTCAAATGAGATGACCTGGAGAACAATGATAGAGAGAAACCTTTTTAAGTTATAAGATGAAACATCCAAGACCAACATTCCTCAGAGCATATTGAAAAAGATGCATAGAGGAGAATACAGGAGGAATACTAGGAACCACTCAAGTATTGCTTGTTTGCATCATATTGGACATTAGCGTTACTACTAACGGAAACCACTCTAGGAGCAGAGGAGCACTTGTTAATTAGTCTCCCAAAAAAAAATAACAAGTGAATCACAAAACCACCTGGTCTTTACAATGAAAATAGGAGCATGTAAAGTAAAAATAGCACACCTTTATAAACAAGGCTGAATTGTAGAACTGTGTATTGGTCTACTTTTCTAAACTACTTTTCCAAGAAAAAAAAAGTTTTTTCATCTACACTTGCACTCCTATAGCATTGTAATATTATTGTTTTTCCCCTCTATAGTAGCTCCTATAAAGTATAACAGGAATCCAATGGTATAAGAACTGAGCTAGGACAATCATCAAAATCATGAGCTATCATGAACTTTGATTGTAAAATAGTACTTGCTGCTTTAACACCAATATGAATCTACATGCCATGTGTATGAAGCTCATGTGTATGCAGTTAGTGTTGCATATCAAAGTGATCACAAGTGCCCTATGATACATGTTCTAAATAGAACATTAGCATTAAATGCAAGAAAGAAGTTCAATTTCTATGAAAAATATTGCCCCCCACTTAACAAATAACAGAATAAGTGGAATTTCATCCTCAAGATACAAATAGTCTTATATTACTAAAATCGTTTATCGTTTACATTGAAGGAAAGGATAATAATCAGAGAGTTCCAAAAATAGTAGAACAAAGATATTTAGTTTTAACAAAAGGTCAAGGAATTCCAATCCAAATACTCTGAAATGTTACAACATTTGTAAAGTAGGGAAGCATATTTCATACTCACAGTGAACAATGAAATCATTAGAGACCAGTTAATGGTCTTTAAAAGGTATCTGCGTCCAACAAGAGTCACAAAATCAAAACTTTCTTGCTATACAAAAAAACTTTAGTTTGGTAGAGGTACATGAGAAACCAATAAATTTCTATTAAAAATGGAAATGTGAGAGGTACATGAGAAACATGACGTTAGAAATGTATACTACCAGAATACATAAAAAAGTGAGAAGCACAAAACCAGAATACATAAAAAAACGTATTACACATCCAAATTATATGAAACTGTAAAGCAGGGAAGCATAGTTTGGCTGCTATCTTTTTAGGTGCTAAACGTGAGGTAAGAGAGGGAAAAATGATGGAGTTTTAAACTAAACTGAAGTTAGTTTTCTTACAAATGAAATTTAAGCCAAAGTTCCAGCCTTGTAGAGTGAAGATATCAGCTAAAAATGAAGGGGAACTGCTGCAGCACAAATAGAAAACATCACAAAAGCATGTAAACTAAAATACTTTTCTTGTTCAAGGATTTAAGTACCTGGAAAATGTTTAGCCAAGCTCCAATTGTGGTGGCAGCACGAGGGACAGGCCTTTTAAAATGGTAAGCAGCTTTAATGCATCAGTTTTGATTTCTGTAATGTTGTTCTGCATTGCATGGAACTTAATCACTCACTTTACTAAGAACCAAAACCAACTTAAAAAGGGAAAAAATGGTGTGGGTACCACTAAAAAAGCATTATATACCAAAGCAGCAAAGGCAAACGCGAGAGGGAATGCACAAGCAAACATCATGATCATTCCAAACTGCAATGCCAACTCCAAAAAATCTGCAGGTGGATTTTGAGTTTAATCAGTCAAAGAAATGGACAATCTCTAAAATCTCATGGTTGTTTAAAAGAAAAACAAGAAAATGAACCTATACAGTTCTAATTTCCAAGTGTACCAACCACACAAGTTATTCTGTTAACATCAAATCAACAAGCCAGCATTATCATTGAGAAAATTAAGGAAAAAGAAAAGGAAAGACCCAAAATATCCAGCACATGAAGTAAATGTTCTTTTTATAAAAGTAATGTTCTTTTTATAAATATATTATCATCTTTCTAATATTTTGAAAACAAAATAATTTGCTTCGAATTCCATTTGACTCCAAATGCACTATAATCTTGTCTACAGTAATATATGAATGAAAATATTACCATCGAACAGGCCATCCTCAAGCTCCTCACCAATGCTTGCTGAATAAGAAGATTTCATGTACTCTTTCCCCAAGTTTAATTTACTGACCAAAAAAACAATCAAGACAGAGATAGCTACTCAAAGTCCAACTATACCAATGAGAGTTGCAACCCCATTTAGGCGTACCTAAAGTAAATGATTTAAAAGTAAACATAATGTGCAAAATATGAGTTTCAAGAAAGATAACAGACCTGCAATGGTGTCTCTTCACCATTGTCTTCTAAAATATTAGACATGAGCAATCCCCACTCAGTATTCATCCCAACACTAGTCACCTAGTACATAAACAAATAAAAGGAACATATATAACATGGGAGAGAAAGGTAAGCCCCAAAAAGAACAACATTTTCAAATATAAACACAGATATAAACGAACCCATAAACAAACTAGCAATCACACATATAAACACAAAACCAAATCTCCAAACGAAACTAAAACAAGGGAGAGACCTGGTGGTCGTGGTGGTCGCTTGGAGTGGAGTGGTGGCCTGGGAGGAGCGCAGTGGCGCTGGAGAGACCTGGTGGCCATGGGCTGCGAACAGAGCAAAGGAGAGAGGGAGGGCCTCGGACTGAGAACCGGGCTAGGCATGGAGGAGAAGGGGGCTCCGGCGGAGAACTGGCGACGGCCTCGACGTGTGGATGGTGGCGATCGGCGCCCCTAGCGGCGGCGATATAGATAAATCTGAGAGAGAGAGAGAGAGAGGTGACGCCAGATTCGGGGAGGCAAGAGATCCGGCGGGGGCTGGGGGAGAAGGAGCGGGTGGCCTTCGACGTGAGGTGGCGGTGGCGTGGTGGGAATGTTGGCAACTGGCTATGCACGACGGCGGGGGCAGGGGGAGAAGGACGGATTGGAGAGAGGGGGGAGATGGGGGGGAGATTGGATGGAGGGAAATGAAAAGGAAAACGAGCGGGGGTTTAATTTAATTAGCTTTTTGCGGCTAATCTACATCGCCGTAAAACATAACAAGTAATTTCAGTCTCCGTGTTTTCCAAACTCGTGTTTTAGTGACAGCGGCGAAATTTAAATCGTCGAGAATAAGTATTACATTCTTTATTTTCTTTTTGCAACGATTAAAAAATCGTTGGAAATTATTTTTTCAACGATTTTTCAAATTAAAAAATCGCTGCAAAAGTCTGCATTGCAATTGCAGCGATTAACGAACCGTCGTAACAAGGTTTTTAATATACCAGCGAATTTGTTTCATTGCAAAAAATGAAAAATCGCTGCAAAAGACCAATTCCAAAATTTTATGTAAAAAAAATGCGACGGTGTAAAAATCGCCGCAATTAAAAGTTTTTTGCAGCAATTTTATTTCTGACAGATATAAAATCGCCGCAAAAAGCCTTATTTCTTGTAGTGACATGTCAAGATAAATTAAACACTATTCATATTTTTATGGGGTTATTCAAAATAAAAATAGAAAAATTGCAGAATAATACACAATGCACAATTTGGCAAAAGAGATGCTTAAGGATATCAGATATCTAGGAAAAATTTACATATAGAGTGAGAGAAAGATAGTTAAAAATTTATATAGGATAGAACCCTTAGGTTGTGCATCGATTATCAAGAGCTGAAAAAGGTGACCATAAATAATTGATACCCTCTACCAAGGATAGATGACTTGTTTGACAAGTTGCAAGGAGCTGCAGTGTTTTCTAACATTGATCTTATGTATGTGTATCCCCAATTGAGGATTAGGGATGGCGACATACCAAAGACAACATTTCGGATAAGGTATGGGCATTTTGAGTTTATTGTGATACCGTTCGGGTTAGCAAACGCCCCATCAGCTTTTATGGATATTATGATTAGGGTGTTTTAGCCTTTTTTGGACATGTTTGTAGCGGTGTTCATAAATGATTCTCTAAGTTATCAAGTTCCCTTACAATGTTAACAAGGAAGAATGCCAAAATTGTTTGGACTGATAGGTGTGAATAGAGCTTTGAGGAATTAAAGAAACTGTTAACCACGACCCCTTTGTTAGCCTTACCGAAGGCTCACAAACTATTTGTGGTGTATAGCGACTCCTCGAAGTATGGGCTGGGATGTGTTATAATGCAAGAAGGAAGGGTAGTAGCCTACTCGTCCAGACAGCTGAAGGACCATGAGCAGAACAACTCTCGACATGAAGTTGGCAGCAGTTGTGTTTGCATTGAAGATTTGATGACACTATCTGTATATACAGACCACAAGAGTTTGTAACACCTATTCACTCAAAAGAATCTAAATATGAGGCAGTAGAGATGGCTGGAGACCATCAGAGACTACCTATGTGAGATCAAGTATCACATAGGAAAAGCTAAGTTAGTCACCAATGCACTGAGCCAAAAGTCAAGATCAAAGGGCGTGGAAGGTCCCACAGAGGTGGACCTACTTCTCTTATGGGATGAGGAACCTATTGTTGCAGGATTCGTATAACGACCCCGTCCAATAATTCTAAGGTTGAGATATTAATAATTTTTATTGGGCATACATTTTATTTAATGGGCCATATTGGATAAACTAATTAGCGATAAATGATTGAGATTGATTAGGAGTTTTAATTAGGCTCAATAGTTAGGTTAAATCTCATTTATTATTTATTGAATAAGTTAGATTCCTATTAGAATTTAAAGATTGACCATTATAAATTTAAAGAAACCATAAACCTCCTAGACCAGCACCGTAATCGATTTTGCGTTGAAAATTTTAGGAAGCAACACTACAAGGTAAGTAGTTTGATCATAAATTAGGATTAACATTCGTTAGCTAGTTTTATGTATTTTATTGAAGCCAGTTCTTTCGAAACCAGTGTTTACATACCATGAATATCATGATATTTGCAAGCACATCATTCATCATGTTTCATTCCGCATATTATAGTTATATATGTATTATGTATCTCATGCATCTCACGTTGACACATAAGCTTTCATAAGATTAAGTGTAAGATAAGCTCATAACAATTAATTAAATGGTCATTTAGATGCATGGTACCAATGCAGTTTTAGGGTGGGCGTGCAAGCCATGAACTTAAGTGTGGTCCACCATAGTACGCCAGAGTACTGCACAATCGGCTTCCCTTGCTGCAACAGAGAACGTTAGTGCACAACCTTGCAACTGGGTTAAGTTAGTATGCCAGAGTACTGCACAGTCGGCTTCCATTGCTCCAATAGGGGAAGTTAGTGCACAACTTTGCGCACAGGGTTAAGTGTGTTGACCAGCCAGATAAGTCAGATTAGCCAAATACATCAAATCAATCAGTTAATTTAGATAAATCAGTCATGAGCGTAAGTATCATTATGATTAGTCATGATTTTAAGTTCTCAGCATGATATTTTATAAAAAATCTTATGTTAAGTATTCTTACGTTATGATGAATTTCTTACTGAGTTATCGACTCATTTTGGTTTGTTTCTATATATTTTTAAACCACCCCAGGTTAAAATAATTATGACAATAGAGTTGTAGGATGAGACTTAGTCCAGGGAGGCATGACGTCGCCTAGATTATGTACATAGATTTTAAGTTATGATTTTTATGGCACAGACTTTGAGGAATTTTATTAAATATTTACGCGCACTCTCTTTTATGATCTCAGTATTTTAATAAAAAATTATTTTACTTATAGAATCTTTGTACATGGAGTTTCCTTTAAAATAAAAGAAAATATTTTTAAGTTAAGGTTTAGTAGTAGCACTTCTGCTCTCGAGAATTTTTAAAAGTGACTTTATTATTAATCGTGGGGAGCGGGGCATTACAATTCACCGCTGAAGGAAACTCTCACAGCAATGCAACAACTGAGGGTGAGTTATTTCGCTGAATTGAAGCACTAGCAGAAGAAGTATCCAAGGTTACTAGAGATTTGGTGAAGGGTCCAAAGAGGAAAAAAACCTCTGCATTTCAGCTTGGGCGAGAACAAAACCTTATTTTATGGAGGGTGAAGAGTAGTTTTGGCTAATTCGGGAGTTTTAGAATGAATATTAGTTGAAGCCCATTCCTAGCCATATTCAATACATCCTGGAGGCGTGAAGATTTATCTGGATCTCAAGAACATTTCTAGTGGGAAGGGATGAAGTGGGACATCACCCACTTCGTCGAGAAGTAGGGTGAAGGTTGAGCATCAGAGACCGGCCGAAATTTTACAACCCCTGCCCATTCCAGAGTGGAAGTGGGAAGACATAGCCATGAACTTTGTGCTTGAGTTACCCCAATCTCTCAATGATAAAGATGTTATTTGGGTAATCATAAATAGATTAATCGAGAGTGTCCACTTTTTACTAGTCACTACTACGAACACACTGAGTAAACTTGGTTGTACATAAGAGAGATTGTTAGGCTACATGAGTACCCAAGACCATAGTGTCGATCCAGGATTCGAGACTTACATCTCACTTTTAGAAGAGTTTGTAAGTGGCTTCAAGTAGGGCTACAAACCATGCCTGGGGGGGTATTTTCCCACACCCCCCGCCTCCTAGGCCAATCTTTATATAGGAGTCCAAGGCAATCCAATAACTTGAATCCAATTTCAAGTCTTTAATAAATTGTATATATCTATATACAATAGATTTATTTATATATAAATATAAACAAAAAATTATATATGTAGAGCGCAGTGGGGGGCGAGGTGAGGCTCCGCTAGGGTCATCCCGCCCCTTACCCCTGCTAGGCGTTCTCCATGCGAGGCGAGGGTGGATCGGACTTGGGAGGGGTAGCGGGGTACTGGGCCCCACTGCCCACCCCTAGAATCAAGCACTAAATTGAAATTTAGTAGTACTTACTATCCCCAGATTAACGGACAGTCGTAAAAGACCCTTCAAAAGTTGGAAGACATGCTAAGAGTATGTGTGTTAGATTTGAAGGGACCATGGGAGAGCCACGCCTCACTCATTGAATTTGCGTATAACAATAGCTATCCGCTGACCATTCAAATGGTCTGTTACGAAGTATTACACGGAAGAAAATGTATATCACCCATATGTTGGGATGAAGTAGAAGAGGCCAGAGTGGTTGGGCCAGAGATCATCAAAGAGATGACGGAACAAGTCAAACTCATAAGGGAAAGGATGGCTACGGCTCAGAGTAGACAGGTTAGCTACATTACATAAGGAGAAGATAGTTGACATTTGAGAAATGCGACTGGGTATATCTCAAAGTGTTATCTATGAAGGGTGTTAAGAGATTTAGGCTGAGAGGGATTAAGCCCAAGGTACATTGGACTTCACCAAGTGATGGAAAGGGTAGCCCAATGGGGTGCAGAATTGCGTTATTAGCAGAATACAAAGGGATTCATAGCGTGTTCCACGTTTCCTCGTTAAGAAAAAGTTTCGAGAACCAGCAACCTCGAGTAATTAACCCAAATCTAGTTATGTTGTAATCGAGTCTCACCTACAAAGAAAGAGAGGTACGAATTGTAGACTAGAAGGAGTAGAGATTGCTATCTAAAATCATACCGTTAGTGAAAGTACAGTGGGAAGATACAGGAAATGAAGAGTTTATGTGGAAAAGTGAGCGGGTCATGCAAGAGCAATTCCTATATTTATTCGAGCAACAACAAGTGAGTTGTAATGCATGTCAAAGGGGCAGATCGGTAATTTCAAGGGCAAAAGCATGTATATAAATAATCTTTTGACTAACTCCTTCTAATCACAACATTATGCGCCCTCAAAGCCATAACCATGATGCAAGAGAGGAAAACTACATGAAGGGCAATGATGCTACCTGAAATAATGAGTCAGTTCCTGGAAAAAGGAGGTGAGATGACAAGGTTAGAAGCCGAACATCGACAAGAAGAGGGGGAATGCCGAGATGAGGAAAGTTCTCAGAGGGCTAGGGCCCTAATATGGGAGATGTGAACCATGACGGCATGGTCATGGCATAACTTGAGGAGAAGCGAGTGGTGTAGGAACATGATGAATCAAAGAGGACGAGGGTGAGGATTCACCAATGTCTTTTCTTTTCTTTTTTTAAGGGAGAGGATGATAGTCCAATTTTATTAATAATCCTCACTTATGGTAGAAGAATACCTTATACAAAAGGTTGTTTGAGGGTTACATAGAATCCCAAAACCAAACTTCTAAAAACTACGTGGGAATTATTTAAAAACAATAAAGTGATTACAAATGGGAATATGTAAAAGGAAAATACTAATGCCTAAGGTTGAGAATACCTGCATGATCCAAAGCAACAACATCAACCATTTGTTTAAAAAGTTGTAAAAGGGAAGAAAAACTTATCGTGTTACCATGCACACTGAATCTAGCGAATGAGCTAGGATATTAGAGAGCACAACCTACGGGCGATGTAGACAAAGCTGATGGGAGAGACAAGAGGAGTCAGCTCTTGTCCCGATTGCTGATAATGAAGGTCAGCAGGTGGATCAAGGTGAGGGCAAGTCCCCTCCTTAGTCGGAGGCGACAAAGGAAACCAAAGGATCTCGCATCTAGATCCCCTCCACTGTTAGTATTTGTTTGTATTTGGAGTTGTATATTTTGGTCATTCACCAATTATGTTTGGCTTGCCTCACTGGGTTGTAAGAAACAAATAGTGGGATACACATATTAATATTGGTACTTAGTTGACTTATTTATTTTATCCGCTGCATTTTTGTTGTACACTTTCTACATGTACACACACTTAGCACTTATCGTTGGGATGCGTGACCCGTGTTGTCATCATCCCGACGTCATGAGTTTCGCGTTTCCGTACGTGGGAGTCGAGGCATCACAATGGAACTTATACAAATATCTTTTTGAAATTCATTCACTATCAGTTTTGCTGGACTAGTCGCCCTCATCCTCACTAGACACTTTAGTTGATTCATGTTTTTCCGACATTTCACCATCAATTATTTTGGGTTGAACATCTTCTCTACGCAATGGGACTATGTCATATTGGCTTAGATTAATAAATAGATTAATATCTGATTCATTTTCTTGATAGGCTTCTTCATTTGCTGGACAATCAACTTCTTTATGTGGTTCATCTGTCTCTGGAATGTAATCATATACATTTTTTGGTACAAATTTCTCCACTACCCACCATGGGTTCCTGTATCCTGGATCATCTAAAAAAAAAACTTGATTCCCTTGGCAAATGAGAACGAAAGGATCATCCTCATACCATGTGCTAGATGTATTGACACTCATAAAATATTTATCATTACGCACTCCCAACCTAGGATTTGAGACATTCCATTAATTACACTTAAACAACTAGACTATATATCCCCTCACGTCCTTATGGCTTCCTTCGACTATGACCCCACAATTTTGAGTCTTCCTATATCGTTTTATGTCAGTTGTGTGAAATTTATATCCACGCACCAAACATCTTAAGTATTGGATGGCCCGCCTGGATGGACCACATGCCAGAGCATAAGTTCTGGTGAGATTTCGTTTGAATTTTCACCATATTTCGATACAACCTACATCAATAAATATTATTATAGTTATATCAATGTTAGATAGAAAAAAAGTATGAGTTTAGTGGTATGAAGTTCGTATTATAAGATGGGGCTTTACAGTAATACCATATGTTCAAACCACGAGGCGAGTTTCTTTTCGTGCGTCTTTTCTACATCAGTTACACCATTCGTGCGAAGTAGTTGTATATGTTCGCTAAGCATGTTCATGTGAATTATTAATTTTTATCAAGTTATACTATATTATTATACATGAACTTAAAAATGGTAATTATTATTAATTTTTATAGATATTTCTATATCCACTAGTGAACTGCCCCTTGATCCCTGGCACTATTTATGGAATGTCACACAAGTCACTAGTGAACTGTCGCAAAATGTTCATGTGTAGTTCACTTTTTACGGCGACTAGTATTTTGTTGCAACAAGTCAATAATTACTGTTGCAAGGCTTCATTTCAGGTGAGTGGCTGAATTGTCGCAAAAACTGCACTTTTCCCTGCATAAATTCAGCGTTGCAAATACAATTGTCGTAAAATTTCAATACAATTGATGCAAAAAAGACATTTTGCGACAAGTTTTATTTGTGGTGATTTAATTTTGCCGCAAAACTCAAGTTTTAACATTTCCGTTCCTTTATTTCCGACAAACAAAAAGTTGAGGCTAAAGACCCCTTTTTGCGGCCAAGTAAATTTCTAAAGGCATTGGATCTTCAAGATTTATATTAGTATATTTTTACTTAAAAGTGGGGATAAATAAACATATGGATCGAGTGAGTTTTGCAATATTTATTATTGTTAGTCATGTGAGTCTCTCAAGGAACATTAAGAGCATTAGCATTGGTTTATCCATATGCATATGCAAAATTACCTATTTTGCATAGCCACTTTGCCATTCAAGCAAAATTTCCACATTGGCTTATGCATATTTGAGGTAAAATAATAATAAAATATTATTATTTTATTATTATTACTTTTTTGCTAAAATCAATTTTTTTATATATATTTTACAATTAACATCCACTACATACATTTGACATTAATAATACAAATGTAATAATAAAAAATATAATTTTTTAATAATAATATATTAAAAATATAATAAAATGAAAAATATATATAATATATTATAATAATAAAATGAATGTGTAAGTGAAAGTTTGTTGTGTTGTTGAAGGAGGGAGAAAATGAAATGATTGTGAGAGAGAGAGTGGGAGGGGAGAGAAATAATGATTAAAATATGATTTGTAGGGTGAATAGTGGTTATCCAAATTTGGATAAGCACTGTTCATAGGTAGCTAAATATTTGGATATGCATAAGCCAATGTGGAGGATTTTAAGGCCATATTATGCAAATATGACTTTGCATATGCATATGCATAGATCAATGCTAATGCTCTAAATAATCAAAAAATATGGTGAAACAATTTTATATATGTATGATGATCTTGTTCTTTTACTCTAATCATTTTGTGAAATTCACCAAAAATTCATTCAGATTCTAGCTGGCTCGCTCGTAGAACAATATTAACAACATTCACTACAACAAATTTTAGTTTTCGGGATGAAATTATTTAGAGACGAACTAAATTCCGTCCCTAAAAGTAATTATTGGAGACGTCTCAAAAAATGGATGACTTTATAAAAACATTCAAACCGCTAAATATTCGTTCAAACTAGATCTTCTGTGATGAATTAGGTCGTCTCAAAAAGTCAAGCTCGTTCGAACCTAGAATTAATGTTTGTTCAAATGGTTTATAATTTATTCGAATAATAATCTTGATGAGGAAGTAATTTATTTTGCCGGAGAAAGTTCAAATCTGTTCGAACCTCAATTGGTTTGTTCAAATGGAAAATATTTGGTAGGAAAATTAGGCTAGAAGGTTGCAAGATTGTTTGAACTACACATATTGCGTTCGAATGCATGTTCGAACACAACATTTATGCATTTGAACGGATCATTTGGTGGGAAATTAAATTAAAATTGTCTGGGACTTTTTTAAATCTTGTTCGAACGAAACATAAAATATTTACAAATTCATAAATTAATTTTATGTAATTAATGTAAAAATATTTTAGTGATTTATTTTATGTTAAATAAGATTTTAGTTAAATAAATATTACTTATAGTGTCATTTTTTATATTATTGTGAACATTAAGTAAAATGAAAAAAAAAACATAATTAACAATAAACAAGCTAGCAAATACTAAAAATAAAAATCATACATTAATTGCAGCCTAAAAATATAATGTATGGTGGGAATATAATGTATGACTATTTGAATATTTAAATTATTGATACAAAATACAAATAGTCATGATTGTCAATACAACAAAGCTCATTTAATGCAAATAAAAGACATACACTATTGGGCCTTATCGTGTAGCACTACCTCAACTCCAGCAAGGCGAGTCTCAATATCAGTCACTCGAGACATGAGCTTCGACTCAGCATCTACGAGGGCAACCTGGACTGCATCAATGATCTCTTATGTATGTGCGTCCATCTCTGCACACACGATATCTACAATCTCCTCATGAGTAGCACTACGTGATGCACTCTATGTAGATGGGTCGCCAGACACACCCTGTGCACCTACCTGAGTGTCGACCGCCTCTGTAGTGGGTGCACAAATACAAAATTTGGAGTGTCCAATGCTACTAGACAAGGTCGTCGAGTTGATCGGTCCAATCGACTCCCGAACACGCTCAAGTGCTTCTGTCTTGACTCCTTTCGCTAAAAGAAATTGTGTGAGCAAGACTCCAAACGGCAATATATCTGTCATAAAATCTTTTTCATAAGTAAAAGTATTATATATATATATATATATTAAAAGGAGTAACCAAGTATACTGAATAAAATAAAACTCTACCTGTCGTAGTATAGGTGGCCTCTGAAATTATTTTAGTGAATATATATCTTGCTAGGTCAATAGGCACCCTACGAGTGACCTGTAACATAAATCATACCCGGTCCATGCTCACCTCAGTCTTGTGCAGTCGCGGATCGATGTTGTTGGCTATTATAATATTCGTGATCTTGAAAAATTTAGATAAGTCCACCTATTTGATGCTCTTGCTCCCATCATAGGAATGAGCATCTGGACCCACAACCAACTGACAAACCTCATGATCAGCAAGGCTATTGATCTCATCAGGCATCACAGTATCTCATCAAGATAGTTATGTCGTTTGATTGGTTTCCATAAATATTTTATCCGTTTGTACATCTTACGAATATTGTTCCAACAAAAAACAAATATTGTGTTTGTTATTACTATATTTGTTATATAATATAGTATATATACTTATACTACTTATATATACTTATATACTACAATATATTATACTTATATATACAACTATATAATTATATACTACTATATATATAATATACTTGTATATTTATAACTATCATATAATATAGTATATACTTATGCTAATACTATATAGTATATTTATATATAATATACTTATATATTTAATATACTTATATAATATACTCTTATATAATATACTTATAATACACTACAATATCCTTATCTTCTACTATATATTTAGACTAATATATATTCTTAACTTATATTTTACTTATTAACTTATATATATTCTTAACATAAATATTATACTTATATAAACCTATACTTTTATATATATAGTTATAAAATTAGATATATAATATAATTAGATATATTTATATATATATATATACTGTACGTTCGAACGTCCTGTTATTACTGTTCGAACTATTTAATTACGTGTGAATGGAAATTTATAGCATTTGAACTTATAAAATATGTTGGTGCCATTGATAAGCTGTGGTGGGATCAATTTGCACTATATTACACTTTCAATTATCAGTTCGAATGTATATAATTGACGTTCGAACAGGAGTGAGCTAAATTGATCCATGCGGGAAATGTTTCTCGATTCTCTATTTTCAAGTTCGAACGATTAGTAAATTTCGTTCGAACGAGAAAATAAGAAATAAGACGTCCAGAAGCACAAACTTGTTGGACATTTGACAAATTTTGTTTTTGAGATACAAAGAGCGTGAGAAAGGGAGAGGCCATGCTAACCTCAACTCTTTCTTTCTCTTCAATTTGCTAAGTTTTTTTTGCTTTGATAATCTATTTCCATAGAATTTTTTGGTTAAAAAACTCAAATTTATGTTCTCTTGAATTTAATTGATTCTTTTCCTTTTTGTTTTTGAACAAAAGATTAAGGTTAGAATTATATATTTGTATTTGGATGTGAGAAACACGTAAACATATTTGTATTTGGATGTGTGAATATATTTGTGTTTTTGAACAAATATGAAAATATATTTGTGTTTTTACAATGTTTGTGAAATATGCATCGTATGAGATTATATTTATCATATGAATGTATTATTTGAGATTGTGTTTTGTCTCTGTTTCATGTTTGGAATCTGAGTAGTAACCATTCGAACACAATGATTTCCCGCGAAGGCGTTATCCTGTTCAAACAGAATTTGAAGTGTTCAAACGGTTGTACTCCTATTTTTTAAAAAAAAAAAATAGAAGAGTAGGAAGTCACATGTCCAATAGTGACCCCCTCCCATGTTTATTAATAATACCCTTACTTATTGCGAAGGAATATAGTGGTAACAAAAATGGCTCATGGGAAAACCCATCAAGACAGCAACCAAGAAAACAATCAATTTCAATCTTATGTAATGAAAGGTTGTACTCTTATGTTGTAATACTTAAACTCAAATTTAATACTTAAAAGATAATTTATTAAAAGCTATATGGTATAATTAAAAAATAAGTAAATTTAAATTATAATTAATACTTAAAAAATAAGAAACATAAGATTTATTAATACTTAAATTAGAATTAATACTTAAAAAGATAATTAGGTTAATAGCTATATGGTATAATTAAAAAATAAGTACAGATAAATTATAATTAATACTAAAAAAAGAAGAAACAGATGAATGATCTCCCACTTAAACTAAAACTATAATGCATAATAAAATTTTACTGAAATTAAATTGTAATTATTATTTAAAAGATAATTAACATAAGAAGTTAAAAAAATAAGTAATACTTAAATTTAAATTTAAACTTAAAATAACTTAAAATATACTAAACATGAGAATAATTAATACTTAAATAAAAATTTGTACTTATAAAATAAGAATAATATTGGTGATTTTGAATGTGATTTGATTTCAAATGTAATAATTGTATGAGTTGGTTTACTAGTGGCATGGTTTACTAGTTAGGAGTTAGATGAATTTCAGAGTTATTTTTATATGCAATTGAACCTTAAACCCGTTCGAGAGTTGTGGCCAAATATTCTCTTAAAGAATGTTTGGGTACAACTCTTGAATTGTCCAAAGTGGACAGTTTATGATTCTATAATCTATATGGCAGATATATTCAGTTTAAACTCTTGTGTTAGTCAATTAAAATTTTGATTCAGTGTTTCCTTACATTCTTCGGGTATGTGGTCTGTAAGTTTCTCAACCCATGAATAGGGTTGACGACTTATCATGACTAGCATACTTGGAGAATTGTAGGGAAATGCTACCGAAATTTTTACTAACATTAGAGTTTAAACTGAGTATATATGCGATATTGATGATAGTCTCTGAATGGGATAGGACCAACTACCTTATTAAAATAGAAACAGTAAATATGAAAAGACTCTTGTAAATGTTTATCCCATGAATTAGGTTTTTTTGATAGACAGACGACAAGTAATGGAAATACAATGGAGAAGAGTTGGATGCTGTTGGGAGATAGACTTTGGTGAGACTATAAGGAGTATGCACATGGGGTGAAGGTTTTTATAGAGTTTGCTTGCATGAGTGTTGACAGTCAAGGATTTATAAAGATGTTCATGCAAGAATTGCAAAAATCCTAGTTCTTATAATTTGATTGTAGTGGAGAAGCATTTATTTGTAAATGGAATCGATCCTCAATACTCACTTTGGGTCTTACATGATGAACCATTTCCTAAAAGAGTTAGATTTAGCAGCCAGTCGAATCAAATGGAGGAAAATAACGACATCGACATGAACGACATAAATATGGATGCTTCTAATGATAGTGATGATAATGGAGAGGATATGACTGAGATGTTAGATGATCTAGGTGTAGGAATATTTGGGACAAGAGATGGAGAAAGAACATGTACACAATCATTTAAGGGCCATGGAAACTTTGGAAGACTATCGGAGGATGCAAAACAAGAGTTGTACAAGGGGTACACCCTTCATAGCAAGTTGTCTTTCACGGTGAGGCTACTCCATATTAAGTCTATTTGTCATATTTCAGCAAAGGCCATCGACATATTGCTATAATTATTTAAAGAGGCTCTCCCTTAGGATAATGTAGTACCGCATAGTTTTTATGAAGCGAAGCAATTGAAGCGAGAGCTAGGATTTGATTATAATATCATCCACGCTTGTAAAAATGATTTTGTTTTCTGATGGCAGCAATATGTAGAATTTGATACATGTTAGTGTGTCATGAGTCAAGATGGACATCCTATAAGCGTAATGTATCTCAAAAAGTGTTAAGACATTTTCTGTTGATTCCTCGACTTCAAAGATTGTTTTCGTCCAAATTTACTGCGAAAGATATGTCTTGGCATCACACAGAAAGAATCCAAAATGAAAATTCTTCTCGCATCCTGCTGATTCCTTACAATGGAAGAAATTTGATGTTGAGTATCCATGATTTGTCGAAGAACCTCGTGATGTACGTCTTGGTTTAGCAACGAATGATTTTAATCCATTTGGCAACATGAGCAATTCTCGTAGTAACTGGCCTATCATATTAATGTCCTATAACTTGTCACCTTGAAAGTGTATGAAGGATCCATATTTTATGATGATTCTATTGATACCAAGGCCAAGGTCACCAAGGAACGAATTAGATGTATATCTGCAACCACTGATTGCAGAGTTGAAAGAATTGTGGGATCAGGGTGTCAGTACATATGATGCAGCCTCGTCGCAGAGTTCAAGATGCATGCTGCAGTGATGTGGACAATAAATAATTTTCCAGCATATGGAAACTTGTCTTGGTGGAGCACAAAAGGTAAAATAGCTTGTCCTGTTTGCAATAAAGATACACAGTCTCGGTGGTTGACAAATGGTAGGAAATTATGTTTCATGGGATATCGTCAATATTTACCACAAGATGTCGTTCAAATAGAACGATGTTTGATGGAAGGGTTGAGCACAGGTCATCACCGCCAAAGTTGTCTGGGAATGATATTATTGTGCAGTTGGGGATGTTTCAGAAAATAGATTTCGTAAGGATGCAAGAGTTTGAAAGAGAAAATGACAAGCATCGGAGTTTGTACCCTCCTTCATTCTTTGATGTAATGGTTCATTTGGCTATGCAGCTACCTCGTAAGGCTTTAGTCACTGGCCTGGTTCAGTATATCCTATTGAACTATTTTTGGGAAAACTTAAGCGATATGTGGGGTACAGAGCTCGTTCGGAAGATCCAATTGTAGAGTCATACATTAATAATGAGTGGCATACATTTTGTTCAATGTATTTCCGTGGGGTTGATACTAGATTTACAAGACCAGATCGAAATTATGAAGGTGAACAAATGGGAGTCTCATCGACATTTACCGTATTTTCCCAAAGCGTACGTCCCATAGTCGCATAAGGGGCTATGACCTCAGTGGACGAGAGTTTGAAAGAGTTTGATAGCATGTCTTGAAAAATTATGTAGAGATTGATTAATACTTGAGGTTAACGATGATCCTCTAAATCAATACTATCTTTAAGTTCATGTATAATAATATAGCATAACTTAATAAAAATTAATAATTCACATGAACATGCATAGCGAACATATACAATTACTTCACACGAATGATGTAACTGACGTAAAAAAGATGCACGAAAAGGAACTCGCCTCGTGGTTTGAACATACGGTATTACTGTAAAGCCCCATCTTATAATACGAACTTCATACCACTAAACTCTACTTTTTTTCTATCTAACATTCATATAACTATAATAATATTTATTGATGTAGGTTGTATCGAAATATGGTAAAAATTCAGAAGAAATCTCACCAGAAATTATGCTCTGGCATGTGGTCCATCCAGGCGGGCCATCCAATACTTAATATGTTTGGTGCGTGGATATAAATTTCACACAACTGACACAACGATATAGGAAGACTCAAAATTGTGGGGTCGTAGTCGAAGGAAGCCATAAGAATATGAGGGGATATATAGTCTAGTTGTTTAAATGTAATTAATGGAATGTCTCAACTCCTAGGTTGGGAGTGCGTAACGATAAATATTTTATAAGTGTCAATACATCTTGCACATGGTATGAGGACGATCCTTTCGTTCTCATTTGCCAAGGGAATCAAGGTTTTTGTTTAGATGATCCAGGATACAGGAACCCATGGTGGGTAGTAGAGAAATTTGTACTAAAAAATGTATATGATTACATTCCAGAGGCAGACGAACCACATGGAGAAGTTGATAGTCCAGCAAATGAAGAAGCCTATGAAGAAAATGAATCAGACATTAATCTATTTGTTGGTCTAAGCCAATATGACATGGTCCCATTGCGTAGAGAAGATGTTCAACCCAAAGCAATTGAGGGTGAAATGTCGGAAAAACATGAATCAACTAAAGTGTCTAGTGAGGATGAGGGCGACTGGTCTAGCAAAACTGATAGTGAATGAATTTCAAAAATATATTTGTATAAGTTCCATTGTGATGCCTTGACTCCCACGTACGGAAACGCAAAACTCATGACGTCGGGATGATGACAACACGGGTTACGCATACCAACGATAAGTGCTAAGTGTGTGTACATGCAGAAAGTGTACAACAAAAATGCAGCGGATAAAATAATTAAGTCAACTATGTACCAAAATTTTAAATACATGACTACCAAAATAAAAGTATTACCAAAAATTATACAGTTATCCTTAAAAGTAAAGTAAAAAGTCAAATACATAGACAAAAACGAAACAAATCTCATAAAAAACATAATAGTACCAAATACTTAATTCAAAACGAGAAACAATTTCCAAACACAAGCGAGTGATCCCAAATCACTTCTCTGGCAGAGCCAAATCTTCAGGCTCAACATCACTATCTGCATCAAAATTGAGATACCATAGAACGGTACCGCATGGTAAGGAATACTACATGATATGTGAATCTCAGTAAGTAATCACCCAAACAAACCAAGAGATAAAAATACAATAATGCATCCAACAAACATGTGTGCACATGGCGAAACATGAATGTGACCCAAAACCCTCATTTTTCCCGAAAATGATTATTTTCCAACGCACGTCAAAATTCTCATTTGACCCAAAACACACCATGAATAATATCCGCCATTTTCTGGAAAATGGCCCAAGCATAAACCAATAATTTTTCCAAAAAATGGTGCTCATAACCATTACATCATAAATTGCCATTTTCCTGGAAAACGGCCCAACATAATCATTTATCGAACACTGTAGGCGGGAATCATAAGCAAAACTCTACCACTATCCCTACCGCATTCACCATAGGCGGGAATCACAGGCAGGACTACCACCATCCCTACCGCGTGCACCATAGGCGGGAATCATAAGCAGGACTCTACCACCATCTCTGCTTGCCACCATCTCTGGAGTTCCTTTCCACACAAGAGGTACCTATCATAACACTATAGGCAGGAATCACAAGCAGGACTCTACCACCATCCTTACAGCTAGCACTGTAGGCGGGAATCGCAGGCGGGACTCTACCACCATCCCTGCTTACCACCATCCCTATAGTCCTTTTTTCCTCTCTCTCAAACCGTTCAATCCATTCATTTCAAACATACCCAAAATCATTTCTCACATGAAAACCCAGTTTCATTCACAACACATGAGTATGCATGACATGATGCAATAAATGTTATGATGCCAAACACAACATAAATGCACGCAAGCATAATTCAATTAAATAAACAATCCATCCTCACATCCAATTGGTCCCCATATTCCTCGGACTCAATGTCCGGCACAACCAACCAGACAGTAGAAGATTTTTAAGTGCAAAAATATATTTAAATCTCAAAAAACTCTTTGAAAAATTACTTACGGTGCTAAAATATTATTTTTGAATGATCAAGAAGGTGCAAGAGGTGGCAGCACAACAACGTAATAGTGCAAACTGGACAAGGGTCGTGCGTCACAAAAATCCAACTTTTGAACGGGGACAAATGAAAACTTGGGATGGTTAGGGAAGGGCTTGGAGGTGTTGTTGAGGCTAGTGGTGATGATCGCTGGCCGTGGGTGGCGGCGTTGGCGGCAGTTGGAGGCCAAAATACCCAAATCAGAAATGGGGACTGAGGGGCTTCAAGGGTGGTGGATCGGGATTGAGGAAGGGTAGGTTAGGTAACTGGGTGGCCGCCAGTGCTGTGGTGAAAAGATGGTGGCAAACGATGGAGGCACGGCGGCGCGGGAGTAAAATGAAGCTGCGGCTTGAAGCCATTCGTGGGGGAGATTGGCGATGGGGGAGGGGCTGAAAACAGAAGGGGTGGTCGCCGGCTGGTGGGGAGGAGAATGGGAGGAGCGGTAACGATATCGGGCAGCGCACGATGGCGGGCTGGGGGGGAAAACGCACAGAGAGGGAAACAAGGGGAGAGGGTCGCACGGGAGGCAAGGGAGGAAGAAAGAAAAAGGAAGAAAAAGAAAGAAGAAGAAAAGAGAAAAAGAATAGAAGAGAAAAAGAAAAAGGGAAAAAGAAAAGTGAGGAAAAGAAATGAGATCTAATTCTCACAACTTGAATCACAAAATTAATCTAATGAAAGTAATTTCAAAACAGTGAATTAAATAAAATGATTTAAACATAGTGACTAAATAAAAATAAAATAATTAAATCTAACAATAAACTAATTTAAAATAAAGAGTAATTTAAATAATGAACAATAATTAATAACAAAAAAATACATTGAATTAACAATTAAAAATCTTAAAATAATACCACGTAAATAATCTAAAATTTAAAACAAAAATGCCCATAATCTTGTTTAGTTAATAAAAAACGTGGCGCATTAATTTAAATATTTTTGAATACTCAAAAGCTTGTTGGAAGAAGACTAAGAAAGTTGACCATATATATATATATAAGAAAATTACAGATTTTCGGGTCCACCAAATATTGCTCCTTGACTTCCAGTCTATTACAATGTATTATTTCCACACATATTCAAGTGCAAAGACTAAGAAAGTAGATAGACGCAAGCCGGGATTCACGGATGCTGGTCTGGAGGATGTTGAGGCTTGATTTCAAGCAGCTTCCTATTGTACTGTATCTCGATTCTTTACAGCTTGCTCCTTTGACTCTGTGTCAATATTCTTTAATTTACAGCGTTGATCAGACTTTCAAATATACAATAGAATATGATATGGATCAATCTCAAATTACATGCACTTCAAGCCTCATCAGTCATGATCTAATCCAAATTCTAATCCCCTAATTTGCTTTTTCGAGTGACTTAGCGTCTTTCAATGTATTATTTCCACACATATTCAAGTGCAAAGACTAAGAAAGTTGACCATATATGCTATACTAGGAAAGTAGATAGACGCAAGCCGTGTTTCCCTAATTAATCCTCTGCAAGGCTGCAACTACGTCATTCGGCTCCAAATTCTAATTAATGATCCCCTAATTTGATTGGTCGAGTGACTTGCGTCTGTTTTGGGCCATTTGAATCACCAAAAATTTCATTAGTCTTTGCCGTAGTCAGTAGGTCATTTGAATGACTTTTAGCAAAATTTTAGGATCTTGTGATAAGGATATGAGTAATAATATATGTATAAGCTTTTTTGATAATTTTTTCTATAATTATATTTTAAAATGAATACATTTATATAAATTGATATTACTTTTATAAAACTACTCTTAATTTAAAATATAATTATATAAAAAATTATAAAAAGAATTGTATGTCTATCATTTCCCCAATAGATGTTTACGCAGACGAAAATACTACCTGTTGGCCGGAGTGGAATGATATATCCACAACCATTTATTATTATTTTGTTAAAATATGGACATTTATATAACTTAAGTGATCTTATTTTTGTTATTTTTGCTCATTCTCGAAGTTTATTTATTTTTTATTTCGAGTCCACAAAAATGAAAAAGAAATATGGATAAATTTAACGATGACTGGTAATAGCCGGACCCATATTGACTTCCATGAGCCTTAATGGTGACTTCACTTCCTTTATATTAGCAGCTTAACACCGGCCTGTTATCATCTTCACTACTTCATTTCATGCTTCTTACCAAACATTCTCCAAATTCTCTATCCTGCACTCTAATTCTCTCTCTTGCACTCATGGTGCTCATAGGAAATCTGTTCCCTCTATTGCTATTGGGTTTTTTGTTTGTGCAGTACTCATGCATGTTTCAATTGATCCAATCTTTTAGCAATTTTACAGACCAATCTGCTCTCATTGCCTTTAAATCTCGAATCAGTTCTAGTCCAAATGAAACCCTCTTGGCTACTAACTGGTCCACCGCACCAAACTCGATCTGCAATTGGATTGGGGTCTCTTGCAGTCGACGTAGGCAAAGAGTCACCGCTTTGGACCTTTCCTTCATGGGTCTCCATGGCAATATTTCTCCTCATATTGGTAACCTCTCATTCCTAGTCAAACTTAATCTTTCTTTCAACAACTTCTTTGGTTTTATTCCGCATGAGATTAGTCGTTTACATCGCTTGAAAAAGCTCTTGTTGGCATCCAACCAATTGGAAGGAAGCATCCCTCCTACTATCCATAATTGTAGAAAGCTTCGCATGGTAAGTTTTGATACAAACCGTCTTATTGGTGCAATTCCATCGTCCTTCGGCAATTTGTCAACGTTGGAGTTCTTGAATTTGGAGCACAATAGTCTCATTGGTCCACTTCCTTTAGTCATCTTTAACACATCTTCTCTAAACATTTTTGCTATTACGTCTAATCACATCTTGGGAGCTCTTCCGAATGATCTTTGTAGCCACTGTCCCAATCTTAGAGAACTTTATTTCTCGTATAACAAATTTGGCGGTAAGCTCCATTCACAATTTAATAATTGTGGGGAGCTTGCTGTTTTATCTTTGGCATATAATACATTTGAGGGGAGTATTTCGAAAGCTCTAATTGGCAATTTACCTGCAAAGCTAGAAATCCTATATCTTGGAGGTAATAGTTTCACTGGTATCATACCTTCTACCATATGTAATTTGTCGAGGTTGCAAGAACTCAGAATTGAGGAAAACCACATCCAAGGAAGCATTCCGACTGATTTGTGGCATCTTCCAAAATTAACTACTTTGATTTTTGGAACAAATAACTTCAAAGGGTCAGTACCTCAAAAAGTCTTCAACCTTTCTTCTTTACAACTTATCGACTTCCAGGAAAATTTCCTCTCTGGATATCTTCCATCACTAGATTCGGGGCAATCTTGCCCTAATCTTGAAATAATCGTACTTGGTAGCAACAAACTCAGTGGTCATATCCCATCCTATCTTTCAAATTGTTCCAAGCTCATCACAGTAGACTTTTCTATAAACTTATTCTCCGGACCAATTCCCAAAAGTCTTGGAAACTTCAAGTATCTCAAGGATCTTCATTTGGGTGCAAATTGGCTAATAGGCCAGGAGGCTACAAATCAAGAGACCAATTTCATTTCATCTTTATCCAATTGTAGATCTTTGAGGAATTTAGACGTTGCCTATAATCCATTGGATATAATAATTCCAGATTCCATTCAAAATTTTTCGGCTTCCTTTCAAATCTTTCTTGCAGGTTATTGCCAAATAAGAGGTCATATTCCTATGGGAATGGGTTTTTTGAAAGGCTTGATCTGGCTTGATTTGGGAGATAACCATTTGACTGGGAATATCCCTTTCACAATCGGTGGTTTAGAAAGATTACAAAGATTGCATCTTTACAATAACAAGATTGAAGGATTGATTCTAGAAGAGCTATGCCAATTAAGAAATTTGGGAGAGTTGGATCTCTCAAACAACAGAATCTCTGGAATCATCCCAAATTGCATTTCAAACCTCAGTCGTCTACAAATTCTATCCTAAGTTCCAATAGACTCGAATCGTCAATACCATTAAATATATGGGGCCTCAAAAGTCTGTTATTCTTAAATCTGTCATCGAATTCCCTTGGTGGACATTTGCCTTCGAACATGACAAAATTAGACACTCTTCAAGGTCTGGATTTGTCAAGAAATGAAATTACTGGAGAAATCCCAAGTATCATTGGAGCATTTGAAAGCCTAAATTATCTTGACTTTTCAAACAACTCCCTTCAAGGAGGCATTCCGCAATCTTTTGGGAACTTAAAAGGGTTAAATCTCTTAGATATTTCTTACAACAATCTTTCTGGTGCAATTCCAAAATCCCTTAAGGCACTTCCATATCTCAAATACTTGAATTTATCTTTCAACAAGCTAGTAGGAGAGATTCCATCCGGTGGTCCTTTTGTGAATCTCACGGCGGAATCATTTTCAGGAAATAGTGCACTCTGTGGGAATCCAATTTTTGGAGTTCCACCTTGTCCAACAATTCCTACCTACAAACAATCAAAGATGAAAAATATTTTGATCAAATGTATTCTTCCTGTGATTGCGTCAATTATAACCTTGGTAATGTTGGTTTATTTGCTGAGAAGACTTCAGAAGAGTAACATGGAGATACCGACTTCACTTAATGCATTTCCTGCATTGGATCATAGAATGATATCATATCAAGAGCTTTGCCAAGGGACAAACAACTTTTGTGAAAGCAACTTGCTTGGAGTCGGAGGTTTTGGCTCTGTGTACAAAGGAATACTTTCTGATAGAACAATTGTTGCAGTAAAAGTTCTAAGTTTGCAATTGTTGGGAGCTTTCAAAAGTTTTGATGCAGAATGCAAGGTGTTACGTACAATTCGACATAGAAATCTTGTTAAGGTCATAACTACATGCACTAATCCCGAGTTTAGAGCGTTGGTGATGGAATACATGTCGAACGGCAATCTTGAAAAGTGGTTATACTCTCATAACTACTGCTTGGATCTTCTACAGAGAATAAATATTTTGGTTGATGTTGCGTCAGCCTTAGAATATCTCCACCACGGTCAATCGGAATCTATATTGCATTGTGATTTGAAGCCTGCAAATATCCTTTTGGATGAAGGCATGGTTGCACATGTGGGTGATTTTGGTATTGCAAAGATTTTAGTTGAAAACAAAGACTCAACACACACCAAAACTCTTGGTACCATTGGCTACATCGCACCAGGTACGTACGTACATGAATTTACCCTACTTTTTTAATTATCAAAAGGATAAATAACAGGATGCTAATCTAACAAATTTTTGGTAACAACTTGCTTGGCAATTTTCCTCATCTTAGCTAGTCTTATAGTCGATAAAACATTTGCAAACTGATCAAACACCAAATTAATTATAATTCTTGTGATTTACCCAGTACTCGAACTCTATTTACAAATTAATATGGGTATAGAACTCTGTAATTCTTCTTTAGATTCTCTCACGAACGACCTCATTTGATCTATTAGAACTTCAATAACACTATTAGTAAACTCACTTGCACACTAATGAACTCACTAACTCTTGAAGGACAAGATGATGAAAAGATTAAGAAGGTGAAGCTAGGGACGAAGTTAGGATTATAAGTTTGGAGGGGCCAAATATTTTTAGGTTAGAATAAATAGTTCAATTGAAAAGTTTTAGGAATACCATAAAAAAGTTAATCCAATAAAAAAAAAAGTGAGTAGAAATATAAGAAAGAAAAATGCATAAATTTTGAAATTTCATGCTTCCAATAATTTTGGAAATTTAACATTTAAGCTTTTTATATGTTGCAATTAAACAAAGGAGACTAAACATTGGTAACGTGTTATATATGAATTATAAATAAAAGATAATTATATGCAAAGGATAAACTAAGTCTTGGGTTTTCTAAATAATATATAACAATAAATAAACTAGATTAAAAAGTTTTAAGTAGCGTATCATGAATTACATACTGCGTAGCTTGCTATTCAGTCAAACGTGAGTTTTTTCATTAAATATATTTCATTCAACTAACTATAAATTTTATAAGAAAAATAATATAATATTAAATTATAATTTCTTCAAATTAAATACTATAGAAAAAATAGTAGAGGACCAAAAGCGAATTTAATGATACAAAAATGGCTCACTTAAGAAATCATGGACAATATACACCACTTAGTTTTTTACAAGAGACTGGTCATGATATTATAAACTTATATGAGCAAAATTATCATATGTCGAAAAAACCGCTTAGCTTTTATGCTAAACATGCCACAATTTGTTCTCTCATGCATAAAAAAATATGCATTTATGAAAATAATGCCTGAGACGACCTTCAAAAAATCGTGGTGGGATTCATAAGGGCTGGTTTGATTACACAAAATCAGACTATCTCATCTCATCTCATATAATCATTATAATTTTTTCAAATTTTAAAACAAAAATAATATTATATCAATATTTTATTCAACTTTGAACAAAACATCTTATCTCATCTCATCTCAACTACGTAAGCAAACTCACAATGACTTGAAATTGCAGTTCTGGTTTGGTTTGCCTTTTGTAAGATATATATGTACTTATTTATATGCATATTAGTATATATACACTGATCAAGAGATTGCTTATAGTTCGGATATATACTCTTTGTTTTTGGATGGCACATGTGAATTATTACTTAATTATGCCATTTTATTAAGATTCAAGTTGCTAACTTATAAATGCCTTGTTGACAATTTGTGAGTATTTTTAGAATATGGATTTGAAGGGAAGGTATCCATCAAAACCGATGTCTACAGCTTTGGCATAACATTGTTGGAGATGATCACGAGGAAGAAACCCACAGACGACATCTTCACTGGAGACTTTACTTTGAGGCAGTTGGTAAATGCATCCATTCCTGATAGAATGATCGAAGTTGTGGATGAAGGTTTACTAAGAATAGAGGATGGAAGAGACACCATTGCCTTGCAAAGTATTCTTTCATCAATCTTGGACTTAGGTTTGTAGTGTTCTGAAGAATTACCAGATACAAGAATGGATATCAAAACAGTGTTGGTCAAGCTTAATAAAATCAAGTCAACTTTTTTTTAGAACAGGGCTACTAGACATACTTGACCTTAATTTGTTTCACATTTTTATGTTTTTTTAATATCGTGAAGTACTTATGAGTGGTATGTAACATGTTTGTGTCTTTAAATTATGCTTCTGTTACTCTTAAATTACCAACATTCATTTGCTTGTGAAACTTCTTTAATCAGGAGAACTGTCCTCGGATGGGTTGAAACTTGAAAGTGGTAATTTTTACGCTACCAGCTTCTACTTCTTGTTTAATTCCAAAATTCTCAGAGAACCAAACAAAGAAAAGGAATTGAATTCGAAATGAATCCAAATTGAATGAGAATAATGACTCTTGATCAATTTCTTATTTCCAAGAGAGAGAGAGAGAGCCGACTTGAGAAGAATGAGAAGACGGTCCTTTTATTCAAAGAATCAAAATCTATCAAAGTACTTTTATTGGGAGATTGTTAGGGATTGTGTTGTTAAAATCACAAGGATGAGATTCTCAGTTTGTCAAAATCGATGGAGCTCACCACCTTTTCTCCCAACGATTCGTAACAAAAATTTTCAAATCGGAACATAAGTACTAGTTGGAAAATGGAAAATATAGTACTAATCTCAAATATGGCTACAAATGTGCCCACTGATATATATTTTTTTCGTAATGGCTAAAAAATAACTATTAGTGAATTTATATATTTTTTTTTCTTAATAATTAAAAAATACTTAGTGCACATTTCTTGTGCACCCTAGAATCATCCTTTTATTTCAGCCCCATATAGCCATGGAGTTCCATTTACCGACATTAGCTAGGGTATATCGTCCAGATCGCCCCGACACAGGCAAGGTCCAATTCGAGGCCCAATATTTATGAGTCATTCTGGGGGGCAGCCTGCAGCCGCACCATCCCAGTGCAAATTTTTTTTTTTTTTTCACCCCAGCACGTTAAGTGTGCTGGGCTGCTTCACACACTGAGATTTTTTCAATATTTATATAGAAACATTCTTTCTAGCAGCGTTTAATTGACAAGTGTACAAACTAATAGGACAAAAGAAAAAGGAAAGCTCCTTCCCTCTCTCTAGTCTCTACGGCCAAGTCATGGAGTACTCAAAAGCCTTATCTACAAGAGGAGCGTGAAAGAAAGAAGATAAAATATGTCTACCAACAGTTCCGCATTTACGGTACATTTCTTGCACCGTACATGATTTTCCCAAACTCTGTCTCTGTCTGACTCTTCCCTACATGACAATAGGAAAAGAGAGTGCGCAAAATACCGTTGCTGTTGCGCCGCAAAAGTGTCATACAATATTGTCTATTGTAGCTTCTATAGACATACGACAAACTCTTTTCATACGATTATTATACTTCTTTTCGTTAAAGTTTTCCTGATTTCAAAATGGTCGGATTAGCCAGAGATTCAAGGCTGGTTACTTTTTCTTTTTCTTTTGTTGAGGGCGGGGGGTTAGTGGGTTATAAATGTTATTTTCACTTGGTTTTATGACAGATAATTTTGGGTTCATCATCAATGGCTCGCCGACAAATTTTATCGGAGATGGATATGAGTTCACTATAATGGTATGGTCATATTAGTGAAACAAAGCTTTCTTTATCTGGGATGGAGCCTGTTAGAATATTTAATGAACTGAATAAATTTATTCTTCCATATCTTGTAAACTTGAGCATGGTACAAAGCAGTTTCCTATGTTTCGATCTTGTCTCTTAATTTATTATTCCTTCCATTCAGTTAAGTAATCGATTAATTGAGTTGATTTAACAGAGCTTCACAAGATTAACCGGGCTTGTGAATTAGAGTGCAGACATAGATGAGAAAGTTCTTAGGGGGGAAAAGCCAGCAGATTTGGTAATGGCTCTAGCTGAAGCGAAGGTATATTTAATTGTTAGCTCTCTCTAGCTGTTGAACCTCTAGGAATTGGATCTCAATGTTAATTGTATGCATCTGTGTGCATATATTTTATGATAAAATCCTGTGAGACAGAACCCAGGTCATTTTTATCTGTTGCGATTTCTGTGAATGGAATGTGAATTATATTTCGGATCTTGCCTCAAACTGATATGAAAATAGAATACTCACCATTGCTATTCATCGAGCTTTGGAGGCAGGAGTGTATCTAGGGGGTTTGGAGGGATGTGCCCCCTGAAACAGCTTAATCAACATTTAGGTTTGGGAGCAACTTGAAAGTAAGGAAAAAGACTTCAAAACAGAAATTGGAATGAATTATGGTGGGGTTTATTCTGTGGTGAGTTGGGCCGTGAGTAGTACACCTCATCCTCCACTAAAACATTAACTCTAGCAGCAGAGGGTGTTGTGAAACCAATGATAACAAACAAAGTAAAAGCAAACAATCACATGACACAAAATTAATGTCGTCCGGCAACGTGCCTACATTAAGTACACAAAATACACTTTGGGGCGAAATATTACTGTTTAGAACTCTCATTAAGTACACATTTAGAGTGTCACACGGCAGAAACCCTAGCTTTTACTTTTATGCATTATTTGCTGGAGCGGCGTATTAAGCCCGCATCGAGCAAACTCTTATTAGAGCTTCGCTCGAGTGGAGTGTCGAGCACGCGTTGAGCGAACTTTCTGTACAAGTTTTGCTCGAGCATCCGGTCGAGCGAGTGTCTAGCAAATTTTTTGTCTGACACTTTTTCTGATAGCCCCCATAACTTATAATGGGAATGTCATTTGTTCCCCATCTTTCTATGATTTTGGGCACATTATTTCTGTTATATGCTTGTATGATCATAATCTTCGTTGAACCTTCTTATTCTGATAATTGAACTGATTTTAGCAAACACTAGATCCTTCTACTCTCTCTCAGGTAATACCTGAACAACTGGTTTTCTTATTTTTTCTGGGCCTTGATTGCCCATAAGTGACAGCTCTAGTAATTGATGAATCTACCTCCTTTTAAGAGCCAAATGGGGATCACGTCTTTGACACCTACATACTTGAGTTGCAATGCAGTTGAACTTGCATTGAGCATGTTTCGAGCCTATTCTCTCTGTCTTGTTCATGCAGTTTGTCTAAATTGCCAAATTGTATTGGTTTTTCATCCATAATCTTCTTGAAGTTTTAATCATAAATCCTACTTCTAGCTGCCCATTTTTTTTCAATAACAATTAAAACTTTAAGGGGGTTATAATCACCTTATAAAGTTTATATGAAGTTTTAATCCACGCCTCCTACTTCTCCAAGTCCATCGAGTAAAGGCTTCCAAGTTACAAGAATGTATAATAATCCAGGCAATGGATTTTTCCTTGATCCCATGCAAGATTGACACGTCTTTTGAACATATTTTTTCATATCTAATCTACACACAACCTGCTGGGTTTTGGGCTGGCATATTTATCTCGTTCCTCACAGCATTTACATCCTTTGCTTTTTATGATTATGAAGATGCCCCTTACTATTTATAGAGCCCTTTTCACTTCAGTATTTTTGGCATGTAGAGATCATTCAAGGTTATTTCTTACTGCTCCATCCAATTGATTTTGAGGTGGTGGTGAATGAAGGGATAATCAGAGAAAACCCATCCAGCAAGGAAGAAGCGCGGGAATTTATCAAAGGTTTTCTTCATGCGCTTCACTCTCACCATTTCTCATTCAAAAGTTGTGTTGGATTTTATGGTCACATCCCTGTGGGTTGCAGGATATTCTGGCGGTCAAGCAGAGGTCGTAGGATCTGTTCTTGTAACCAATCTTAATAAGACTGGCAAAAGAAAAGGTGGATGGGACAGAGCCGAGGTAATGGTTTCTGGCACTTTTATTTGGATTTGCCCTTCCAGATGAGTGAATATTACATGATTTTAAGCCCACCTAATCTCAGGACATGTTAAAAATGTATTTATCTACATATGAAAAGGGTATTGCTGCTGTTTTACATCTCATCTCCTTTTCTTTACTCAGTTTCGGTCAGATTAACCTGGGTTTTTGTTATTGTAATAAATTCTGTTAATGTTTTGCATATGGAGATCTAAATTTTAGCATGTCTATTCACTTCCCTTTAGAAGTAACCTTGTAAATTAGCTTTGGAAATTAAGATTTTTCTGCATGGTGATATAGGTTTATTTTTATAGCATACCAGATGAGGTCATTGATAGCCTGGTAAAATTCTTAAGATCCATATTCTCTTTGCTATTTGATATTTTTTGTCAGGAATTTTTCTTCCAAATACTGTTTATTAACTTCTTCCTTGACTTCTTTGTTGACGAACGAGCTGCCCTCAGATCAACGAGGGATTTACACTCAATGTTGCTTGAGGTTTGATGCTGGAACATCCAATGACATAGCCTTTTGCGGAAGCAGTGGTCAGCAGAGCTTCCTGTCTCTCTCCCTCTCTCTCTCTCTCTCTCTCTCTCTCATATACACACAAGCCCACACTTTGAAGGAGCTAGTTTAGGCACCACACTATTGTGGATGGGACCCAAACTATTCAAGTCTTTCTGACACTTAAGCCACTCCAAAGAACTCGCCTGACTAGTGATCCACATCCCCAGTTAAAACCTTCTTCCTTATGCTCCATCAATGAGTTCTAAAATTCTGCTTTATATTTCTGGTGTTCTAACAAACGGAGTTTCTGCCACACTCTCTCTGTCAGGCATTGGCATGTTAACTCTTAACCAATGTTGTTGATTTGGACCATATTATGGTTTTGTTTGGTCTATCAAGGGGATTGAACTGATTTGCATTTCTTCCTGAGCCGATTATAACATGTGAAAGCTACGATACATTAAATAATTTTTCTTGTCACTTGCTAGGAGTTGTTGCCTTCCTCCAATTCCTATGACATAAGCTTTGGCTTGATATTTGGCAGGTGGGGACACCTGATACCATTATGGGACTTCCTAAAGCTCTCACAGAAAAATGCATACTCGAAGCCCTATAGTTGTAGTGGCCATAGATTCTCTGTCAAAACCCCTCGTGGGATGGAGCTGAATCTGTAATGTTTTCAACCAGCATTTCAAAGTGGTCTTCAAACCCCGTTCTGATACAAAACTACAGATTGTTTGGTCATCAATGTTTAATCTAAAGTTATAGTTGAACTTTCAACCTTGTTTTTTCTTTCCAAATCAGTTGAACTTTCAACTTGAACCCACAGTATGTCTTCTGTTTCCTGTTCACAAGGGTATGGGCTATGCCAAACTTCAGAAAATGTATGACTATCTAATCTTACTCATTAAAAAATATGTATGACTATATCTGTTGAGAAGTGACTTGAATCATGTTGATAAAGTGCCTCTTCAGTTTGGTCGCTCGAGTGGTGTCTCTGCCGCTTGAGCGACGCCTCAACCCATGACTTTGCTCGACACCTGCTTGACACTTGCTCGACACCCGCTCGATAATCAGCTTGAGCGAGATGTCAACCCGAGACTTCGCTCAGCACCCGCTCGACATACAGCTCGAGCGGGACATTAACCCTAATGTTTACTCGAGCATTGCTCGACTTCCGCTCAAACGAATTTTTTTTAGGGCTTCGTGCCGTTTCACTATATATATATATACATGTTATTCATTTGTATATTACTTTTGGGTATTATTTTGAGGTTTTCGTATATTAAAGAGAGAGTGAGAATCCTTTTGTTTACGGTCTTGAGAATTCATCGAGTGTATTGGGACTTTGGGACTGTGAGGATTGTGTGGTTGACCTCTTGTACTTCACCTTTATTGATAGTGAATTCATTCCGACCGACCTCGCCAGTAGACGTAGGCTCACATTGAGCCGAACTACTTAAATCTTGGTGTTCTTTTTGTGATTGTCGTATATTCTTATCGTTTTTGTTTCTACTGCGATTCTTCAAATTTACACTTTGAAGGAGCTAGGGATTGTGAGGCAGTTCACTTTGGGATCATGAAACGCGTGGCACTACACCCATAGGAGGAGCTAGGGATCGAGGGGCAGTTCACTTTGGTTTCCATAATGATCTCAATTTTAAGGTAAAGTTTAGGTAATATGCTATCATCTTATTGTGATATGTTAACATTGTCTATTAAATTTTGAATTACTTTTAGAAAATTCAAAGATGATGAAAAGTGCCACATTTAAAAAATTGGATGAAAGTGAGATTGAAATGTATCATAGAGTATCACCCTCATTTTGAAACCATGTTTGAAATTAAATCATGCAATATGTTAAATGCAAGATATGTATCCGAGTTCGAATTGAAATTGTAATTAATATATCAAATGAGTTGAAACTGTTTTCTCTATTTAATTTTGTAACTAAATCTAGGATTGGCTCAAGTGGTAATGGGCTTGGGGTATGCTCCACCCCATATATATATGGTTCAAATCTCCTTAACTGCAAATAATTTCTAAACACCATCGGACTAGAGAATTTTTCTTTTTAATGTAATCGTGGAAAACTCTTTCAAGAGTATATGTGCACTTCCAGAATTAGTCGGGATGTTGTTCTAGATACCCAATGTCCATAAAAAAAAAAAAAAAAAAAAAAAAAATTGTAACTAAAAAATTTGTAAAATTATTGTATTTTCAATAAACATTTTTAAATAGAATTCTCAATGCAAGCATGATAGTCACTAAACAGTAATGAACAATAACAAAATAAATAATTAAAAAAAAAACTGTCTTCGTTCAGCACTAAACTTATCAAGACTCGTTTGTTTTTGCAGATGAGATGAGATGAGTTGAGTTGAGATTAAAGTTAAAAAGTTGAATAAAATATTATTAGAATATATTTTTTAATATTATTTTTATTTAAAAATTTAAAAATTTTGAATTATTTATTTTATTTTGAATTAAAAGTTAGAAAAATTATAATAATTAGATGAAATAAAATGAGACGAGATAAATTGTTTTCTGAAAACAAATTGTGCCTAAAATAAATTCAGATTCGAACGGGAATCTGGTACAAACCATGGAACTACCACGTTAGTGCTGTCACTAATCCATTTAATAACCCTTTCATCAAGATTGTTCATAATATTCTCCGGTAGTTCCTCTGCCACCGTTGTTGTTGTCGAGAAGCACTGCCCCCACTGCCGCTGTGAAGCACTGTTTACATCTCTCAATGTACTCTCTCTCTCTCTCTCTCTCTCTCTCTCTCTCTCTCTCTGTTTTCGCTTGTAAAATAGGGATTATCGTTCACTTATATAAGAAAAAAATAGGATAATCGTTCACCCGGATCTTTGATGGCTTTTCTGCTCTCGTCGTTGAAAACAAAATCGGAACTTTGCAAAATTGGAACCCAATAGAAAAGTCGTACTGAAACTGATAAGTTAACAACGTTTGTTGCTCCTCCAGTCAAGCCATCCATTACTCCTCAAGTCAAACTACAAGTCTCTCCTTGATTCTCAGTCCCAAATATATGGAAACAATCTTTACTTGCTCTGTAATTAATGTGTAAATATTTAGTTGATCTCCATAATTCATTTCCTCTGTTAGTTTCCTTTTCTACTATCGTCATTTACGTGTATAAAGCTATGTACCATTTAGAATCAAATAAGACAAGATTAATACTTTCTCTTTATGGTATCAGAGCTCTAGGCTCTGTCTTCATCTCTTTCTAGTTCTTCAACCATGACTGAATCAAGTGAAGTCACGGTTATGTCCAATAGTGGAAACCTTTCCTCCCCACATGTTGTCTCAATCAACACAGCCACACTTATTCCTCATAAACTTTCCAAAGGAGGAAACTATTCAATGTGGAACTCACAGATGACAAACCTTCTCCTTGGGTATGATCTCATGGGATTTGTAGATGGAACTCATCCATGCCCACTAGCTAATGATCCAGAGTACAAAACTTGGATTCGGCAAGATCGACTACTGCTCCTTGCCATTCAAACAGTTGTCACTGGACCAACAGGGCCGATTGTATCTCGGTGTAAAAATGCTGAGGAGGCCTGGAGCAAACTCAAAGCTACCTATGCCAATAAATCTAATACTCGGATGGTTGGTCTCATTGACTCCCTCACCAAGGTTAGTCAAGAAGGAAAGAGCATTTCTGAATTTATGCAAACTGTTAAAACCATTATTGATGATCTTGCTATGATTGGGCACGATTTGAGTGATGGAGAAATAGTAGTACATACACTCAATGGTCTCACCAATGACTACAAAGAGCTCAAAGCTGCTCTGCGTGCGAGAGAATCACCCATCTCCTTTGAAGAATTGGTGGAAAAACTTATAGACTATGAAACAAGTCTCAAGCAATTAGACTAAACAAAAGAAGAATCTGGTATCACTGCTCAATACTCACAGAAGCAACACAACAAGGAAGGCAAAAGCGGCAATTTTAATACTTCCCAAAAACAATCAAGATATGGAGGAAACAATAATGGCTATCCAGGGAACAACAACATTCAATTCCAAAATAATTCATATGGAAACCATTGCAGCCAAAATTCTTCCAACAGTTCATATACTCAAGGATTCTCGCCCAACCATTCAAATCAGAACTGGCGGCCCAACTTCAATGGGAATCAATCTCGAGTCGTATGTCAATTGTGCGACAAACCTGGCCATGTTGCCAAAGTTTGCAGGTCACGTCCCTTACCCTCCATTTGGCCACAAGCCAACTTCACGAGACTTCAGGTAATCAGTCGGGTTGGATAGTTGACTCAAGGGCATCTCATCACATTACCTCAGATTTGCAAAATCTTTCTATTCACTCTGAGTATGGTTGGCGATGGTAATAACGTACCTATTACTCATACAGGATTTACTACTCTTAATTCCTGTGATTCCACTTTCAAACTCAACAATGTTTTGTGTGCACCTAAAATCAAGAAAAATCTTTTTTCTGTCTTCCAGTTTTGTACTCACAATAACACTTCCATTGAATTTTTTCCCCTCCAACCATCAGTCTCTGGCACTGTCGTCTTGGTCATCCGTCCTCTAAAATCCTTCATCAAATCATTGCATCTCATAAATTACCTTCGTCCAAGTCCAGTTCATTTTCTAATTCTTGTAATGCATGTTTATGTAATAAAAGTCATAAACTTCCGTTTGGTCTTTCTTCTTTAACTTGTTCAAGACCTTTGGAAACTTTGATTATGGATGTTTGGGACCTGCTCCTCTCCTTTCTGTTGATAATTTTCGTTATTACGTTATATTTGTAGATTACTTTACCAAATATACTTGGCTTTATCCAATAAAAAATAAATCCGACGTCACTTCCGTATTTGAACGTTTTAAATCTCTTGATGAAAATTATTTCTCTACAACGATTAAAATTGTTTATACAGATGGAAGTGGTGAAGCCATCAGTCTTGGTCATTTTCTCTCTCGGGTTGGAATTCAACATCTCAAATCTCCTCCCCATACCCTGAACATGTGGGCACCGCTGAGCGTAAACATCGTCAAGTTGTTGAAACTGCACTTGCTTTGCTCCATCATGCATCTACTCCACTCAAATATTGGTCCTTAGCATTTCAAGTTGTTGTTTACTTCATCAACCGAATGCCCTCTCCGGTAACCTCCAACAAATCTCCTTTCTCTCATCTCTTTAAGCAGTCACCTAATTATTTATACTTAAAAATATTTGGTTGTCTGTGTTACCCATGGTTAAGACCTTACTCCACTCATAAACTCCAAACACGATCCCGTCCTTGTGTCTTTGTTGGTTACTCAACTCCACATCATGCCTATATGTGTCTTGATCCCTCCACAAATAAAATCTTCATATCTAGACATGTAGTTTTTGTGGAACTACATTTCCTTTCCAGCGTAACACATCTCGTACTGAGTCCCTCTCAATCTTGCCTTCCTCTGCCACTTGGTTATCCAAACCACCTCATGATACTACCCAAGTGTCCATTACAGTATCTTCTCCTAATATCTCCAAGTTACCTGTCATCTCCCCCACTCAATCCTCTTCTAACTCATGTGGTGAGTCGCATATTTGCAAGACTGACTCTTTGAACCAGGACACCTCATGCACAAGTTCCCTCTCCACACCTCCAACTTGGGATGCATCCAATTTTTCACAGGTAAGTCTCTCATCTCCTATATCCTGCCCTCCTCTCCTATTCCCGCCAAACCCCATCCTTATAATACCAGGCTACGTAATCATATTACCAAGCCAAAGCAAATTTTTTATCTTCACACCACCACCACCACTCCCATCTCTGAACCCTCCACCTTTAAACAGGCCCAGCAACATTCCTCATGGCGTCAAGCCATGAGCGATGAATACAATGCATTACTCTCCAATCACACATGGTCTCTTGTTCCCCGAACTACCACACAAAATTTTATTGGATGTAAGTGAGTCTATAGAATTAAGAGGAATTTTGATGGGTCCATAGCTCGCTTAGTGGCAAAAGGTTTTCATCAGCGGCCTGGGATAGACTTTTCTGCAACCTACAACCCTGTTGTTAAACCTGCAACAGTTAGGATATTACTTACTCTTGATGTGACTAATCGTTGGTCAATTCACCAACTCGATGTGAATAATGCGTTCTTGCAGGGCTCTTTATCTAATGAAGTTTTCATGGACCAACCACCTGGCTTCACCCACTCTGATTTTCCTAATCACGTTTGTCGCCTCCGCAAGGCCATATATGGGCTTCGACATGCCCCTCGTGCATGGTACCACAAACTTCGCAATTTTCTTGTCTCGGAAGGCTTCACAAACTCTCAGTCGGATACCTCCCTGTTTATGCTCCACTCTTCTAACTCGGTTATTTATCTCTTGGTTAACGTTGATGATATCATCATCACTGGATCCTCCACTACTCATGTGAATAGCTTTATCACCATTCTCGCCAAACGATTCTCTCTCAAGGACCTTGGTAATCTCTCATATTTTCTTTGGGTTGAAGCTCATTTTACCTCTAACGGCTTGTTTTTATCTCAAAGGAAATATATCAACGTCCTCTTGCATCGAGTTAAGCAAATGCCAAAGCTGTTTCTACCCCTCTTGCCACTATTGAAGCTCTCAAATTGTCTGATGGCTCTCCACCAATTGATGCTACCTTATATCGTCAAACACTTGGGTCGTTGCAATACCTCTCTTTGACACGTCCTGATGTTTCCTTTGCTATCAACAAGCTATCTCAGTTCATGCACTCTCTGTCCACTCTTCATTGGTCTACAGTTAAACGGCTACTTCGCTATCTGGTTGGAACTCTTGACTATGGCATCATGCTTCGCACAAACTCTCCTCAGACACTACATGCGTTTGCGGATGCCGACTGGGCAGGTGATCCTAATGATCGAACTTCGACCTCTGGTTATGTTCTTTTTCTTGGCACCAATCCTATTTCTTGGAGTTCTAAAAAGCAAAAGACCATCGCTCGATCCTCCACTGAGGCCGAATACCAGGCCATCACCTCTACCGCTGCTGAAGTAAACTGGGTAATGAATCTTCTTCAAGAACTACGTGTACCGATATCCCCTGCTCAAGTCATCTATTGTGACAACGTAAGTACTACGTATGTTTGTGCCAAACCATGGAACTACCACGTTAGTGCTAACACTAATCCATTTAATAACCCTTTCATCAAGGTAGTTCATAATATTCTCCGGTAGTTCCTCTGCCACCATTGTTGTTGTCGAGAAGCACTGCCCCCATTGCAGCTGTGAAGCACTATTTACATCTCTCAATGTACGCTCTCTCTCTCTCTCTCTCTCTCTCTCTCTCTCTCTCTCTCTCTCTCTCTCTGTTTTCGCTTGTAAAATAGGGATTATCGTTCACTTATATAAGAAAAAAATAGGATAATCGTTCACCCAGATCTCTAATGGCTTTTTTGCTCTCGTCGTTGAAAACAAAATCAGAACTTTGCAGAATCGAAACCCAATAGAAAAGTCATACTGAAATTGATAAGTTAACAACGTCCGTTGCTCCTCGAGTCAAGCCATCCATTACTCCTCAAGTCAAGCTACAAGTCTCTCCTTGATTCTCAGTCCCAAATATATGGAAACAATCTTTACTTGCTCTGTAATTAATGTGTAAATATTTAGTTGATCTCCAGAATTCATTTCCTCTGTTAGTTTCCTTTTCTACTATCGTCATTTACGTGTATAAAGCTATGTACCATTTAGAATCAAATAAGACAAGATTAATACTTTCTCTTTAGAAATCCCAAATAGGATTCTGTTTGGTGCTGATATGAAAAATGTTTTGGCTCTAAAGCAAGCTCACAACTGCTGGCATATGTAAGGATTGTTGGGCTGAAAAACGAGGGGTAGGGTTAGGGTTATAAACTTTGAGGTGGTGCAAAGATATAAGTGTTTTGAAATAAAAAGCTTAATGAAAGCTCCAATTCCAAGATCATATTTGCAAACTTTTGCTGAAAAAATGGCAGCTTTAGCTTGAGTGAACTCCAATTTGTAAAACCTAAGGCAACTATGATTTGTAAAACGCCGTCATTTGATGTTGTTTCTTTTTTTCCCCACTCTTTCTGAGCAATTTCATGTAGTTAAATATTTTTTTCAGTATAAGTTTGACATTTTAGTGAGAAGCATATAGTCAAATTGATGTAGTTTAGGGAGATGATCTGAGCAATTTAGTATTTAGCCAATAGAAGTCCAAAAACACATTTTAAAAACTCGATAAAGCCTGGCCCAACTCGACACCCAACGCCAAAACCAGAAAGCTGTTGCAGAGTTGGAGATGGTGGCTACCGGAGTTGGAATTGGAGTTTGGACAACTCCGATTCTGCATCCTTATCTACAAATGAGATCATCTCTATATCACTATGGATGCACTTGCTGTTATATACATCCTCTTAGGTACAAAGGAAAGGATACGTACCCCAAAGATTCTGAGTTACATTTTGTTACCAAACATGAACTTTCAAATGACAATTGTAATTCTTACTTCTTGTAAGAAAATTTGTGGTTCCCGTGGTTTTTTATTTCCTTTTAAACTTTTTTGTTGACGCCACTTGTTTATCTCGTGAAGAATTCAGGGATCATTAATCGGTTTATTCATGATGGAAGCCAAATTTTTTCGCCTTCTTAAGATTGTGGGTGTTGGGTACAAAGCTAGAGCTGAAGCTGAAGGACGCCTCTTGTTTCTCAAATTGGGATACGGTCATGAGGTTGAACTAACTGTCCCTCCGGCTGTCCGTTTTTTCTGCTTCAAGAACAATGTAGTTTCTGCCTCTTTTTCGCAGCTGTAAGCCGCCCGAGGTGTACAAGGGCAAGGGTATCATGTATGTTGATGAAGTAATCAAGAAGAAGCAAGGAAAGAAATCAAAATGATTGCAATCAGGATAAGTTATACTGGAGAATGTTTTAGATGAACTCAT
This sequence comes from Juglans cinerea, assembly GCA_961763995.1. Classification (NCBI taxonomy): domain Eukaryota; kingdom Viridiplantae; phylum Streptophyta; class Magnoliopsida; order Fagales; family Juglandaceae; genus Juglans; species Juglans cinerea. The sequence goes on along the minus strand of CAUIVZ010000001.1, from coordinate 48,393,956 downwards.
GGATGGACATTCCAAGCCTCGTTTTGTCAAGATGAGTTTGCCTGTGTCCCCAAATCAGACAATTCTTGCAGCATGGTGCTTTTTAAACTGGTAGTGAGAGCTATGTATAGCCTGATCCAATTTTATCTGAATCAGTTTGGGATTTTTGCTATAATAAGATTACTAAATTGTTCCATGAGTTTCTGTGCAAGTGTTCTCGAAAAAAAGAAAGACTAATCTTTGATCTTATTGTCATCTAGAGTATAGAACCGACATCTCTTTTTTAACTGGATGAGCAGGTCAGCCTGTCTATAGCCAAACCCTCTTTAACCTCTCCAGGCTAGACAAATGGGTAATTTATAGATGTTTTCTCCCCACCCGTGTAAGTGAAATTCATTTATTTGCAATCTACGAGCTTTAATCTCTGAGGTGAGGTTTGGATGGTAACTTGAAATGAGATAAGTTGAGATGGGATGAAAGTTTAATAAAATATTATTAGAATATTATCTAATATTATTATTGTTTTGAGATTTAAAAATGTTGAATTGTTTATTATATATAATTTGAAAATTTAAAAAATTTGTAATGATTAGATGAGTTGAAATCAACTCTGTATCCAAACAAAGTCTAGCCCTTGCATGTGTTTAAAGGTTTGGTACTGTGCCTAAGAGCATCCTCATTGGTTTGCCCAAATGAGAAGGATAGCCAAAATTTGGATAATCTATGCCAAAGAGACTTCACATTAGATTGGACATATCTAAAATAATTTGTATTTCAACTACAGTACTTTGCCAAAGATAGAAGATTATTGGTTCATTAAACATTAAAATACTAGTTTCTTACTCCAAGCAAATATTAAAATATTAGTTTCTCACTCCAAGCAAAAATACTATTCAATTTGTAATTAAGAAATTTAGATAGAATTTTAGATGAGTTTAATTAAATATTTTTTGTTATTAGCATTAAATGAATTTTGAAAATATGATTTTTTAATATTAATTTAATTAGAATATAATTATTATTAACATTTAATTGGTAGAATTATAAAATATGATAAAAATAAATTAAATAAAAATATATTAAATTAATAATATTTTATTATTATATAGAGAGTGAATAGATCATATTTAAATGGAATGGACAAATGTAAAAAAGTGTATTATATTTTGAAGAAGGATTTGATCAAAGATGCTAAAGCATTGGAAAATGCAGGCTTTCAATTATAAATTGAAGATCTGACAAATGTTCCCTCAAAAAACCCAAATGCTAGTTTGGAGACTCTGGTAACGAGTGCATCACACAGATACACAAAGCTCTCATTAAACAGAAAATCTGCTAAAAGCAAGTCCATTGTAGCTGCCGTAGGCATCAGTCAAGCACATAGATTCGAGAGGCTATGTCCTGGACCAACCAATCAAATCCGTCAAGCAGCCCCTCACCAGTGTATGCACTACATCCCACAATGTTCCAGTGCCGGGTTTTGTCCATGGCTTCCAAGTTCAGTACCTGTGCAAGTAATTATAACATAACCATTTCAAGATATTAGACGTTAGCAATATCGTAGAAAAAATAAACTAATCAAATATATTTGGATAAATGCCATTCGTTTGAATAGAACAATAACCTCTTACATGAAAAATAAGAGATATTCAGCCTCATAAACTCATTAATACAAATACCATTCTGTTGAAAGAACGATCACAAAAGCATTGATACAAGCTATATACTGTATAAAGCACCACATGCGGGGATCAATGATATTGAAAACTGATACAGACTCGAATTCATGACCGACATAAAGATGTCCAGAATAGAAGTATTTATACATGAAGTTCATGCTCAGATGTCAGATGCCGATTAAAAAGAGTGAAAAACTGAGTACATGCAACATTTTGACACGTCAATCTTTCAAGACAGAAACTGATATTACAAAACAAGTTTCACCATGATATAGCATCTCTACAGAAGCCTGTGCCAAAGTAGGAGACAATTCATAGCTCTAACACTACAATACACAGAATACCAAAAAATAAAAAATAAATCAAGTCTCCAACACTTCATTTGAATTCTAACAAGGACCATTTTTCAATAACACGAACAAGAACCTTTTTTAAGCTAGCAGCCTTACCTTAGCAATTTCCTCTGGGGTAAGGGCACCTTTTATATCTTGCTTATTCGCTAGTATCAGTAAAGATGATCCTGAAAGCCTCTGTCAGATGTATACAAGTTAGCATTTTACTACAACTCGAAACGGAACGGGGACACCAGGGGGGCAGAGAAACCCACATTATTCTTGTAAGACTTTCAATTTTCATGAAGCATTCCAAAATAATTGTTATGAATCATTGTTTTAAAGTGTACTTGGGCCTTCAAGTATATGCAACTGAAAATAAAAATTTACAGAAGAGAATTTTGGAGTTTCCATGAACAAATTTGGCGGCACATTCTTCTAGTTCAACCAATCAAATTAAGACACGAGCATACATACTCAAAAGTAAGATTGAGTGGCCAAGTAAGTGGATGGAAAGAAAGAGAGAATCACGGTTCTTTTATTCAATCTAATGTTAGATTGATGAAAAAAACTAACAAATGAGGAGCAAGCCAATGAACAAAAGCATGGAAGATGGATAAGTGACAGCTCCTAGTGACTGACTTGCATTTCACACAAGTACAGAGAAAAATCGATATGGGTTTTGAACCTCTTCTTTCAAAAGATTGTCCAGTTCCATTTTGCAGTCATCTAACCGTCTAAGATCCGAACTGTCAACCACCCATACTAAACCATCAGTTTCCTCGAAGTAGTTCCTCCAGTAAGATCTTATGGTTTTTTGGCCGCCAACATCCCAAATGTTAAGAGTATACCTGCCAAAGTCATATTAAGTGGAACTTCAATTGTAATAAAACAAAAAATTTCCAAATTCCCCTCGAATCAAGTTTTAATCAAATGAAGCAGTAAGCACCAAGGGCCAAGAACAGCTGTCAATCAAATAAAGAGTGATGCTAGGCTGCCACTCAGCAGTGACTGCTAGGCATGCCGCCTAGGCAAAAATCTTCTTTTTTATTTTTTTTCCTTTTACATTTTTTTAACATTTTTAAACATTTTTAAAACATAAAGAAAAATATCATTACAGTAATAGTCAGTCCTTAAAAAGTAATTAAAAAATAAATTAAATAGAGGAGCAGTCAAAATGAGATAACATACTATCATTATTCTAAAATAAGAGTAATTCTACATACAACCGTGAAATGCGTAACCGGCGCGTAATCGCTTTGAAAAAGAGTGGGGTTCACTATTAAAAAATTAATTTTTTTTATGTGAGTCTCATGTTTTATTCACTTTTTTCAAAGCGATTACACGGCGGTTACACAATTCACGGTTGCAAATATCTTTTCTCTCTAAAATAAATCCCTCCAACTTGTTAACTCTTCCATGAATTTAAAGAACTATTGCTGTTATTACATATCTTTTCCGAGGTATTCAGACATGACCACACCATTATGCACAAAAAAAAATCATATAAAACCCCTCTTAAAATTCATTTCCGTATATTGCAGAGATTTATGAGCAACGAAAGGCAGCAGAGAAAGCATTATATTGAAATGCCCACTACCTGTATGATAGATTGCCCCATTGGCAAATTTATAAGCAGAAAGACGGATACATATACTGAATTTTATCAGTGTGAAAAGCTTACTTTTGGTAAGTGAGGGTCTTGATGTTGAAGCCCAGTGTGGGACTGATTACGCTGGTATCCTCGCCATTGATCTTCAACACAATCGTAGTCTTACCGGAATTATCAAGCCCACTGCGAAGGAGAGTTCAACATTTGGTGTATGTGTATGTATGTATGTCAGAGAGGGAGAGAGAGAACAGACGGAAAAAAAAAAGTCAGAAAGAGAGATTGGTGGTTTACATACACCATGAGTATACGCATTTCTTTCTCTTTCCTCTTGATTTTTCGAATTATACTGAGAAGCCCCATGTTTTCGGCCTCGCTCTCCAACTCCAAATCAAGCAAACCGGCGAAACCAGATTCAGTGAGACCTCCCTATTCCTTTCGTTCTTTCCTTAAAAAAAAAAAAAAAAGAGATCCGAGAATATTACTATCTCACAAATCCACCTGACCCAGCCAGTCTGCAATACTTTAATCGCACCATCCAGCCCCAGGCCAAGAATCATTTAATCCATGCAACCAAACAGTTATTTTTATTATAAAATATATCTAACGAATTTCATAAAATCATATTAATTTATAAATTTATTTTTATATAATTTTTTTATATTTGTAGTAATTCTCTAATTATAATATATGTAATTATATTATCAAGACCTGTGCAGATTTTTAAATTCTAAATTTGTAATTAACATTACTTATTTTATTAATTCAAATATAAAATCATTGAAATATATTAACGTATAATTTTACTATATGGATTATCCTTACCCAAGAATACCAATCAATTTTTAATATATAGAGACTAATATTTTTAATATAAAGTGTTTAATATTTTATTCGTTGAAATACCAAATCCCAAGAATTTAATACAGCAATTAAATGTTTTCCAACAGCTTAATCCAACTAATTTTAGATCAGTTAACTCTTCTGGGAGGCGGGGGAAGATCCCCAAGGCATTAAAATTATTAGGCCCAGTATCATTTCCTGCACCTATTATTATAGTTACTGAATGGGCTGCAAGCCCATAAAACATGTAACTGAATGGGTTTCATAACAGCAAATTTCTCTTAAAAAATTATAAAACTTAAAACTATCTTACAATTTTTTATTACTTTATTTTAAATAAATGATATTTTTATAAGTCTATCTATTCCCAATCTCCAGTAATAAAAAATAAAAAATCAATCCATTTATAATCTTCCATTAGTTGCATTAATGAATCAGCTAATTAGAAATGATAATAGAATGTATAAGTATTAGAAAAAGTTCTATGGTACACATAAATATAATGTACCATGTAATTATCTTATTTCCTCTTTAAGGGAGAAAGAAAATTAAGGGACCCACGAATATTCGCAAAACTACCACTATTGTTAATCAGGAAAAAACAATTTGTAAACAAAAATTAAAATTAATTTTTCATAAGGTGGTGCTTGCATTAATTGATTGTGAAATTAATTATAAAAGAGTTGTAGGTATATCATACGATTCCAAATAAAAATAGAAAATTGAAGAAAGTCCATATGGAAAGAAAAGAAAATAGAAAAACGTACCTCATAGCACAACTTGCATTTTTTTTTTCAAATAACTCCCTCAACCTTTTTATTTTAGCGATCAATTACTACTTAAAATTTCTCAATTCTCAATTGATTCACTTTCCCTATTGCGTGATTTTGTGTTTTAATTGCAATTTCAATTATGCACCACGATGTTTTTAATTAAAAAATCAAACACAAAAAAAAATGATGAACAATTAGGCTATCTACTAACAAAAAATATCAATATTTTTCAGATTTTAACTAATAATAAAATCAATATTACAAACTTAACAATAATAAATATGAGCATATGTTCAAAATTACAATCCCAACAATAAAAATATAAACATATTGAAAAATGCTAATATTACAACCCAATAATAATAAAATTATAATTTTGAAATAAAATTTGAATGGGTTATTGTAGATTGATTTTTGGTTAAGTAGGTTGACCCGCTTATTAATTGTGTTTTAACGGGTCAATTTGTTTGGTCCAATAAAACTCATTTATATCAAACTCAAACTTACTAATTTTGTGTCGTGTTCGTATTGAATTCACGAATTATGTTACATATTGTCACCCCTAATATGGATGAGTCCGGAGGGGTCGGGGTTTTTTGGCCCAAAAATTGACAGCCCACCTAGGTGGGGATGGTGTATGGCCGTGAGGGTAGCCACGGTTAACCGTGGTATTAATTTGGACTGTAAGTTACCATAAATGACACCGATACAATCAATTCTGTGAAAACATTATCCACAATTTGCAATGCCCACATCGTGAACTAAAACAAATCAGACAAAAGAAGTCCATCGCCTTCAGATCGTCAGGTCCAAAAGAGATTCAAAGACACAAGAAAAGAATAGGGGGCAAGGGATACAAAGCATGGGTTTGGTACGTAGAAAAGGCAATAATATTAGAAGGAGAAGACTAGCAAAGCTAGCTAGATTCGAGCCAATGATTGTATTTATTGTACTATACTACTCCTGGCGTTGCTTTTGGACAAACTGCATGGCATGTCGGTGTGCATGCTTTAATTTGATTTACACAGTATTTTTCACAATACATTTCATAACAATGTATTAAAAGAGTATTTTTATAAATTTTCTACCTATCTGATCATCTTCCTTCCATAAGCATTGAGAAATCAGTTCCCCTAAGATGCACTTATTAACTTCTTGTTCAAAAATAAAAGCGTAGGTGTACACACACATGCATATATACACACATTATCACAGATATTAATCTAAGTTGGCATTGTAATTGGTAGAGAACTAGTTAATTAGTAATTACTTGGTTACTAATTTTAGTTACTAACTTACTGTACACTCTCTTTGTAAAGTTAATTTTGAATAAAAGAATTACAGATTCTCTCTTTTAAGTCTTTCCAAAATTTGCTCAATTTGTTTCATGGTATTAGAGCGAATACCTTAAGGTTTTTCTTTTGTCAGTTGCTAAATGGCTTTGATGGCCTCTATTTCATTAAAAGTTGAAGATTCAAGTACATACCATTTACAAAATGGAGATTCGGCTTTGTCCATGCTAGTATCTACGGTGCTTACTGGAGACAACTGTCACAGTTGGTGTAGATCAATGGAGATGGTTTTGTTCAGTCAATTGACACAGACCCCCTATATGTTGTAGGGTTGTACAGAAATCGATGAAACCGGCCATCATTGATGTGAACCGACCGCCAAAGTCCAGAACTGGCCAAAACCGACAGAGAACTGATCGACCGGCAGTAGGAAATTGATGAAACCAATATCGGTCGGTTCGGTTCCAGCTTAAACCAGGTTGAAACAGCCCAACCAGTTGATACAATATATATATATCTTAGGTAAAACAGTGTTTAACAGTGTATATATATATATATATATATATACATCGTTTCACTTAAGTTAAATAGTGTCATTTTACACATACTGTTTAGGAAAAGAAAATTTAAAATAAAACGACGTCGTTGTTTGAATTTAGGGTTTAATACCTCCTCCCTTCACTCTTCTTCTCCTGATTCTTCATTTCTCTCAGACTCTCTCTCTCATCTCTCACACAGCACCTCCAATATCTCTCTATCTCTCTCATCGCACCTCCCATCTCTCTCTCTCTCTCATCGCAACATGCCCACCAATCTCTCTCTCCTTCTCTCTCATCTCAACCTCTATTTTCTCAGTACTCTCTCTCACCGTGCCTAGTGGCAGAACCAATAATTTTTTTGAGGGGGCCAACTTTTCTATCGTGTGATCCATTTATATAAAATAAAAAAGAGATTAAAAATTCAGAAAACATATATAACTATATATAAAATTAAATCTCGATAATTTGCTACATACGAGTAAAAATAAAACTCTAAAAACATAACTTAATATACATTTCAGATTTATGATGATAATATTTTATGGAATAATATTCATCCGTTATTACTTTTGTAATGAAATATTTAGAATTTATTTTTTTTCATAAAATCTATCAAGTGATCTTTTAGAAGAAAATCTTTCATTCTAGTGTGTAATCTAGTTTATTAAGTTTAATTTAGATATTTGTGTGTCGCATTAAACATATAATAATATAATTGAGATCTTAAATAAATTTTTTCTTATTCAATGAAGTCTAGAGGATAAAACCTCTCAACTATTTTTCATATAGATCATCAATTTTAAATGATTTTTCTTGTATTTTCGTTTTGGATTCCATATTAAAAAGCATAATATTGTATAACAAAAAATTTTGAGATCCATATTAATAAATTTATTATTTCTTCTAAACTTAGTTTAAATGAATCTTAGTGAAGCCACATCCTTGAAAATAGGCAATATATAGAAATTATACAAAATTTCGGTACTATAGGAAAAAATTGGAGAGAGACATTTCTAGGTATATTGCAATTTTAAAAAATTCTAGAGAACATATATATGGTGATTATAAATTTTCTTTTTGGCGGTGGGGGGTGGGCATTCTCTATATTTATAGAGTTATAAATGAAATGTAGGGGGGATTTTGAAATTTAAAAAAAAAAATTCAACGTGGGTCTGCCACTGATTGTGCCACTGACGAGACATCGATGAACAAATCAGAATCACGCCGAAACCAAGCATGCCGGTTTTCTCCCTCTTAATCGGCCGGTTTTAAACATATATGAAACTAGTCAGTTTGGTTTTGGTTTTGGATCGAAACTGAACTGCATATGTCGGTTTTCACCCCTAATATGTTGTGTGGGAACCTTGTAATAGCATGGTGCTTTCGTGGATCTTGAATTTGGTATTTAAAGACATTGGAGAAACCATCCTTTATGCAAAAACAACAAGAGAGATGTGGGAAGATTTACAAAAACAATTTTGCCAAGGAAATGAGCCAAGATCAATCTTCAAATTGCATAAAGAACTTTCTTCTCTGACTCAAGATCAAAGCTTAATGAGTATTTACTATAGAAAATTCAAGTGTTTGTGAGATGAATTGTTGAATTGCAATCAAATACCTAACTGCACATGTGGAACATATAGAAACTATAGTTGTTGGTGCTACACATGTTTTTGGAGTATCAGCTCTGTCAATACATTATCATGTATTTCGTATGAGATTAAATGAGTAATTTTTTACTAAGTGTCAACTCTGTATCTTATACAAATTTTAAACTTTGGCATGATAAGTTAGGTCATCTAGATTGTTTGTTCTTGATAAATCCATTCCAAATATTGTTTCTTATAATAAAGTTGTATATAAAAATCATTGTACTCTGTGCCTTTTGGCAAAAGTACAGAACGTCTATATTTTTCTGACTCAATCATATAAAAAATAATGCTACTTCTCCGTCTTGATAATTTTTTTTAAGAAATATTTTTTTTTAATGATGTTATAAATTTTTTTAAAAAATATAAAAAAAATGTATAAAAAAAAAGACGTTTAACATTCTCGAAACAATTTGTCAAACTACACTCTCGATAGGGTACTGTAGGACGACTGATCTTCGTATAAATCTACTTCTTCCTTTCATTTGATCAAATTGTTTCACATATCACATCCTTCAATATCGATCACTGCGCAATTGATCTGCAGACCAAAACCACCAAATCAAAAAGATGAATGGATGGATGGATGCTCGAGATGCTGAAGCAAAATGATGGGTATATAGTGTTGTGAAATACTATGCAAAGTACACACACACCAACGATGACAAATAAAGTAAAAGCAACACAATCAAGAACACACGACACAATATTTACGTGGTTCGGCAAATTGCCTACGTCCACGGGAGTTGCAGAGGATTTTTATTTCTTGAGGAATCACAATACAACAGTGTAGAGCGGCTACTGTTCACTCAGCTACAGTACAAGACAAACAAAAAACTATTTATAGGTTGTACGGCGGAAAACCCTAATTCATCAGAATTAAGGATGTTCGCTCGAGCGGCGTGTCGAGCCCGCGTCGAGCGAACGTGCTTCCCGCAATTGCTCGAGCCGTAAGTCGAGCGGTACCTCAAGCGAAGCTCTCTGTCTTCCCTCCGCTCGAGCGGTGAGTCGAGCGGTCATCGAGCGAACCTCTCTGACTTGCAATTGCTCGAGCGGTCTGTCGAGCTTCCTTCGAGCGAGGCTCTCTGTCTTGTCTTCGCTCGAACGGCTATACTCTTCGCTCGAGCGGCGTGAACCAGACTCCATAACTCAACATATAGAATATATATCCGTGGAGGTAGCTTTTGAGAAGATGCATGCACATGGGAATTGTGGCTAAAGATCATCAGTAGCTGAGCCAAAGCAATTCCTAGCTATTCAGCCAATAATTAGTAGTACTAGAGAAGAGCAAGCTGGCTGATATTGGCCGATCGAATAGGCCGTGCCATAAATGCATGCTCGAGGAGATCAACACACACACACATATATATATATATATATATATATATATATATATTTATACGATCCTGCATGTAATAGTAATAAGGTACATTTATATATATATATATATATATATACGTTCTGACACAAAGTAATTATTGAGCCTCGTTCTAAATATTTGAACTCCAGATTATCATCATTAATGTATATCCACGTACCTATTCCACTGTATCGTTTCTTACATGTATGCCCACCAAATAAGGAAAATTGGTGATGAAAAAAGGGACAGACAACTTTGTTTTTTTTTTAATAATTTAAAAAAAAAAACACAGAACATTAAACTCAGTAACATTTAAACAAAGTTCCTGACCATATGAAAAAGTAGGGAAGAGATAGAGAGAGGTTATTTCCATTGGCTATAGGTCTAAAGTGGCTAGACCTCCTTAGAGGAGACAATTAGGGGGTACAGTGTTTCTTTGGTCATCACACTGACAGGAACTTATCTTTCATATTATATATAGGACGGCTTATGTATTAGAGGCTTCTTCTCCTACAATCCCTTTTCTAAATGCTGGTCCACAGCTAGCTAGCCAGCTCTCTCATTTTTCTCCTTTTTCTTTTCTCTACAGCACTTAAATAGTATTACTTTCCCCAAATCTCAGTCAACAACAAGATCACTAGACCAATCCCAGACCACCTAGCCAAATATAAAAGAGAAAACAACATATGCATGAGAGAGAGAGAGACAGAGAGACAAACATTCCAGTTGTATCTCGTTGCTTTTGAGGAATGTAGTTTTTATGTCTTCCAAAGCTCATTAATTATAAGAATAATATTAATAATTATTTTATATGGTTTATACCTCTACGGTTCTAGTAATTTAAACACATTTGCATGCATGCATGCAAGGAAAATATCCCCCTCACGAAGCCCACGTGGCGCCTTTGATTAGCGAGAACATAATTATTATTTTTGTTTATTTATTGGTTTTCGTCGGCTTTAGGCAGCAGATATGATCTGCTTATACCTTGGAAAAGTGGAAGGATTAGGAACCAAAACCAAACGGGTCCCACCAAATCCAACGAGCCACATAACATCATGATTAAGTAGTACCATCTAAATCAACGTGCGTCCAAATCCATAGTGGGGCGTGATCGAAGAGGCGGAGAACCTTAATTACTTCTTGTTGCTTCGGATGATCAAATCCCAGAGTTTCATTAAAAAGAGTACAAACAGAGATCCTCATTAAGTACTGAGATTTTTATTGGCATCAGAGCGTATATAGGCCGAGAGATCGAGGAGCGTACGTACTTGTACGTGTCGAACACAGCCATGCATGAGCGAAACGAGAAGAAGGGAACTTAGACTCACGTGGAATGAGGTCGCGTAGGGATGCGAGCAAATGCATGTGAATTATGAAATGGCTATATTTAAAACGCTCTCAAGTGTCTTGGGTTAATCGTAGTTTATGCTTAGTTCGTTGTTTACAAAGCGAAATGGAGGGGCATCTTTTGGAAAGCGGTAGGTGGTCGTTCCCGTTTGTCGAACTGTACATGGCTCACCAATCTCTAGACGATCTGATTCTCTTCTCTCTTCTCTCTCTTCCAGGATGTTTTTTTTGAATCTTTTGATCGAATGGGGTCGATATTCCAGAGAAGTTTGTTCGGACTTGGCCATGATGAATGTGGGGTCGTCGTCTTTTTATAATTTCTTTATTGTTTTTTAGTTTTGGTTTTAGCTAATATTTTTGTTTTTTTTTTTTGTTTTTTTTGTGTTCACGAAATTTTTGACCATTTTCTCTTTTGAGTTTGTATCTTTGACCCAAGAGATCTCCCACTCTCACGCTAAGCCAAGAGGAAGAAACAGATGTTGCTTTGATGATTGCAGAGTATCACATTTGGGATACCTTTTATGCTTTTTCTCTCTCTCTCTCTCTCTCTCTCTCTCTCTCTCTCTCTCTATCTATCTCTCTAATCTTTTTTGTTTCAATTCTCTCTGATCAAAATCTTCGGATTTTCCACTATTACTGCTGCGACTACACAAAAAGCTAGAATAACTTGCTGTGATGGGGGTATTGGAATCGGGAATTGGGGTGGGATTATGATGATCATGACCAAATTGGCTTTGCGCGGTTTCACGTGATTCCCACGGTACGGCTACTGCTTGTGGTAAGCTCAAAACTGGCTGTTGTTGTTCTTTTGTTTGGGATTTTGACCGATTTGACGCCCTATAACAACTTACGGAGTTGTTGGTTGTGCTCACACTGTTTAATAAATAAGTGGCCATTGTTCTGTTTATTTAAATAAAAAAAATAGAGAAAGAAAACACTTCAGCTGTTCAGCCTTACACATGAAATTATTGCCATTCCACAAGCGTCCAAAAGAGCGTCAAAATGACCACTTTACTACAGCCATTTTTTTTTCCTTCGCTCTTTTACTTTATTTGTCCATTTAGGTATAGAAATGTGGATGCAGATGATCCCCGGATTTTAGTCCCAAAATGTTTACACTTACAACGAGTTGTATTTCCTTGCATTTTATGTCTCGTAATCTAATTGAAGGGATCATCTGTAACTCTCTCTCTCTCTCTCTGGTCTTTAAGACCCACTTCTCTATGTACGAACACAATCTCCTTGTGTATTATTCCAAGTATACTAAAGAAATGAGAACAAATATACTGTGGGCAGGGGCAAATTTGACATCTGGGTGGGGGGAGGGAGAGGACTATTCCATTTTCCTTGGTAGGGTGGCAGTGACAGAACACAGAGAGAGAGAGAGAGAGAGAGAGAGAGAGAGGCAGAGATACGGATACGGACAGAGGTTTTGATGTTTTGGGTTTGAGACTCTCATTAGTCCTCGTGATCGGAGAAGGCAGATCCATGGAAGACTGTTCCCTCTCCCCCCCTAGTCACGTGGGCTCTTTTGACTATCCAATCACCTCTCTCTCTCTCTCTCTCATACAAGCATTGTTACGAGCTCTTCAATACTTCTCTATCTTTGTATATAAACGATCACACAGCCTCTCGGGTATAAATTGAATGAATCGCAACAAGTGATAAACTTATGCGAGTTACAAAACACTGTCACAGATCTAAAGATAAGATTTTTACATACACTTGTTCATATACATCTGCTGCCTGCATATATATGCCTACGACCACCACCACCACACTGACTGATCACCACTGACTAGATAACTCAGTAGTACTCCCCGCTTTCTATCTCTAACACTCTCTCTCCACAACACATGCAAATTGGGTCCCTCTCTCCCACTCTCTCTCTCTCTCTCTCTCTCTCTGGCTTATTATATCACACACACTTCTCTCTCTCTCTCTCTATACTTGTGTATACTTGTGTGTATATCCCTCTATTCGCATTTCACGACAACCCTGGACTGCAGCTGCTGACTCGTATTTCGCCATTTTATTATTGCTAGCTTATAAAGCTACCGGACAACTCCCCTTCCTGATCATCACTTCTCATCCCCTCTCGTACCATTCAACCTCTTTCGCATCTTAAGTTTTTTCAAACTTAATATTATTACATCTACCTATATCAACAGTAACTCTTTTGGTTCGTACTACTCTTTCCTCAAACTCCTACTATAAACTCGGTCTCGATCCCCATTGTGATTGCCATCCCCTTCTCTACGGCCTCCTCCTCCTCTTCACAACCCTTCTCTTTGTACCTTTGCTTGCGTTCTAAAAGATCTATTTGATCTTCATTTCTTTACATAGTTTTGGATTTGAGAGAGAAGATCGGTCCCCGTTGCCATTAACAGATACTGAGATAGAGAAAAGAAAGAAATGATGCACCGCTGCAGCAATGCTCAGGGGAACATGGTGGGGCCTTGTTCTTGTGGTCTGTTTCACAGCCAAAGCAATTCCTTCTCCATGCTATTCTCCAGGCCCGACCATATTCCTTATGAGGATTCCGAAATGTATTCCTTCACTTCGTCGTCTGCTTCAGTGGATTGCACCCTCTCTTTAGGAACCCCATCTACTCGTCTAACCGAAGATGACGAAAAGCGACGGCGCTCTGGTTCCTCAGTGTCCAAGTACTCTTGCTGGGACGTGTTACAGAACAAACATGATTCACCTTCATCAGCACCTCAAACTTACAAGACTTACCGTGGAGGCAATAATGCTAGCAGCAGCAACTCGGTCAATGATTCTCTCCTCGCTCGCCGTTGTGCTAACTGTGACACCACTTCCACACCCCTTTGGAGGAATGGTCCAAGAGGCCCAAAGGTGCTCTTATCATGATCGCTTTGTTTCTTGTTTGTGACAAAAAAGCTTTTTCATTATGCTCATCTACTTGACTTTTGTCTACTGGTTTTACAATATTTTCAAATTTTCACTTTATTGATTTTTGAGGAATATCTGTTTGTGAATTGCAGTCGCTATGCAATGCTTGTGGGATTCGATTCAAGAAGGAAGAGAGGAGAGCCACTGCTGCGGCCACCAGCAATGGAGGTTCCACAGGACTAATGGAGCCAAATCACATCCTCGGCCACCACAACAATTCATGGTATGCCCATTCACAGACCCAGAAAATGCCGTGCTTTGCCCCAGCTGCCATTGGCAACGAGTTCCGTTTCATCGAAGACAATGACAGGGATTCCGATACCGGCATTCCCTTCCTTTCTTGGCATCTCAATGTCACCGATCGGCCGAGTACTCTCGTCCATGACTTCACTAGATGAATAAATTAACGGCGAAGACCCTGCAAGTTTCTTATTACCCATAACGTATCACGATGATCATGGTGTTGAAGATGTTGATGGCGATGGTTTATAGATTTGTCAAATTCTTTTTTTCCCTTTTTTTTTAATCTCTTGGTTGCTGCTTCCTTTTCTCCCTCTTAGATAGATGAAGTGAGAACGGGCTTATTCTATGTTCTTTGTTTGCTTTTGATCTTTAAGTTTCTTTCTATAACGTCTTTCTCTCTCCCAGCTTCAAAACTATATACCTGGCTACCTTTTGTTGGTTTAGTACTTTCCTGACTACCTGATCACGATGATCATCATATATATATATATAATATATATATGCTGATCGCCATGATCATTTTGGTGTTTGATAACGACACAGACCCTATTGCCGATCGAGGAAAAAGAAAGAAGAAGAAGAAACCAACAAACCCTATAATTGGTACTAATTAAATCTGAACTGCAAGTTTAGCTTACCTGAATCTGTAGCTGCCTATATTTGTACTGCATTCATCATTTATCTCTTTCCCTCGATTTCATAACTGAGCGAGATGGCGATTGTGCTCTACATTTAATTCTGGGTTGCAAATATTGATGGTCCAATGCCCATGTTAGATCACTGTGTGCTGTGTTCTTTCTGAAGGGGACACTGTGCGGTCCCGGAAAATGAAATCTGTTTGTCTTTTAGGTGTAGCGTCAAAGCTTACCGTCCAACTGGTTCAGTACTATATATTTATATATATATAGATACAGGTTGGGACCTCTTAGCAATTATCCTTGACTGTTGTATATACATATGTTTTAGATGTGGAAATAATTAATTTCTAGCTTAATTCTCTAGCATTATATCATGCTCTGACTAGTAGTACTATTAATTCTAATATATATTTATATATTAACAGATATTCTGTAATTTGACATTATATATTATTTGGGTGATAATCAAAATGAAACTACTTAGATCGTTTTTTCATGTTTGGCAGTTTAAGAACTGTTTCGTTTATAAGCACATACATTATTTAGGCTACTGAATTAAGCATGCATGCATATATGCACTAAACAGCTAGCATGATTGTGTTTAGATACATACAGTGGTTTACAATTTTGAACCTACTCATGTTAATTATCAAAGTATGGAATTGGATATTAATTCATATGATCTAAGCTATCTGTATAGTACTTTGGCATGTGCTTCGCTTGATATGAAAGGTTTAATTTCAATCCTCTTAGAAGTAACACACATGAGCTAGCTAGGCGGGGCTCTTTTTAAGTTTTTAGCAGTAATTGTTAGAAAGATTAATAAAGTATTCATGAAAGAGTAATTCTACATACAACCGTGAAGTGCGTAACCGCCGCATAATCGCTTTGAAAAAGAGTGGGGTCCACTATTAAAAAATTAATTTTTTTCATTTGGGTCTCATGTTTTATTCATTTTTTTCAAAACGATTACGCGGCGGTTACGCAATTCACAGTTGTAAATATATTTTCTCTTCATGAAATTCTTAATTGTTAGTGCATTAATTCAGTTGCATATGTAGCCTTGATCTGGAGGACATAGATCAATCATGCATTGCCACTTCATATATGTTTGGTGCTATATGAAAAGCTAGCCTTCCAAGGAATTAAGCTCCATATATCATGACTTGGGTTATATCAGCAACAACTGTACGTGAAAATTTTCTGAATCACGTGTGCAAATTATGAGTAATTTCCTCCATTTAAAATATAATTATAAATGCATTGTTTATTAATTTTATATTTTGTTATTTTCAATCACATCTAAGGCAGAGCACCGACTCGACTTTGTCGGAGGTCGAATTCAACCTCTGACTTTGACTCCGATTCACATAGCCTCCGATCCGATTCTGACTTGTAGGAGCGAAGTCAGATTTGAGCTTTTTTATTAGTTTTTTTTTTTCATTTTTAGGCTCTCAATTATCAGATTTGGCTTCCAGATTTCAATTTTTTTTTAAAAAAAATATTTTTTCAAATTTCAATTTTATTAAAACATAACCAAAATTAAAAAAATAAATCATTGTACAAATTAATGTTATTATATGTATTATATGTTATTATATATTAATGTTTATACATTAGTACTACATGTTATTACACTTTGATTATTATACATTACTAGCACATGTTATTATACTTTAGTTATTATACATTAGTATTACATACTATTATAAATTTATTTATTTGTGTTTATACATAATACATTAGCTAGTATTAAATATTATTATACGTTAGTTATTATATAATTAGTATTACATGTTATTATATATTAGTGTTTATACATTAGTTGTTATTATACGTTAGTGTTACATGATAATAATAGTTAATAGTATGGTGTTTACATATACTAAACTATTATTAGTCAATTTATATTATAGTATAAGTATATTATTTTATAATAATTTGCTGATACTAGTATATTATTGAATTTAACTAACTATATAAGTTATAGTTATATAATATATATGATTAATATATAAAAAATACATATATTTTTATAAAATATGTACAATATCGAAGTCGGAGTCGGATAATCGGAGTCGGAGTCAGAGTCAGTACATTGCTACCTCCGACTCTGACTTTTTTGGTAAAAAAACTCCAACTTCGACTTATCAGAGTGGAGTCGGTGCGGAGTCGAGTTTTCATATTTTTGCTCAACCCTAATCACATCTATAAAAGTTACACATTTTAAATATTTGTCTATTTAAGTGTCGAGCCTTAAGTTTAGTTAAAACATGTCATGATTATATTAAAATAACAAAATATAAGATAACTAATAACATTATTCTAGTTCATTTCGCTTGAAACACAATCTAATTGGAGGGAGAGAGAGATACCTGAAAAAGTTTAGAGGACAGTAGGGTAGCAGAGCCCATGGGCCATGATCAGCTGAGTAGAGAATAATCCAAAAGGGAAGAAAACATCTCACCTGAGTCAAGCCCAACCATTTCACTTTTTGAACCAACAAATTACCTCAATTGAGCCCACGTACGTACGGAAGACAGATTGGCCATCAACCTGCCTTTCACCCGATCGACCACTGAATCCATATCAAGAGTTATAGATATGATCTTAATTATTTATGATTTGAGATCAAAGTGTTGGACCAAAACCCCATCTCACACTTTGATTTTCGTTTCCTTCTCTCTCCTTAATTAATGCATAAATTTGTCACTATTCACTCCTATATCCTACACCTATAGCTTCTTTATAGGATGTGTGTTTTTCATAGGGTGTGAGATGGTAAATAGTAGCTCATGAGAATAATTTTTCTTTTGATAATTGTTATAAAGAGTCATTCTACTTATCATTCATACACTACACACCACATTTGATTGTTTTTTAATGAGGGATGTTACTCATCATCCGACAGTACCATACACTTTACATATTTTAAAATTATTTTTTATTTTATTTTATTCTTGTTAAACTAATTGAGTTGTTCTACTTATAATACATACACCACATACTTGTTATAGGAAAAATGCACAAAAAAAAAAAATTAAATAGGTGTGGCATGTGGTATGTGAGGATGATAAGTAAAATTATTCGCTTTATATTCTTATAAATTAAGGAATTCTTCTACTCATCATCTCTCTATACACCACACATTTAATAAGAGAAAAAAAATCATGTGTGATGCAGAGATGATGAGTATAATTTTTCTTGGTATAAATACTCATTGGTCATATTGGGTCAAGATAATTTTAAACTTGGGACAAGATTAGTTCCTCTACTCATAAGAGTTATATATACTGTTGAGTTTAAATCACTAATATTATATTAAATCATTATTTATCTCAAAATTTAAAAGAGATAATTTAATTATTTGTATTATATTCATAACATATTAAACCTTACAACATTCTAGAATTGCTAAGAAAAGGCAAACAAAATAAAATCAAAATGAAAATTATAATAACCTACCTCCCTGCAGCGCCAAATTAAACCTTATGTTCTTGTTTTTATTTAATTTGTCTTATCCTTTTGTGTTTCACCTACTTTACTCTTCTTGTACTTAAATGACATAACTTTCTTAGATTCGTTGATTGCTCAACTGAAGAAGAGAGAAAGGGAACAGAAGGAGAATGCAAGACAAAAAGAGAAAGCTAGACATCGATAAGATTCACCGCAGAGCCCATTCCTGCATGGATTAATAAAGATTGCAGGGGTTAAACCCTACAAGTTGGAGATTGAACCATGTACTTTCATGAACTATTGGGTTCCATTGGAGACGCTCAAGACACCTAAAAAAGGCCTAAATCCAAAGCCCTGACTAACCTAGCAAGCTCGTGGTGGTCCTGATCCACAGTTTCGCCACCAAAAGCTTCGTGACTTGGCAATTCTGTAACACACCTATTGGGGTTCACACAGAAAACTAGCTCACTTCAAGGGAAGCACCTCCAGATATATAGAGGAAGAGAAGAGAATAGAGAGAAAAGGGAAAATTAGGGTTTTTTTTATTACTTTTCAAATGCTTTACAATATTTCCCATTTTGTACATATACTTAGAAATTGAAAAAGGCCATGGGTTTACTGCTGGACTCAAATAAAGACTAAACTAATGGACTAATGACAGGAAATGAAATAAAACTAAAAAATGATGGATAATGGCCCACACAACCCAAGACTCTACTAATCAACTAGGACTCTTAACAATTGACTCTGGCCTCAACCCTTACAAATTAACCCAATGAATGCTGACTCAGTAACCCAGCCCATTGACTTAAACGCCCCTTCAGTTCAACACTTCACTTTCGTTCCCACGCATCTGCACTTCAAACACTTACTTCACACATGTGCACTCGGTTTCTTCATCCTCACTTCCAGCCCCTTGCTTCGACAGAGCTTCTCCCCTAGGGTTCTGTCGCCCCTATTATATACATTTCCTCTTTTAAAAAACGTTGCCCTCAAGGTGGGGAAACGTCTCCTTAAGCTTTGAATATCCCTTCCAAGTAGCATCGGTGTCATCTTGGCTGTGCCACTTCACTAGTAATTCCACCCGTGCCCTATTTCCCACCTTAACCGTTTTTCTACGAAGCACTTCTTCTTGTTGTAGGCGGAGAATTCCATGGTCATCAATGGAAGGCAGCAAAGATATGGCCACTGCTTTTGACCCTATTTTATTCTTTAATTGGGATACATGAGATGTGGGATGAATTCTTGATGTTATTGGCAGATCCAATGTATAGGCCACGACTTTTACTTTCTTCAACACCTTGTATGGCCTGAAATACCTGGGAGCCAATTTGAGGTTCTATTGATTGGCCACTGAGGATTGACGGTATGGCTACAACCTTAGGTATACCCAATTCCCTTCCTCAAATTGTTGTTCTATTCTTTTGAGATATGCATACTTTTTCATCCTGTTTTGGGCCTGTTGCAAGTTCTGTTTAAGAATATTGAATATCTGATATTTGATGCATAGTGTGTGATCCACTGTTTCCATGTTTGAGGTGCCAAGATGTAGTCTAGTATATGGGGTGGGGGGTACCCATAGAGAGTTTCATAGGGTATGACTTTGGTAGACAAATGTTGAGTCGAGTTGTACCACCACTCAACCAGTGGGATCCGCACTGACCAATCCTTAGGTCGATCTCCTGTAAAGCACCTCAAGTAATTTTCCACTGTCTTGTTTACGGCCTCGATTGACCATCATTTTGAGGATGGTATGAGGTGTTCATATTCATCTAGACTCCTTGCAACTTCAGAATTTCTTGCCAAAATTGACTTGTAAAAGTAGTATCCCTGTCGGACACAATCGATTGGGGCAGACTGTGTAGCTTAAAAATGTTTTTCATAAAAGAATCAGCCACTGTCTTAGTTGTATAGAGGTGTTTCAAGGGTACAAAGTGGCTATACTTAGTGAAACAGTCCACTACCACCCACAAGCTGTTATAGCCTTGGGAGTTGGGTAAGCTCTTAATAAAATCCATGGATATATGTGTCCACGGTTAAGAGGGAATGGGTAATGGCTGCAGCAAGCCATTTGGCAAACAATCATCAGCCTTGACCCTTTGGCATAAGTCACACTCCTTAATAAACAATTTGAGGTCTCACTTCATTCCTGGACAATAAAAGTCTCTTCTCATCCTTTGGGCAGACTTATCATAGCTTGAATGTCCCCCCACCCCCACTGGTTGTTGTGGAATAGCTCCAGCAAGCTATTTTTAAACTTTACATTATTAGGGATGTAGAGTTTATTCTTGTATAACAATAGCCCTTCCCTAACTGCATAATTGGGGCCCAACTTTTCCTATAAACAGTTTCGTAGCATGGTCTTCAAGTGCTCATCAGTCTCATATGCCTTTTTCAACTCATCTACCCACTCTACACTAAGAAAAGTGATTAGCATCAACATCCCTTCTTCACACTTATCCTTCCTTGATAAGGCATCTGCAGCCCAGTTTTCAACCCCTTTCATGTACTCGTCATAGCCTAAAAACTTGGTAATCCATCTTTGTTGCATGGGAGTACCCCCTTTTTGGTCCAGCAAGTGCTTGAGACTTTGCTGGTCCATCTTGACTACAAAGGTTCTTTACAACAAGTAGGGCCGCCATTTTAGGACTGCTGAAACAAGAGCAAACAATTCCTTTTAGTAGGTTAACATTGAAAGAGCTCTCCCCTTTAAAGCTTAGGTGAAAAATGCAATTGGCTGCCCCCTTTGCATTAAAATAGTCCCCATTGTTGTTCCCAATGCATTACACTCAATTGTAAAGGGTAGAGTGAAGTCGGGTAATGTCAATACTAGAGGTTGGGTAACAGCCTCCTTAAGCTTGTCAAAGGCTACTTTACACTCTTTGGTCCATTGAAATTTATCTTTTTTAAATATTTTGGTCAAAGGGGCTACAATTCCTCCATAGCCCCTTATAAATCTACGGTAGTCGCCCGTTAGCCCCAAAAAAACCCCTCAAGGCTTTTAGGAATTTTGGTAAGGGCCACTCAACCATGGCCTATAGATTGTCAGGATCCACTTTGACCCCCATTTTTTAAATTACATGGCCTAAATAGGCTACCTCCTTACACCCAAAGTAGCACTTGGACTTTTTTGCAAACAACTGGTGTTGCTTTAGAGTCTCCAAAGTTACCCTAAGGTGACCGACATGCACCCTCATTCATGAGACTTTGGAAGGTGGAGGGAGTTTTGGTAAGCCCAAAGGGCATTACTAGGAACTCATAGTATCCCTCATGAATCTTAAAAGCAGTTTTTGGCACATCCTCGAGTTTAACCCAAATTTTGTGATAGCCGGATCTCAAATCTAGTTTTGAAAAAATGATTGAACCTTGTAACTCATTCATTAATTCCTCTACCGCAGAAATATGGAATTTATCTTTAATAGTGATGTTGTTCAAGCCCTTGTAATCAACACATAGCCATCACGTCCCATCTGCCTTTCTTACTAACAGCACCGGGGAAGAGTAGGGACTTTGGCTTTGTTTAATTATCCATATTCTCAACAATTCTTGGAAAATCTTTTCAATCTCATCCTTTTGGTAATAAGGATAATGGTAAGGTCGTATAGAGATGGGTTTGGACTTGGGTAATAGGTTGATAGTGTAGTCATGGGTACGGGGAGGTGGGAGCCCTTTAGGTTCAGAAAATACATCATCAAATTGCAGTAACAAATTTTGTATTATGGTTGGAATCTCATTTCTAGCTTGTCACCCAGTGGGATACTCTTCTTTCAATAATTGCAAGATTATCCCATTGCTTTCAAGTTTATTCAACTTGTTTAGAGTTCCTTCCTCAATCATCTTAGCTATTGTCAAACCATGTAATTTAACCTCTTGATCCCCATAAGAAAACTGCATAGTAAGCTTCTCAAAATCCCACAACACATTCCCTAACTCCCGTAGCCATTTAATCCCAAGTACCATATCACATCCAGCTAGCACCAACACTTGTAATTTTAAGGAAAAAACAGTTCCTTGGATTATCACTTTCACTCCACTATAGCTCCTTTCACTAAGGATAATTTCCCCATGAGCAACTCTCACTTTTACCACGTTCTTGTATTTCAACTGTAAGTTGGTTCTTTTGAATATGGCGGGGTCCAAGAAATTATAGGTGGAGCCCATGTCAATGAGTATAGTCACCCACTGAGTGCGGAATCCCCCCTTCACTCTCATTGTCCTCGTGTTGTGGGTTCCAGTTATGGCGTGCAATAAAATATCTGGGTTGGGTTGAGCAGTACACAAGTCTAAGGGCTAAATGGGCTTTTCTTTAGTTTCACAAGGTTCTTCTTCAAACTGCCCACTACTCTCACTGTCCCATACTACATCCTGCAATATGCAAAGCTTGGGGTTTTGACATTTGTCTCGGTACCCATTTGGCATTACAATGATAACATAGGCCTTTTTTTCGCCTCTCTTTCATTTGGGTTTTGGTTATTTTGTGTATGGTAAAGTTTGATTTGGGTTTGAAACTCTCAGCTGGTTGGTGTGGATTTTTTAAAATTCCTGGATCTGGTGAATATGTTAGGTTGGATCTTGGGTGTTTTTTTGAGATGTTTAATTTTTCTTCTTGAATTTTTGCTAAACTGAAGGCCGAGGTAAGATTGGTGGGATTAAACATTCTCACTGTTAAGCGAATCTCGTCCCTTGACCCACTAAAAACATAACTAAGTTTGTAGGCATTAGGCAACCCACGTAATCTGTTTGACAGTGTTTCAAACTTGGCTTGGTAATCTTCCACAGTACCCGATTGTCTCAACCTAGTGAGTGCTTCCATGGGGTCGTCATAAGCATTTGGACTGAACCTAATAAGCAAAGCCTTCGCAAAGGCATCCCAATTTGGAATTTGGCCACTATCCTCTATATCTTGGAACCAAATTAATACCTTACCCTCCATGTGAAAGGAGGCAAATCGTACCTTTGTTGTAGAGCAGTGTGCCAGTGTTATAAAAAAAAAAAAGTGATTACCTTGTAAATCCAACCTGCAGGGTCATCTCCACTGAAAAATTGAAAGTCAAGCCTCATTGTTCTTGGTTGAATATCACCCATGTGCATGTTGTGCAGGTGCTACTGCTGTTGATGTGGATGGATTTGCTGCGGTTGTTGAAATGGTGGCTGAGAATAGGTCTACTACTGCTGTTACAGCTGCAGGGATCCCGATTCATCCCTTGGTGGGGCCCCATCAAAAGCCTCACTATTAAGGCTGTTGTTTGTCTTTCTATTCTGCATTTCTACCGTAAGGATGTCCAGCTGTTGTACTATGGCCTCATTTTGTCTCTTGAGGGTTGCCATGTCGATGTCCATATGAGAAAACCTAGCATCAGTAGACTTTTTCAGTTCTTGATTACTTTTTCAGATATAGAGAAGAAGAGAAGAGATTAGAGAGAAAATGGAAAATTAGGGTTTTGATTACTTTTCAGATGCATTACAATATTTACCATTTTGTACATATACTCAGAAATTGAAAAAGGTCATGGGCCTACTGCTGGTCTCAAATAAAGACTAGACTAAGGGACTGATGACAGGAAAAAAAATAAAACTGGAAAATGATGGATAATGGCCCACATGACCCAAGACTCTACTAATCAACTAGGATTCTTAACAATTGACTCTGGGTTCAGCCCTTACAAATTAACCCAACGAATGCTTAATCAATAACGCCCATTGACTTAAACTCCCCTTTAGTTCAACACTTCACTTCCATTCACACCCATCTGCACTTCACTTCAAACACTTACTTCACACACGTGCACTTAGTTTCTTCATCCTCACTTCCAGCCCTTTCCTTCGACAGAGCTTCTCCCTTAGGGCTCCTCCACCCTTGTTACAAATTCCAAGAGGGAGCT
Organism: Juglans cinerea; assembly: GCA_961763995.1. NCBI lineage: Eukaryota > Viridiplantae > Streptophyta > Magnoliopsida > Fagales > Juglandaceae > Juglans > Juglans cinerea. The sequence goes on along the minus strand of CAUIVZ010000001.1, from coordinate 48,369,416 downwards.
CTCACTCAGAAATATCCCGTTTACGTGAAGGATGTTGTGAAAACAATGACAAACAAAGCAAATCAAACCAAACACAATCAAATTAATCGAACGACACTTAACGTGGTTCGACAACGTGCCTACATTTATAGAGTTGCAAATGTTTTTATTATACTAAGAAATCACAAATACATTTTGGAGAGAAATCTCACTATTCAAAACACTCATGGTGTACTAAACTATTCATTAAATACATATTTATAGTGTTACACAGCAAAAACCCTAATTTTCACTTTTCTGCATTATTTACTCAAGCGGAATGTCGAGCGCGCCGTGAGCAAGATCTCTACCCGAAGTTCACTCGAACTACCTGTCGAGTGAGACTTGAGCGAATTCTCTGTCTGAGCTTCGAACAAGCCATTTGTCTGCGAACGTCAACTGAACTTTTTGCCTAGCGCTTTTTCTGACTACAAACAGTGTCGAAACTTATTTGCCCAAGCCTCCTTGAAAATCCACCAAAAACCTGTAACGCATTTTTGTTGAGTCAGGTCATCAAATCAGACTGACACACCAATAAACCAGGCTCCACAAATCTAACATACCTCCTCTTCTTTGATAGCCCCATCATCGATAAGACCGATAGTTCTCCAACTTTCCAAACCGAGTGCTTGGCTACGGGGGTTGAGAGGTGCTCCTTGGTTGGGCTCAACTATTAAGGAATGGTGGTGTTCAAAATGACTGAACTACACCCTGATCTGGTTCAGGTCGTGGTGGCATTCGACTCGGTTGTGGCCATGACCGACACCCAGTGGCAGAACCACATTGGACTTTGGGGGGGCCAACACCCCCCCCCCCCCAACAAAATAAAAAATAAAAAAACTTTTTTCAAAACACAAAAGTCCCCTAGATTTTATCATTAATTGTATAAATATAGAAAATGACCCCCCCCCCCAAAAAAAAAAAATTTATAATCTCCATATGCTCTATAAAATTTTTAAAATTTTCAATATACCAAGACATACCTCTCGCCAATTTTTTTTTTCCTATAATCCCAAAATTTTGTTTAATTTCTATATATTATCTATTTTGTTTAATTTTTTTTTTCCTATATTATCTATATATTATCTAACTTTAGGAGAAATAATAAAATTATTAATATGAATCCCAAAGTTTTTTATTGTACAATAGTGATCTTCTTAATATGGAATCCAAAGTGAAAATACTAGAAAAATCATTTAAGGTCGATGATCTATGTAAAAAATAGTTGCGAGATTTTATCCTCTAGACTTCATTGAGTAAGAAAAAAAAATTAATTAAACTCTCAATTATAACATTATATGTTTAATGTAGCACACAAATATCTAGATTTTGCATGAAATCTGATAAAGTAGCTTACATATTTGAATAAAAAATGACATTCTAAAAGTAGGGGTGGGCAGCGCGCCCCGCTGCCCCACCCCGCTTCCGCTCCGCCCCCGTGTGGCGGAGCGGACCACCCCGTCCACTAGATGCGGGGGGCGGGGCCACCCGCTCGCATCTGGGCTTCTGTCTAGGGGTGGGGGCGGGGACGGGATGGGGTGACCCCCGCCCCGCCCATATATATATATATATATATATATATATATATATATATTTATATATATAAAAAAAACCTACGCATGAAACGACGTCGTTTCATGCGTAGGTTTTTTTTTTTTAACCCAACGTCGTTTCATGCCTGGGTTAATAACGAAATCCTACCCCCCCCCCCCGATTCCCTCCCTCGCTCACTCTCAGTGCTCACTTCCTCCCAGTCCCGTGATGCAACTCGTCTCTCCCTCTCTCTGAGTTCGCGGCGCCGCACCCAGCCCGTCTCTCTGCATCGCCGTCCCCTTCAATGTCGCCGTCGCACGACCCGCATCCGGTCCCTCACTCTGCATCGCCGTCCCATTTTTTTTTTTTGTGATTTATATTTTTAATAGAGATTGGAGGAAGGATGGGGTTTATAGGAGATGGAGGATGAGATTTTTGTGAATTGTGTGTTGTGGAGCTTAGATTGTGCATATGGTTTGGTTTGAACTTTGAATGAGTCCGTGACTCCGTGCATGTGAATTGTGTTTCGAAATACTCTAAATTAATTTAGGTGATTCAAAGATTGAAACCCCTAAATTAATTTAGGGCTCCAATCCGAAACCCTAAATTAATTTCTTGAAAGACAGCTCATAAGTAAAAGAACTCAGCTTCAATTTCGGTTTTACATATGAGTAAACGGCTATCAAATTATTAAAGGAATGGAATTCGTGTTTTCCAGCTTTTTGGTCTAATATTCCAAAGTCTTTTGTCTTTTTTAGTTGAAGTCATGTCATTTGGTCTTCACCTTTGAGTAGTGTTATTTGGTTGCAATATTCGTTGGTCAGGGACTAAGCCATGTACACGGACGGGTCCAAATATTTCAGAAAAAAAATAGTAACTTCTTTTGCCTCAAACATAAAAAAGAAAAAGACTTTGTGTTGGGGGTAAATATAGCAGTATCAAAATATATCAGACTGAGTAAATTGGGTGACTCATAAAAATTATGATAGAAAATAAGGGAAAAGAAGACCAATTGCCCTATCTTAGCAACTAAGAAATCATGAAGTATATATGATCATTAGCAAAATTGTAATGCATTAATCAATAGAATATACTCAATATATACCATATATGTATAGATATACACACATATACATATATACAATAGTAGTTGTAGGACAATAAATGTTTAATCCAACTTTTTTTTATGTTCATTATATAGTTGCTATGCTTATAGTCTTTCAAGTCTAAGAAACTATATTGTTAATATACTTTATTACATTTATAACTAAAGTACTCAATATATATATATATATATATATATATATATATATATGAATATCAAGTGATACTTTTTTTATTCTACTTTTCTTTTATGTTTATTATATAGTTGTTATGTTTTCTATAATTTCAGATTTCTTGTTTGCTTGAGTTCATGGATATGCTAGCAGATTCTAGTGCGAGCACTCCTTTCCAGGCCGAGGGCACCCCTACCCCTACACCTACACCTACACCTACCCCTCCTACTCATACCCCTACCCCTAGCCCTACGGCACCTTGCCCCGCCCCCAAGCCCAGCAAGAAACCTGCTTCAATAGTTTGGAGTCATTTCACCAAACTAGAGGGTGGTGACTCAAGTAACCCCCAAGCCAAGTGTAACCATTGTGGGAAAATTTATGGATGTCACTATAGGAAACATGGCACCTCACAATTAAAGGTGCACTTAGAAGAGCAATGCAAAAAAAGTCCAATATTAAGATCATTACAAGAGAAAAGTCAATCTAGGCTAGAAATTGGATTTCAAAAAATGGCAGATGGGACTAGTGGGGGTGCAACTTTGAGGGGGTATACTAAGTATGATCCCGATGAGTGTAGAAGACACCTAACTCGTATGGTCATAATGGACGAGCTACCTTTTCAAATTGTTGACGGGAAAGGGTTCCAAGCGTATTCTCGCTACTTAGAACCAAGGTTTAATATTCCCTCTCGCCACACGGTGGCAAATGATGAAAAAAAATATTTTTACATTGAAAATGAGAAGTTGAGGGGTCAATTGGCGGATCAATTTGTTTGTCTCACCACTGACACTTGGACATCGATCCAAAATTTTAATTATATGTCTTTGACTGTGCATTTTATTGATTGTCATTGGACATTGTAAAAGAAAATTATAAAATTTTGTAAAATCACTGATTATAAGGGTGAGACAATTGGGAAGGCATTGGAGGCTTCAATAAAAGAGTGGGGTTTGACCCGAGTTGTTACAGTCACAGTAAATAATGCCTCGTCTAACGATGTTGTATTTGGACATCTGAAAACTTATCTTAGAGAGGCAAATAAGACACTTATGGGTGGTGAGTGTTTGCATGTGAGATGTGCGCACATATTCTGAATTTGATTGTCACTGATGGTTTGAGGGATCTTCATGACTCGATTGCTCGGGTTAGGACTGCTGTGAGATGGGTGAGATCTTCTCCTTCAAGGTTGGAGAAATTCAAGGTTGCTGCGAGATCTGCGGGTCTAACATCTAAGAAGGGTCTTTGTACTGATATGCCTACACGATGGAACTCAACATTTCTAATGTTGGAGGCGGCCCAATAATATAGGCTGGCATTTGCATTATTGGGTGACGAAGACATCCAATATGTTAAATATTTTGATGATCACGGCGGATTGGGGAAACCCGTAGATGATGATTGGGAAATTGTAACTATTTTTGTAGAGTTTTTGAGACTTTTTTACGATGTCACCACGAGGCTATCTGGAACTTTGTACCCTACATCAAATGTTGTATGCCAGCAAATATGTAGAGTAAAAGAAGAATTAGATGACATGGTCGCGGGTGGTCACATTAGGCTGTGGGAGATGGCATTGATTATGAGGACAAAGTACGACAAGTATTGGAGAGATATTTGGATTGGGCCTTGTGTACGGGCAAGTATGGGCGGAGCTTATTGCAGCAAGGGTTCGGGAAACCCTTACTAGATTATTTGATGAGTTTTCCACCCTGCGGGGTGGTAATATTGCGGCACCTACACCTACCCCCTCAGCCTCAAGCTCACAGTTTCCTGAAGTCGAGGTTGGGAAAAGGCGTAGATTGGAATGGGGTGAGAGGTATGAGCAGACCCCCTTCCTCCGGAGTTCTGTAGAGGCTCAGTCTGAGATAGACATATACTTAGCAGCAGAGATTCTACCATTTTCACGAGATTTTGATATATTAAGTTGGTGGAAGGTGAATGCCGTGAAGTATCCCATCCTTAGAGAGATAGCCCGCACACTTTTGGCCATCCTTGTTAGCACAGTAGCCTCAGAGTCGGCCTTTAGCACCGGAGGGCGTGTATTAGATTCATTTTGGAGTTCATTAGCTCCTGCCACTGTGGAGGCTTTGATTTGCACGCAGAATTGGATCAAGGGAACTCCAATTCATGTTCCGGATGTTCTTGAGTATGAGGAGGCCGACGTCGAGGAGGAGGGTGATGATCAGTCTGGATCTGGTATTTATTTTAATTTCATTTTCTAATTTCTTATTTTAATTTATTTATTTTCATTTAATTGGTATTCATTAATTTGATTTCAAATTTAATACTTATAGTGATACATGAGACGGCGTCTACGGCTACTTCCGATGCAGTATGACTTTGTATTGGACTCACCATTGCCATGGTTTGCATAATTTCTCCCCTAATTGTTTTTACTTTTTTGCATTTAAAATTTTGTTTCATCTTTATAACTTTTTAATTATAATTTGTTTTATTTTTAACTTATTAATATTTCAGGTTTTATAACTTATTAACTTTTATGATCTTGATTTTCAGTCTCACAGCAATCGACACAACTCAGTGAACTCACCGATACGGCTCCACCCCAAAATCAATTTTGTTAATTTACAATTAATGTAATGTTGCTACAATAGTTAATTGTACAATTTGTAATATTTATTTTTTTTAGAGGAGTTTGTAATAGTGTAATAGTTTAATGGTGTAATACTTTATTAGTTCTCTTAATTTGTATAATTGTAAACTATTTATTTTAGCATAGTGCCTTACTGCCTTAGTGATGATTATTACTTAATTAGTTAATAGTTGAAACTTAATATCTACTTAATAGTTCAATCTATGATTATATATATATATTATTTGTTTTCTACTTATCAAAAAAAATTATTTGTTTTCTATTTTTAAATTTATATATTTTTTAATCTAAATAATGGGCTCAAAGTGGCCCAGAAAAATGTACTGGGCCGAAGGCCTAGTAGGGGATGCGGGGGTGCGGACGGGTGGGGGTCCATCCCTGCACCCCGGGCAGCGGAATGGGGACCCCGCCCCCGCCCATGCGGGGGCGGGGTCCGGGGAAAAATTCCCCTCCCCCGCATATGCGGGGGCAGGGGCGGGGGAGGGGTGGCCCCGCCCCGTAGGGGCCAGGTATCACCCCTATCTAAAAGTTCCCTTGGTAATTTATGTGAAAAAAAATAAATTCTAAATATTTCATTACAAAAATAATAATGGATGAATATTATTCCATGAAACATTATTATCAGAATTCTGAAACATATATTAAGTTGTGTTTTTAGAATTTTATTTCTACGTTATGTAACAAATTAATATTGAGATATAATCTTATATATAGTTATGTTTTTATGATTTTTCAATCTCTTTTTAGTTTACATAAGAGAAATGTTATTTGCAATTCTAGGATATGCAAGTTCTGTGCACTCTCTTTAAAAAAAAAAGGTAAATTTAGGACCCATATAAAAAAATTATTTTTTAATAATAGATCTCATTTTTTTTTCAAATAGAGTGCATAAAGCTTGCACACCATGAGATTATACCTATCGTTATTCTTTACATAAATATGTCAAACAATAAAAGAAAAGTTAGCTGCCATCAAATCAATTGGTGGATCCGCCACTGCCAGCACCATCAATGAAACAATGCTGAAAAGCATGGGGTTTTCTTCTTCATCGGAGCTCCTGTTGCCTACCTTGATCAAAGGTTTGAAAGCGCTTCTCTTTGTTGCTGTTCACAAGAAGCTGTGGTTCCCAGACCGGCTCCACAAAGACTTCCTTGAGGTTAATTTGCACCATCACTGATCATGTTATATATCACTTTTCATTTACATTAATTTCCACTGCAATATCTTCTTCATATGGCAGTCACATGTGTAGTTTTGTGTGGATGAACTCGAACTGGACGAAATATAGTTGGGTTGGAACCAAAGTCGGGGGGCAGAAGGGCATCACCGACTCCTAGTTATTTAATTTTTTTCCTAATTATGTAAATGTTATATATAATATATAATTCTTTCTACTTATCATCCCTACATCACACCACACATGATGTATATAGCCATCAAAATATTACTTCATTCAAAATATTACTTCAATATGTATTTAATGTATACAATTAAAAAAAACTAAATCTGACCCATCAAAATTAATAGCCATATATATATATATATATATATATATATAGGTGGTAAAGTTTTTAAATTTTTTTTTTTATAAACCATCATGTATATTAAAAAAAGGTCAGTGTATGGTATTGGCCGGGCATGTTTGTTTATTTCATGTGTCTCTTAATTAAAATCTTCAAATGAATTTTGATCCTATTAAGTTGGTTTGTTCTGATCATTATTAAATACAATTGGATTCAGACATCTTAAATGTTGATTGATTTTATATTTACACTTCCCAAATCTTGGAATTTGATAATTGTGTTATGGTACTCATGTTATGCATATACATATTTTATGTTCTCTTTAATTAAATACAGATATACGTACTTACATTATGGAAAATAATAAAAAGAAACTAGATAATAATTTCATATAAAAATTATTTTTTCACTTAAAAAAGTAGATCACTATCTCCTATATATAATATTCTTTTATTTTTTGAACTCCACGTGAACTAATAGATTGAAGTATACGGACGTTTAATACCCTTACAGAATTAATAGAGTCTAAAAAAAACTAGGAAAATCGATTTGCCATTGTATTTCAGCCTTAGTTTTTCCACTAGAAATATATTCTAATCAATATACAATGTGGGATTAATAAAAATACATTATATTATAATATGCACTATATAATGTATATATGCTTAACTAATTACCCAGTTTGATTTGAAATATAATAATACTAAATCATGACAAGTCTGAGCTCAAATGAGCCAAGTCGCTTATGTGAGTTTTGTTCATGAGCTTTAAGCCATGTTTGGGATCGAGGCTCATATAAAAATTTATCATTATTTTATTTTCAAATATTATTAAAATATAAAATACTTTTCCATTTCAAATATTTAACTTTTTCATCAAATTATTATTAGGTTGGTTTGGTTACACAAACGAAACCATCTCATCTCATTTAATTTAATATAATTATTACAATTTTCTCAAACTCTCACACAAAATATAATAAATAATTCAACTTTTTAAATCTCAAAACAAAAATTATATTAAAAAATTATATTGTAACAATATTTTATTTAACTTTCAACAAAATATCTCATCTCATCTCATCTGAAGTACTGCGTAACCAAACGAGAGCTTAATTTTTTCAAACTTTCAAAACAAATACAAAAAAGAAAAACTCTAGAGTCAGTCGCCTGGTGTAAGCGCCGTGTAAGCGTGACTGATGTGGGAAAATAAAGAAACGCACCGTTTTGACTCTCTGCGTTTCCATTTCCTCTCTCAAAGCCGAAACCCCCACCCTCCCTCCCTCTCTACGTTTCCATTTCCCTCCCTCCCTCAAAGCCTCCCTCCCTCCTTCGTGGTCGCCGTTAACCCTAGAAGAAGGTGATCAAGGACTCTAGTAATCGGTCACCCCTGGGAAGGCAAACATTTCTTCAAATTTCAGTTCTACCATATTTTTTAGGCTACAATATAAATTCTTCCCTCATTTTTGGTTTCCATTAAATTCTCTATTTTGCTTGATTACAAGAATCAAGAAATCAAATGCTTTTTTAGTTTAGTTATCTTACTTTCAGTGCTTTATTTGTTTGTGATGATGTATTGAATGAATAAATTGATGCATATCAAGCAGATCTTCGTGTGGGTCGTCAAGTGGGATTAGAGGGACAAGTAAGGATCTAATCTAGATATCTTGCCCATTGTATGGGTTTCTAAGGCCCTAACCAGTTGATATCACATTTGTGGGTTTATTATTTGTTTGTACCCAAGCCGGGTTGTTAGAACTTCTATGCGAAAATCTTAGTTTAATGATCTATCATTTTAATATTTCACCAAATTAAACAGGAACAATTTAGATTTTCTTGGCCAAGCTGGGATGTTTTATGAAGTAAAGGCCATAAGAATATGGAAATGGGACCATCTGAGGTTCTTTTCTTGAAGATTGTTCTGTTCATGGCGTATTGAACTGGGTGAATATGTTGCAGAGCATCTCTTTGACTTGGATACTGAAAACCCAGGAGTTTATGTGCAGTGCTGTTATAAAAATATATATGAAGAAAGTTCCTGGATGTACTTCAAATTGAGGTGGATGTTATTGTTTATTATTATTTATAATCAATTATCAAAAAAGGAAAAAGAAAAAGCAATTACTCTCATTCGTTAATGTTTTGAATGGATCAATTTGAAATTAAATACTTATTATGTAATGTATAATAAGAATTATGACAATTTTTTTGCTGAAAGAAAAAAAAGGCTTGAATACATGATATAATGTTTCAGTATTTCATAATCTGCTTGATGTTTATTAATACAAAAAAAGGCAAGGTTAGCATTTTTAATAGTTTTCTATATTTGCAAGTTTAAATTTATACATATATATATATATATTTATATATATATAAACTTCTGTTTGTTTGAGGAAAAGCAAGTGCCTGTGTGTGCTTTTGGGTTTAGTTCAAGCTACAGCTTTTATGATTATGGAGGTGTATTGGGAGTGCAAATCAATAAAGGTACATTGGTAGTGGACCTGTAATGGTGGCTGTTGGTTTGAAATGTTGGTGTTTGGAGTGGGAGAAAATGAACAATAGAGAAGACACCTGCAGATTGAAATGGGACCAAGCATTTTTCTTATAGAAACACACCTGCAAATTGAAATGGGACTCGTGTCCTGCAATAATCCCTATTGCAATCATCAAACATTCAACTAAAATACCAAAACTCAAAAAATGGCATTTTCATTACTTAAAACCTGTATTCCAACTAAAGGATAAGAGTACCACTTGGAGTTCTGATTCAAGAAAAAAACAATGGAGACAAAAGCTAGAGACTAACTCTAGCATAAATAAATGTACCTATCTATTTTGACCATAGAAAACCACAGGACTCTTAACATTTTATCTTAGTACCAAACGGCACAAACTATAATAAGATAGACTAATTAACAGTACATAGGAATAACTCCATGTCCCACTTCTATTCTGGCCAGTTTGGGAATGAAGCTAAATTACATTATACAATTAAACATAAATGCATTTGCTCAAAGTGTGGCTACTCTCCATTGCAGCTTCAACATGTCCTAAGCAGCACAGCCTCCACAGACAATATTCCTGCAATTAAAATAAGAATATTTAATGAGAAGTCATATCTAATAGATAATTTTTATGCACATACTTATTATGGCATCATGCCATATATTGAGTCCATGATTGGGTGTTCAACTTCAACCCCCCCTCCCCCCTCCAAAAAAAAAAAAAAACATCTACATCCATAAAAGTTTCAAAAAAAATTTGTAGAAATTAAAATTCGACCATATCATTGCACCGGGTGTGATCCATTCAACCCATAAAAATAATAATGATAATTAGTAAGTACGAGCTAGATAATTAGCAACTGCTTAAAAAGCTTCTAAGTCGTAATTTTTGCCTCAATGAAAACATCTTCTTATCGATAATGCATGAATTATCGATAAAGAAAGGATGGCATGTGAGCATTGATGCAACTTATATACACTTTGACCCAGATCTATTCAAGGATCACATGCAATTCAATCCTTCTAGATTTGATGTAATTAGCTCTATACCCAGTTCCTGATCATTCATTAACTTCTTTCTGGTATAAACATTAGATTAATGACTTTTAGGTGTAAGATTTTAATTAAGCAACCAACCCTTATTTATCCATGCAGGAAACGCAAAAGCGATACAGTTTTATACCTTTTGGATCAAAAACCATACGCAAAAACCCTTATTTATCAAAAGTTGCAACTAAAATGACTTGAGAACAAAACTCCTTCCATGTCTAATCATAAAGCTAAAGGGATAACCCTCTAGAAATTTCTAAATCACAACAATTTCTAGCAAAACTGGATGGCATAACATCACTATGGATGAAAAAAATCAACACATACAATGAGAAATTTGCTTTTTAGTCTGGCAGTAAATGAGGTGTTACTCACTGGGTGGTTTGCATTAGTTTGAATCATCCTCTACTCCAAGTTGTTACTCACTGGGTTGTTTGCATTAGTTTTAAAACATACTCGGCTTTAGCTTCCATGTTATACTGTCCAGTTTTGCTAGAAATATATGGTATGTCTTGTTTTACAACATTTAGAATCCATTAAATGTAACCTCACCATAACCAACAAGGAAGCATTTGAGACTTCGGCTTTCATCTCAACAAATTGTATTTTACCTAAAAGTCCAAGAGGGGATATAATCTCCACAAGCTTCCTCCATACTACAATAGCACTATGTATCACGCGTGTAGCAGCACTAATGGTTAAACCAAGTTGAATATGCACACTTCATAACTAGAGCATCTGTAGCTTGTTTCATGTAATTTCTATTTCTTCTGAATGTAAACTATTGTTACCTATACCATGGAAAAATAAATAGATCTTACCAATGCAAGCTGCTGACAGAGCAAACCCACACGAAAAACCCACGAAAATGACTACCCACGGTCCCAGACAAACACGACGAACCAGATTAATGTGGGTATCAATTAACCAGATCAGAAGCAGGAAGACGAAGGACTAACATGAACACGCAAGATCCAGACGAACACAAACACGAACACGATCAACTGAAAATCCACATAAAAGCTAGACGAAACCCACTCTAAAAGCTAGACAACAAGCTCTGTTTTAGTGTTTTGCAATTTTTCTATTTCAGGCACAAGACGGGCTTTTTCTTTCCTTTGTTATTTTTCTTTTTTTCTTAGCTAACGTGGCCGTCAGCAACTCCCTACCGTTTGCACCAAGCGACTGTAAGTAGAAGAATTGTACAAAAAATAATACAATTGTTTCACGAGCTTGACTTATAATTTACGAGCTGCTCTAATCATTTGCAGCAATTGATGTAACCTTTCGCGGAAGATCAAAAATCAAATGCACGTGACCATTGAGCCAGAAAACAAATTATTGAAATTTTCTGTTCGGTCATCATGATTATTTACCCTACGAAATTTAGAGGATCTTAACTCATAATGTTTATATATATACTATATATAATACCACTCGAAATCCGCCGCTAATTAATTTTTGAGGATCGATCTTTGATCTTCTCATGTAATATTCATATTTATTTGCGAACACTAGCGTCTCTAAGTTTTCAAGTTTCAGGATAAATATTCCTTAGAACTCTTATGATATTTATCATTCTTAACCATGATTTTCAAATGGAAAAAACTACTTTATCTCCTAATTTGACCGCTCAAGTTGACTGCTTGACATTTTTTTATTTTTTTACTTAATAATTTTAAGTGTATTGATGTATTTTTTTATTTTTTTTAAAATATTAAAATATATTAAAAAATGTGAAAAGAAAAAAAAAGAGCAAAAAGTGAAGAAAGGTCAAGTTACAAGAAAACTGATTATTTGCGACCAGTTAATTCTAGCGAAATGATTAATAGTGATCTTTTAGTTGCAATAAATCGGTCACAAAAGTCCGTTTTTCTTGTAGTATGAGCGGGCTACTGATCTAGGCGGCAGAGTAGCCCGACTCTTTTCAAATTATCTTGTTGAGATTTTTCTACTTAATTCAAGATTAATTTATATGGTCTTTGTCAACGTCCCCGTTCAACATCTTATATATAATTATCATGTCTATCATATTTTACCATAATATATTGTACAAATTGTATATTTTCTAAATGATGTTGATCCCAAATTCAACTAATTATATACCAGCTTGGAAGAAACAGAATTCATTCGTTTAGTCGATCTTGCTTAATGTGGCGTGTTTGAAACCGTACGTAATTGAAGAGAATGAGCATTTGATCTCTTCGATTATTGGTGTGATACAGTTCGTAGATAGAGGCCACGTTTCTTTAAGACTGAGGATCATCAGCACTTTGTCACGATCATGTGTCGAGTAATACATGTCACATGGTAGCTAGATCACATAACAACACATGACTAGCTATAGCTAGCACGCACGGAACTTCTAAAGGTACTTCTTTTCGTCGGTGGAATAAGGCTGCTTTTTTAAGAAGAAAAACGCACCCCGTACATTAATATACACAGGGAATTACGAGGTTATGGAGCGCTGCTGGCCGGATTGATCAGGCAATTCAGGCAACGTCTACTCGATCCTCATGATCAAATTCTTACAGTTTTCTCCAAAATCTTATGAGTTCACGTTTGCAATAAGATCTTATACTTGTCTAATCAAATATTATAGGCCCCAAGTAGCAATATTGATGCAGGCTGCGTATGATATGCACGTCATTTTAAACCACAAAGCTGACACAAAGACGTAGGTAGGATATTGTGGTTGATCAAATATTTAGTAATTAAGAAGCTGGCATGGGCAGTTGATCAAAACCAAACCTAACCTCTGGACATCCATCCATTTATAGATCATGACAACGTGAATAAGTTATATATGCATATATAACCATATATGATCAATCATGTGACTTTGAGTAAACAAATAAAAACCCTAAAGTTAAAAGTGTCTTTCGTGCAAGCAACCCTATAATCAGCCTCCACCCAATTAACATCATACGTATATGCATGTGCTGGCTTTCACTTTCACTTACCTAATATTAACCCCACACATCTACAATATCGTACGTCATTTATTAATCCTTCTATACACATATTTTCAAGCGGATTTTTATAGCACACTTAGTAAAATGCTTATATAACATAATTTATTTGTAAAATAAATTTTAAATTTTACAAATTAAATTTTACTATTTAAGTGATGTACTGGATGGTGTCACCGGTTCGAGAATAGAATAATTTAATAAATAATTCTTGAAATTCTTATATGATAGTTTATACGCGCGTATACATGGTAGTACGATATAGACACAAATAATATATACCACGGTGGTTTATATAGGACATGGAACATGGCTTACGTACCCCGATCATCAGATTGATTAATTACATACCTTGCAGTGTACGTATATATATAAAAGTGGCTATCCGTTTTAACAGAAAGATTGCAGGAGCCTGCTTTTACCTACTTAATTGAAAACGCATCTCACTCTTTCAATTTCGCTTCCTTCTCTCTTAATATTTAATGAACATGACATATATATATATATATATATATATATATATATATATATACTCCATTAATTAATGCCTTTAGGCCATGCAGTTACCATGTGGCCGTCATGCCCTCGGCCAGCTGCAGGTCCATTAATTCCAGTATTGATTTTGGTATAAATATAATACTCGTAGAGAATATATGCAAGCAGGGATCGATCAAAATTATAATTTTAAACTTGGGACAAGATTATTTCCATCAGCTGATCAGTTTATAAAGGAATCTTTATTTATAAATAAATAAACTTCCATAAATTAAAAGATCACCTTTGTTGACCTTATAGCATCCCAGAATGAAGGAAAACAAAATAAATTAATGAAAATGAAAATTTGAACCAATTATTTGGTCCCTGTGCCTTACCTTCATTTGCTTTTTTTTTTTTTTAAACTGGAGATTATATAAAATAAAATCATAAGCTGATGTGATTTTATGGAATCCATTACTTTATGATAAAAGTAATTTTACAATCTGACATACCACATTAACTCACATTAACTTATGAGTTTATTTCCTTATAATCCATTTGTAGTTAAAGTTTTTTTTTTTTTAATCTTTGGTGTTTCCGTTCCTATACTCTTCTTACTTAAATGACATCTTACTTAGATTCGTTGATTGCTGCACCAAAGAAGACAGATTGAGAACTGAGGAAGCTGAAAGCAAGACAAGGAAAGAGAAAGGTAGACATCAATGGTGAATCTTGTTTCAGCACAGACGCCGTTGCTGCATGGATTAATGAAGATGGCAGGGGTTAAACCCTACACGTTGGAGATTGAGACAGGAACTGCCATGAACTTCTGGGTTCCATTGGAGACCCTCAAGACTCCCAAAAAAGGCCAAAATCCAGAGCCCCCGGCTAAACCTAGCAAGCCCGTGGTGGTGCTGATACACGGTTTCGCCGCCGAGGGCATCGTGACTTGGCAATTCCAGGTAGGAGCTCTCACTAAGAAATACTCCGTTTACGTGCCGGACCTCCTCTTCTTTGGCGGCTCTATCACCGATAAAACCGACCGTTCCCCGGATTTCCAAGCCGAGTGCTTGGCTACAGGGCTGAGGAAGCTCGGGGTGGAGAGATGCACCTTGGTTGGGTTCAGTTATGGTGGGATGGTGGCGTTCAAAATGGCTGAACGGCACCCTGACCTGGTTCAGGCCGTGGTGGCGTCTGGCTCGGTCGTGGCAATGACCGATACCATCAATGAAACAATGCTGAAAAGCATGGGGTTTTCTTCTTCGTCGGAGCTCCTGTTGCCTACCTCGGTCAAAGGTATGAAAGCGCTTCTCTCTGTTGCTGCTCACAAAAAGCTGTGGTTTCCCGATCGGCTTCACAAAGACTTCCTTGAGGTTTGCGCCGATACTCATGCTACATCACTTTTCCTTTACATTTTTCATTGCGATATCTTCATCATATGGCAATTACGCGTAGTTTTGTGTGGCTGAATTAATGGAACTTGACGAAACAGTTGGTTTCGAACCAGAGGCGGCGGGCGGCCCCCTGGTTTTGGTTTTTTTTTTTCATTATTTAAATGTATATATAAAACTGAAAAAAATACTTTTATATAATGTATTTAATGTATATATAATTGAAAAATAAATAAATTTGGCCCCAACAAAATTAAAAGCCATGCATAGTCATATAGTTTGTTTAAGTTTTTGAAAAACTCAATATGTTTAACCTATAATCTATTTATTTTTATAAAATATCTATTAAAAAATAGGTTTATACATTAGGGTATGAGACTTTTTTTTTTTTTTGGTGTGTTTTTTAATATTTCCAAATGAATTTTGATCGTACGAAGTTTTTTTGTTTTGATGGTTACTAAATACAGTTCATGAATTTGACTTGGTTAGTGTTATGCATATTATACGTAGTACTTTACGTTCTCTTTAACTAACTGCGGGTATAGTACTTATAAAAGTTCTACTTATCAACTATTTACATTTTGGAAATTGTAAAAAAAAAAAAAAAACTGATAGATATACAGTAATTTTTACAACATTTTATATAACTATATTTTAAATCAGGAGTATTTTTATAAAATTAAATAATTTAGAAAATTAAATAACATTACTTTATATAAATATCTTCATTTTAAAACATGATTGTATAGAAGGTTATAAAAAGAGTTGTATACGTATCATTGATAAAATAATAATAATAATAAAATAAAATTATTGAATAATTTCTTTAAAAAAGTAAGGAGATGTACTTGAAAACAATTTTTATTTCATCTCATCTCATTTCGGAATTCCCTAACATCATTTAAACACACTTTTAAATTTTAATCATTTCAATTTTTTCAAACTAATCATTACAACTTTTACAAACTTTCAAACAAAAAACAATTCTAACTTTTTCAAATCTCAAAATAAAAATTATATTATAAAAATATTTTAACTTTATAATATTTTTTATTCAACTTTTTTTTCTCACATTTTTCATAATTTAATAAATACTTAACTCAAATTATTTTACTACTATATTTTACAAATCATTTTATTACTATATATATTCACAAAATTCTTGATCTCGTCTTTCCCAAGCATCCCTTAAATCCTTTTCACGCAAAAAAGCATATCATCATCATTCTATTTTTGGAGTACTCCACGTGAAATATTGGATTGCATATTCCAATCTATTTTTTTTTTTTTTTTACGGTTTCAGTTTTCTTCCAAACCCGAAGGTAAATGTTCCTAGCTACTTCTAAATTGATGCATGCATGCATGGATTCTATTTTAATTTATAACACTTTTACTTAATTTCCATTTTATTTGAGATGCAAATACGTTCTGATCTATTAATGATTTTATTTGTGTTAAATTTCAAGGATAAATAGGCTTAAAAACTAAATTAATCAGTACCCAGTTTGATTTGAAATACAATTAATATATGTTAAATGACGTTTTTTGACAGAAAAATGATTTGTATAAGTATCAAATAGACAAACTCTATACAAATTCATGTAAAAAAAAAAAATTACTGAAGAAAATAAAAAAAAATTATTCTTTATTAATAAAATTCACATTTTTTTAAAAAAAAAATTGTATGAAACTTGTAAGTTGTAACTATCGTTACTCTTTCTGAAAAAAAAAAGCCTTAAAATCGCCCAACTAATTATACACCTAATCAGTGATGACGAACGTCCCAAACAGCGTGGCGGACAGTTTTTGTTTCGTACCTAACAATGTGTCCAATGCAAGTCAATTACTGATGTAACGAACCCATTGGAAGAAAACTCAAATATCGACGTACGTTAAATAAATAATTAAATACTCTTTGTTTGAAATTTAGACTGAATTATTAAATTTTGTTTAATTTTAAGTTGAATCTAAAATCTAAACACTCAACTCTCAAATCATTAAACTCATCTCAACTTAATACCTCTTTACACTTAAGATCCACAAGCTTTATCAACTTAACATGTCTTTACACACATGACCCATAACGTCATTTTTCAATTTTTTATAAATACATTTAAATTTATCTTAATATCCAAACACATCTAAACTCATCTTAGGTGAGCTTTATAAAATTCACTATATCATTTCAATTCACTACTATTCATAAAGAATTTAGCTCATCTCAACTCAGCTCAACATTTAAATGGACATTAATTAAATTTTTAGTCAACCTAAAAATAATGAACTCTGACGTGACCGTTGAGTTTGAAAACAAGGATCGATCGAAGTTTTCAACGTACTCCGTCGATTTACATACCCTACGAAATTTAGAGGACTAGATATTAATTAACCACTAATATATATTTTTTTGGAATTTTTATGATATTAATTTAATGTGTAGAATTATTCAATCTAAACCATGATTTTCAAATCAATTGGTTTTAAGATTTATGACCCAACATCTGATATCTATGATATTTTACCGTACGTTATAAATTATGTTCATGATTCAGTAAAATACAAATTATTAGATGTTATATTTTGAAAAGATAAGAGTGCCTGCCTGAGATTTTAAAAAAATTATATGTATACTAAATGGTGTTTATCCCAAATTCAACTTTGCCTTGGAAGAAATATTAGCAAAGAAATGCTAAAGCGGCGTTTGGTTGGCTGAATAAGGTGATGATCAAAAGGATTAGTAATTTTTTGTGTGGAATAACATATATATTTTATTTATGGATTTTGTTATACATCAGCCAGTATACATTAATGTAAAATTAATAGAAACACTTCTCTTTTGTTTTCTCAAAAATTTTGTGGTTGACTAGTCGGCCACAAAAACCTCAGGGGATGGCCGGAC
Organism: Juglans cinerea; assembly: GCA_961763995.1. Lineage (NCBI taxonomy): Eukaryota > Viridiplantae > Streptophyta > Magnoliopsida > Fagales > Juglandaceae > Juglans > Juglans cinerea. The sequence goes on along the minus strand of CAUIVZ010000001.1, from coordinate 48,351,159 downwards.
CACCCCTAGAATCCAGCCACATCGATGTTCATTCTCTGTTTGGATGCTGAGCTAATCTCAGATTATTTGGCGACTATGTAATTTTTTAATCTTAAATATAAAATTCATAATAACAAATTTAAAATTAAAAAAAAAAAAAAAAGCTGTAGGACTTTGATTTTTTAATTAATTTTATTTCGATTCCTTTAAGGCACTCATCTTTTGTCTCCAAACAAAAAAAATAGAAATAACATTTTTTAATGGAAGTTAGCATTTTTCATAATTATTGTGGATGGTTCCTGGAGAAATTATAGGTGATGTTCAACAACAGAAAGGAGAGAGGTGAACTGCTAGAAACTTTACTAATCTGCAACAAGGATGCCACGGTTCCCCATTTCCCACAGGTATATTATTCCTTCTATTACTCACTCCAGTTGTCTATTATTCTATTCCCTTCTTGATTACATTATGCCAGTTTACTGTTTATTTCCAGAAAGGATAAGCTTTTGTAGTACCACTTTCTTTTATTTCTATTTTTGCAGATGATACATCTCTTATGGGGTGAGTTTGATCGGATTTTCGACATGGAGATTGCCCAAAACATGAAAGAGTATGTCTGATCATGCCTGTCTATGAATGATATATTTAGATGAATTGTAACTCATCATCCTTTCAATATTTTTTGGCAAATGATTGAAAAATTACTTGTTATCCTTAACTTATCTGCCAATCATTTGATGCCACGACAGAAGATAATGGTTAAAAAAATATTAATTAATAACATCATGTATATGTACTAAATCACCGCTAGTTCTAAAAGGTTAAACTAATAAAAAAAGTAAATTTAATTATTTATATGATTTCTCTAGAACAATACAGAAGTTTAGTAGTACATATGTTGGTAAGTCAATTTACAAAAAGAAGTAATGTTAAAGTCATAACTGTACTAAGTGATTTTGGACAATGTGATCACAGGCAACTGGGAGAAAATGCATCATTTCAGGTCATAAAGAAGGCAGGTCACTTGGTTCACCTGGAGCGACCTTGTGTTTACAATAGGTATCTGAAGCGGTTCCTTGCTTCCTTCCATGCAGACAAAACAACAGAGAATCCCCAGAAATGATTCTGTCTGCATTATGGGCTCATAATATCTGTACTCATGAGGCACTATTCAATGTTATGTAGAATGAAGAACTATAGTTCTATCCTCTAATTGGTGTGTCTAAGATGTTTCATGGAATTGAAGTCTACTCTATTTATATCAACTTATCTTTTCTTTTTTATATCATTTAAATACATTTTAATTTATCTTTTTCAAAACATATTGTAATTGCAAGAAATATACTAAAGAGAAAGACGCAACAAAAAATTATTACATACATGTATATCCAGATGTAGACAAGTACAACCAATATAGAATGAATGTATTTTGCATATAATAGAGCATTTTTTCAAACCATTGCTGGCCATTTTACAAACAAATGCAAAATGAATAAACCATTGTGATTGCTCTAACACAAAGCAAATATGATGGAAGACTCATACCCCCTATGTTATACACAGGGAGGTTATGGAGCTTGCTAGGGAGGCATCCGATCAACTCAAATTCTTGCAGTTTTCCAAAAGAATAAAATAAGGAATATCCATGTAACCCAACCTTACATAAGATGACTCCGGCATTATATCCACTTCAAAGCCAGATTAAGATGAATATATGCTTGAGGAAGTAAATTCATCTAAATGACTGCTGAATCTCTTCCAGAGCTCTGCCTTTAGTTTCTGGAACCCAAAGTGACACAAAGATAACAGTAAAAGCAGCAACCACGGTGTAAATTGTAAAGGTAGCTGTTGGAATAAAGGAACTATGTCAGTTAGACCATGACAGACGCGTGCACATGCAGCAAATACACCCACACAGAGAGCCAGACATATACCTCCACTGTTCCAACTCAACAGTAAGTTTGCAGTCATTGTAATCACAAATGATGTCAGCCAATTTGCCGTCGTTGCTATGCTGCCAGCAAGGCCTTTGATATTCACAGGAAGTATCTGAAATGTGCAATTTGGATATGCCAAAGAAAAATCAAAATAAAGCTTTCTACTATTAAAGATTCATGAATAGAGAAATGGGAAAACTTCTGATATCATCTCACTCAATCAACCACTTAACTCTTGGACACGTATTTGAATCTTTCTAGTTCTTTCTCATATGAAAGCGCAGAAAAATTGAAATATTGTAGCGGAATAATCCATAGGTTAATTAGGGAGAATCTAAACAGGCCAAAAATATAAGGATCTCCCTCTTACTTCTGAAACTACATGGATGTCCAAGATAGATTGGCTATTAAAAAGGGACACTCTCGGCTTCACAAAAGTTCTTCAAATAGACGAATATCATCTAGACTCACCATCCCTAGAACCTAGTACAAAAATGAAGATTTTGCAATTGCAGAATTATAACCCCTGTCCTGGAATTACATCATTCCAGGTACCTGACTCCGACAAGAAAGGTAAATGAAATTTCTGAGAATCAAGGGAGATCTTTGAATCATCGACCTTTAAGAGGGTGCTGCAATGTTCTTTTCCGGTATCTTACCCAACCAAACAAAGACTTAGTCCCACTCCCAAACCCATACCCTTAATTTATTAGCCAATGATCAACAAACATAAAATCTAAATCAAACTTGCAAAGTATCTGACTGCCAACATATGCAGAACATTTCTAATCAAGCTAAAGCTAAAACGATGGTCCCAGTATGATCCCCACAGCTCATTGTCCCCCTTCATTTCCAGCTTTCTTTACCTCTACATAAAGCAATAATCATGGGTGAAGAAAAATTTTGAGCTCCACACTGAGTAGGTGGTAATCCTTATCAATTTAATGGTGTCATGAAGTACTACTCTTCAGAATTTTTAACCAAACTGTTGAACCGTACTTTTGTCATTTTTTTGCCTTGAGTAGACCCAACATGACTAGTAGTTATCACCAGCTCAAGTGAAAATGTAACCAACTGAAAGAGACCAGACATGAAAAGAAAATTTTCTCAACATAATATAATAGAGTTGCTGAGGCATACCTCAGACATTATCAGCCAAGGAATAGGTCCAAGTCCCAGAGAGAATGAAATCACAAAAGCCTGGATGGAAAAAAGTTCGTCAGACTTGAGAAATCCTTCAAAACAATATGGTACAAACCATGCATAAAATGTACATCATATACCATACCACAAGGCCAACGAGTGACAGTATAGCAAACATGCTATAGAATTTAGAATCTTCTGATACAACGTCCTGGTATTAATTGAGAACAAGAGGGAAAAGATAGCATCAAGGCATTATTTGAACATGATGGGAATTAACATGCTTGATTCATAAGCTCTGGATTGGAATGTAAAGATTTTACATATATCAGTTAGAAAGATTATCTACCTCCAGATAAAATGCAATTGCAACGACGAGGAGGCTAAGGGTCATTCCAGAAGATGACACCTGTGCATTGATTTCAGATTTCGTTCAATGTGTCTTCATGGTGTGTACACAATAGCATATATAACACAATAACATATATAACAGATTTCGTTCCTACATACAATAAGCAGCAGCCTGCGGCCAGCTCTGTCCACCAACCAAGTAGTAACCCCAGTAGCCGTAACCTATTGAAAATAACAGTCCATTTTAAAAACTCCAATCATATCTTTTTTTGTGATGTTTGGAAATCTACGGGAAGCAGAGTCAATTTGTCTATATTGGGTCGTGATTTACCTGAATAACTCCAACTCCAAAAGTTGCAACATTACTCGCCGAGATCCCTGTTTATATTCATGGCAGCTAATTAAGCCATCAAAATGAAATAAAAGAATGCAAACGACATACAATATTGTTTTTTTTTTTATAAGTAATAATATTATATATATATAAATATCAATAGGAGTAACCAAGTACACTGGTTGTATACAAGAAAACACCTAGCCCATACAATATTGTAACCATGACTATAATAAGAAAAACCCCCAGCAAAAATTCCCACCGTTGATCTACTAAGAATGCACCCGGTTTGGTTTAAGTGTGCCAGTGTGAAAAGAACATTGGGTATGTAAACTTGAGACCTTAACACAGGTAATTCTCTTACGTTCTAAATGTCCATGTCACAGAAGGAAGTATGAAGACAATTATAACCACCCTCTAATGAATGAGAAATTTATTTTCGTTCCTCACATGGAAAATGCTTATTGGAGAGTACAACATCAGATCTATCTCAGAAATATATCATACCAAAAGAAATGTCCTATCATGTAAAAGAAGAAACATCCTTCTCGTGAACATAGGAATCAATCAGATTAATTAATCATACAGAAACAGCTGAAATCCCAAAAAAGATGTTGGTCTAACCGGCTTTTTCAAAGATGTTACTTGAATAGAATAAAACACCATTGATACCACTGAGTTGCTGGAGCACAAGTAATCCGATTCCTATCTGCAGCATATGGTAGAAACCTATCAGAAGAGCATTCTAAAGTTTCAAGGGTATAGAAAACCACATTAAAAAAGTTGAATTAACAATTTCAAATCCAACCAGTCTACCGTTAGAGGAAACCAGTATCTCTTTCTCTTGAGATCTGCAAACCGGACTGTAGCTCTTTTGCCTGCTGATGCTACAGATCTCTGTTGAAATTACACCGGCAATACACAATGAATATGTTAAGAAGAGAGTCAAGAACTTGAATGGTAGAAAAATTAATACCTTGATTTCGTTCACTTCAACTGAAATGTCGGTATCAAAACCTCGTAAAACTTGCAATGAGGTTTCAAAATCTTCTGTCATCCCCATTTTGGCCTAATATCCCCACCCCAAAGGAAAAAGGGAAAGAAGATGTACAGGAGAAAATCAGTGAAGCTAAGATGATATCAAAATCCAATTGCTACAAAATTTTCACATGATTCTTACCAACCATCGGGGAGATTCTGGCACGAAAAACAAGCCAGGAATCAATATTGTACATGGCAAAATTCCTGCAATGATTTGGATATGATCCCTTACATAAATCCATGCATTGATCAAGGGGTAGTATAACAAAGGCAATTTCTGATAGGTAGTATAACATTGGTAATTAATCTCAGAGATGATAGAGGCTGTAAAATTTGAGCCAGAAACTTTGTCATGTATGAACTTCTGATGAGACACTGGTGCTTTAAGAGTTTGATAGTGATTTTCCTATTTAAAAGGTAAGCTCTTTGCACATGATAATAATAAAATTCCCCAGCATTTTTAGTTTCTCAAAAGGTTAGAAAGAATTTCATTGGACAAATAACATTCAATATTTCTATTAACCCGAGGAAAAGCCAAATATAAGGTATCCTAAGGGCTTACCTAAAACTGCAAGCACTCTCCAGTTGACAAACAGTCCAAAAAGATAAGCCAGCATTAGTCCAATTGTCACTGAGAGCTACAAAGAGCGGAATTAATTTACTTATTTACAGAGAAAAGTGCTAACAATTACCAAGTGAAGAAGCAAGAATATACAACCAACCTGATTAACAGACCCAAGGGTTCCCCTCATATTTTGAGGCGCAATCTCAGCTATATAAACCGGTACCTAAACTTAAAGCATAAAAAATTAACGCCCATTGATGGCTCAAGGCTTTAGAGAAACGAGATACTTTGTGATTCGATTTTACCGTGTAAGATATAATACCGACACCAAATCCTTCCAACAATCTTCCCATGTACAAAAACGAGGCATCCTACAAAAGCAAGAAAAAGAAAACAACTAAGGGCAATTCGAAAAGCTTGCAAAGAAAGCCATAACAAAGAAAAGCAGCCAATTATCAGGGGTCCCTCACTCTGGCAAATGATATTGCAAGCCATCCAATTATATTAGGAATCGCAGCAATCATAAGTGACTGCAATTCAGCACAAAAAAAGCAGCATCCAGGTATTCATATTTGGAACAATTTCGAATCAGCTAAAACAAGTGCTGAAAATAGTTAAAAGAAAGATAAAAGTCAATGAAACCCAGAATACCCCTTTACGCCCAATGTATTCTGCGATCTGACCACTCGCAATTGCCCCAACCATGGCACCAACATTTGATAAAGAACCAAATATAGAGAACTGTTTCCAAAAAACAAATAATGTTACTCATAAGCACAAAATAAATTAAACCATAGATATATAATAGAAAAGTTAGATGCAGAAGTCACACCTCCGAGACTGAAAGCCCCAGGTCCTCGATTATTTCATCTTGCGTAGGGGAAGAATACCCACACTGTATTGTTACAATATTTTAAAAAAAAAACGAAAAAAAAAAATGTAAAGGGAAACGATGATTGAGATCAATTTGACAAGGAATAGTGAAGTTACGGTGAAGCCGAATTGGATGGGGCCGAGGGCAACGATGAGGACGCAGAGCATGACGGAAATGGAACCGTCGCGAATGATCTGGGCCGAGGAGCCCATGATGCTGGACTGCCTCGACCCCATTCTGTACCAGCTCCCTGTTTGGAGGAACGGCTTCTTGAGGTCCTCGGGCTCGGATTCTTCTCTGAAACTCATTGCTTCGTCTTCTACACTTTCGGCAAGTCACCGTCTCCACTTCGATGATTACGAGTGCCCGACAAAAACCTGAACTCTATACCCTCGTTTGAAATGCCCCCAAAGAAACGACAAAACAGATCAGTGAGATCACAAATGCCGAGAACCTCGTGTTCTGGAATTATTGTGTTTTGTTGGGAACGTGTGTATAGTTGATGATGATGGAACGATGACCTAGTGGGTTACGTGAGGAAGGGCCGTGTGCCAGAAGGTCAAGAGAAAGAGTGTAGACGTGTCTCTCTTGGACATACTGTTACACAGATTAAGTAAGTTTGGTGCGAGAATTGTCCACATTTCGCTCTGTTTACTGCCGCAGCCATGGCAACAGGGAGGGATTTTACCATGCCAGCGACACAGGAACTAACTCCCATTAATTTCCAACAACCTATTAACCTCCATTAAAACAATTCATGTCAATATACTTAGCTTGCTCGTTGTTGAAGTTAAATTGGCTCGCCTTATAATATTGGAAGAGTGGCGCTAGAGCCACCGCTCCCAGCTACCGCTGGGAGCTACTGATATTGTGAATTTTATTTTTTTTTATGTTTTTTTTAATACATTTAAATATTTTTAAAAAAATAAAAAAATTCATAATATTATTAAAAAATACTTACTTAATCATTAAAAAAAAATAATAATAATAAAAAAAATAGAACGATAAAAATTATTAGTAAAATTCATCGGTAAGAATAGTATTATTCATATTGAAAAGTCTACAACTTGCACCTTGGACTTTGTGCCTTTAGTACCTGCTTGGAGCGCACTCCACACACGCAGTCCAAAACGAGGCGGATTGCTTCTCTTCTCCTATTCGGCCATTGCAGTAAACGTTCATTGTTTAATTAATAGAAAAATGGTTCAACAGCTTCAAAACTGGCTGCTGTTAATGGGGCTTTCTGTATATATTTTATCTGAATCTTCTGCTTGTGATCTCGCCACACAGTTATGAAACTTCGGGGTAGAGAACTTAGAAACCTGACCGCCGCAGGAAGTCGGACCCAGATTCCGCTCGCTAAAACCCTAACTAGCGATCAGCCTCTCTCTGTCGCAATGGGTAAGCAAAAGCGAAGCAAAATCCTTTCAAGTTCTTCTCAGCTTCGCCAATCTCAAACTTCCCCTGAACCCACCTCCGTTGACATTTCCGAAAACATTTCATCCTCCTCCAAAATCTCATTTCGACCCAGAAAAGTGAGAAAACTGTCGTCCAATTCCAGAATACCCCCGCAGCCACCGGTCCTCGATTCGGACTCCTCCAAACCCAGCAAAGCAAACACATCTCAACTCCCTATCCTCTTGCCCATAACCGTGAAGCCATTGTCGTTTGAAGGCGAAATTGATGCTGCTATTAACCATTTGCGTAAAACCGATCCACTCCTTATGATCCCAATCGATTCGTATCAGCCTCCGGCTTTTGATTCTCCCGGACCTCCATTCTTGACCCTGGCCAAAAGCATTCTATACCAGCAACTCGCGACCAACGCCGCCAAATCAATCTACAACCGCTTCGTCTCGCTTTGTGGTGGCGAGGTGGAGGTTGTCCCCGAAACCGTCCTCGGTCTCAACCCTAATCAGCTCCGAGAAGTCGGAGTCTCCGGGCGGAAAGCGAGCTACCTCCACGACTTAGCGGACAAGTTCAAGAGTGGGCTTTTATCGGACTCCTCGATTCTCGAAATGGACGACGAGTCCCTCCTAACGAAGCTCACCTTGGTTAAGGGAATAGGGGCTTGGTCAGTGCACATGTTCATGATATTCTCGCTGCAGAGGCCGGATGTTCTACCGGTCGGCGATCTCGGCGTGAGGAAAGGCGTGCAGCTTTTGTATGGGCTAAAGGAATTGCCCCGGCCTCTGGACATGGAGCAGATATGTGAGAAGTGGAAGCCTTATAGGTCTGTTGGCTCGTGGTATATGTGGAAGTGTATGGAAGCCAAAGGAGCAAAAGCTACGTCTAAGGTGGCAACAACGGCAACGGTGGATGCTACTCCACCGGTGTAGCAGCAGTAAGTCCAAAAGACCGCATTTACTGTGGCCATAGGTTAGGATTTGAAGAGCTCAAGAAAATTAAAGGATCTCATCAGTAGCTCTTGTGCATTGCAATAATTGATTTCATACACTTCTTGTCTGTTATGTTCTATTAATGAATGTAAGTTGGTGAAAAAAATAATGTTCAAGTTTGTGAAAACAGAACTCTAATTTTACTTAGGTGAGGCTTCGTAGTTCGTAGTGCTGTTAGGTTCCAATATCCATAAACTAGGCTTTTTTGTTACTAATTCTAGAGGGGTTTGTGTCATGTGAATTACCCCTGGATTCACCTCATTGCTATCTCTGATTACATGGCTGAGTGTGGTGAAGTCTGCATTTTTCAGTAAGCTGCGTAACTAGGTATTGTTCTGGTACACTAAGCTCTGTGTAGAGAGTTCTGGATTACTCGCTCAGTAGTGCACATACATCAAACTCTTTGCCCTGCTTCCTCTAAATCGTATTGGATCTAATGCAAATTTTATTTGGTCTGGCAAAACTTTAGTTAGTCATTAACTTATATTCATCTATTACTGTAACCCCCAACCAAATATGTGATACCCCATATAATATAGATAAGGGTAGGTGGTGTATGGGATCTCACATTGCTTGAGAATGAGAAGTTCTTGTTCTTTGTAAGGTTCCAATGGGACTCCAATTGTATCATTGACTAGTCCTTTTGGAGTATAAGTCATATGGTTTGAGCCTTCCATTAGGGCGTTACAAATGGTATCAGAGCCTATCTCAACCAGAAATATGAGACTTTAGCCATGCTACCTACAATGGATAGGCCCGACAAGGACGTCGGGAATTTAAAGGGGGGTAGATTGTGATACCCCATATGATATAGATAAGGGTAGGTGGTGTATGGGATCCTACATTGCTTGGAAAGGAAAAGTTCTTGTTCTTTATAAGGTTCCAATGGGGCTCCAATTGTATCATTGACTAGTCCTTTTAAAGTATAGGTTATGTGATTTAGACTTTTCATTCGGGCATTACAAAATATCACACAACTTAGTGCTGTATATATTAGGAATGGAACCACTCCTGTAAATGCATGAGCTATGTAAGCATTTGCTGTGTTATTGTGAAGCTATGAACCTTTGTACTAGACAGTTAGTCAAAGATGTACAGCTGATCAGCTAATTAGCTGGCAGGTAGTCAGCAAGCCGAGTTAAGAGTGAGTTGGGTAAAGCACAGTAGGGACTCGCATGAGCTGCAAAAACCCGATACACATTCTCGAGTTCTACCTCTTTCATCTGTCAAAATTGCTGTAGACTTGGTCATCCTTCTAATTGTAGATAGCATCTTTCATGAATTTCTACCTGCTATGTCAGGATCTAAAATTACTCATCCTTGTTCTGAATGTTCTTTTGCTAAGCAAAAGAGATTGCCTTTTTTTCTATTTTTCCTAATAATAATGTTTCTCAATATCTCTCCCTCTAGTGGAAGTGGAATTCAGTGTTAGATTGCTCATGTACTTTATATGTTGAATTAGGCTTTATAGATAGAGTAATGATACACAACACTCTAAAGTAATGTTGAATTAGGCTTTATATATGGATAAAGAGAAATGATTGTTTGCCCTTTAGAAAGTATTAAATTTGGTCAGAAATTGTTGGTGGCTCAAAGTTCAAACTTCAGGGAATCTGGGGACAGCGTGCATCAATGTGGTCGTAGACATAAACTTGTTTCGGCCCGGTATATCGCCTAAATCGGCCCAAGATAACCAACTTGCTTTCTTCTTTTTCTATTTTTTCCATTTTTTTCCCTGAGCAATATTCGCACGCACAACTCGTATATTATATGCCGTTAAACATCAAGTATATAGGTGGAGATGCAATAAAAAAGAAACACAGAGATAGAGAGAGGATAACAAAATGTATGGATGGTTGGATGGTAGTTGGTGGTGTAAGGAGAAAGTGAGCATTGGATCTGGCCCATCTCTCGTTCATATAAACTATATAATTTTGTAGTCTTTTAACAATATAAGCGATGCATGAGGTCTACACACAGATCGTTTGCAGGTGAGAGACAAGAGTAAACGATTAGCAGTTTAGGAGTTGTATGGATGGCACTGGCACTGTGGCACATGCGAGTTTAAAGGCATCAATAGATTGTATTGTTTATAAGAACTGCAAACAAACAAGTTTAGATGATTGAGAAAAAAATGAGAAGGTAAGATTTTGAGTTTAGATGAGTGGAAATGACAAAGACATAATATCTCAGAACATCTATGAATAATAATAAAATAGCTTGTGAATAGCAGTAAAATAATTTGAAAATATCCGAAAATACCTAATAACAATAGTATTCCCATGATCATTTTGTACAACTTTTTAACAATTTTATTTTAGATATAAGCATTTATACAAAATAGAGCTATATATAAAAATCACAATTATTTTATAAAAATGAACTCAAAATGTCTTGATTTTGTATAATTATTTTTAATAGGGAAAAGAGAGAGGAGAGGGACAAAAGTTTAAAGCCCAGTGGGCAACGTACATATTTGACATATTTATGAACTTTTCACTCAACAATTGTCCTTCCACTTGATTTGATTACAGAGGAAAAGGGGGATGATTTTCTCATAATCTTATCGAGCATCTTACCTAAAATATTCAAGAGAGAATTAGCACACGCACAACACACTTAGCCATGCACACAGAAAACGTGCTATGAATATGATTTAGTTCCCACGTAATTAAGGACTATTAACTATGACATGACATGACATGCCATGACAAACTACTCGACAAAGTACTGTTTTTCCATAGCCTAATAAAAATCACATTACGTAAAGAATCTGATTGCATTTTTAGGCTATAATTAATGATATAAACGTGATGCTGCCTTGCAATCTATGCAATAATGTTGAATACATGTAGTCGTAGAATACGTAAGCGTCGTATAATCGCTTTGAAAAATAATAGAATTCACTATTAAAAAATTATTATTTTTCACATGAATCTCGTATTTATTTACTTTTTTCAAAATGATTGCACGACACTTGCACACTCACGATTGTAACTATCATTTCTCATAATATTGACGCTATCACAAATTAGGTTCTATTTTTATTTAAAATTATGATAACTAGTTTTGCATGATATTTTATTTTTGTTTATTTGGGAAAAAAAAAAGACCTCTTTATCTAAGTAAACAAAGAACAGAAGGAAAGAAGAGCTAGAATGGGCAAAACTTTTTTATGTTAAGAATGGGGGAGAAATAGAGCATGAAAGTGAAGAAAGTCATGAAGAAATGCCATTGTAAAGAGCTCGAAAGCCACGCAAAGTGATGCTGGAAGTCTAAATTCACAATTGGGTGGCCTTTTTGCGCCCTGATCTCTAGATTCGTAGTTGAGTTGCATCCAGCATCCATATATAGTGCAGACTCCACCAATTCCATGAAACGCACACGCGTGCACTTTCTAATGTGACCGACAACTCTCGATCAGCCCTTTATCAAATTTTAGATTTCCTTTGTCTTTATTCTGGTGGAAATAAAAAAAGAATTTAGGAAAAAAAAAAAAAAAAAACCCATGGAATCCTAACATACGTCCCCACCATTTTTCTAGGCTGTCTTTGTAGGGTAGGGAACCCCGGCACCTACCCATCTTGTTTTCTCTGTTGAGTAAAGCTACTCATTGCTCTCAATCTCGTTTAGAGTTATCACAATATTTTTTTTATTTTTTAATATTTTTTTATTTAAAAATTAAGTAAGTATTTTTTAATGATATTATATTTTTTTTAAAAAAATATTTTACAGTGTTAAAAAAATACATATAAAAAAAATAAAATAAAAAAATATAATATTTTACATTAACAGTAGCTGCCAACGAGATTGAGAGCGGTGGCTGTCGAGCCACCCTATACAAAATGACTAATCTATCACCTTCTAAACATATTCAAATAGGATGCGCTGCATTACTACATATTCAGGGACGTTGATCTTCAAATAATATATATAGTTCTCGCATCATTTCTATTGGCGGGTGAATCTCATGATGTGTCAATTCAGCGTCGACATTGCATATCTTCAAGCCTCCAAATGTCACACACATTGCTTTATTAGCTTCTTTTATCCTAGATCTTCAAGATCTGAGCGCCCATATATAGCCCTCTATTGTTTATGCGCGAGCTTTAGATGTTGGTATCATCTTTCATACTTCTTGGACATGATAAAGACTTTGATCAGTTTGTCAATCTAAATTTTTTCCATCTTACTACTCTTTTTTAGAACCGGAGTCAATTTACTCTTTTATTCACTTTTATCCATTCCAAAGAAAGTGAGATTCTCACGTGATCATCTTAAAATAATCTACAATAATGTAACCACTCTTGATATTGTTGTACCAGCCAACTGCTATAGGAAAATTAAGTTGGTCTATAAACTTCTAAACCACTAAATCAATCATCTTAGTAACTACTATTTTCTTGACATTTTAGTGAAGAAACTGAGACTAAGATATTTAATGAAAGTCCTCAGTCACCGTGAGAGTACTGAGAGTCCTCTTATTAGTATTTATAGAGTGGGATACAATATTACAAGGTATTTATTGTCATTGGAGAAAATAATCTATACAAGGAAATTCCTATAGCTAAGATATGCACATCAGGCCATAAAGGAAAGTGCTAGTCGTTGCATGTGATGGAGTTTCCATTTGGATGCTTGAATTGATCTTCTGTCGGTGATTTTGTCATTGCCGTTAGGTGTATGGCAGGGGAGGCTTCATTTGGTAAGTGCTCTAATTTTGTGAATTTATCCGTTGGTGTTTGAATATTGTTAATATGTCCCCACAAACTAGGCCAAGGTATGAGGCCAAGTCTAGTGTAGAGATCAGAAAGTGCAAGGCGACCAACTGGTTTGGTAAGAAGATCAACAAGTTGCAAAGACGCTGGGACATAGCGGGTATGAAGTAGGTCAAGACCTACACATTCACGTACATAGTGTTAATCAATCTCGATATGTTTACTACAAACATGAAAAACAGGGTTAACTGTCATGTAAAGGGCACTGAGATTATCACAAAGTAGTAGCAGGGAGTTTGGCAGTTTGACACGGTCACGAAGAAAATAGGTCCAAGTGAGTTCAGCAATAGTTTTACCAAATAGTATAGGCAAAACTAGATTCTATGGTATTGTTCATCTCATTAATTGTCTATGAATTTTGAACAAGAGCTCTTAGAAATTGTTTTTCTTATACACAGTCTCACAAGACATGAAGTCTTAAATACTTTTCACAAACACATGTCCATCATCTCGTAAAATGTAAAACCTCTTATTAGGCGACAATCAATTATCTAAAACAACCAGTTTGTAATATCTCTTAGGATGACACTTTTCTAAGACTGTCAACAACGTTCAAAGAATCTCATTTTATTTAATAGGTACATTGGGTATATTTGAATAGATAGTTTGTTTAGGCCGCATGTAAACAATACAAACAGCATTCATTCGCTTTTTGTATCAAAATAGTACTAGCAATAATTATGCGCTCAAAGCACTTCATGCCTAAACATCATAAAAGCAAGCCATCTAATTCTCCTACAAGAATCAGTTATTTAACTCCCTCAAGAAAAGTTTTAATAAATATGCGATCAATGGTTATCTAAATGCAACTCAATTAGTGCCAAGAGATGGATCTATTCCTCTATCAACTCTATTTTTCCTCTGTTAATTAGATCAACAACTCCAGATTGGATCATATAAGTGAAGCGAATCTAAATTTCTATGTTATGATTCCTACTATATGAATTCAATACATTTATCCGAGCCATATTACAAATATTCTCTTCTAGTTTGGTATTGGAAAAACTAGATTTTTTGGTATTGTTCATTTCATTAATTGTCTTTGGCAAAACTAGCCATTGCATGTGATGGAGTTTCCATTTCGATGCTTGAGTTGATCTTCTACTGGTGATTTTGTTGTAGCTGTTGGGTGTAGAGCAGGGGAGGCTTTCAGTTTGTGCTTTGATTTTGTAAATTCATCCCTATTAATATTTTGAAGTATTAATTTATTTTTGTTTATCGTTTTTTTTTCCTTTTTTTTTTTATTTACCGAGGTTTCCATAGTGATGGTATGAGATTTTGGTTGAGACCATCCACCCACTATATATTTTCATTATACACACATGAATAAAAGTAAAACTTCCAAACTCCTCCAAGAATCCCATACCATCTTCCAATTGTTCCCCACAAATGAGTCAACATGTTCTATGTTATAACCTGATCAACCCAATCACTAGCTACAAGCTGCTAGAATGAGTCTAGATCATGCCATTCCATTTTCAACTCAAACACCATGGGATATGACGCGTCCTGGAAATTCGAATCCCAAGATACTTTAGTCTACAAAGGCTTGAACAGTGAAAATATTTCATCTCATCTCATTATTATAATTTTTTAAAATTTTCATATAAAATATAATAAATAATTTAACTTTTTGAAATTCTAAAACGTACAATAATAATATTAAAAAATAATATTCTAACAATATTTTATTTAACTTTTAATTTTCATTTAA
Source organism: Juglans cinerea (assembly GCA_961763995.1). Lineage (NCBI taxonomy): Eukaryota > Viridiplantae > Streptophyta > Magnoliopsida > Fagales > Juglandaceae > Juglans > Juglans cinerea. Next base: position 48,336,044 of record CAUIVZ010000001.1, on the reverse strand, counting down.
AATTTTCACATCTCATCTCATATCACCCAATTCCAAATTCGAATCCCAAGACACTTCACTAACCAAGACACCCGTAAGTACATCGGCCTCTCAGCAACTCACACGCTTGGTCTACAAAATCATCTTTGACATGGCCATATAAAGAGAAATGCTTTGGTCGATCCAAAATATTTTTGAATTGGTTTTTTTTCTTTTTTCTGAACGATTAAGAAAATATTTTTAAATGATGTTATGAATTTTTTATTTTTTTAAAAAATATTTATGATGATTAAAAAAATACATGAAAAAAAAAAGAAAAAAAATTACACTATTCGAGACATTTTTGGGGTCCTGAATTCGGGACCCATAACAGTACTCTTTAATCACACCAATATGTTGCAATTGCTCCGATCTTCTATCGAAAGAGAAATTATTTACATTAACTTACTGTTGACTACATCCTCAACACACTTAGTGAATTGAGTTAAAAAAAAAAAAATCACGGTATTTGGAGTGTGCTGATGTATAGCCGGACTCTCTATGGAAATCACCCGGGCAATTAATATCTTTCACGCTTGGCCGGATTGCATGACATCCTATCTTAGATCTCTTCCATTAGAGGGTTCCACAAAGCTCTGCTTTCAGTTTTAACAGATGATTTTAAAGAGATCCTAAGGTACTGTTGGATGATTTTGATTTTTGAGGGATATTATCATTTATGAGAAATGATATTTGCAGTCGTGAATGTGCAAGCGTCGTGCAGTTGTTTTGAAAAAAGTGAATAAATATGAGATCTACATAAAAAAAATTAATTTTTTAATAGTAGATCTTACTCTTTTTCAAAGCGACTGCACGACGTTTACACATTCCACGACTGTATGTAACATTACTCATCATTTATTGTTAATCGATCGTAACCATCCATGCATCATTCCTCTTGATCTCATGCATGCAGAAGATTCTGACAAAGAATCCAAACATCATCTAACTAGCTATCCTCTCATTTGCAGAGAGGAAAAAGAAAAGAAAAGAACTCGTCCAATGATTTAAGTTTCTTAAACTTGGCAGATGCCTTACTTTGGTGCGTGGTAACCATGACAAGCTATAAAAACCATATCCTGGCCAAATCTTTCACCCATTGCGTACATCTTTAGTAAGCATTGCAATAGGATGAGGCCCTGATCAGGACTATTATTCTTACAGTACTAGACCTCTCTCCCTTGTATTTTATTTTTCCTGATATTTTACTTAAATCTAAACATACTAAAAAAAAAAAAGTCGGGCTTCTTGCAGTCCAGAATAGCTCGTTCAAGTTATCGCTCTTTTACTTTCTAATTTTTTTTTAATATTTTTTTAATATATTTAAATATTTAAAAAGAATAAAAAAATATCTTAATACACTTCAAATCACTTCTTTAATCACTAAATATAAAAAATTTTGACAAGTGATCAAATTAAGTAGTACAATTGAGAGGGCAAATTAGGGTTTTCCAAAAAAAAAATTCAAAGATGTGACACTCGATGTGCTGCCTCTTAACTTGTTTGATGTTATACATAATTCCTTTTGATTTTTTTTTTTTAAATTAAGATTCCTTGTGATAGAAGAACGAACGGCTCAAAATAATCAAGAAGAAAGATCAAGCGCTAGCTTTATGTTCTACAGCAGTGAAAACATGCACCAGACGGGCATCTATCAAATTTATTTATTTATTTTCTTAAAACAAAAATGAGCAAACGGGCATCTTTATCTTTTAACTTGAACTTGTGGTTATTACCTTTACCAAAAAGTGGGGGGGGGGGGGGGGGGGGAAATGCCTTGTAAATGAAGACTTAAATATAGGGTCCCATGAGTCACATGAGAGCACCAGTTCGATTTGTCCATATGCTCGGCATTTGTTTTTTTATTCAACAGTCATTGTCTATATAATTTTGAAACCAACTCCACTGCTCTGGCTTTGGGGGGAGAAAACTTGCTCAAAATACCACAACTCTCCATGTTCAAACTGGACAAAGCTGCCTTGTTCATTGTGGCTATATATATTAAGCATTTAACGAAAAAACCATTGAATATAATGGTAAAAAGTAAACAAATTAATGGAGATTTGTTCCTTTATTTAAATTTTACAGCCATCTAATTAATTATTTTATTGAATATATATATTTATATATATCTATAAGCCAAAGTACTCTCAATTCTTTAAAATTATCTTAGGTCAAAATGAAAGATAGCTATCTAGAGATAGCTAGCTAGCTCTCACTCCACGACTGAAGGACACGGGTACTCCATGAAACCCTAGCTTGACTTCTTGTGCGCATGTACTACAGTACGATGGCCAGTCATGATAGTCAGTAATGGCTGCAAAGGATTGGAGGAAGGGAAAAATAAATAAATAAATAGATTGTGTAAAAATAAACATGATTTAATGTAAAACATCTGTATTTATAAAAAAAAATTTATTTTATGATTGTAACACTTCGATGTTGTAAAAAAAAAAAATACATGAGAAGAAAGCATGAGATGATCATGAAGATCAAAGCCGCATGCAGTGGTCTTTGGCTGGGCTTTCGCCACGTCTCAAGAATCCCTGATATTATATTACTGGTGCATGCATTGGTTGGGAAAGTAATTTGTCAATCTCATATATATTAATTTAATTTAAGATTGCTATGATTTAATGGTTTAATTAATTACTCGGAAATTGTTGCCTATAAACACACACACACACACAAAAGATAGCATATTATATGGTGGTGGCTTAAGATAATATTAATAATTCATTTGGAAACATCAGTTCATGAGGAGATTTATATAATATATATATATATATAGTACTTAGAACTGATCAGTCGATGATCGTAATTATTCTTAAATAAACAAATAATAATGCATGCATGCCTTCGTAGAGTACTGCTGCATCTTGTTTCCTTATTTGCTATGCAAATTAATAAACTCTTTAATCTCAGAAGAAAGAGGCAAAACGTGCATGCAACGTACACATGCTTAATTTAATCTTAGATGCTTGAGTAGTCTAATTCGTTGGTAAGATGTTAATTATTTTAATTATGCAAAATTAACTTGTGATGGGTACGTATTTTACCACATATATATATATATATATATATATATATATATATATATATATATTGTAATGATGAACATTACTCCTCCTTTTAGAGCAAACAGATCGAAGTAGAATTTCTCTCCATTCCTGCTAAGAACTTAATTAATTAAGAAGATCAAGATTTAGTGGGCTCCATTAATAATACCTCTTAGTACAATCCTTATTTGTTTACGCAGATAATGAGATGAGATCGATGAGATGAAAGTTAAAAGTTGAATAAAGTATTATTAAAATATAATTTTTTAATATAACTTTTATTTTGAGATCTGAAAAAATTAAATTGTTTATTGTATTTTGTGAGATCAGTTTGAAAAAATTATAATGATTAGATGAGATGAGATGAGATGGTTTGTAAAAACAACAAAGCGGTTTCCCAACTTCTTATAATTTTTCGTGTACTATTTAATACTATGTTTTTATTTTGGTTAACCACGAATATCATTAAAGGGTTCAGATATTGTAATGGACAATGGTATGATCAGCTATTACTAAAAATAGCTAGCTTCAACGTAGTACTGTTTATAAAAGGGCACCACCATTTGAACAGAATTAGAAATTATTATTCATCTATTATGTTAGGAGAAGTTTTTTTAGACGATTTTTTTTTTTCATTTGAAAAAAGTTATTTCTATTTTTTAGAATTCTTTACCATCAAAATTACTTTTTTAGGATGAGACTTCTTTTTCTTAACAAAAGTATTTTTGCTGCAATTTGGTAACAGAAGTGGAAAGAAAAAGTAAGGAAAAAGAAGGGGTAGATCTAGCATAGAAAGGTCTAAACTGTTATCAAGATTGATACAATACAACAGTTCAAATAATTAATTTGAAGTATAAAGTCCACAAACCTCAATAATTTTGAGTAATGATAGAAAGATAAATTTTTCCACAATTTTATATTAAGGAATATATATAGCCTTTTTTTTTTTTTTGTAAAATATTAGTCATACTCTTCAATTTTTTATTTTCAAATATTTTTCATTTTATCTATCAACTTATTTAATATTCAACCACTATATTTTCCAGAAGTTTAAATATATATAAATTTGTAGATTTAATCATTTATATTTTTTTAATACTCTCCAACCTCCTAGCTAACATCTTCAATAAATAAGCCCAACATGTAAATATTTATTCAAATAAGATAGAGTATAGAGTCAGAATTTAAACTCACAAGCACTTAGTTTTAATATTATATAAAATCACTATTTTTTTAAAAAAAATTTAAGGCGACAATTTAAGGATGTGTTTGGAACACAATTGTTCTAAGACATTTTTAAACTTCTTCACTACTATTCACAAATTATTTATTTTATTTTATAAATATTCATAAAATATTAAATTCACTACTATTAATATCATGAGATATTGTTTGAGCCCTTAATCATTTAGACGCAAACATATAATAATGAAGCAGAGGAGACACAACAGACTAAGGCTATTTTGGTTACACAAAACCAAACTATCTCATCTCATTTTATATAACCATTAAAACTTTTTCAAACTTCCACACAAAAGATAATAAACATTTCAATTTTTTCAAATTTCAAAATAAAAATTTTATTAAAAAATTTTATTATAATAATATTTTATTCAACTTTTAACAAAATAATTCATCTCATCTCATCTTAACTGCCTAACCAAATGAGGTCAAATGGAAGTCAGTCTCTCTTTTTAAACTAGTGGCTAAATGGCATACCAGTCGAGGGTTCTTATTTCAGAAGACTACTACAGACTCTCGTGAGTGCACTAGCATTGGATTATGCATTTACATAAGTAATTGAAAATAGAATAGAGAAATGATTTTCCACATAATATTATTTCCTTCTCTTCAGTTTCTTATTTATAATATGGAGGGCAAATACATTAAATAAGTGGTACAATAAATGCTATAGTACAACTAAGGGAATAAACAACTCTCAACACTCCCCCTCAAGCTGATGCAAAATTATCTCTCATGCCCAGCTTGCCAAGAGTTGTTTAAAACATGTTGCTAGTAACTCCTTTTGTTAAGATGTCGGCCAACTGATCCATTGTCTTCATATAAGGGGTACAAATCAGTCATGCACGCAACTTCTCCTTGATGAAATGCCTATCAATTTCAATATGTTTGGTTCTATCATGTTGCACTGGGTTATGTGCAATGCTGATTGCTGCTTTGTTGTCACAACACAACCTCATAGGCTCTGTAGTGTCATCCTTCAGCTCTTTTAACAATAACTTCAACCATAGTAACTCACATATTACATGTGCCATAGCTCGAAATTCAGCTTCAGCACTAGATCTAGCAACCATTGATTGTTTTTTGTTACACCATGTTACCAAATTTCCTCCCAACAATAACCTGAAGTAAACCTTCTATCCTCCACTAATCCAACCCAATCTGCATTTGTATATGCTTCTATCTTGAAGTGACTATGCTTAGAAAACAACAAGCCTATTCCTGGTGATGACTTTAGATACTTAAGAATCTGATAGACTGCGTTCATCTGAGACTCACGTGGTGAATGCATAAATTGACTCACCATACTAACTGCATAGGCAATATCTGGATGGGTGTGGGATAGATAAATTAACCGACCAACTAATCTTTGATATCTGCCCCTGTCTACCATATTTCCTTCAGCATATTCTCCCAACTTAGCATTCGGTTCTACTGGATTATCCACTGCCTTGCATCCAAGCATTCTAGTTTCCTCGAGGAGATCAAAGACATACTTTCTTTGGGAGATAAAAATCCCATGCTGAGATCGTGCAACTTCAATGCCTAAGAAATACTTCAGATTTCCAAGGTCTTTTATCTCAAACTCACTAGCCAAGTATTTCTTTAGTTTCTTCATCATCATTTTCAATTATCACAATATCATCAACATACACAATAAGTATAGTCATCTTACCTGATGGTGTATGCTTGATGAATAATGTGTGATCTGCTGCTTGACTCTGCTTGTAGCCATATTTCTGTACAGCTTGGGAAAATCTTTCAAACCATGCTCTTGGAGACTGCTTCAATCCATATAGAGCTTTTCTTAGTTTGCAAACTTTACCCTTGGCCTTAGGAAACTCAAGGCCAGGGGGAAGTTCTATATACACTTCCTCTTCCAAGTCTCCATGAAGAAACACATTATTCACATCAAGTTGCTAAAGTGGCCAAGCCTCATTTGCTACCAAAGAGAGCAAAACCCGAACTGAATTCATCTTTGCCACAAGTGAAAATGTCTCTTCGTAATCTATCCCATAGGTTTGTATGAATCATTTTGCTACCAGTTTTGCCTTTAGTCTATCAATAGATCCATCACGCTTGAGTTTTGGTAAAAAAACCCACTTACATCCCACAACCTTTTTTTCCTTATGTAAGAGAACTAAATCCCAAGTGTCATTCTTAACAAGGGCTCTCATCTCTTCTTGCATTGCTTTTCTCCACTTTGGGTCACTAAGTGCATCCTGTAGACTTTTTGGAATGGACATAGACGACAAATTGGAAATAAACGTATGATATGAAGGTGACAAGTTTTGGTAAGAGACAAAGTTAGAGAGTGGGTGTTGGATACAAGATCTAACCCCTTTACATTGTGCAATAGGTAAGTCCATATCATGTACAATAGGAGTTGAGGAGACTGGGATAGACAAAGAATTACCTGATTCTGGGTTGGATGATTGGCTTGTAGATGAGGTGTCATTCTTACTATTCTAACGTCGTGAGTAGACTCTCAATTCTACACTTGGTGGCTCACCCAGCTTATCAATATATGGCTTTGGCTTTGGCTCTGGTTCTGGCTCATGCTGTTGGTTTTCACAAGGTAAAGGTTGTTGTTGGTTTTATGGTTCAGCCTGGATAAATGTCACTAATGGATCCACATATGACTTATCTTCTTCACTTTCATTCTCCCCCTAAAGAGAAGTCTGAGGGGAAGAAAAATAGGGTTGAGTTTCAAAGAAAGTGACATCCATAGTGACAAACATTTTTCGTAATGGTGGATGATAGCACTTATACCCTTTCTGAGTGGGAGAATATCCTATGAAGATACATTTGAGAGATCAAGGATCTAATTTACCACGAGCAAGCCCATGAGCATGAACAAAACAAACACAACCAAACACTCTTGGAGGCACAACAAACAAGGAAGAAGACAATGAAGGTAATAGAACTTCTGTGCCATAGAGTTCAAGACACGAGATGGCATTCGATTAATGAGATAGACTGCTGTAAGAAGAACATCACCCCAATAAGACTTTGGAACATGCATGGAAAAAAGTAAGACACGGGTGACCTCTAAGAGATGCCTATTCTTCCTCTCAGCAACACCATTTTGATGTGGAGTATTAACACAAGTAGTTTGATGAATGATTCCATGCTCATGGAAGAAACCTGGAAGGTTATCAGACATGTATTCGCTTCCGTTGTCAAAATGAACAACTTTAATAAAGGTACCAAACTGGGTATGAACCATTTTATAAAAGGTTTGAAAAAAGGAAAACACCTCGCTTTTCTCCTTTAATAGGTAGACCCAAGTAGTGCGAAAGAAATCATCAATAAAAGTGACAAACCAACAAAAACCAGATAAAGAAACAATACAAGAAGGGTCCCAAAGATCAGTATGAATAATGGCAAAAGGTTATGAACTTTTATTGTTATTAGCAAGAAAGGACACACGATGATGTTTAGAAAGTTCACATATCTCACATTCAAATTGAGATACATCAAGACCAGAAAACAAATATTAAAAAACATGTTGTAACAAGAAGAAAGAAGGATGCCCTAATCTTTGATGCCAAAGCCATGCCATAGCCATAGAGTCATGAATGAAGGTGGTATGATAAGCTTGTTTGAGCTGTCTAGGTGTCTTGATCTACGAGTCCAGATTGTAAAGATCATCCTTCAAGCTACCACTACCAATCGTCCTCCCCGTGGCTAGGTCCTGAAAAAACACTGGTTAGGATAAAAAAAAATTACTCGACAATTTAAGGCTAGAGTGATTCGGGCGATGGAGAGAAGATTATTTGTAAAGTTGGAAACATGTAAAACATTTGAAAGAGACAAAGACTCAGTCGCAGGAATTGAACCTTTACCAAACACAGAGGATAGTGATCCATCATCAATTCGAACCTTATATGTGCCTGAACAGAGGTGATATGAGGTGAAAGGAGATGATAAACCAGTCATATGATTGGATGTCCCCGAATCAATTATCCAGGAATCATTATGTTCAATGGATGATGCACTTAGAGATGTGGCTAAATTACCTGAGTGAGTAAAGGAGGAGGATGCAGTGGTGGATGAGTCCAGCTTAGACACAAGCCTACGAAGTATCTATACTTCTTCCTTGTTAAGCCCTCCAAGGTCCGAAGTAGAAGGACCAGGCATAGACATACTAGGTGTAGAGTCCATAATCAAAGTGTGATTAGCACAAGGCCCAGTACCACCACCAAAGCGACCTCCTCTACCTCTCGTAGGACGACCATGAAGTCTCCAACAAGTCTCTCGAGTGTGTCATGGTTTATTGTAGTGGTCACAAAATAGCTTATCCTTCTCACTTGTAATGTTAACATTTTTCCCCCATCACGGCCCCTACTTGGCTTATCAAGACATTGAGTAGCAGTAAGCAGGGTAGATCGATCCTAGGGAAGAGAATGGAGCATCACACCACAACGACTCTCCTCATTTTGAACATAAGAAAAGACCTCCCGAAAAGATGGTAGATGATCCTTTCCTAGACTCTGAATCTGAACTGAATCATACTGTTCATTCAACCCTCCAAGGAAAGCATAAATGCGTTCCTCTTCTATTATCTTCCAGATTTTTACAAAATCAGCAGTGCACTTCATCTGAAAATTCTTATAGTGATCCACTTCTTGCCACAAAGCCCGTAGTTGATGAAAGTAAGCAGTCATAGATAACTCACCTTGGGTCATCCTATGAATTTGTTGCTTTAGGGCAGGTTTGGGGGATGGGATGAGACACAAAATTCTCATCTCATCCCATCTCATCATTACACATTTTTCAAATTTCCATACAAAATATAATGAACAATTCAACTTTTTCAAATCTCAATACAATAATAATACTAAAACATAATATTTTAAACACTAAAACAAAATACAAAATTCTCATCTCACCCCCCAAACCTGCCCTTAATGCATAGACTTGAGCTGCATTCCCTTTCTTTGCAAAGATCTGGGCAGCTGCATCCCACACCTCTTTTGCAGTGCGAAGAAGTAGAAAACCATTACCAATATTAGGTTGCATAGAGTGTAGTAACCGAGACATGATTGTGGAACCTTCAACTTCCCATCTATCATAAGTAGGATCATCCGGCTTTGGTTCAAGAATCTTGCCATTCAGGTATCCTATCTTCCCTCTACTCTTGATATACAAGAGTGTAGATTGAGACCAAGGCAAATAATTGAGCCCGTCTAATTGCATAATTGATATTTGGAGGGTTGGATTTTCATTCCAGTTGACCACTTGGCTTTCTACTCTGCTGGTCTGTCCTTCACTTTTCTTTGGATCAGCCATAGAAACCAACCAAATAGCTCCCTTTTTTTTTACCTCTTAAACAACAAGTCGTTTAGCTCCTGGCAACTTCTTTGCTTTTGCACGACATGTCGTATACCTAGGCAACAACAAAATGGGATGTCATTCTGACCATCCTGCTTTCTTCTTCCCCGAGCCCTAATCTGTCTTGAGTTTCTTCTCCCCTTAGTCGCGGCTCCTACCATGGATCGCATGGTTTGGGCTCATCGTGAAGATGTTGACTCCGTCTTCAAGTCCCACATCCACCACCGCAAGGGTCTGATCGAGTTCCACAATCTCGACTTCGGCGAGCATAAGAGTTATCTCGGAGAAACCAGAAACAGCTTTGAGGCTTCGATTCCACACTTCAACGCTTCGATTCCACTTTAGAAACACCATTACAAGGCTGATATCATCATCTTGAGTTGAATTTGGAAGCTTGAAATCATGGAAAAGTTCCAACTCTAGATCGCGTCGATCTTCCAAAGTTTTTCTTTTCTTTTCTCTTTCTGAAATCACTGCCAAGTCCTATTTTCACCATGAAGCTTGGTTAGTGGGGTTCCCAAAAGATTTCGATCAGACCCATGGGTTTGACTTCATTGCCGTTGCCACTTCGTATAGTGTCACCGCGAGCTGCCGTGAGTCACAGCTTGGTACTAGTCTAACCCTAACAACCCCAAGAACGCTCTGATACCAAGTTGAAAATAGAATAGAGAAATAATTTTCTGCAGAATAATATTTTCTTCTCTTCAATTTCTTATTTATACTATGGAGGGAAAAAACATTAAATAAGTGGAACAGTAAATGCTACAGTACAACTAAGGGAAGAAACAACTCTCAACATATGCATCTACATATTTACATAATATGACCTTAAATTGGATTACATTGGATTATGCATATACAAATATTTACATAGCTATGAACAATATTTCTACAAATTTGAAGATGCATTGTTCACTTTTCAAATATTATTTTACTAATTTTTCTCTCTCCTCCCCCCTCTCTCTCTCTCGCGACACCACCGAAAAGAAATTTGAAAGAAAAATAATTTTAGGAAAATAAATAAATAATAATAAAAAATTTAGTTCAAAGATGCATAATCTAATATGAGAGTTTTTCTTGATATACAAAATCAATCTCTAAAATATGTAATTTTACATATACATGATATAAAGAAACCAATGCTAATACTATGAGAACCTCATCAAACGACAAATTAAAAGACAAATTAACATACGACAATAGAGATATTTCCATCATATTTTTAATTTTTACTTTAAAACTTACCTTATAAACAATAAAACGGTAATTTATACCTCACTTGTTGTTTGACCTACGTATATTTTCATAATTTAAGTTTTTTTTTTTGGATCGAGCATGCCAAAATACATATGGATGTTATAAAGAAAGCTTTGGTTAATTACTTTGGGTTTTAGGAATGGTAATGTTCATTTATATTCCTAATTTTGTTTGGTGGCATCACCTAAGATTAATTTCATGTGAACTTCAACAAATACCCAATCCCTAAATAAGTATAGACTTTTTAAGAAAACTATTATCTTTTTGTGGTTGTCTATCAATAATTAAAAAAAAAACACCTTATCTCTATAAAGAAATTTTACAAAAATAAACTTATAAACTGATGTGGCTTCCTGCATGTGTTCTGTTATATTTACTTTACAATAATAAAAATAATTTTATAATTTGACGCACCACATCAAACCACATCAGTAGGTAAGTTTACTTTTATGAAAGTCATTTGTGACTTAGACATTTCTGTTATTTTAACTTGAAGAAAAAATCACTCTAGCTATATCATTTTGGGGTTGAGTGGCTGTCACCTCATCAAAATATTCACTATTTTTCATAATTATCTTTAGATTCAAAGTACATTTTTTTATAGAGAAATTCATTTTAAGGAATGAGTAATATATATACCGATTCCTAATCATAAAAATCTAACCAAATTACTATGGAATATAATTTCGGGTGCCCATTTGGCGTATCAATTATACCCAATAGTTTTTATTTTTGAATAGGTTATAAGTATAAATATTGAAATCAAGAGCTATAGAAAGCTAGCTCCCAAAATTAGCTAGCCTAGTGACCTAAAGGCATGCAATATTAAACCATGCAACTAATATCTCAAGGAGAAAAACAGCTACTAATATTCCATATGTCGGGTAACTTATTTAGAAAGAGTATTCTAACTTTAAATAGTTAAATATATTTTTTGCATTAAATTAAGAAGTTTTGAGTCAAGTGATGATAATAGAGCCTAATTGTGCAGCAATGCTCCGATATACATGCATGCATTCATGCATGGTGCAAATTGCAATTGCGTTAAATCATACTCGATGATCAAAGGGTTGGGATTTGTGGCAATTGAAATGTCCAGGCCAGGGATTACCGTTGGACCTGGAAAAAGATCATGATCAAACTGATGAGGAGCTAGCAAAGTTAATTAGAAACACAACAACAACAAAAATGTTGTGGGGAATGAAAAATTGACCTCCCTTTGCTTTAATAATGGAGATATCTTTCAATTCTCCTTGAACATACAATTACGATGGAATGAGTTTCGTTCGTGAATCTGGTTGGATATGAATGCCATATAAACGATTGAGTGAGTTCCAAACTTCCAAGTATATTGTCCAAAAAGTCGAAAAAAGAATTGTTAGAAGTATAAATGATATGATATTTGTAAGCATTAATTTTTAAAAATATGATATATTAATTACGAGAAGATGAATATATTAAACGGATCTAACGGATCAGATAAAATCATGTCAGTTTATAAAATTATTTTTTGTGACTAAAATATTTCTCATATATACTATAAAAATATCTAATTGCATGCCTATACTAAATAATTACACTCAAATACTTTTAAAGGCATATTAATATTAATATACATTGAATAATTTATACATAATATCATTAAAAATGTTATTAAAAATAATAAAAATTGAGATGAAGCATAAAATAAAGCGTAAGTGATACGACGAAAAGTGGGAAAAGAGAAATTGTTGGCAGAAGTCATCTCTGGGAGCTGGTGAAATAGTGGATAGTTGCAGAAAATGCAGCAGCAGGCGCATAATACATACACACAAGAAAAATACCTCGAGGAGAGAGAGAGAGAGAGTCTGACACACACTAACTGGACAAGTGCTGTGGAGTGGACCATGCATTCTCTCACTTTAGTACTCTCAAGGCCCTCAGTCCTCAAAGATTTCAAGAAAAGAACAAAAAAGTCTACCTCTCACTGTATCACTCAGACACGCACACGTATTTACACAAACACTCTCTCTCTCTCTGTGATTACTTTTCCTAAACACCTTCTTTGAGAGCCTCTCTAACTGGGTTTTGCTTCTGAAGAAACCATTAATCTTGGAATTTGAGGTTGCAGGAAGATTCCAGGCAAAGCAAGCAGGGCTACGTCGAGTCAGAGGACCCCCTCCCCTCTCTCTCTCTCTCTCTCTTACACATAAAACAACGTTCATTTTGTGGTTGATTTTTAGGGTTTCAGAAAGAGTCCCACAGAAGGGCAAGGGCAATTATTGAGAACTGGACGAGGGTGCAGGCCGTGGGAGAGGACTAACATGACCTTGTCGGTTGTTCTGCAAGACTCCTCTCTGAGTGTAGTCATAACTCAGTTTGAGTGCAAAGTTACCTACATCTTCCTTTATTAGATTGGATGGGTGTTGGGAAACACACGATCTTCCTCTCCACCTCCTTTTGTTATTTTTTTCTCGATACACAAACGTCTCACATTTACATTTTCTTCATAATTTAAGATTAGGATCTAAGATCTCTTCCTTAATCAACTGTCAGGCTCAGGCTCAGGCTCAGGCTCAGGCCAAGTTTTCTTATATTTGCTTCTAAGCTGAGGCAATCACAGCTCCCTCTCTTTTAATGCTACAGTCTGATTTTCAGGGTAAGTTCTATTTTAATTAGCTAATATTGTAGGGCCCCCCTCCCAATCTGAGTTACATCTCTAGAGGTTTTCTTCCTCCATTTTTACTTCTTACTTCGTTAATTTCTTGATTAGTCAGAGATTCTCGTTCTATTAAATCCGTCTATTCCATCGGTCAATTTACTGCTCGATTACTTGCTTACGTCTTTGGAAATAAGGTTGAAATTAGTGTTATGGTAGTGGGTTTAGCACCCAAAATGTCAAGATCAGAATGAGAAAGAAAGAATAATTTTGGGTTTTGGTAGTGATTATATGTTTGATTAAGTATTGTTGTTTTGATTAGATGGGATGAATTAGGGTTGAGAGGAATACAGCAACTTCCATAACAAACAGAAATCAAAAAGGAAACGAGGATGTTTTGAGAGTCATCATTTTTATTATTTTCAAAACACCAAGGGAGACTGAGATCAAGGCTTAGATCAAGGATTCACATCAGAAATCAGATTTAAAATGGAACTGAGAGGCCAAGATAAAGAAATAGGGATGCCGAGCACCTTGAGCTATAATCCATCCCACAGAGAGTCAACCAACAAGCTGTCTTCTCCAATTGTAGCTTCAGCTGTGGGAGAAAGACGAAGGGATCAAACTGTTCATGGTAACACGATCGTTAACCCAGTTCAAGCCCTAGATCATCATCTTGTTTATCATCATCATCCTCCTCCTCCTCCTCCTCCTCCTCCTCAACAGTTAGATCCACATCCACAACAAGATGCACACAAAACCAGAAGAGATCCAGACCCAAATCCAGATCCAATCCCAGCTCTTGCAGCCACAGGTGCAATAAGCACACCAACCAGTACTGGCGCATCAACATTAAAATCACCACTCCCACAACCACCACGAAGCACCTCTACCATTAGGGCTGCACCAAAGGTGAGATATAGAGAATGTTTGAAGAACCACGTGGCCAGCACGGGCGGGCACGTTGTGGATGGCTGCGGAGAATTCATGTCAAGCGGGAAGGAAGGCACCCCGGAGGCCTTAAAGTGTGCAGCTTGTGAATGCCACCGGAATTTCCATCGGAAAGAAGTCGAGGGTGATTCTAAATATGTTTCCAATTGTTACTACCCGAACCCCAGCATAAACAATGGCCAAAGAGAAATGGTGCCTTCTCAACATCATCCTCCACTCCTTCCTCCCTCGGCTCATGTATATCACCATCACCAGAAATTCCAGCATGTTCTATCCACAGCTCCTTTGACCGGAGCCACCGCGCCGATGATGATGGCCTTTGGAGGCGGCGGTGGAGCGCCAGCCGAGTCTTCGAGTGAAGATCTCAATATGTTTCGGTCTAATGTTGGTATGCCAACTTCAGTGCAAGCGCCGCAATCCAAAAGGAGGTTTCGGACAAAATTTACTCAGGAACAGAAAGATAAGATGATGGAATTTGCTGAGAAGTTGGGGTGGAAGATCCAGAAACATGACGACCAAGAAGTCCAGCAGTTCTGTTCAGAAGTGGGTGTAAAGAGGCAAGTTTTCAAGGTATGGATGCACAACAATAAACAAGCCATGAAGAAGAAGCAAATGTAAGGCAAATCAAACTCGTCAAATCCTTGAGATTACTTTTACTGATCAGCAAATGCATATTTTTGGTGAATGATTAGACTAGATATGCACAGAGGTACTACAGAATGGAGTTAGATTACCCACCCACTACTGTACGTATTAGCAATAACTTTTTTTTTTGGTGCAATTCGCAGTGATGCTATAAATTAACCTTAATCAATCTGTAAATCTTCTTCTAATTTGGTGACTCTTGGTAGTCATAAATATTCTCTCAATAATTGGTACGCCCATGTTTATCTTTCTACTGAAAATATTCTGTCTCTCATCTTCTTTATTTCAAAACTAGCTAGCTCAAGTTTCCACGGATCAAGGCAAATCAGGTAAAAAGGGTAAAGATAGAAAAATGATACAGCTTAATATTGGTTTTGTTGGATGAATATGAACATGGGTTTTATGTTCCTTAAAACATGTTCATCTGTAATAAAAATTCTCTCTTTAACATTCGTTAGTAGTTCTTACTATCTCATATCCTTACTTTAACCCTTTAGTAAAGTAATTGCTTTGGTAAAACCCTATATATGCTACTTCTATCTTTCTCAGGAATCAAACGGGACTTAAGGTGTCACATGCTTTTTGGTCACTAAACAGTACTTTAAAAAAACACCGACACTCTATATAAGTTCCGGTCGCGTTGTCTTTTACCATGTTTGAGAATCTGTAATTACCATCCGCGGACTCCTATTCTGGGTTATGGTTCAGTATCAAAACTAGATAAGTTTTCTCTGTCATGTATTTACTGTTGCACGTGGAGAGGCGTCTGCCAATCTCAACCAAGGTTCGTACGGCAAACGACTTTATTGCCACTGGCCACTGGCCACTCAGAGAAAACATCAATGGAGGAGCTGTCATATAGGGAGTTTTGCTGGAAGATGTTCCAAATTAAAAATAGGGTTATAATTTAGCTTGATTCTGGATATAATTCATGACGGCCTGGATGAAGAGGCCAGTTTTCACATAAATTTAGGAAGCCTTTTCGGAGTAAAAAAAAAAAAATGCAATGAAACCTAATGCAAGTTCAACTACTGTCAAATCTGCAGATCTTTAACTTTCCAAATTATGATGTAAAAAAATGTTGGCATTCTCATAAGAAATCACCATGGAATTGGAAAGCTGAGAGAAAGACTTCAACATTAATTACTAGGATGCAGTACTATATATGGAATTGGAAAGGATCTAAACAGTACCAGTCTTTATTACTCTTCTAGCGTGCAAAATATTCATGGTTGCAGCAAAAAAGTACTGGACTTAGCTATAGAGGCAATCTTGTACGAAAGATACCATATATATATTGTAAAAAGAGTTCTGATCAGAAGATGGAAGCATCCCTTTTTAATGGACTAGAGCATTAATGGCTCAATATTGCTATATCTGAATGAAGGGTCATCATCAAAGATTCAGCACTTTTAACAGTAAAAATACCAACACCAACAAGAATATATATTTAAGAGCAACAAGTGAGAGAAGTAAAAAAAAAAAAAAAAAAATTAATCCAGCGAATGTAGAGACTCGCGGGATAATGACAGAAGCAGAATACAAGGAGAGTTCGGCTACTTTAAAATCAAATAGGACTCAATAGACCGACAACTGGGTGAAGATTCGGATCATAAAAGGACAGATTATAAACTTAATAAATGCACATTACATGAATGTGTAAGCTGGAAAAGCTATAATTTCAATTAAGAAATCCAAACAAGTTATTTTGGATTTATATATATCTAGGGCTTGGATCTGACAATAAATAATTTGGATTCATGGGTCTAGATCATCAGTAGTACTTATTGTGGAATTCTAGAGGATAAACAATAAATTCATGGGATTTTAAAGAGGACCTTACCTCCATCTTCTTGATAACCTACCTCTGCTATCTTTAATATGTTGAACACCTAATAATAGAACTCACGACATCATGTTATTGTCCCTTAGGTTCTTTTCTCCACGAGGACAATCGCATGCCCAAAGTTGGGAACTTGGGATGAAGCTTTAATTAAACTTAAAAGCTATAAAGCCATAAACTAATGACATAATTAATATATAGTACCCATTCATATATATATATATATATATATATATATATAGCGGCTTGTATGCAGGTCTATTGGAATACCGTCCTCTTCTTAAAAAAAAAAAAAAAAAAAAGCCCGTATGTAATTCTATCTTCCCACGTACAACATTTTTCTAGATAGTAATTTCAACTACAATACTAAAAATATACAATCTAGTCTAAAGTACTATCTAATGTTTAGATTTCCTTCTACTTTTTCCTTTTTTCTGAGTCTCTGACATTTCCAGTTTACTCATTTCTAAAGTACTATCGTTCATATGTCATTCCTAGAATGATAATTTCATCTACCAGCTTTCTGCATTAAGATCCCCTAATATTTTTTAAGTTTCTTCAATGTCTTTTTAATCAAAATCCTGATCTAAAGTCAAGTTCTAGTACAACATAAGGAGACAGAAATTCGATAGAATTTGAAAGTCTCAAGTGCTGGGGAGCTAGATGGATAGACATATGAATGGGAACTAAATATTTATCACATATTTAATATTGCTTGACAAATTCACACAAACAACAATAAAATATATGAGTTTTGCTATGTACAAGTAAGTTTGCGTACTAATCTGCGTACTAATATTCTTGTCCTTATATTCTAAATTTGAATTAGCATTGTTTTCAATAAAGTCCACTTTCTGACCAATCATATTGAATGGGTACGCGTATTAGTGCGTAAAATCACTTACAACTAGATTTTTCCAAAATATATACCAAGGCTTACTAATTTATACATCTCTATTTTTCACTTAAGACCTTCAAGTTCAAATACATTCTGAATTCTATTGACATTTTATCAACATCATGGTCAAGCCAGTCGAATTTCTCCACTGGATCAGTGCATGGCAATGTTTCCCTACGGTAGAATCTACTTACTACATTTTGTTTCATATTCCCGGACGGCAAGCACAGTGTGCTGGTGCACGCAACCAGTACTAGTATAAGATGGACAGGTCTGTTTGGACATGACTTGGACTAATTAAAATTTAAAATTTGGTGAATAATAGTAAATAGTTAATTTGAGTAAAGTTGTTTTATTGGGATTTAAAAAATGTGAGAAAAAATTGAAAAAAATGATCAAGTTAAAAAAATCTGTATTAATTTTTATATTTTGTTTTGAAGTTTGTAAAAATATTTAATCTTGTATTTGGATAATGTTAAATTTGGTGAATAATAGTAAATAGTTAATTTGAGTAAAGTTGTTTTATTGGGATTTAAAAAATGTGAGAAAAAATTGAAAAAAATGATCAAGTTAAAAAAATCTGTATTAATTTTTATATTTTGTTTTGAAGTTTGTAAAAATATTTAATCTTGTATTTGGATAATGATTAGTTTAATATTTAAAATTGAAAAGTAATTAAATATTTTTAAACAATAAAATAAAATATCAATTCATGACTAATATTCAATTCCTTAACCGTTAACTAGCATTTTCCTTTTTAAAATGGGAAAAAAAGTTATTCCTCGGATACAAATTCCATTATCTTAAATTAATACCCTACTAAAGAAAAACATATTATTAATGTAGAATGACAGAAATATATATATACCAATAAACATAAAACTCACAGATGGCTTCAGGAAGATTATAACATGATAAAAGTGGTGATCATGATCATCCCCTCCCTTCATAGCTCTGCTTTAATGTTCCTCATCTTAGCCGCAACATCGCCTGCAGCCTGCGAAGCCTTCTCCTTTGCAGCCTCGTAATTCGTCTTGGCATGTTCTGTCATGGTCTCCTTCGCTGTCATGTACGAGTCCTCCACATGATGCTTTGCTTTGTCATACGCATTGGCTGCTTTCTCCTTTTCGTATCCCATTGCTTCTTTCATCATCTCTCCCCCATCCTGGGCCTTATGATCCGAGGCCATATTTGAAGCTACATTCATTTTCTGCTTAGCTCCATCATAGGCATCTGCTGCTTTATCTTTTGCATACCCCATTGCTTCTGACATCTTCTCTTGAGCATCCCCAGCCCTATTGGAAGCCGTTTCAGTAGCCATCTTCAGTGTCGCGCTAGCGTCCTCGTAAGCATCAGCCCCTTTGTTTTTCCCATATGCCATCGCTCGGCCTGCCATTGTCTCCTCCGCATCACCTACCTTGTCTGTAGCCATTCTTATAGTTTGATCGGCTTTCTCAGAGACGAAGTGTTTTGCATCACCCGCCGTCTTGGAAGCATACTTTGGTGCATCTGGGAGAGGACAAATTAAAAAAAGACTGAAAACATTAGTTTTTATTTTTATTTTTATTGCCACCGGGTGTCCGATAACAAAGTCCGGACTAATACCAGATCCAGCAGAACTCATTGTATCCGTGGCTCTCCATGCAGCATACCCAGCTTTATCCATCGCATTTTGAACATCCTCTTTTGCATTGTTCTGTCCAAGTCCAAATCCCCTATCATATCATTCCATCATATTAGTCAATAACCTTTCAAAGCATGCAGAAAAGAAAAAATATTCAGGCAAGTAAGATCTTATTCTAGTTCAAACATAGATGTATTAATCACACATCATTCTTCTCTTAATTTACCTTTTGTGCAGAATATGATTTCCCCCCTTAAGGCAGGTGATCATGCACCCATAGAACTATTCCAAGTCACCAGTTAATGTGTCTAGTGCGAGTACTCCAAACCTGATCTCTTCTTTGTGAAAGAGTAATAAGGTGTGCAGACACGACATGGATATATTGTCATGTTGGTCTTCAATATGACTGAAAAACATGTTGGAAACTTCCAAAATTCCTATACGGCATTATTTTGTGACATAAAAAGATTAATTACTATTGATCTTATCACGGATCGAGTGAGAAATTCTCAGGAGAAGTGAAAGAAAAATATTACATCTTCAAGCTCTCTTTATTTTCCTGTTCCCCCCAAACGTTGAATATCATTGAACGTTAATTAATGCTACCTATTAGGTGACCTAACGACACATAAATGGCTATAGAACTTTTGGCTTTTCGTTTTCTCTCCTTTTTTTTTTTAGAGAAATATTCTAGTAAGTTTGTGGAAATGTAACAGTACTCTCTTCCTACCTCATTACTTTTTTTATAATAATCAATAATAAATATAGACGATTCTTACATATATATATATATATATTGTCCTACAAAATATAGAAAAAAAAAGAGAAATATGTATGACATGGATTAAGGAAAATGAGAAGGGAGAAGAATATATATATATATATATACTCGTTGAACTTGTCATAAGCCCAATCGACCCAGGAATCCATCTTGTCTTTGGAATCGTGCATGGCTTCGGCAGCGCCTTGTTTGGCCTCCTCCGCTTTCACCCCGGCACTCTCTGCCGCCGCATTCATCCTCTCCTTAGCATCATCCATGGCGTTCTCTCCCCAGCACCAACACATTCCCGGCCACAGCACCGCCACGCACAACAACAAAACTACCCATGCCCTTGTCTTCGCCATCTCTCTCAACGAACAGTAGTAAGTGTAAGAACTGAAGAGCCAAATTAAAAGCATCGGAACTGAAAGTTCCAAGATCCTGAATAAAAATTGGAGAGACCGTTGGCGTTCGGCCCGGTCTCTACGTGGTGCATTGGGGTAACGTGGCGGTTATTCGGGACGGTTAAGGAAGAGCGATTGCTGTCCTTGCGCCACGTGTGGTTGAGTTTGGGCACGTCCCGTGTGGTCTTTGTCGCCTTTTACGGGTCTCGACTCTCGTTCCTCCACCAAAAGTGGAGTCTTCGGAAAAAGGAAACTAAAAAGCTAAGCATATTCTCATTCAAAATTGAAAAATATTTTAGTCCCAAATTGATGATTATACACTCCACACGTTTGATATGATTTGATATAATTCATCAGATTAAAAATTAATTTTATTATAAAGTAAATTTAACTGATCAGTAGAAACTACATCAATTTTTAAGATTATTTTTATATAATTACTTTGTGAATATATCAATCCTCTTCAAAATTAAACCATTAAAATTGTGATTAATCTTCCGTACTTTTAAGAGTGTACATTTTTTGCATATTTAAAAATAAAATAAAATTTATTATTAAAAATTAGGTTTTTGATATAAATCTCATATTTTTCTAAAACTATGCTATATGATATATCATGTAGCTTTCATCCATTTAATGGTCTGATATCAATTAAAAAAAAAAAATCACAATGTATGCTTCAACGTTCAATTTCATTTCATGTTCTTTGATGTTTTTAGAGAAAAGGCATCTCAATTAAAAAGAAAAAAAGAAAAGAAAAAGAGAACATGCATATTTTTAGGGAAATAAAACAGAAGAGAGTCTGCTTTCGAATTATTACAATCTCATATTGTCGTCCAATAAGCACTATAGATCCTTAGGTAGTCTGGGTCACCAGGTACTGAGGGAGAAGTATTATGTAGGCCATGACAATTGCAGCTCATTCCCTCACACAAACATTCCCCACAGATAATACCACACGACTTCAACAAAAATGTCAGGAAATGAAAATGAGAGGGAAAAGGGAGATCGACTTGTCGACCCCTACAACAAAAAGAACCACAATATTCCAATATACAAAGAATGTTAAATAATCATCAAAACACTGCAAAAAACTCTCCAATTTTTGGGCTTTCAAAAATAAGCCATCTACCCTACTCTTGCATCTGAGTCTTGAGATTGCACGTCCTTAGTCTAAGCTGGTACACCACCTTCAGCTGCTAGTTTTATTCGCTGATGATGCTCTGTAACTTTGTAATCAACAATTTCCATAAACAGCTGGGTATCCAACACGCAGTCCGGGCGCCCATAAACAGCTGCTTGGATACTAGCCATTAGTTTTGCTATCTCACGGCCGGAGAACCCTTCTGTCTTCCTGGCAGCTTCTCGGATCACATCATCCGATACATCTTTTATAGTTATCTTTTGTGGCTTTTTCTTGGTAAAAAGACCCCACTTAGCTGCGTTCTGATCACTTTCACCAGAAAGGTATTTGTACAAGTAGAGCTTCAGTAGTTTATGACGTTCCTCCTCTCCTGGAAGTGGAAACTCGATGACCTCATCAATTCGGTCGGTAACAGCACTGTCGAGATCACCTGGTCTGTTTGTTGCGAGAACGAGAACTATGTCTCTAGACTGATCTCCAGTTCGGAAGAGCAATGCATTCAGAGCACTTCTTTGAGCTTCACTCATATGTGTACTGTTGCGCCTGCATTGGATCGATAACCATGATTATTAAATGGGTTTCCAGAAGAAATTATATCCTTGCAGAGAACAAAATCATTATTTGAATATATACCATGAAAATAGAAGCCAAGAAAAGGTACTAAGTGGTTAGAATAACCAGGATGAACTTCAGTTTTAAATTAATTGCATATAAGAAAGATACTGTAATCACAGAGCTTAGCATTTTACACACATGAGGTCACATAAAAGACTGAGGATATATATTCAGGTGCTGCCATATATACTCACAATCAAACTGACCATTTATGACATGAACTTAGTATCATAACAAAGGGAATCTCGGAATACAACTACTTATTCTAACTGCATAATAAGCAGTGATAACTTCATGAAACATAACAGTTAAGCTTCTCAAAAACTTAGCAACAGCTTACAATACAAAACTAGAGGATTAGAAACTAGAGAAAATTATAACTCGCAGAGAGCAGCTTAAGGGCTAGTTTGGGTAGTTCAGAATACTCCACTACTATTCATTATTTTATTATTAGTTTTCACAACTATTCAATATTCTATCATTACTTTTTCACTACTATTCACAGAATATCTGACATCACCTCACTACCCAAACGCAACCTTAAGATTCAAAACTGAAAATAAAAGAAAAGAAAAACTTACTCGCATAGGAAAGCATCTGCCTCGTCAATAAAAAGCAGTAAACCTTTATTTGATTTCTTAGCCCAATCAAATATCTGATGAATTTTGGTAACAGCCTGCGCACCCAGTGGCACAACATCTCCTCCAGTCATCATGGCATAATCCAAACCCTGTATGAGAAGATTCAAGTGTCAATGGGAGCACCAATAAAATAAATGTCCAACAAGGCACATATAAGTCAGAGAAAGTGAGATGATGTCAAGATTTTAAAAGCATACTGATTTCTGAGCTATCTCCCTTGCAACCAAAGTTTTTCCAGTGCCAGGGGGCCCATAAAACATCATATTGCGAAAAGGTGCCTGATGAGTCTTGGTGTTTGATGTAGCTCGAGAAAGTTGCTGTATTCTCCTTTCCAACGAAGGATGAAGAACAATATTTCCAAGACCATTTTTACTTCCTGAAGCCCCAGCTGACGTACTGTATTTAAAAACTTTATTTTTAGCCTTAGAAATCAATTCCGACCCAGGAAATTTTGCAATGGAGGATTCTCGAATAAGTGATGGCTGCCCCAGAATCCGATTAACATATCCCCACATTACTCTAGCTCCTTCTCTGTAAACATATCAAAGATCGTGAAAGAGCATCAAATGGCTCATCCAATTAAAAGAATAAATCATCATGACTTGTGAATCTACAACATCAATTGAGTTGTCCCATGGACAAAAATACTCTGCTGGTCATTGTCTAATGAGGCCTTGATAAGAAAGATATCCATGATAGTCATCTCAGACTGAACCGATCAGTCTATCAAATTGCTGGCTAGGGTACACTTTATTATTCCAATAACACAATGGTAGAGGTGAAACAAATGTTACATAATGTCATAGTGAAGTAGTGGTGTTGTAGTGTTGGCGTGGGTAGTGACGGATGCCTGACGGAGGGGTGGGGCAGAGGAAGTGGCATGAAAGATTGTGGAAATAACAGATATACAATACTTTCCTTGTTTTGTACATGCCTTGTCATAAACATAGGTTGTTTAGGGAAGTCCTAGTTGTATCCACATTCAACATCTCCTCAGGACAAATTATGCCACTAGGACGTACACATCCAACACGCTAGATAAGCAGATACTTACAAATTTCTAACCAACCAGATTGTCAATCATGGATGGACCAAGCAATATCCAATTCTCTCTCTCTCTCTTCAATTGATAGGTAAAAACAACTCAAGATAAACATATTGGATTGAACCAAGCAACAGGCACATAAATCCCATTTTATATCTTTCTAAAGCTAATAACTGCCAAGAAAAAGATAGACATGACAGAGAAATACCACCAACATAAAAAAGAGAAATATACTTTAAACTGAAGTGACTAAAAAAGATGCAAGAAGAAAATCAACATACAAACCTAGTTGTATAAACTCCTGCTGCCAATGCAGTGGCTCCTCCAACCGTCATAAGCAACTTATTCCTATCAGTCAGTAGGATCCTAAAACCCCCTGCAGGTGAGTGGAGGAATGTTCATGTCATTAAGATATCCTCCTGCATGCCACCTAAATGGCAATTATAAAATTGACAATAATTTAAAACTCCACTCCCCAATTAGATCCCAAACAAATGCTGAAGCATATGTATCTAAGACCAAAAATATTTTATGAAAAGGACATAACAGATAACAAGGTTATCAATTCATGTAACATTAAGAACTAATTAGTGAAGCAGGAACATACATCAATAAGTTCAAAAGGGCTAAACAGAGCAAAATGGGTTTTCTATGAGACAGTAAATGAAATATAATAGTCTCACATGACCTTTGTGAATAGGTCATTGTCTGATAATATGCTAGGAATACCATCTTTCCTCTATACAGGAGGTATTAAATTCACATACTATTTACACCATGAGTCAAACTCAATACAATTTGATGAGTCTTTTTTTTTCTCATTAAGGTCACTATAGGCTTGACAAACAATGAAAAGACATTCACAACAAAGATACCTAGCAACAAGAACAAAAAGAATTACATATATAGGAAATCCTGAATATTTAGCAATCTGCTATACATTGATATCCATATTGACAAAACAGTAAATGTAAAATAATCACAATAAAAGTTTCACTTTAAGACAAATTAAGTGTTGCACAAAAAACATTAATTTATTAAGTTCAAGGTAAGATGCTTTAAGTATAACACTTCAGGGCATTGGCTGTTTAATATCAGAAAGCTATAAAGTTATCATACTTTTACTGCATACAAGACAGAAATATAGGTTCTAGGCCTTGTTTGGATAGTGAGATGAGATGATCTGTGAATAGTAATGAAATGGTTTGTGAATAGTAGTGAAATGTTTGAGTTTCCATGTTTTATGGGGTTTTGGGAAAGTGTTTTCTAAGTCCATTTGGATCTATTAGAATATAATTTTTTAATATAATTTTTGGTTTGAGATTTGAAAAAGTTGAATTATTTTTTGTATTTTGTTTGGAAGTTTGGGAAAGTTGTAATAATTAGGTAATGATTAGATGAAAAAGTTGAAGATTTGAAATTGAAAAGTGTTTGTGTTTGTGGTGTTTGGATATTGAGATGAGATAGGATGAGATGGGATGAGATAAGATGACTTGGGAGGACTTTGCCATCCAAACTAGGCCTTAAGTGCCCACTTGAGTATATTGAACTTTCCCTTATGCCGAAAATTATTCAAGAATTTAATATATGTTTTTATATGGGTACGAAACACTTAATAATTTTGAACCCTTATATCTTAAGAAGCAACAGTAACTGTGAAGATAGAAAGTTTGCATCAAGATAAAGCATAACACTGAATTATTTTGCATAACATAGCTGCCTTTTCAACAATAAAATCCCGGAGATTTAAAAATAAAAACAATAAAATTATGGTAAGAATTAAAGATATTAGAACATAGAAGTGACAAAATGGCCATGAGCCCCAATTCATAGAGAAGTATGAAACAAACAAAAGCAGCTAACCAGTCAGAGCACACGGCATAAGTCTTCATCCAAGAAACCATTTATATGTGGACCAAATTAATCACCCTTGTGATCAAACAACACAATACAAATACATGTTTCTCAGTCGTGTATACCTTCAATGTGACTAAAAGTTGTATTGATTGCAGCAAGCCATTTCTCTCTTTCGCCATTAATACGTTCTATAAGCATTTTCCTGTTATGTTCCTCCGTCAGTTTTGCTTCATGGGCTCGGCCTTCAGCCTCTGCCATGGCCTTAACTCTTATTGTTTCCCTCTCTATTTCAGCCCTCTCTTTCTCAGTTTGGCGCTGCTGAGCTTGGATCTGTTCCTCAGTAGCTCGTCTAGCTTGTTCTTTCCGTGTAGAGGAATCCTCTTGCATCCTAACCAGTTCAACATTATGTTTCCTCTGAACTTCATGATCTGTCTGCAAACAATGAGAAAATAAAACGTAACAGGTTATTTGGCAGCGAAGATTTTATTAATTGTAGTTTGAAAAAAGTATATAATTATTTCACTATCTGCACCTGCATTCTTTTCCTAGCCAGCTCATCTTCATATCGCAGCATTTGTGCCTTTGCCTGTGCCTGTTGCTGTATCAGATCTCTTTGCTCTTCATGTAATTTACGCTGCTTT
Source organism: Juglans cinerea (assembly GCA_961763995.1). Lineage (NCBI taxonomy): Eukaryota > Viridiplantae > Streptophyta > Magnoliopsida > Fagales > Juglandaceae > Juglans > Juglans cinerea. The sequence continues at coordinate 48,309,425 of CAUIVZ010000001.1, read as the reverse complement.
TCCTGCAAATGAAAAAAAAATGTATAAGTAATAATTCACAATGGAAGGGTCAGAACGCACTGACACTCTAACAAGATTGATCAGACATGCTGCTTTTTACAATTAAATGAGCATTTTGTATAACTGAAAAGTTCAATCCTAAAGGGTATAAGCTTGAGAGTATCTGCATCCACATGATGAAAAGTGTAAGGTGCAACAAAAATAACAACCATTCCTACCACCGCAAGGAACCACTCTATAATTATGCAAAGCAATAGGCAGGGATTGTTAGAGGTTGAGCCATCGCATATCATGGGCATATTTCGACACAGCAGTTTGAGAAAAATTCAATTTTTTTATAAGTAAAACACAATAGTTTAAGAAAAATTAAATTAACACTGTCATTTGGCCTACTTCAAACATGCATACTCAAATGAGATTGGTTGAAAATATTTTCTGTTTTTGATAAGTGAGATTTGTTGAAAATATGTAGTGAAACCACATCATGCGACTAAAATAAGTGGTGTGAGTGAAGGGCATAATCACTCACGATATCGGCATTAGCTTGAATTGCTTCAAAATGAGCCTTCTCGGCAGCCATCTCTGCAAGGCGAGTATCTTCTTGCTTTCTCATTACTTGGAAAACCTGGCACAACAGAACAAAGCCATGCAAGAAAACCTCTGGTTCACATTTTGGGTTGCTTATCAAATTGAGAAAGCAAATATAAGGAAGAGAAAATTCTGCAATGTTATTTTGGCTTTCAAACTCTGAATCGCTATTATGCTACTTGTTAAAAAAACGCAGTTCCATACCAGAAAAGAGCCGGACTTCGAGAATGAAAATTGGCTGATTGAAATTTTCATTTCATTGACTATTAGGCTGTATAAAGCAGCTTCTTTTTTTCTCGGATCCCAAATTATGAGATGTTTCACAGACAAAAAGAGCAATCTTTCTTAGCATCATTTCCTCGGCACATACACGTAGTCCTAGGACTCAAAATCTTTATTAGTTAAAATTTCTCTTCTTCTCTTTTCCCATCATTTCTCAACTACCAAACAATTCACAAAGAGTAACGGAATGAAAAACAAAACCTGTTTAGCGTGCGGGGAGCTGTTGATTTCACGAAGAGCTTTGGCGCCTCGTTCTAACGACTCGGGATCGAAACCCGAGCCTTTGGACTCTTCGGCATCGGCCTTCGCCTCCGACCTCGAGTTAGAGTTCTGGTCCCCCTGAGGAGAAGAAGACGAAGAAGAATAGAAAGGAAAGAAACGAAAGGGACTGTCGGCGTACGCGCGGTCGGAGAGCGTGGACAAGGACGCGACCGCCGCTGCCATTGCTACGCAGGAGGATAATCTGGAAGCGGCCATAAGTATGTGAGAATTCGAGCTCTGATCAGATTTTCCTTATGGTTTCTCGAAATCGAAAAATAAAATAAAATTTTAGGTCATTTGGCGGAAAGGGTTTAGTTCAGTTGCCGGTCTAGCCTTAAACCCTCTGGTTCCACATAGCTAGGGTTTAAACGGAAAAAATATTGAAAGCGGGAGTCGCTAGACTAGGAAGGAGGGCCGAGGGCCTGCGTGGAGATCAATCCAAGTGGGGCATAGCTTTATGGATTGTTTGGCCTCGTATGGATTCGTATTCCTGCTTTTTTGCTCCTTTTTTTTTTCTTTTTTCTTTTTTTTTTCCAAACATTTTTTAAGTTCTTTTAAATATGTTTTTTTTTTCAAATTTACAAATTCATTAAAAAACACTTTCTCAATCATTAAATAAAAAAATAAAATTCCATAAAAATTATCGATAGATATACATGTGCAGTGGTTCACAAAAAGATTCATATGTGCTTGATTTTTATAAAACATCACATCTCATCTAATTATTATATTTTTTTTAACTTCCAATACAAAATAAAATAAAAAATTCAACTTTTTCAAATCCTAAAATAAAAATAATATTAAAAAATATATTCTAACAATATTGTATTCAACTTTTTAATTTTAATCTCAATTCATCTCATCTCATCTCCAAAAACAAACGAGGCTAAATCTTTTTATTATAACGTATACATAAGCTCTCGTTTGGATGTTGAAATAGTTTCATCTCATCTTAACATTTAAATACCACTCAAACACACACTTCTTAATTTCAAGTTTTTAATTTTTCATCTAATCATTATAACTTTTTCAAACTTTCAAACAAAATATAAAAAATAATTCAATTTTTTCAAGTTCTAAAATAAAAAACATATTAAAAAATCATATTTTAAAAATAATTTAACTTTATAATATTTTTATTCATATTTTCTTTCTCATTTTTCAAAATTTCATAAAAACATTTTAATTCAAACTATCTTACTACTATTCACAAACTGTTTAACTCATATTCACATATTTCTCTATCTCATTTAATATATCTTAACATCCAAATTAGGCATAATGTACAAAATAAAAATATTTTGTTAAAAAAGGAAAGTTCATAAAGTGATGTTGGCTAGATATGATATGTTAAGTCTTTTTTACAGCACAAAATTTTTTACAATTTAATGTACAACAACAGACCGCATCAGTTTGAGATCTACATTTTTGTGAGGTCTCTTTGTAAATCTAGCAATCTAGCACTGTTGTTTTCATCTTAGATTTTGTTTTTCATCTTACATTTTGTTGTATACTATTATTACACTTGTTATAAGTGGATATCTGGTTGACAAATAGCATCTTAAGTTATTTAAAATATATCACGTAATAAGAATAATTGAGAATAATAAAATCTAAGATCTGTCTCGTTTGTTTTCGTAGATGAGATGGGATGAAATAAGATGAGTTGAGATAAAATTAAAAATTGAATAAAATATTGTTTTAATATATATTTTTAATATTATTTTTATTTTAAAATTTGAAAAAGTTGAATTGTTTATTTTTTTTTGTGAAAATTTGAAAAAATTATAATGATGATAATAGTTGTAAAATCAAACGAGGCAGAAGAATAGTAATTTTATTTATATAAGATGAAGAGTAGCTTTACTCATTAATAATTATGAATTATTCGAGGGATATGGAGATATCCTAAGCTATCTTTGTCGAATGCTTCTGGGTATGATAAGGTCAGCCATAGGATCTCCACACCACCTTTTTAGGTTACATTAAGCTTTTTGGCCGGCATTCTTATTTTGTTTCTCAAATAGTACTCGTTTCCCCCTGGCATTATGGGGAAGAAATTCTCCATCTACACACAGCGAGAATGTTTCTTTTGGGTATTTTTAGTTCCTGCTTATCTTTATGCAGAACTCAACCTCTACAACAGGTACTATAGAAAAGATCAATCTTTACACCAATGTGTGGAAATCTCAAATGCTTAATAATGCTTGCTTCATACAGACTAAACAGGATTAGATGTGTCACTGTAGGACAAGACAGACACAAAAACAACTGTATACAAAGGGGAAACAACATAACTACATAATCGGATGCTTCTTCGCAAATCTGGTATTTTTTTACAATCTGTTTATGATATGCAGTAAGATTGTCTTGATCTTCATTGGAAGTTTGGAACCCTGGATGCTTCAAGACCTGCCAAGCAGATAGTAATGAAAAGTAGTTTTAGCCTGAAGGAAGACAATTATTAATCTGCAAAGGTTATGAACAGTATGGGAAAGTCAGAAAACATCCAAAGTCTAGGAAAGCTGTCAATTAAGGCAGCAGTACTGCAACCAAAAGTTTCAGAGCGTTCAGAAAGAACTGGTTCTGAATGACTGAGCACAGTGGACGGGGAAAATAACAAAAAGTTTTCTGAAGAATGAAAAAGAGAGAGTATTAAAATATTGAGTTGGGTCTGCAGAAGAATCAATATCGTCCGAATCAGAAAAGAGAGGCCAAAGTATTGTATCTCACATGGCAGTTCTTTGAACTGATGAGCATTGGACGTTCATTGACATGTTATCCAGAAGTGGTAGGATCATATCTCATGTGGGGTTTCTTCGGCTTAGTGACAGGATAAGAAGTTGCATGAACGTGGTCAGGCGTTGGCTTTTTTCATTAAATAAAGTGAAAATAAGCAGTTAGGTGTATAGGATGTTAGACTTATCGTCACTTGGAGAAATTGATGGACCACGTACGTAGAACTAGCACTTCAGTGTTCATAGTATTATTGCCTTGCCCTACAGCAGGAATTGCTTAATTCTAAGGACAAGGCCATGATGTTGCAGGAATTAACTGGATCTTCTACGGTTAAGAGGACCTGGAAGAAGCTTAAAATGCATTGCTGCCGATATATCATTTTTAAAAACGATGTCTCTATTGAATGAATAGCATCCTTCCAGTATAATTTTATGTTTAGATTGTTTCGAACCTTGGTTTTGGGATTTTCTTGTAACCCCAAACTTTTCACTCGTAAAAAGTATTCCCCGACAAAAGCGAAGGTTGATCAATAAAATCAGAAAAAAGAAAGCATTAGTGACATGAAGTTGTTGTCATTGATCACGATTTAGAAAAAGCGAGACTCAAGAGCAATAGCATTATTCTTTATTCCCAAGCTACGTAGGGATGTACGTTTAACTGGATTACTTAGAGCTGAAATGTAAAAGTGAGAGAGATACATGTGGAAGGCAGTTTTGAAAACTGAAGTGCAAAGCGATTATTTGGCTCTGGTATTAGGTAGAAGGCAAGTAGTTACTAGTGTATTTACCTCTACTCTTCATACTCAAAGCCATAGCCTTACTAACATTTTCTTTCACCTGTATTTGGGAATTGGGACTCTATCAGATTCAATGTCCCTGACATCCTCAATGAGAATCTCATATTGCCTCTTCACCTCCTCTACAGATTTTCCGCCCACAGCTCTGGCAACCTTCTGCCAGCGATCAGGGCTGTCCTTATCATAAACAGCCAGGGCCCTTTCAAACCTTTTGTTCTCCTGAGGGGTCCAAGAGGAGCTAGAGGTACGTGAAGAAGCAAGAGAGTTGGATGCCATTGGAGGATATATGTTTTAATACACTACCTGAAACTGGTGAAACTGCAGAAGGTGAAAGGGGTATTATTTTGACAGGCTCTGGAGGATAACAAAGTCAGGAAATAGGTTGGAAGTTGGAACCTTTAAATGTGAATGGTAAAGTACCGGCTGGCTGGCTGGCTAGAGTGAATCCCACAAAAGGGAAGGAGATAATAGAATGGCTTGTTTCAGTCAAGGAAGGTGACTGAATTGAACGTAAAGTGTGGTATGGGAAAGAGATGACCAAGGGAGCTCCTTATAAGCAGGATGAAAAGGGGCGGTGGGGTTCAGCCAGTTGGGCGAATATATCTCGGGAAAGGTTGAAAATAAAAAGTGACCACGCCCCCTCAGAAACCACAAGATGTAGCAGGACAAGGAACATCTAGTGAAAGAGGAGAGAATCAGTGATAAAGGATGGGCCCTTTATAAAATTTTACTAGACAATATTCCTTCACTACACTAGCAAGTTGAACTTCCTTTATTAGTTATACGTCAGCGGATAAAAGGATCCCAAAAGTAACCAATCTACTTTTTTTAGGGTTAAAGGGTCATTCATCTAAGGCCAGCTCAAATCAAAAGGAAGTTTTATCTGGTAACAGAGTGTGCTCTCATCGTCTCACCTGTCAATTTGAGAGATTTTCCCTTTTACACATTAACTTTTGTAAATTCTATACACTTGCATATCCAATTTCTCAACCTTTCTAGTATCAATTTCCTGTATGCTTAAGTTTTTGGGGGCATTTGATGATTTAACCTTGTGTATTGATAATCAAATTCACATATTTCTATCATTTTGGGAAGTATTGAGTTTACAATCTGCATGGCATCATGGTTCCAGCTGGCCTAGTGGAATGTTGCGGCTTATAAAGCATTGTCTGGTTGTGCCTAGTTGGGAAGACATCAGTAATTCCTCGCACAGCAGGGCACAAAGCCCCTTGTGGTATTTCTGAGGGGTTAAAATTTGTTTGTGGACGGATTTCTTTCATTATTACAACCAAAAAGAAAAAAGGGATCAGAACGTCAATAATGAAAAACGATCACGATGATAAAGAACAATAAGTGATAGCCCTTTTCTATAAGGGGCAATAGGTTTCACCTCCTTATCATTGATTCTTCTCTCCCTTTTGTCATTTTCTTCATTTTTGTGTTCTGTTTGGAGGGATTTTTGGAGACTACGTATGGTATATTGGGAACCACTTAAAGATAAATGCTCCATGGGACTCCATATAACATGTGGGACTTAATACCTTAGTCAACAATTTGGTTAATCTTTGAAAACCTTAGTGAAGGGATCGCTCTAGGCTGTGAGAAACATGTTTAAAAGTGACTTATTTGATTCATGGTTAATACCATTACAGACCATCTCTCACTACATCATCTGCTTTTCTAGTCTTCATATTTTGTTTGAACCATTGCCATCACAAAAATTGGAAAGATGATGATGGTGGGATAACATGGTGGCTGTCCTTCAAAGTTAAAACCAGCGAAAGGTTCCAGTAAAAGAGTCCTGGAGGAGCCAGTAATGGTGAGTTGGGGGAAATTACTCACAATTGAAGCTAGAAAAAGAAAGAAAATTTGGATTGGTACACACATTGTGCATCTTGATTCTTCCACTTGCTATTATTCCAACGAAGATATGGACCATAATTTCTTGCTAAAAAGTATGCAGCTGCTTGGAATATGAGGTATATTTCTCAACTTGAGATGATATCTCAGAAGATACCCAAATCCTCATTCGTCTACCGAGCAATTAGTCGGTTCCAAGGGCTGACCTTTTGAAAGCGGGATTCTTCATATCAGTCTTGCTGCTAGAATCCAGAAATTGTTTTCTGCAGCATAGGAACAAAGTAGGTACGGAAAAAGGAACTTCCCTATAAGCCCGGTTGTAATACATGATTAAGTGCTATGGGTTTGGGCTGTACCCAGGTGTAGCCTAAGCTGAAAGCATTCATAAACAGCATTCAAAGTGCAAGGTAAGAGTTAATTACATATTACATTTCTTCATTATATTGCTTATAGCTGTTGCCATAACAATCCAGTCATATGATAAAACTGCATCAAGTAATAACTTTTTTATTATCTCCCAGTTTCAAACAGTTTGATGGGAGTTTTGGATGCGGTTGGTTCTATTAGTTCTGGATTGAGTGGTTTAGTTTGTGTAATCGGAAGAATATGAAGTGTTGGGGGCTCATATCATTGGTTGAGAGGGACTTTTGAAAAAGAGAGAGGAATCTGTACTGGTAGTGGAATACAATCTTCGTGATATATGGAATCCTTATCACCTCATATGGCCCGCCCATCCACCTCTTGGAATAATGCCTGTGGATTCCAGTTCTTTTCCTCGTTTAGGGACTTTTTTAATTCCCTGTTTTTACTACACATAATTTGATGGGAGTGATAACTGTGTCTGTCAATGGAAGATGCCTACTTAGATCCTATACAGAAACTCAACATACATACATGCCTGGCATCTGAGCTCGGCATATATGTGTATGTATGTATGTATGTATGTACCCTCCACAACTTTTACCTAGTCCACATCTGCTAGCATAAGCATGAGAATCACTTTTCGAGGGAACCTCTGAAAACAAGAACAATTGAATACAGATTTTCTTTTTCCCAAGACCTGAATCCTGAATCTGCATCTCCAAGTGGTTTGTTTCATAAACATCATGAGCAGATAGCTAAAAACACACATGAAGCTCATGTAACAGCAATCAATTGGTCTCAACAACTTGATCAGTTGAAACATGGGATTACTGATTGACTCGAGTTGGTTTTGTTTTTCCCTGTACCCTGTTGTCTCAATTGGTGATAATAACAACTGATTTTTTTTAAAAAAATTAATTTGAAGGGTTTAAGGGAGAGCTATTTTTTTCCTTTGAGAGAGACGTCAAAAACATATGTTGCCCCTCACTTTGTACCAACCAATCACTCGATGAACTTTTCGCTCTCTCTCTCTCTCTCCCCTTGTTCGATGTGACAACACTGTTATCCCGAGAACAAAAAAGTTTTATCACGTTTATCAGCATGTTTTGCAGCCAATAACAATTATTGTACTAGCTTTTCTGGTAATCTAATGCTTGGAAGCCAAATTAGGACTGGTGCCTTTTTTTTCCCTGGTTTTTGCGAAACCATACCTTGGTTTGATTATGTGATATGGTTTTCTCTCTGCTCTTATCGACGAAGGACTGTCGGTGTGTCATGAGCAAGAAGATTGTGTCTTTCTACTGTTCTTTTACAGAGTTTTTGAAGATACTCTGAAAACTTAGCTTTTTTAAATATGGAACAGTTCGAAGGAACTCCTATGGTTTAAGGGCTGGATCGTCACTAATTTCCAGAGTCAGCAGCTATTGTGGCTTGAGACACTGGGAAAGTTCTGACTTTTCTTTCTCTAAGGTGGGTATATTTGTGTGAAATGTTGTATTTAAGAATTGGGTTGCACTAATTTGGATCGTGTAGGGGTTCTGGTACTTCACCCGCTACCTGTGTAGATGGAGATAAATCTCAGAGTCTGATCGCTTGCTAGTAAACAGGCGTAGAGCTTTTGTTCGTTGTTCTGGTTTCCACTGCACTTGGTAAGGCTTTTGTTATTTTTTGTTCTTATTCAAGACCCAACTCAACTTATAACTTGGAGGGTTTTTTTTTGGTTTATTTCAAATATATTTTTTCTAACGATATCTTAAATTCCACTTCTGGAGATTGTAACTGAAGGGCGTCCTTTGTCATGTTTCATAGCCTGCAATTTTCCTCAATTTCATGAACAACTCTATTAAACCGTTGATATATTCCGATATATGAAACTCGTTATATCCTGTATTGAAGTTATACATACCCTTTGCACCCTTGAATTGGCAGTATACACAACCAAAAAAATATTCTTTTGCAATTTCCATTAAGATCCAACCATTCACCTATTTTCATCCATTTTAGTGGTCAAAATGGAACGATCAAAGTGCAAAGTGCAAAATTCATGATAGTTTTGAGTTGCAAAGTGTACTTTCTCTGTAGTTAATATTCGACAGAAAGCATTGTATCTTGTATTTGCAAATCCGATGTGTTATGTGCAAATCCGATGATATTACTCAAATTATGTGTGGGGTATAGTCTTATATGTCCTCATGCGATGCATTATGTTAGATACAATGGATAGATTTTTTTTGTAAGAAACACTTAAAGGTGATTCTTTTCATTGTTATTGAACATGCAGATCTAAGTCTACCCTCATTTTAATGGGGTCTGATATTGCTGAAGTAGTGGACAAACTGCCAGACCCTTATGCTTTTAAGGTACCTTTTTCAATTTATCATGAAGGTCTTTTATTCCCCATTTGGATTTTGTTTGTTTGAATCTGCAGTCCTATTAAATTGGCAGCATAAGTGCGTCTTATTGAGTTCACTCAGGATACAAGATGTTTACATAATTATCATAAATTGGTTGTAGATCTGCACGATGCGCAAAAATAGCTAATTTATTAAATAAAAAATATGATTTGTAACTAAGTTAGTATATCTTGAGCCATTATACAATAAGCTAATTGAACTTTTGAAAAATTCTCAAGATTAACAGATATTGATCTTCAACATCTGATTGGTTACCTTTATCTTTTTTCCTCTTACTCTCCTTTATTTCAATGTTTGCAGTGAGAAACCTCACAAAATTGAATTGAGTGAAGAGTGACCAGAAGCTCTTACAAAATGTGCCAAAATGGCTTGGTTCCTTCAAATTTAACTTTTAGTAGCTTCATGCTTCAAAATTACATATTGTCATAGATAATCGGATTACTCTCTGATTCTTGAGTGTGTATCTCGGTTAGTTTATTGGTAAGATCCTATTCTTTATCACATTGATAAGTTTATATCTACAGGGTAAATATAATTTCTACTTCTTTTCAAAGAAGAATATTTTGTTTACTTGATAGTGTCAAAGAGATTCTTGTCATGGAAGTGAAACTAGGAACTGGAAAACCAGCTTTCAGCTTTCTTTGATCAATTTGTTAACTCACCCCAAAATGCTGATTCTTCGAAGGTCTACAACTCTATGTTTGATCAAGTTGAGAATGATATTATATCATGTTTTTTTCCTGTTGGAGAGGATGCTTTTTCTTGAGAAAATGACGAGCACTGTGTTTTCCATATGAAATCTTCTTTAATTGAGCTCATTTTGTGTCTTCAAAATTTGTCTTTGCTTGTACTCAACCGTTTTGTCATATGAGATCAAATTTCCACATTCTGTATATTATTTCATGATTGCAGCTGCCATTATTAAAGTACAAAGAACTGAAGAAATTGCTTGATAGAATATCAACAGTACTTCCACTTATAGAAGCGGCTCAGCCTCCAGGCTCTTCAGGAATAGAGGCACTAGGCTCGTTAAACGTTGCAATTGAGAAAGCCATGCAATTTTACAAGTCCTGCTCACGATCCAGTAAACTTTACCTGGTTCGTAATTTTCTCAATAAATAAGAATGAGGGATATGAATTAATGTGAACTACTTGCTGTATTTCATATAGTACTAGTCGGTAAAACAAATTAAAACAAAGATGATAGAAACAAACTCTAGTCATTTGATCTTGAGGATAGCAATTTCTGATCAGTCTGAGTGGTCTAGCAAAAGTTTATAAATACATTATAAGGACAAATGACTCAAGGAGGTTGTCTATGTTGGTAGACTGGAGATGAGAAGGAAAATTGCTGCTGTTAAAGAACAAAACTTATATATCTCTCTTTATTGGAGAAATAAAATAATAAGATTTCGATAATCTACTTATGCTAATTGATTGTGTAGAGAGGGGTTTGCAAACAGAAATCCTTTGTAAAACCATGTGTTCCATTGTTTCCAACGGGAATTTTGCTGTGCTAAAGCATGTTAATATTGTTGTTCCTGATGACCACTTCAATTAGCTTGCCTCTCTCTCTCCCTCTCTCTCTCTCTCTGTGTGTGTCTTTATATATATATATATATATTATGTTTCTTTTTAGGTGTTTGCATATCCGTATGTTTGACTGCTTGCTACTCTTCTGTCACATCTAGTTGATGTGTCAAAACTGGTGGAAGTAACTAGTCTTTCTTCATCTACATTCTGTCTTGTTGTTAAGATATCGGTTTTTTGAAGTTATATCTCAGTCATAGCTGATAAGGCTTGCAAATTACATTCAGGCAGTGAGAGGGAAAGCAATAGTCTCAATATGTCAAAGATCAAAGAATTTGTTGGAGGAAAGTTTAGGTCAAATTCAAACCATGGTTCCACATGAGTTGGCTGAAGAGGTTCGTCAATTACACACCTTTTGCTTTATATTTTTGCCTTCCTTTTCAACCCCCCTAACCAAGAAAGAAAGAATGAAGATGGGGGGTAGTGGATGCACTAATACAACTTCAAGAGGGCTATAATTAGTTGATAAAGCTATCAGAGCTGTTCCTCAGTTATATAAAGTTTCAAAATATATAAATCTATTTTCCTGGATTATAGAACATGCTAGATATATGGCTGTAACTGATTCCATAAGCAATTCTCTGGTTTCTGACACTTGTATCCCAAATTGGAAAAATTTAAAGAGGATGTAGTCCCATTCTCGGTTTGCTTGCCTTTGGTCTACTTGTTAATTATTCTTCCCTCTGGCAACTTCACACAAATCCTTCTTTGCCCCACATTTTAATTCACAGCAACATTCTGATGGAGGTTTTGATGATCCCAAACACTATGTTGGTATCAACTTGTCTATATTTATTCCGTAATTTCTTCCTTTTTTTCTACTCAATAAAGAAAAAATAGGAACTTTTTCTGAGTTCAGTTACTTGGTGATGCCAATGATTAAATCTCATTTACAGATCTCTCACATCATGGATGATCTTACGGGTGCAAAATTTACCCTGAACTCATCTGAAGAAGAGGCTATCAAGGCCGTCAGAAGATTTCTCCTGCAGAGCGCTTCTGCATCAGACTTAATGGAAACCTCTGAAATTAAAGCTCTTCAATTGGCAGCTTCAACGCTTGATATCACATCCCCAGATGCTATCCGGAGAGAGAAAAAGTCCATCAATAAGAGGCTTGAAGATAAGTACAGTGACCCAACAGAAAAATATACTTTAAATTCACTTTTGCATCTACTAAAGAAGTATGGACACTTATTCCTGCAAGAGCCATCGGCAAATGGCTGTGTTCAGCATGAAGAAGCGATTGCATTTGAGAAGTGCGGACGTAGTTCAACCTATAGCCAATATGTGGAAGTCGAATCCCAGATCGGATGCCAGCATCATGAAGTTCAAATTGACTTCTCAAGTAGAGCTATACCTCCTGAGGAATTTAAGTGTCCTATATCTTCAAGATTGATGTGTGATCCTGTTATAATCGCTTCTGGACAAACATTTGAGAGGATGAACATACAGAAGTGGTTTGATGGAGGTAATGAAATATGCCCAAAGACTAAAACGAAACTGGCCCATTTGTCATTGACTCCAAACACGGCCATGAAGGATTTAATAACAAAGTGGTGCATGGCGAATGCAGTCACCATTCCTGACCCAACTATGCCATCAGAAATTCTTAACTCTTGGGAAACTTCTTCCACTTCCATTGTTAGCTTTGGCAGTTCTATGAATGATCTACGTCTTCCAATGGATCTCAGCAATATGTCAGTCGGATCTTTAGATTCTAGTTACGCTTTGGATTCATCTCAAAGTTACGCTGTGGATTCATCACAAAGTTATGCTTTGGATTCATCTCAAAGTTACGCTTTGGATTCATCTCAAAGTTACGCTTTGGATTCATCACTCACTATGTCGACAAAAGAGGAGCAAAAAAGCCACTCATATGCAAAGATACATGAGATAGATATGAAATATCTATCTAAACTGGCTGAACTTCAGTGGGAAAGCCAGTGTAAAGTTGTTGAAGATGTCAAAAACCATCTGAATGAAAGTGACCAAGCATGTCATTCTATGTCATCTGACAATTTTCTTAGACCCCTTGTTAGATTTTTGAAGGATGCACTTCATCTGCATGATGTAAAAGCTCAGCAAGCTGGATCTCAGTTGTTGTCGGCATTTGTGCGCAAGAACAGGTATCTAGTCATTGTTGATGGGTATTCGTTACAATGCCTCATGTTCAATGCAACTTGCATCTCTTGATTTAAGGTTGTTATTATCATGTTAAACTGGTTGTGGCAAGTTAAATACATCACTCGATTCCATGTGAATTTCTATCAATTCTTTAGCCAGTTGACGGGGTGATTTGCTGTACGAATTTTTGTTGGTTTGGTCCCGACCAACTTCCCTGCATAAGGATTTTTTTTTTTTTTTTTTTTGCACTACGTAATTTTAGTTTTCTTCTGTAAGTCCTTGTCCTGATTTCACATTGGATTTTAAATGCAGCTATGTTTTCTTTATGCATGAGCTCATATGCATACTATTATCACTTTGTGTTGCTTGATGCAGAAGTGGGATCTCATACTTATGCGAAGAAGCATTTAGTCTCTTGGCCACTTTTCTTATTTCAGAAGTAACAGAAGAAGCTCTAGACATACTGGAATTTTTGTCAAGCCACCCGCATTGCAAGGCTAAAATTGCAGCATCTGGTGCTTTAACTTCCATCCTAAAGATGCTCAACTCCGACAATAGAGATTGCCAGGAACGTGCTATCAAAATTCTGTGCAATTTGTCCTCAAATTGTGATATCTGCTCTCACATTGTGTCTTTGGAATGCATCCCAAAATTGGTTCCTTTCTTAGTTGATAGCTCTCTTGCAAGAAATTGTGTGATTATATTGAAGAATTTATGCTGTACAGATGAAGGTAGGGTTTCTATTGCTGAAACTAATGGTTGTGTTGCTTCTGTTGCTGCACTAGTTGCAGCTGGTAGTCTTGAGGAACAAGAAAATGCAGTCTCTGTTCTCCTTTCACTGTGTTCTCATCGTGTTCAGTATCGTCAGTTAGTCATGCGCACGCAGGAGGATGTCATTCCCGCTCTTTTTGATATATCCGTCAATGGTAGTGACAATGGCAAGGTGAGTGCAAGGGGATTGCTGCGGTGCTTAAGAGATTTCAAGCATAATGATGATCGAGAGTGCTCTGGATCTGATATGGATGCCTTTAGAGACTCTACGAATCTCTCTAAAGAAAGAAATTCATCAAAGGCATCCGGATTTCTTGGAAGGATATCAATCTTTTCAAAACCCAAAAAGAAATGAAACTTGTCTTCAACTCCTTTTAAACTTAAAGATTCCCGGAAAAATCATGTGATTTGATGCTATGGCAAATGTAATGAAGTATACTTGTATTGTAACGTTCTCTTTTTCATTCTTTTTTCCCCCTCCCCTAAACTGTAGAGGTTATCTGTTGATTGGAATGAAGCAATGAGTATTAATTACGAATAATAGCTTGGCAAGAATATACACTTTTAACTAAATTAAAATTACAAATGGTGGGAGAAGTAGATTGTGAAAAGTTTTTTTTTTTTTGAGAAAAGATTAATGTGACAAGTTACACCATATAGAAGATGGAATCGAGAGAAATGCTGTGGAATTCCAGTCTGGTACCTGATTAAGTGAAGGTAGGTCGTCAGATCTATTTTACAATTAAAGAGAGTTTTACAATATGACGAAAATATTCAAAGCATATAAAATTTCTTGTGAATGATACATACATTTCACGAAAAAAAAAATAGAAAAACAAAAGCTAAAGATGAAAATAAGGATTGCAGGACCAAGATATGGACTAATTAATGAAAATAAAGTATCACGTCAGAGATAGCTTGTCGACTACAGTAAAGTGAAAGCAGCAGACAATGTGGAATCAATAATTGTCGTTTTTAACGAGAGGCTGCGAAAACGATTGTTCTTCAGCAGTTATTTGGCCGAGTTTTTCCTAGGCAAAATTCCCGGCATGGAAGTCGCGGCTTCGATTGTCAGTGGAGCATTCGTAGAAACTGGTCGATTTCTCTGTGGCTCTATCTATTCTACGATCAAGAACATTGTCAAAGGCCAACAACAGCTTGATCTTTTGGAAAAGGATATGAAATCCCTTATGGCTCTTAAGAGATGATACAGCAAAAGAAATGGCATTATAGCTAAGAGAGCAGGAAAAGTAATAAGAGCTCAAGCCACCGTGTGGCTTGAGGAGGTTGAAGAGCTGCAGTGTACCATCAATCAGATTCAAGAAGGAAAGAGTTCCTGATGTTTCTTAAGTTGCAGTACTAAGCGGTATAGAATAAGCAGGGAAGTGCCAGAACGGCTCAAAGAGATAGAAAGGCTTCTAGAAGCGGGAAGTTCCCTTGCTGGCTCCGTGGTTAGTTATCCAGAGTTCAAAGCAGTGGAGCATATTCTCGGGCCTTCAATTCAAGATCAAACAGCATCAATATCAGAAGATTTAGCCAAAACTATGACTATTGTTTGAACAATAGTCATAGTTTGAACAATGAGCTCAAAACTAATTCAAATATGCTTTTTAGCTGTGTACTATGGGTTGCAGTGTCCAAAAAATTTGGATATAAAAAAGGTCCAGATGGGAATAGCTTCCAGACTGGGTATGCATCTAGAAGAAAGTTCGGGAGTGGACAGAATGGCTATTCAACTTCATCGAAGACTAAAGGAGGAAAATTTTCTTCTTATTCTCGATGATGTTTGGGAAAAAATTGATTTGGACATTTTGGGTGTCCCACGGCCTGAAGTTCAAAGCTGTAGTAAGATCATATTGACATCTAGATCTTTGGATGTATGTAGGGACATGCTGACTAATGTTGACGTTAAAATGAGCGTTTTGAGGGATGAAGACGCTTGGCAACTATTTAGTCGGTATGCAAGGGATGTGGTTAGTTCAGAACATATCGCCCATTTGCGAAGGATATTTGTAAAGAGTGTGAGGGATTGCCTTTGGCCATCATCACTAGAAGGTAATTTGTAAAGAGTATGAGAGGAAAGACCAAGGCCCCGCTTGGTTGTTATACTGCACTAAGATCAACTCAGTTCAGTCTAATTTTAAGTTAAATCTAATATCCAAACACTCAACTCTCAAACCAATGAACTCATATCAACTCAAAACTTCTTTACATATGAGACCCAAAATCTTTTTCAACCCAACACATCTTTATACGAGAGACTCACAACCTTTTTCAAATTTCCATAAATATATCTAAACTCATTTTAACATCTAAATATATCTAATCTCATCTTAAGTGGGTTTCACAAAACTTATTCCACCATCTCAGCTCACTCATATTCATAAAGAATTTAATTCAAATCAACTCAGCTTAATATCCAAACGCAGAACGTCTGACCCTTGATCTGACCCTTGATCCTTTTGTTCACTGTTTTATACGGTTAGAATACCGGAACACATAGGAAAACGCCGGAAAAAAGTTTTTTTCATTTGTTGTTACTGTTCATACACGGCATCAATCATTTTGACAATATTTTATTATAAAAAATAATATAATTAATTATAGGTCCCACCACTATAAATACTTAAAAAAAAAATCAAACTAATCACATCTCTTCTCTATAAACAAATACAATT
The DNA here is from genome assembly GCA_961763995.1 of Juglans cinerea. Taxonomy (NCBI): domain Eukaryota; kingdom Viridiplantae; phylum Streptophyta; class Magnoliopsida; order Fagales; family Juglandaceae; genus Juglans; species Juglans cinerea. Next base: position 48,292,957 of record CAUIVZ010000001.1, on the reverse strand, counting down.
TTATCTTATCTCATCTATACTCAACATATCTCAATATTATTTACACATATCTCAAAAAATCTCATCTTATCTTATCTTATCTCTAAAAATAAACTAAGCCTAAATATATATATATATATATATATAGATGCTACTGTTTTTCATTTTGAGAGGCAAGGTTTAAATTAGTTATTTACATATACAGACATACTTCTAATAATTCCTATCAATATTCATCTCGATCTTCCTGCAATGATGTATACAGTATTTTTAGATACTGAATTTGACCCATTTTGAGCTTGAATGTATGAGTTCTACTATTAATGTTACAAAATTAATTTAATTCAATTTGTTAGTAAAAGAAAATTAACAAATTTTGTAAGGGTATCTAATTTGACAGTATTTAACGAAAAATGTATAATTAAAAGCAAGCAACTGGTGCATATGGTTCAGTATAAGGCACTGAATGGATTCTATTTCCTTGACCCATGAATGGGGGACAATATATAAGAGCATGCTGATCAGCAGAAATCCCAGAATCCTAAAACAGAAAAAAGCATCATTATAAGGCGGTCATCACATCACGCATATCTGCACCCATGTATATAGGGGTGTGCAAAATTCCGAGAATTCCGACTCCGTCTGACCTCCACTCCGACGCCGACTCCGACGGAGTCGGAGTTGTTGGAATTCAGAGTCGAAATTCGGAGTAGCTCCGAATAGTTATTCGGAGTCGGAGTCGGAGTCGGAGCTACAAGGAGCTCCGACTCCGACTCCGAATTTTTTTTTAAACCCAGCTGTAAAACGACGTCGTTTTACAGCTGGGTTTAAAAAAAAATTATTGAATGACACCGTTCCACTTAATATGGAACGGCGTCGTTTCATATGTCTTCCTTCTTCATACGTCCCCCCCTTCTTCTTCCTTCTTCAGTTCTTCTTCCTTCTCCTTTCTCTCTCGCGTCTCCCGTCCCAGTGACTGAACCAGTGAACTGTGAAGCCGTCCTCATGTCTTGTGTCTTTCTTGCCAGCGTGCCGCCGTTCGTCGTTGCTCCTCCGTGCCGCCGTTCCTCGTTGCTCCTCTATTCAGCTTCCACCTATGGTGAGCCCTAAATTTAATTCAAGCACGTCTCTTATGAATTGGAGCCAGCAGTTGTGATTCTTGTGAATTGGTTGTATTGAATATTCAATATAGTCCCAACACGGCGCTCAAAACCCTGAATTTTACATTGTATTGCAGACTTGCGCTCGAGCGACGTGTCGAGCGCAAGTCGAGCGCACGTTGTATTGAACATTGGCTCGAGCGATATGTAGAGCGGAAGTCGAGCGAATCTCTCTGGAAGAGTTCTGCTCGAGCGCCACGTCGAGCGCAGGTCGAGCGAACCTCTCTGGAAGAGTTCTGCTCAAGCGCCACGTCGAGCGCAGGTCGAGCGAACCTCTCTGGATGGATTCTGCTCGAGCGCGACGTCGAGCGCACGTCGAGCGAACCTCTCTGGATGGATTCTGCTCGAGCGCCACGTCGAGCGAACCTCTCTGGATGGATTCTGCTCGAGCGCCACGTCGAGCGCACATCGAGCGAACCTTTCTAGATGGGTTCTGCTCGAGCACCACCTCGAGCGCACGTCGAGCGAACCTCTCTGGATGGTTTCTGCTCGAGCGCACGTCGAGCGCACGTCGAGCGAACCTCTCTGGATGGGTTCTGCTCGAGCGCCACTTTGAGCGCACGTCGAGCGAACCTCTCTGGATGGGTTCCGCTGAGTTGAGCGCACGTCAACCGAACCTCGATGTAATAATACATCGATACAATAATATATTATGATACAATAATACATGTCCTATTGTATAATACAATAGCCTAGTTTATTTTTAAACTAATTTTTTGCTTCTAATTTAATTTTTTCAGCTTCATTGATTGTGATATGGATCCTGGACATAATGGAGATGATCGTCTACAAGGGGATGTGGCGGATGCCAATGCTACAACTCCTACACCGGTGGGTACTTCCACCCCTAGAGCCACATCTAGGGCAGCTACATCTAGAGCAGCTACATCTTGTGCGAGTAGTCGACTCCCACTCCCAGTTGATATAGAGGATGAGGATATGTTCAACGAAAAGGAGGAGATGCCCATTGAGCAAGATCAACCACCACGACCTTCTAAAAAGAGGTCGTGGACATGAGAGCATTTCACCAAAATTCCTAGTGAAATTGCAAACCCAGTAGCAAGATGCCATTACTGTGGATCACTTTGTTGATGCCATTCAAAGAGGCAAGGTACTAGTGTGTTAATAGCACATCTAAATGGTTTCCAACGATATAAGATAGCGAAGAGATTGCAAGCCACTGATCAGACCAACCTCAGTTACCAAACTTCTACAACCACTGATGGTACACAGACTAAGAAATTGGTCATCCCTCAATACAGTGAGAAGATGTTGAGGGACATGCTTGCAGAGATGATAATTACTGATGAGATGCCATTTACCACAGTCGAGAAAAGAGGCTTTCGAAAGTTTCTAAATTTTGTTGAGCCACGATTTCCGATTTCATCACGGTATACAGTGATGCGAGATTGTATGAAGAGGCATGCGAAGGACAAGGAGGAGATGAGGAAGATGTTTATTACCACTGGCCAAAGAGTGTCTTTTACGACTGACACATGGACTTACATACAGAACGTCTGCTACATGTGTATCACAGCACACTACATTGACAGTGAGTGGATTTTGCATAAAAAAATTATTGGTTTTAAAGAAATTGTGGATCATAAAGGTGCATCCATTGGGGCGAAGATGGATGATTGTTTAAAGGACTGAGGAATTCGAAAAGTGCTGTGTATTACAGTTGACAATGCCAGTGCGAATGAAACAACAATTGATTGGTTTAAACGGAACACGACAGTGAGAGATGATGTCATTCGGGCACACGAGTTTATTCACGTTCGATGTTGTGCTCATATCATTAACCTCATAGTTAGGGATTAAAAGAGGTTCATGATTCCATAACCCGAGTTCGCAACACTGTACGATATGTGAGGGGTTCTCCTCAAAGGCTTGCCAAGTTTAAGGCAATAGCAAAAGATCTGAAAATTGAATGTTCTAGTATGATGTGCTTGGACATTCCGACTCGATGGAATTCTACATACATGATGTTGGATGTAGCACAGAAGTACCAAAAAGCATTCGAGCGGATGGAGGTCGAGGATGGGAGCCTAAGGTATGCTTTGTTGGAGCCAGCAGGACAGGGGCTTGGTGCGCCGGACGCACATGATTGGACCAGTGTGAGTTATTTTGTTGAATTTTTAAGAACTTTTTATGAGATAACCATGCGGCTATCTGGATCCAAATATACGACTGCGAACTCATTTTTCAGCGAGCTCTCGGAGCTTCACTTCCAGTTGGAAAATAGTTGTATTGACTCTGCTGGATTGTTATCTGCTATGGCTACGAGGATGAAGATCAAATATGATAAATATTGGGGGAATATTGAGAAGATAAATAGATTGCTATTTGTGGCTGTGATCCTTGACCCCCCGAGTTAAGTTGGTCGTTCTAGAATTTTGGGAAAATTCCGTCCTCGGGGCAGTGAAGGCTGCAGAGTTTATTAGATTGCTAAAAAGTGATGTTGATGACTTATATCATCACTACAGTACTAGTGCTCAGCCTTCATCCGCAGTTGGTAGCTCCTCACATTCGAGGCCGACAGGATTGACAGTTTCCTCAGGTGATACTGACCCATCTGTAGGGGTTAGAGGCAATCGTATTATACGGCAGTATCATCAACTCATGTCAACAAGGAATATTATGCATTGTATATCTGAGGTTGAACGATATTTTATGGAAGCTGTTGAGACACCTAGTGATGTATTTCAGTTATTAACTTGGTGGAAAATTAATTCCACCAAGTATCCAGTCCTTTCCCGTGTGGCCCGAGATGTGCTAGTCATTCCTGTCACTACGGTTGCCTCAGAGTCGGCATTTAGCACTGGAGGTCGCGTGTTGGATGCTTATCAGAGTTCATTGTCACTGTCAACCGTGGAGGCCCTCGTTTGCACACAGAATTGGATAAGTGAAACGCCCATTGGACTAGATACCGTTGGCGTTGATGCCGAGAGCTATAGGCTTGAATCGGGTAAGTTTATATGCTTTTAAATGATGATTTAATTATTTTTAATGTTTCTAACTTCTACTTTTTATGATTTTATAGATCTAATTGTAAACCCTAATATAATTACCGATTATTGAGAGTCTGGAACGGACGCTACTTGAGAGTTGGGATGGAGTTGAGAGAACCTCCTTTCTTAGTAAGAATCAAATTATTCTTTTACCGTATTCAATTTTTTATTATCAATTTTTTTTCATCTATTGATTGCTACTTTCTATCTTCATTTCAGGCATGACCAATGGAACAAAAAGTATTTGAGTGAAATCCGTGTTTAATTTTTATGTAGTTATATTTCAAGACTGAGTCATATTGTTATTACGTTATAAATGAGACTGTTATAACTTATGGCTACATCATACATGTTATTTATTTTTTAAACTATTTATACAGTTATATTTATGTAGTTATATCCCGAGCAAAGACGTGAGATAAGTATTCTTTATTCTATAATTTCTATTAGTACTTATCCATCCTCTCTCAAACGTTTAGAATTTATTATCCAACTGAAATTAATCGAATTATAGAAATTCGTACCATCATTCTTTTCTATAAAATTTTAAATTTGTGTAATTTTCAACTCATGAGTCATTAGCACTTTTAATGCTAAAGTTTAGGCAGACATAAAAAAAATTAAAGATATAATCAAAATTCAGTAACAAAATCAGAACGAATATTTAAATTATTGAAAACTCTTGAATAAACCAAATATTTGTAGATGGTTCACTTTTAAAAAAAATATATATGTTGCTCACTATCTGAAACGAAATTGAACAACAAAATTTAAATAATAATAAAAAAAGAACAAAATTTCCGAAATTGAGTTCGGAAATTTTGTTCGGAGTCGGAGCTCCGACCTCCGTTCGGAACTCCCTCCGAACTTCAGTCGGAGGTCGGAGCTCCGACCTCCGTTCGGAGTTCCGATTGGAGTTCGGAGCTCCGACCTCCGATCGGAATCGGACTCCGACTACGTTCGGAGTCGGAGTAGGAGGGGAAATTCGGCTCCGACTTTTTTCGGAGTCGGAGGTCGGAAATGACAACTCAGGAGTCGGAGCCCACCCCTACATGTATACATGAAAATAAACATTTACTGACACAAGGGCGAGGAATAAGATTTGAATTCATACTGATTTACCTCTTTGCCATAGGTCAATAGAGGTCTCATGTTCTGAGTGTGTAGGTATTCTAGATGCATTAGAGTGATATCCACGGCCAGTTTTAAGGCGTGTCGAGAGCATTGCCTCTGAAACTTCTTGTGAACCAAGACCGTTGAGGTTTCCATAATCAAACTTATTGTCCAAATCATCAATGCCATCCTCTTCCTTGTCGCCTTCAACCTAGCACTACTTGCAATTCACATCACTAATTAGAGAAATTCTAACCAGGCTCGTTTGTTTTTGCAGATGAGATGAGATGAGTTGAAATTAAAGTTAAAAAGTTGAATAAAATATTATTAGAATATATTTTTTAATATTATTTTTGTTTTGAGATTTGAAAAAATTGAATAGTTTATTTTATTTAGTATTGAAAGTTAAAAAAATTGTTATAATTAAATAAGATGAGATAAGATGTTTTCGAGACGTAAGTGCTCAATAGATATCTAAACAAAAAAAATGCAGAAATAATCTCACCCTTGATGCGCTTGTACCTTGTTTTACACCGAGGACAAGCCTGATTGGCCTCTCTTTTCTCATATTCATAGCAAAGCCTGCACACAGGGAAAGCACACTCGTTGCAGGCAACAAAGAGCTCTCCGTCTATGTAATCTCCACCTCATCCCCACAAATCTGACATATTTGTCCACTAAATTCTTTCACAGACCTAATCTGCAATGACCCAGAAACCAAAAAATCAGTGTGGCAGGCACCTGATTACGGGAGGGTGCAGCTTCGGCAGGATAACGTAGATAATTAACGGTACTGGAAGTTTAACTTGCCGCTTACCAAATCAAATAACAAAATACAAAAGAGAGAGTTCACTTTGCTAAATCTTATTAAATTAACATGTTCCTGAATTAGACTAAATGCTTCCCAAATAAGATTCATAAGTCCAATTAGACCAAGAACGTCAGCCTCCTTTCCTTAGAAGAATGAACAAGAAACTCACATCCAAGCAATTGATAAATCCAAAAAAAAAAAAAATGGAGAACACAAACCCAACAAGCATAAAAATGAAAAGAAAAATCCACACGAAAAATAAAAATAAAAATTAAAACATCCTTCAGATTCCAAAAAATGGTCCATACCAACGAACAAAAATCCAAGCAGATTCACATCCAAAAAAATAGAGAACAAATACCCAACAAGCAAAAAAATGAAATAAAAAAATCCGCACAAAAAGAGAAAAAAAAAACCATCCTTCAAATTCACATCTCACAAAATGAAAAGAAATAGAATCAACAAAAATCATACCCACACAGCACCGACACAAAAACAAAGATGAATCGCGGTGGTTGAGAACCCCATGCGTTTCCTTTAAACTGCGCATCGGTGCAACGCGCCGCTCCAATTGGCTCCCAATCCGGTCAACCGCAAGATCGGTGGGTGAGGCTTCTCCCGGTGGTGTGCGTGTCGGACGATGGTCATCGGAGGAGCTTGAAATGGCTACCCTCTTTATTCGACAAAAAACCTAAAAAAAACAAAAAAAACCAAACGAAACCACCGAAGACGAAAGGCTGGCGGGGAGAGGGAGGAGAGGAAGAGGAAGAAGGTGCCGAAGCTCCCCTTCCCCCCAGCTGGATTCGGACGAGCGAGTTTCTAGAGAGAGAGGGTCTGGTTTCTATCGAGAGAGGCTATGGTTTCTATCAAGAGAGGCTATGGTTTAATCGAGAGAGAGACTATCAAACGGAACCTTAATGAAAATTACTGTAACTCCGTTAAGACAACAATTTCCGTTTGATTCGGTTTGATAGCCACATATATAATAGTAATAGATAAGGGCACAACGTGCACTGCACGTGCCCAGTTGACGTTTGCCCAGTTGAGAAAATTTTAAAAAAAAAAATGGTACTAAATGATAAATGAGAAGGTATATAAGAAAATTCAAAAAATTTTAAAAAGAGGTCATAAATTTACGAACACGTATTTATTTAGAAGCAAAGAGGAGAAGACTATAGTCCAATTGATAAATCCAAACTCATATCTAGCGTTATTTCTTTATCACACCTAAAGGCCAAAAGAAATTAATTTCTTTTTTAAAAAATGATAGTAATTTTTATAAAGTGTGCTGGTATCATGTATAGCAAAAAAAAAAAGCCACACAAAAAATTTATTTTTCGTTTTACAAAAAGAAATTATCATTGTTAATTTTAATAATTATAATTCGAAGCATATGTTGTGTATTTGTTAGTTAGAAAATAAATCTATAACGTGATAATTTTAAACTTAAAAATTACAGTACTAAGTTTCAAATAATTTAATAATATCATTATTAAACTAATAATTGAAGGAAATAAAATGCTTCTTAAAAGAAACAATCAATATTATAAAAATTTTCAGTAAAGGAAAAGATCACATATGGTCAAATATATGTTAGTAAATAATAATTTCATCATTGCACAACCTCAAAGACAGTTTAATTCTTAGTTTTAGAAATCAAAACTGTATCAATTTAATTTATCTCAAAATTTTTGATAACCTTTTTTTAAAACATTAATAAAACCTGAGCACTTTTTAATTTTAAATTTGTAACTAATCATGTGTAAAATAGTCAAAGCAAAAGCAATATAATGTACAATACTAAAATGTAACAAATAAATTCAATAATCACAAAATTAAAAACCGAAGAAAATAACATATATGCCGCCCAAGATTAATGTTTATTTTTTTAAGAGTTCAGTATATTTCATAAAAAATTTATGAAGAGTTAGTATTTTTTAATATGTTCTAGACCATGTTATCTAATACTATAAATAATGGTTTGATCATTGCATCACTCCAAAAGCAGTTTAACTATTCACATGTAAAAAGAATCAAAACCATATCATTTTAATTTATTTCAAAAATTTTATGAAGAGTTTGTGTCAATTTGCAACGAAAAAAAAAAGTATAGGTCATTTGTGATAAAGTTTTTACATGGGCTGAATTTTGAAATGTTCTATTTTTTTGAGTAATTCTACATACAACCGTGAAGTGCGTAACCGCCGCGTAATCGCTTTGAAAAAGAGTGGGGTCCACTATTAAATAATTAATTTTTTTCATGTGGGTCCCATGTTTTATTCATTTTTTTTAAAGCGATTACGCGGCAGTTACGCAATTCACGGTTGCAAGTATCTTTTCTCTATTTTTTAAGTGTAAAGCCCAAAAAAAAGCCTAACCCCCTATTGAGTACCACAACGTTTAATGGAAGCTGTCAAACCCAAATTCTTTTTATCCTCTCTCTCTCCTTCCTTCTTCCCCTCCTGCCGACACTCACTTTCTGAAAATTGTCCCTCCCCCCCCCTCTCTCTCTCTCTCTCTCTCTCTCTCTCTGTTTCTCTCCCCATTACTGGGTCATGCTCTCTCTTCTCTCCTCTCTGTTTCTCCGATCTTCCGCCAACAGTAGTCGCTGCCATCTTCCTCCCTCTGTCTATCTCCGCAACGCTTCTCTTCCATGTTTGTTGATCTCCCCCCGCTATTTGTTGAATCCTATGGGCATCATTTTTTTTAGATCTAAATATATATTACATATCGTATTTTAGTTTAGTTTAATTTCATGTAATACGTATGATTTATTTACTTAACTTGTAGAAATTCAGACATCTACAGATTGTATTTGGGTTTGCTTTCATTTCATGCATATGTGTATGATTTCTTTAGTCAACCTGTAGAAATTCAAACTGACTAAAGAAATCCAAACATCTTGAAGTAAGAAGAGAAACAAGAAAAAGCATACAGATGCTGAGAATTGAGGAAGAAGATGAATTCGAAGGCCACCAAGAAGTTTTTATGATAAAGTAATAGAAGATATGAAAAATCGACAAAGAGGAAAGAAAATGTTTCTGGAAACTGGGGATGAGATAAAGTGTAAGAGATAAAGTAAAAGAAACAACCGTAAAAAGACAAAAAACACAATCGGAGAAGGAGGAAACAAGACAAAAGATAAGAGAATTTGATATAAAACAAGGGGCAAAATTGGAAGTAAATATATTATACGAAAATACTGTTTATCAGACATTCGCGTTTATATATATAGTAGATATATATAAATTTTCAACATTTCTTCTTCTTTCCTTCATTTCTTTTTCTATCTAAAGTACTTGGACATAGTCCTTTTGACCAATGTTTTGAATAGCGTATCGGAAGCGATACCGGTCAAGGTACTGGAACGAAATATTTTGGTATCGGTATTGTTTCGTGTACCATTTCAGAATAATATTTCGGTACCAATACCGTTTTGGTACCGGTATCGTTTTGTGTACCGTTTCGGAATAATTTATACCTGGATAAATATATATGTACAAGCATTAACTGTATTCCAAAATAACAACAAAATAAGTCATAAACCCAATACTTCTCAATACAAGTCTTAAGTTTTAAGTTACAACTAACATAAAGTTATAAATATCAACATTATCATGATAAAATCATTAACGTCACCACATCATCAAAAATACTCATCTTTATAAAAAAGATAATAAGGATTAGGATTCGACATGTTAATCAAAATATTTTCATCAACGTCATCAACATCAACACCAACATTATCATTGTCTTCCTCATTTAGTGAGACTAATGGCTCCTCAATACTTGTCCAATCCAAATCTTCTCCATCAAGAAGCTCAGATTTTTCACCCACCCATTCTTCCATCAAATCAATATTTTCAAGATTGATTGGATCTAAAGCATCTCTTCCCTTTTTTATGCTACTATCAAAATAAAATCAAACATAAGTGAAAATGTTATATATTTTTCAATAGTGAAAACATTAGTATTAAAAAAATTTACCTCTCTCTCAATTTCAAGTTATAACGGACAAATACTAAGTCATTCAAACGTTTATGCACTAATTTATTTCAATTATTCTAATGAATAAAATCAAATGTGCTCCAGTTTCTCTCACATCCAGTTGCATGACAACATTGACTTAGTACTCGAACAACAAACCTTTGAAGCGTTGGAACCTCGCAACCAAATTAGGTCCACCATGCAACTATAAGAATAATGCAATTATAAATTATTAATTAAATACAAGTAAAAATAAAATAAGATAAAATTTAAAGTACAAAGTCACACTATTTAACAAATGATATTGATAAATGATAATACCTGGATTAATCTTATCACACTGGTGGATTGCTAAATAATGTCCAAACTCAGCTACTGCATTCTTATACAAGTCAAGTTCTGTAATGATCTTGTCTTGATTATCAGGATCAAGTTTCATCTTCATAACACAGCTGTTAAAGCCTCTTACAACATCATTTTTATTTTTAAAGTTGGGGCTATGGTAAATTCCAGGGTTAAGAAAGCAACCCACTGCATGTAATGGACTGTGAAGCTGCCTATCCCATCTAGAATCAATGATCCTGGTGAATGGACTGAATAAACTAACTTTGTTATTCTTCTTGCTTTTATGTTCTCTTTGACTCTTTCCATTGCATCATACAAGTATCACATTGTAGGCTTCTCATCCCCGTCAACAAGTCGTAGAACACGAACTAAAAACTCACTAACTTTAACAATAAATTGACATTGAGCCCAAAACTCTTTATCTTATAAAATTATATCAGCTATCTCCTTCCCTATGTTGCTCTTAGAATGACTTGATGCAATCCATTAATCACAAGTAAACATTTATCTGAGTTCTTTCTTAAACAAGAGCAAGCATTGGATACTTAAAAAATTTGACGCAAACCTTATAATTGCAGGACGACACAAATCATGAACTTTGGTAAAGCCTTTTCTCATCAATGCCTAAACCCAACCATGGTTATAGATGAACTTTGTTATCTTTTTTTCCTTTTTCATAGTATCATCAATAAGGAAAAAATATCTTGGATCAGAAAAATTCTCCAACATTAAGTCTATGTAATGAGTTGCACATGGAGACTAGTAGAAAGAGCCATACTTCTGTTGTAATTTTTTTCCTGCAACTTTATAACTTGCATCATTGTCCGTTATGAACTGCACAAGATTCTCAGCTCCAATTTCTTGAACAACCTCATCAAAGATATTAAATAATGTTTCAGCATCTTTTCTAAGACTAGAGGTATCAACAGACTTCAAGAACATTGTATCTTTCGGACAATAAACTAGAAAGTTCATTATTGATTGTTGCTTCTGGTTTGTCCAACCATTTGCCATTAGTGAACAACCGGTCTCATTCCAAACCTTCTTAATTTGTTACAAATAATCTTGAACCTCATCCACAGTCATATTTAACAAATTTCCTCTCAACTCATATAAAGATGTGCCCTTGAATCCTGGCCCGATGACAGTCATGGAATCAATAACTAGTTGATAAAACTTGGATTGAGCCGCATTGAAAAGCAGATTAGCATCATATCACTAGCGTGCTACAACCATCTTTGCTTTTACAATCATCTCATTTGATACACATAGAACTCTTAATTAAAAGTTGGGCCCCAGGAGTTGTTCTTGGAGCAAAAAATCTACTCAATCCCCCCATTAACTTTTCAATTCCAGATTCTTTCGACTTCCCATTACCTTTTGAAAGCTGAGACTGTCCCTCCATACTATTACTATCATCAATATCATTAGATGTTAAATCTATATCGCCTCCAATCTCTGACCTTATTTTTCTTTTCTTCTCTTTACTTTTTTTTCATTTCATCAAGCAACTCCTTCATTTGCTATTTTACATATTCAGAGACCTTTTTACATGTTTTTACATTGCCTGAAATCCTAACTAGATGATACTTCAACCGAGTGATCCCGCCACCTCTAATTACTTTATTACAATATAAACATTCAATATTATTTCTTTCCCCTAGCACTGCATGTGCATGGGCCTATGTTGGATCTTCTGATCTTATAGAAACAAGTGTTAGAGTTGAAGTCATACCATCGGTTGATTGACAACTAGATATTTTTAACTATTAAAGTAGAAAAAATTAACACTTATAAGTAGGCCATTAAGAAGAAACTCATCAAATCCAAACATGATTAGCTTTAAGAAAACACTAGGCATATATGCATCCTAGGCTCGAACATGGTTCTTAAAACTAATTAGTTTGCATTCTCTTTTGGATAAAAAACTATTTTTTAGTAAAACTTGATTAAAGCTACTGAATTGATCAAAGATTCAAACATCTATAAAAATATAATCTAAAATATTTAAAAAAATACAAACAAACACTATAAAAATATAATTTAAAACATCTATAAAAATACAAACAAACACTATAACAATATAATCTAAAATATCTATAAAAATATAATCTAAAACATCTATAAAAATACAAACAAACACTATAACAATATGATCTAAAACATCTATAAAAATACAAACAATAACAATATAATCTAAAACGTCTATAAAAATATAATCTAAAACATATATAAAAATACAAACAAACACTATAACAATATAATCTAAAACATCTATAAAAATATAATCTAAAAGACTAAAACATCTATAAAAATATAATCTAAAACATCTATAAAAATACAAACAAACACTATAACAATATAATCTAAAACATCTATAAAAGTACAATTCTGATTTATTTATAAAAAAAAAAAGTAAAGAAAAAATAATCAAATTAATGAAAAAATACCGAGACGACGGCGGACGGTGACATGTGACGAGATGGAGGAGACAACGGTGCGAGCTGACGGACTGCTAGCTGGCCGTCTTGGACTCGGGTGTCGGTGTGCTGCACTGATGTTGCTGCCGACTGAAGGAAAAGGCTGAAAGACAAAGAGGCTGAAAATGAATCTGGGCAAAACTGAAAAGGATAGAAGCAAAACCTAAGTTATATGTTACGTGAAAGTCTAAAATTATCCCTAAGAATTTATTGAAATTTCAAAAATGTCATCCAACTAGCTGCTGAATTTCGTACTAGTCAAAATATGTATTTCGGCCAAAAATTAAATACCGGGCGATACACCCGATATTTTAACCGATACAGAATGAATTTATTATCGGTACCGTGGCCGGTACGGCATATACCAACCGTACCAACTGGTTTTGACTGCTTTTGGCTGGTTCGCCTTTGGGGATGTTATCATTATATGTACGAATATTAAAATTTAAATTACTATATTATAGTGCATTATTAATTTTAATAAATTATCATGTGTTGAATATTACTCATCGTCTCTTTTTTTATCGTCTTTTCATCATCTTATGATGAGAATTAAAAATTATTTCTTATATTTTATTTATAAATTTATTATTTAATATCACATTATATAATAATAAAAAATAATGAGAAAAGAGATAAATATTTTTTTTCTAAAAAAAAATACTAAGTCCACATAAATTATTTATTGAGACTATCCACCAAATAACTTAGCTGTTGTCAGGTAGATAAAAAAATAAAAATAAAAATAAAAACCCTACCTCATCGACCTCATCTCCAAACTACACCTACGAGCTCCCATCCCCCTCATCTCCACCTATAAGGTCCAAAAGATTCAGCAGGACAGAAAATCAAAACAATTTTTTTTTTTTGTTTTTGACTTTTTTTTTATGGAACGTGACATGGCGACACGTCAATCAATAAAAAAATTTCTGTCACATTTTCGGTAGCTGCAGCAACTTCTTTTTCTAAATTTAATGCTCTGCCAGTACTGACCTGCCAGCTACGTGGTCAAGACATGCAGTATGTAGTCGTTCAGCTAGGAATTGATTAAGGATAGTACCCTAGATATATAGCTGTATAGTACTCTTGTTTATATAGGAATTGATGTAACCAACATCCAAACTTGTGACTTGTCCCTAGCTACTTCTGAAAGCTGGACGTTGAAGTGTCATGTGGACAATTTCATTTCACACAAGATCATCAGGATGTTGGATACCCGATAAATTTATTTTCTTATTAATTAATTAAAAAATATATTTTTTAATAATATTATAAAAAAATTTATAAAATATTAAAAAAATGAATAAACTTTTTTATGTTATCGGGACCGTCTCGGTGGGGTGCAGCACTGATCGCTCTAAAATTGTATTCATTTGAGGAAAAAAAAAACGCGTTTAATTGGATTCTTCGTAGAAGATAAAAACACTTTTAAAACGCGTTTGATTAGATTCCACTCCGTAAAAGGACAAAAACAAGAAAACAACTTTTAAAACGCGTTTTCTTTTGCACTTTGCAGTCCTTTCGATTTTGAGTTTCTTCAAAAGCGAAATTCTGGGATTGTGCCATTCCCGTACTAGTTTCTCCACTAAAAAAATTGAGAGCAATAATTGTCATTTTTAATCACAAGCTGCGGAAACGAGTGTTCTTGATCAGCAGTTCTTTGCCTGAGAGTTTTTTCAAAGCAAATTTTCCGGCATGGAAGTCGTGTCTTCGATTGTCAGTGGAGCGGTCGTAGAAACTGGTCGGCCTCTCTGTGGCTCTATCTATTCTACGATCAAGAACATTGTCAAAGGCCCACAACAGCTTGCTGTTTTGGAAAAGAAGATGAAATCCCTTATGCTTCTTAGAGGTGATGTAGCAAAAGAAATGGAATTGGCTAAGATAGACGGAAAAGTAATAAAAGCTCAAGCCACTGGGTGGCTTGAGGAGGTAGAAGAGCTGCAGCGTAAGATCAATGATCAGATTCAAGAAGCAAAGAGTTCCCGATGTTTCTTAAGTTGCAGTACTAAGCGGTATAGAATAAGCAGGGAAGTGCCAGAACATCTCACAGAGATAGAAAGGCTTCGAGAAGAGGGAAAGTCCCTTGCTGGTTACGTGGCTCTTAATTATTCAGAGTTCAAAGCAGTGGCGCATTTTCCTGGACCTTCAATTAAAGATCAAACAGCATCAGTATCAGAAGATTTAGCCAAAATTACGACTCTATTGTCTGACGATAGATTCCAGAGAATTGGCATATGGGGGATGGGAGGCGTCGGCAAAACTAATCTGGTGAGAAATTTGAACAATGAGCTCGAAAATAATTCAAATCGGCCTTTTACCTTTGTACAATGGGTTGTCGTGTCCAAAAATTTGGACATGAAAAGGCTCCAGAAGGAAATAGCTGAAAGACTGTGTTTGAAAATGGAAGAGAGTTCGGGAGCGGATGGAATGGCTGCTAAACTTCGTCAAAGACTAAAGGAGGAACGTTTTCTTCTCATTCTCGATGATGTTTGGGAGAAAATTGATTTGGACAAATTGGGTGTCCCACGGCTTGAAGATCCTAGGGGTAGTAAGATCATATTGACATCTAGATCTTTAGATGTATGTAGGAACATGATGCTGACTGATGTTGACATTAAAGTGAGCGTTTTGAGGGATGAAGACGCTTGGCAACTATTTAGTCGATATGCGACGGATGTGGTTAGTTTAGAACATATCACACCACTTGCTGAGGCAATTTGTAAAGAGTGTAAGGGATTGCCTTTGGCCATCATCACCATGGGAGCTGCAATGAGAGGAAAGACGAAGCTGGAGTTATGGAACCATGCTTTGAAACAATTGCGAAGATCAGTGCCTTATGTAACAAGCGTTGAGGAGGAGGTCTATAAGCCTTTGAAGTGGAGTTACGACTCATTAGAAGGTAAAGACTTGAAAGCTTGTTTCCTTTACTGCTCTTTGTTTCCAGAGGACTTCTCAATTGAAATAGATGAACTAGTATGGTACTGGCTGGCGGAAGGTTTGATTAATGATGAAGAAAAGTATGAGGATTTCTACAGTAGAGGAATTAGTTTGATTGAAAATCTGAAGGACGCCTGTTTGTTGGAAGATGGTTCCTTTGAGGGCACAGTGAAGATGCATGACGTTGTTCGTGATGTTAGCATATGGATTGCCTGCAGCGAGGATGGAAGTAAATTCCTTGTTCGTTCAGGGAATGGGTTGAAAGAGATTTCAGCTACTGAGCTATCAAATTCTCTCAAAAGAGTTTCTTTCATGAATAACGATTTAGAAAGACTACCTGATGATGACTCTGTGATACAATGTTCAGAGGCATCAACTTTGCTACTACAAGATAATTATCTCCTTGACTTAATTCCTGAAAGATTTTTGGAAGGATTTAAAGCACTGAGAGTCTTGAATATCAGTTGGACCAGCATCAAGTCATTGCCCGATTCTCTACTTCAACTGGATGATCTCCGTGCTCTTCTTTTGAAAAATTGCGAGGATCTCGAAGAATTGCCCCCGCTGGAAAGGCTCAGTAGACTTCAAGTGCTTGATCTCTCTTGTACTGGTATCAGAGAATTGCCAAGAGGGTTGGAGCAACTCAGCAACTTAAGGCATCTAATCTTAAGGAGGACTGACGAATTGAAAGCGGTTAAAGGTGGAGTCATATCCAAGTTGTGTAGTTTAGAATTTATGGACATGTCAGACATGGGCTACAATTGGAAAGTGAAGGGAGGGGTAAATGAGGAAGAAGCATGTATTGAAGAGCTCCAATGCCTTGAGCGGTTACAATTCTTAGCCATCAGTTTGGAATGGGTCCCCTCTCACAGTTGCCAAGATACAATTATTTCCTTGACAAATAGATTAAAAGGATTCCAAATTATTATCGTACGGCCGGACCAATCTATTGATTATCCAGGTATTTTCTAAGTTATTTTAATTTTAAATATCATTCAAATAAAATTAATTTGAAAATTGAAATTTTTATTTTTTATTTTTTTATCTAATTTTTATCTAATTATTATAATTTTTTATAATATTAAAATTATATTCAAATAATTTTTTAAAATTTTATAATATTTTTATTCGATATTTTCTTAGTACTTTTTCACAATTCAATAAAAATATATTAATTTAAAACTTTTTATTATTATTTATAAATTATTTTCTGCAGAAAAACTATATGCACGTCCAGATGCCCAAAGATGCGTGATAATGGATGGAATTGATCTCTCGGGAGGACAAATCGGGTGCTGGCTGAGTAATGCAAGTTATCTACACATAACTAGTTGTAAGGGGCTGAATGAGATGCTACAAGACTTGGTCATTAACAGTGTTGGCAGCTTTACATATTTAAAAAAGCTTCATATTTATAATAGCAGTTTTCAGACCGGAGGACGTGCCGCACAGTATGACCTACTACCCAATTTGGAGGAACTTAGTCTGATAGATATGACAGGCATTGAAAGCATTTCAGAACTCGTCTACCATCTCGGGCTGACATTTCAGAGACTAATAGAAATAAATGTGATTGGCTGTAGTGAGATGAAATATCTTCTCTCCCTTGGGAACTCTATTCGCACAATGCCAAACCTAGAAGTAATCGAGGCAAGCAGTTGTCACAATTTAGAAGAGCTCTTCAATTATCTTCCATTATATGAGATCAATATGGCTCCAGATCCTATTACCCCAAAGCTACAGAAATTGAAATTGAGGAACCTTTCCAAATTAAGGAATCTTTGTGGGGACGAAAAGACCTGGCCGGATAATAAAGTGAAGGTTGACGTGACCAAGTGCGATCTTCTGAGCACTTAGCAATAATTAATAAGATGGAAACTAGTTGGAGGGAAACACATTGGAGCCGAATGCATGCAGAGGCGAAACTAAATAATATTTTACGTGTTTTTGTTTAAGTGATGTGTGCAATATATGTATAATTTTCTGGAAGTTTATATTACGTGTGCCATTTGATGTATTTGAATGTATTTTGTGAGTGCCATTTGATTTGATGTATTAAATAATATTTTATGACCTTCCACTGGTCTTAAATAGGACCGTACATGAGTGTAAAACAATACAACTCTTTTACAACTATTTATTTTTAATTTAGTGTTATATTTATCTCAAGATATAATATATTTATTATTATTAGATGATAAAAAATTATCTAATAAATAATTATTTAATGATAATAAATATGTCACATCATGTATAGTAGGATAAAAATAAAATGGTGATATGGCGTATAAAATTTTTTTTATAAAATAATATTATTTTTAGGACTATGTTTTATTATAAATATCCTCATACTTGTAAAATTGCTTTACAAAATGATAGTTGTTTTTATCATTATTTTACACCAATTAGACTCACGACTAAAAGCACGTGGCAATGCAGAATCTCAGCAACCGACATCCAACCTTATTACTCGGTTGGCTACCTTGAAAGTAGAAGTTTAACTTTGACTTTACCATTTGTTATATCTAGATAATTGCGAATCAATATCGTGTCAAGTTTTAACTTGAATAATTTGAAAGCCAAAGTTAAAAAATACATGAAATTACTTCTATAATATTTATTATTGTTCAAAAAATCTATAGGAATATAGATGTTATACAATGAGATGATATCGTATCAGATCAAAGTTAAAAATTAATTAAAATATTACTAAAATATATATTTTTAATATTATTTATTGTTTTAAAATTTTAACAAAATTTAATTATTTATTATATTATATGTATAAATTTAAATAAAATTATAATGATAATATAAGATAAAATGAAATCTATTATTTGAATTGTATAACCAAACCAGACATCAGTCATCATTTTCAAAAGCAATAGGCTAGCTAGTCATTTCGATTTATCGGCCATCATCTCGCACTCACTTCCAATGGGCCAGGAAAGTTTGATCCACCTTCCATCTTATTGATCGGGCATTATCTCCAAAATTAACCCACTGTTCTGCATGCCATCTCGGCCACAAATCACATGCTAGCTTTGCTTCCACACAGAATATCTCCGGCATCAAACCAACCCACATGATCCAATTCCCTCTAACACTGATCTATCTTGATATGAGAAACAATGTCATCTTGGGCAATATCTCAATCAATCTTGTTATGTATGCACCTTTCAAAGCCTATGATCAAACATAGAATTTGTTGAAGGTTGTTGTTCAAACATAGCTGCTGAATGTCGCGGTCAGCTGCAGCCTTCATGCAGCTAGCTCTTCCACCTTACAACGCATCTAAAATAAACTACGTGCCGTATTCTTCCCCTAAAAGGATTTGGACCAATTAATTAGGAACATGAAAAATTTTAAGTTGCTTAGAGAAATACTAAAGGATTGGAAGATTCAATTAATTTGGCGGTTTCGGGACGTAAAGTATCAATATGTTAGAAATATATATGATTGTTGACTAAAGAGATCAGTGAAGGCAACAAATTACAATATTGTGAAAAGCAATAACTATGTACGTAAGCAAACGTAACAAATTATAAATCTTACCAAGAACAATGGACTATTGATCGACAAAATATTTTGAGGAATCCTTGACCACAAGGTGGTAGGGAAATTCTTGAAATTAATGCTGTTTCTCCCAATTAAGAAATGAGAAATGATTTCTACACTCGTCGGATGCGTAAGTCTTGTACACTCATTTTGAAAAAAATAAATAAATACAGAACTCACTTGAAAAAAATTATTTTTTTAGTAGTGGACCACACTTTATTTTTAAATATAATAGACGAGATTTGCACCTCTTAAGACTATTGTATCTAACATTACTCAAAATGAGATACAATTAGTATTTGATTGATAAATTAATAATTATTTCAACGTCAATCTTATCAATAATGATATCAAGCAAGCTAGCTTAAATAAACGTCTAACAGCCAAGTGCTTGATGGCATATGAGCCGGTTCTCTAAATGGAAAATCTGGGCTCGAAACCCCCTTGTAAGAAAAAAAAAAAAAAAGAACGTCTAACAAGTCATAAACAAACCAAACAAGAGAATTGAGTAAAGAAAATTCTGCAGATTACACCATGAAAAATTGATCCACTAATCATCATCCCACACACCACATGCCTTTTATTTATTTTTTTCATTTCTCCCATAACAAGTATGTGGTGTATAGATGATGATTAGAACAACTCAATTAGTTTAGCATAAATAAAATAAAATAAATAAAATATGCGTGGTGTGTGGTGTAGCATAACGCTATCATTATATTCTATTTCGATGAGGTGACACGCATTGCTCATCCCACTTTTGATTTTTTTTAAAAAATATGAGATGATCCAAATATTTGATAAAAAAGTGCCGCATTTATAAAATTTTGATAAGGAAAAGATGATATACGAGGAGGGGGTGAACTTCCCCAATAAACACCTAAGTACAATAACTACAATGCAAAAATGATGAATAGAAGGAACATAAAATGGATTTTGGGACCAAGTTCTTGGTCCCCACCCATGCCCTACAAAGAGGGTGCCATCTTAAAAGATGGTTTTTAAGTAAACCACTATTGGAGGCAGTGTAAGCTGTGAGTGCACTGTAGTTTGTTGTCTTGAAATATTTTTTTAAGAGATTCGTAGTCCTTTTTTCAAGATCATTGGTTAGGAAAAGTGATAACACAGTAGAAAAATCGACATCGAATGGACAGATTTGTGGCAGATCATCTGTCTTCCCCCGCTTTTGTGGTGGTGCGTGGTGACCACGTGCTGATAATTAGGAGGTGAGGTGGGGCAGATTTGAAAGATTGTGAAGTGGGGAATCTGCTGGTATGGTGCGTGTAGTTGCCAGAGTCGTCGGGGTGCTGCGGCGTGTGAAGACCACGTGTAGAAGCAAGCCGCGTGTGAGGTTCACGTGCCGAGATTTTTTGCAAGGTTTCGCGTCATCCCAGTAGATCAACGGCAGTAGAGTTGCGCGGTGGGGCGCGTGTCGTTTGATGGTGGTCGGAGTGCAATAAATCTGAAGAAAATCGAACCGGTGGAGGGGAGGAGAGAAAACAAACACTACCATAAAAGCATATTCACATTGGTAGTGGAAAGGAAATGGAGATGGAGAGGAGGGTGGAAATCATATTCACACAGCTCTCACATTCCTCTCCGACGGAGGCACTCGGAGTGGTTTAGGCTTTCTAGAGAGAAGGAAGAGCTTCTCTTTCTAGAGAGATGGAGCTGAAGAACACGACCCCTTAACAATAAACAAAAGCTCTATGTGTAGTTACTTTTGCATGCTTTTTGCGCACTTCATTAATATGATTGACTTCTTCATTTTTTTACAACAATGCTATAGACAATCGTTGGGTAACCGGCTGACGTGGCATATATATTTATAAAAAAAGAAAAAGAAAAAGAGAAAAGCTGACGAAATAGGAGGGAAGAATTCAGATTTTCAATACAACAATAGAAAACTGAAAACCAATCTTGCTCTCTGCGTCGTTGTCGTGTTTGGGCTCCCGTGTGTAAATCTTTCTTTGAAGTTTCCTCACAGCGTTGTTGTCGTGTTTGGGCTCCCGTGTGTGAATCTTTTGTTAAAGTTTCCTCACTGCGTCGTCGTCGTGTTTGGGCTCCTGTATGTGAATCATAGCTCCGTTTCCTCACTGCGTTGTCTCTCGTGTGTGTATTTTTTGTGGTCCATCTCTGTTCGACTAGTTTGACAGAGAAGAAGGTAGATTCAGATGTGAGTGTGAAGAACTGGTAGATTGATCTTTTGTTGTAGCTTAGTGTTGTCTCTATGGCTAGCTTTAGGTAATATCCGCATGATCAACCCCTCATATTCGTGTGGGTGTCTGGCTAGTTTGTTGATGATGATGTGCAACATACTTGTTTTCTTGTAAGCTACAAAAACCCATTCGCCGAAAAAAATTTTGGGCAGGTATTGATGGTTTTGGGTCCCGATTTGAAAACCCATTTGCAGTTGAGTTTATATTTTGGTTGTATCTGGGCATTTGAAATGGAGATTTGCCTGTGGATTTGGCTGTTGAGGTTATATTTTAGTTGTTCTTTTATCAACGTTCTTGGGGGTGAAGTGTGTGGATTTGGCTCAATTGGATGTTGAGTTGCCGAGTTGGTGGTGGTTGGAAGTTTGAGAAATTGTGGTCTAACTGTGTGCTTTGGCATTAGGTTTAGGATCAAGATGTTGGCATTTGTTACTTCTACACATGCTTGAAATTTAATATGTGCACTTAGGCTTGTTTTTTTTAGAATTATAAAAATTTAATATGTGCAATTTTAATTGTTTAGAATTATTTACAATTTAATATGTGCAATTAGGCTTGTTGAGTTACCGAGTTGGTGATGGTTGCTTTCAGAATTTTGTTCTGCAAGTCAATCACTCAATCTCTCATTTGAGGCATCAAATACTTCATGTGTTGTTGAATTTCATATATAGATTTAGGAACTTTGTGGCAGCCATGGCTGCATGGTTGCATAATTGATTGCTAGTCAATGGTTTGTTTCTGAAATTTAATAACGTGGGTTGTTATACTGAAGCGCCAATATATAGCTTGGGATTGTCAGCATGGAAAAAGGAGGACACTCATCTTAGCTTACAGCATCTAGCTCAAATCCTCCAACTGCTCCAAACCTTTCAAATTACATGCAGGATTGGCATGAACTAGTGCCAGCATAGTCACCGACTTTTATGCCATATTCAGGTGGCAACCAATATCCAAGCAACATTCAGGTGGTGATGCAACTCTATTCGTGTATTTTTTTTTATAGCTTTATATTTTTTTGGAAGTTTAATTGCTTTCATTTTTTTATAGCTCAGCTTTTGACATCAGTGGAACCCAGCACCGAGAAACAATGATTGCGAGTCAACAAAGTGTACGTTCACATTATTTAAAATATTTTAATAGTAACATAGATACCACATTAATATTTGAATATTATTTGTTATAGATGCAATTTGGGTTGGATGGATCACAACCAATGCAACTTGACTTGGATGGGTCACAACCGGCGTAATGAGATGGTTGCATAATATTTTGAAGATTGTTGTGTATTGAATGTAATTCATGTAAATGCAAACAGTACACATTTTTGTTTTGTATTGGATGTATTGAATGTAATATGATTCAAGCAGCCATGATTCCAAGAGTTTCAAATTTTTGTTAGGCATTCCAAGGGTTCAACATGAGTCACATTGATTTTTGCACAAGTTCCTGATAATTTACATTAATTTTTGCATAGGTTCCTCATAATTTACAAAAAAAAAGGAACATGATTCCAAGAGTTTCTGACATGAATTTACAAACCATGACACAACAATTACAAAACAATACAGAGTTCCAAAATCACTTAGATACTACTAAGCAACATGAAACAACAACTACAAAAACCCAATACAGCAAGAGTAGTGTGCGTGAATGTCTTATTTCATCTTGTTGGTCCATAAGCACCAACTCCTTCTTTAGAATCGCCATCTCTCTATTCTTGATCTCATCCGCTCTCTTACAAAGCTCAAACTCCCTCTTCTCGATATTGTCGGCCTTCTTCTCGAGCTCTTTCTCCTTCCTTAATATTTCATTGTTTCTTTCTCGAAGTAGGAGCTCATCTGGATGAAAGGCCACATAAATGTGCAAGTAAGCAGTGTAACCAACAAGCAACAATGAAAGCTCAACAAATTCGTGTGCAGTAATAAAGCACTCAACAAGCAGCAATGAAAGCTGCTACAGTCAAAATAGAGCCTTTGCTACTTGAAAACCGACTATATATAGTGAATATTGGAATGCCCAAAGATGTTGTAAGAATACAGCCTTTGCATACACACACACACACTGACAGTTGATGACCAACAACACCACTTAAAAAAATAAATAGTTGACATGTAACCACTCAGACATAAAACCTCATAATACGTAGGGAATCAAATTCAGATATAGTAATGGCTGATGTTGGACCATTCAGCTCTTTTTCTAGCCATGTCCACTGCAAATTCCCCAAAATGGTACCATCACTTGACAGAGGATCTCTGTGGTATCTAGTATCTAAGAGGATCTCTTTGCTATAGTCAAAATAGAGCCTTTGCTACTTTTGGAAGTTATTGTGCCCATACATGTATATAGTGAATATTGGAATGCATGAAATGCAAAGTGGGATTCATGTCTCAACACTTTAAATTTCCTGGTGCTAATTGCTCAAGAGGTCTTGAATCCCTTGAATTGGTGTTGTTCTGATATTTTTAGAAAGTACATAACAGTTGTTTGTTGATATTTTTAGCAAAATTGTGATGTTCCATATGATCCTCCTTATTATATACCTTATTTTGCAAAGTCCTTTGCCACTGCTGCACCAAAAGTAGAAAAAAAAAAAAAGGCAAAAGGTAAGGCACAAGAGAGTTGGCAACCCAACTAACGGTGAAGATTAAAGAATATGATAATACAAGACAAGGATAGAGTTTTCTCAGTGATTTTCTAAGAAAGTTTCAAAGTCCTTGGTATAGCAGGGAAGATTAATAATATGATATGATAACACAAGTCCAGACAGAGTGATCTCATTGATCTTTGTAGAAAGTGTAGTAGCATTAGGCAATTAGCCATTTGGCTTATATATAAAACAATGGAAATGAGTGATTAGAAAAACTTCTGGTACCTATCACAGGATCAAGGTCAATTCATCACATGGGTGACGATAGGTTCCACATGAAAGCCATCCCATGCACAGTGAAAAAAATACTGAAGGTAAGTAACTAACACCTGGTTGCAACATCTAACATTCTTGCAACATCAATAAATCTTCACATGTTTCTTGTGCAACCAGCTAAATTTGCATCCCTAGTTTCCCAGCATCCTCCAAGAGTATTCAACAGGCACTAAAACAATGTTGCATTAACATGGGTTTAATTATGGCATCCAATTGTTTCAACTACTGAAATGGAGGGCACAAAAGGGCTAACCAATGTTCCCTCAAAACGAATATATGCTTTTACTAAGGTTTATTCTACAATTAGGATTTTGACCACCTTAAAATTAGCTTCCCAAAGCACTGTTCTTGCAATTTTACCATTCCTTTTGAGAAGATCATTGTTAAGACCCAAGGGAATCTGAGAAGATCAATATATCTTCTCAGATTTCACAGAGAAATTGACCAAAATTTCTCCATTGAAATGATTCAATAATGTTACCTGGCCTTGATTCATTGCCCGTTCGTAATGATTACTCGTGAAATCACGGCTTTCCGTTTCGTGTGGTAGATCTCCGCGGCTAGCTTCGTGGGTCTCCGTCACTGGTTTCAGAAAGAGATGAATTCGATTGTATTAGAGTTAGGGAGAAGGGGACGCATGATGAAGGGAGAAGGGAGAAACTGAACCTGTCGAATTCATCTTTGTGAAAATGGTGTGTTTTGACGGACTGTGAAACAAGTCCCACCTCCCTGAAATTGAAAGCGGGATTTCGTTTTTCTCTTAAATGAAACACATCGTTTCATTAAACTGAGTTGGTGGTTGCACATTAGTTGCATGAGCCGGTTACATCCATCATTTTTCTTTTCTTTTTTAATATAAAATAAATACTTTTGTCAATCACTTCGGTGGATTGTGCAAGAAGTATGCAAAAATGACTGTATGTGAGGGAATGAAAAGCTGAAACATTTGCTCTCCCCACCATAGCAGGTAGCCCTAAGTACTTGTCAAAAACCCCAGTAGATTTTATTCCTACTAATTGTAGAATTTGTCTTTTAACCCCCTGCTAGGTATTTTTACTGAAAAAAACAACAGACTTTTCTTTATTTAGAACCTGTCCTGAAGCCTGTTCATACAAGTCCAGCATCCTTAGCAATCTAGTCAGCTCCTCAACCTTTGATTGGCAAAAAATGAGCCTGTCATCTGCAAAAAAACAGGTGACTTACACGTGTAGGCCCTCTTCCAACAGGAGCACTAGTGATTTCGCTACCTTCCTCAGCTGTTTTCAGCAAAGCCGTGAGGGCTTCAACACAAAGTATGAATAAGTATGGGGACAGGGGATCCCCCTGTCGAATGCCCCTTGACGAGTGTTACCCCTGTTGGGGCTCACCATTAACAAGAGTGGAATAAGTCACTGAGTTTAGACCAGTCTGAACGAGTGTTACCCAATGCTGAGGGAAACCCAATTTCTTAATCAAAGCCTCCACAAACTGTCATTCTACTCAATCATAGGCCTTGCTCATATCCAGTTTAATAGCCATGTAACCTTTCCTACCCTTCATCCTTGTGTTCATAGAGTGGAGAACCTCATATGCCACTAACATGTTGTCTGAAATAAGTCTCCCAAGTACAAAGGCACTCTGGTTCATGGACACATTATCAGGGAGGACACATTTTAGCCTATTAGCCAGTGTTTTGGACACTATCTTATAAAGGACATTACAAAGGCTAATGGGTCTGTACTCAACCACCTGTTTGGGATTCTTGACCTTGGGGATAAGTGATATGAAATTGTCATTGACCTCTTTTAGGGACCCTCCATGATTGAGAATGTGTAAAACAAAGCTACATACCTCCCCACCCATCACCTCCCAATGTTTTTGGTAGAATTGGGTTGGAAAGCCATCAGGACCAGGTGAACCAAGGGGGTTCATTTGAAAGACAACAATTTTTACATCCTCAGCAGTGAATTGCTTCAAGAGGCTTGCGGACGTCTCAGCAGAAATTTTTGGACTTAAAGCATTTAAACAAGCCTCAATATTAATAGGTGAAGATGTAGTGAAGAGTGAAGAGAAAGAACCTGTAAAAATTGCTCCAATATCAGCCTGCGCAGAGACTACCCTTCCGTTTGTGTCTGTTATGGATTTGATGGTATTAACTCTCTTCCTTTGGTTTGCATGCATATGAAAGAACTGAGTATTTTTGTCTCCATTTTTAAGCCAATGTTGCTTTCCTCGCTGCCTCCACTTCATTTCTATTTCAGCTAAAGACACCTCCACCTTTCTTTGTAAATTTTGCATTTGGGTCATGTGTGAACCATCTCCAGTATTTTGCAGGTGGCTTATACTAGCTAAAGCTCGATCGATTTCCTTTGTCTCATGCTGAGCATATTTCTGTTTCCATTGTACTAGCCCCCTTTGACAATGCTCAAGCTTGGTTCTTAGAATTGATGCCTTTGTATCTCACCCTGTCACCTTGCTCCATGCCTTCTTCACAATGCCAACACACTCCTCCTTTAATTCCCAGGCAACTTCATACCTGAAAATCCTGCTTTTCCTTCCACTCTTATACTTGAAATTTTGCATGTTAACATGAAGAGGGGAGTGGTCCGATTTTACTACTGCCATAGCATTACAAGAAGCCGAGTTGAAAGTGTCATTCCACTCCTTATTAGCCATTGCTCTATCAATTCTTTCCTTTATGAAATCTCTTCCACTTCTGTTATTCGACCAAGTGAATTCCTGCCCTTGGGAATGAATGTCATGGAGATCATACACCTCAAGGGCCTGCCTAAAATCTTCAATTTGCTTATACGATCTACTCGCACCACCCATATTTTCCTTTTGGTGTAGGATTTCATTAAAATCACCTGCACATAACCAAGCTATTGGAGAGGAAGGTTTTAGCTTTTTTAGAAACTGCCAACTGCTATTCCTTTTGTTGTATCTGGGTGCCCATAAAACCCAGTGAATTGCCAAGCAGGTTTATCTCCTCCTTCATGGATAGTTGCACTGATATGCCATTTGGTATAGTTAATAACTTTGACACTCCAACCTTCTTTCCAGAGTAAAGCTATTCCTCCACTTAGACCCACACTCTCCACGGCAAAGCAACTCTCAAAATTTAACTTTCGTCTTACCTCATCCATCTGGGTACTGTTGCACTTAGTTTCCAAAAGGAAAACTAAATGGGGACACTTTTCCTTAGTCAAGTTCCTAAGGATTCGAATTGTTCAAGGGTTCCCAAACCCTCGACAATTCCATATTAGGAGACTCATTGAGTTTGGTAGTGCTGGAAACTAGCCACTGCCAAGACATTTTGATTCTCAACCCCTCCTCCATTACTCTTATTTTTCTTTGGATTAGGTCCACCCCCCTTTGACTCATTGGTACCTCCCCTTTTTTTCCCCACTGAAACCTTGGTGTTAGTGATATCAGTAAGCCCCTCACCCGAAATGAATCTGCCTCTGGCCTTTCTCTTCCATGTACTAGTTTTAGTAAAGCTCTCCTTCATAGCCAGGTTATTAACAAAACTGTTGCTGGGGTGACAATTCTCGAGGATTATCACAGTTGGTTCACATTTCATATTGCATTCTGGCCTATCCTCATTCAAGGCCACCTTAGAATTTCCAAATGTTTTTAAGACACCATCAGGTAGTGCATTAAAACGGTGATAGGGACTACCTAGGTTAGCCAAACTTTGATCTAAATCCATCTGAGAGTCAATCACTTTTAAACTAGCATTAACAGGATTACCAACAACAGAGTTTACCTCATTAAAGCCCCCAACCTTCTCAGTGCCTGAGTAATGACTCACATAAAAGCCCTGCAGAGATGAGGTGGGGTTTGGGGCGTCCTGCATAGCTGGAATCACCTGGATTGGGGGGGTCTTCTTTTTTTTCCACATCTATAAACTCTTTTTTCCCCGTAGTCAGTTCCTCCCTCACGGGCATCTCATTTTTTCCAGCCTTCTGCTCATTTTGCCCCATTTTCTTCCCTATGCCAGCTTCATCCCTTTTTCCCCCTGCCTTCAGTTTGTTGTCCTATCGGGTTATGATTTTTTCCAATTGATCCACCATACTTCCGACCATCAAAAATATTAGTGTTCATGGGTTGAGCTCTGAGCCAAGATCCATACTGCAATGGTTCCTGATCCTCCTTTTGTTGGTCAAAACGTGCTCTCGAACAGTTCCTTCCTTTATGGAACAAGATCCCACATTGGAAGTAGAAATTTTGTAGCCGCTCATACTTAAAGGAGATCCAGTGCTGATGTTGCTCAAACTCCATCCATTTCCCTCTCAAGAGAGGTTTATGGAGATCCACAGCTACCTTGATACGGAGGCATCTTCCCCATGCCGATCCATCAGATTCAACATCCACCCTTATAACATGTCCAAAAGAGGATCCAAACTGCTCCCCTATGTCTTCCGTCATTGCAGCCAGGGGGAGGTTGTGGCATTGAATCCAGAAAGGTTCAAATCGGAACTGCATTGCGTTGATAGACACATTTTCATCAACCTCTTGTAGGGTCAGTAAATTTCTGTCAAAACTCAAAACACCATGGCCTACCGTTTAGCACTTTCTACTTGTCCTGCACTTGTTGAAACTCAATCAGAAAGCATTGGTCATTTAAATCCTTGAATCGCACCCATCCACCTAGCTTCCACAACTGAGACATTGTCATCCTAAAGGCCTCATTATTTATGATTTTTTCAGATAAAACTCTCCCTATAATGCAGAGTTTCCCACGGAGACCCCCTTCCTTGCGTTCTTCTGGTTTGATCTGGAAAACAGAGTTCTCTTCCTTGGATAGATGAAGTCGTTCCCATCATGTAGTCAAATCTTCCTCTTCTATCCCCGCTGACAGCACACAACCTCAAAAAAAGCGAGACTAATGCCTTTGTCAAGAAACAAAAGCACTAAACCCTACTCTGTCTCGAGAGAGAAGAGCGGCACTCGGTGGCATGTCATCTCTACCAAGTATTTCGGTATCATGTTCTGTACTCTGAGCTTGATCTCTTGGGAGGATAGATCGGGTGGTTGTTGAGTAATGCAAGCTATCTATAGTTAACTAATTGTCGGGGACTGAATGAGATGCTACAAGATTTGGTCATTAACAATGTTGGTAGCTTTACGTGTTTAAAATGTCTTGTGATTTCAGGCTCTGACAGCAGTTTTCGGACCGGAGATGTGTAGCACAATATGACCTACTACCCAATTTGGACGAACTTGAGTTGCCATGCCTGACACCCGTCGAAAGCATTTCAGAACTAGTTGACCATCTTGGGCTGAGATTTCTGAGCTAAAACCAATAGCAATGAGATACTGTTTCAAGATGAAATATCTTCTCTCCTTTGGAAACTCCATTTGCACAATGCCAAACCTAGAAGTAATCCAGCTATGCCGCTGTTTTGAGTTAGAAGAGCTCTTCAATTATCTTATATTGCAGAATATGGCTCTAGATCCAATTACCCCAAACCTACGGAAATTGACATTAGAGAACCTTCCCAAATTAAGGAATCTTTGTAGGGGCAAAAAGACCTGGCCGGGTATAGGCCAAGTTGATGTGATCAAGTGTGATGTTCTGAGCATTGAGCAAAAATAAGATGGAAACTGAGTTGGGGAAATGCATTGAAGCAACATGCAGGCAGAACTAAATAATATCTTACGTGTTTTTGTTCAAGTGAGGTGTGCAATAAATGTATTATTTTCTTAAAATTTAGATTACTTGGGTCTGTGATATATTTTATGTATTTTGTGTGTTTTTTAGTGCCATTTGATGTAATGATCAACTTTCATATGTACATTAACTTTTGTTTTTAAACTTAGGAAGGTTGGAAATGCACACGAATAGCTATAGATGTTAAATAATAATAATAATAATATATGCAACCTTTAATAGCATCTTTAATAGCATTAGCATTGGTGTATCTTAAATTTTGGATAAAATGCCACCTTTTGCCTACCCATAACAATTTTGTATCTCATAAAAAATTTTAATTTTTTTTATCTACTCTTTAATGTTATATCTTTTGTATCTTTCTTGAACTAGTTTTTTAATTTAGTTTTCATAATTTCCATAAATCTACACATCAAAATACATAAAACCGAGCAGACAACCATAAATTAACTTCATTGTCAAACACAAAACATCAAAATATGTACAAAATCAACTTGAAACTTTCAGTTGCAACAACCTAGAAATCAACATATGTAAAAAGAAAAATTAGTTGCAACCAAATAATTTGCTGCCCCAAATCGAAAATCAAAGCATAGAATTATTACCAGAGATAAAACCAAATAATTGCAACCAAATAATCCACATTAATGCTGGAATTCGTGCCAAAATTTATCATAACAGACTTTGATTGAGCTTATCCAGTTGCAAAGAACAGAGACATTATTACCAGAGACATTAGACCCAAGACTCGGATCTCCATTACTGTTCATCCTAAAGAATATTATATCCCTCTTAAGGATGGAGGGAAAGATTTTAATGGAATAACTACAATCACCCGAGGTTTGAGGACACACAATCTACACAGAAAGCATAAAACTGCAGTTCCCTAATCACAATAACTACATCATATCCTTGAAATCTAACTAGGATGGATAAGAAAATGGATAGAACAACTAGGTGTCTCGAGAGTGCAGCAAAAATCAAGTTACCTTCATCAAACCCATCTTGGGCATTTGCATTTCCTCGTTCATTACCGTGGGAACTCTGAACAAAAAATGATTTAGAAAACCCTCGTTCATTCCCAAACTATCGCATGTTTCAGCTAAATTCTGCTACAAAAGTGAATATCCCAGAAGCCAAAAATATGAAAAAATAATCTTAGAAGTCAAGTGAAAGTTAGATAAAAGAAACAGGAAACCAGTACAAACTCGGTGAACAACAAACGTGAGCTAAAAATGGGTGGAGGTGGTAGTGGTCATAAAGGGCGACGTTTTGAAGCTCTATTTTTCCTTGTGCTTACTTTTGAAGCAATCAACCTTTTGGATGTTGACGAAGATGGGGTCGAATCCCAAGCATAAGCTGGGTTGTACTTGCAACTGGGGCAAGGATGAGGGCGAGGGAGTGTTTTACGGGGGTGAGAGTTTTCAGGAGGGCTTCGCGGGGAGGGTTTCGGGAGTGTAGCAGGGGGAGTTTTTCGTGGTACGAATCTTTCATGGGATTCTACTAAGCCAACGCTTGTTACAAGGGAATTCTTGAAATCATATGGATGAGAATTTGAGGAAATAGAGCAGCAACTGTAGCACATCAACCGTTTGTAGACCTGACGTGGGTTTTAATTTTGAGTAATGCTACGGATCAGTCCATGCTCACGGCTGTTCCGTAGCACACCTTACGTGTGCATTACTTTTTTTAAAAAAACAAAAACAAAAACAAAATCTCGTTTTCCCTCCCCCACCCAATTCCCTCTCCCCCACTCGATTCCCTCTCTCGGCTCGCTGCCTCACCCAGTCCCATCGTGCGCCACCTGCAGTGCCACCGCCCACCACCATCGGCTCCCCCTCACGCCGGCAACCTCCAACCACCTTCAAACCTCCACGGAAGCCCCACGAGTAGCACCCCCACGCGAAACCCGAAATGGGTTCTCCTACACTATTTGCCGCTGCTATCGCCGCCGCCGTCAGCCTCCAGCCCCACCGAGCCCCTTGACCTCCCCCTAGCCCCATCAAGCACGGCAACCCTCTCCCTCTCTTTCCCGAAATGGGTTTCACCCATACGGGTTCTGGCCCTTACAGAGTCGTACGCCGTCACTCACGGTTCCAGACGCCGGGTAGGGGTGGGGGAGAGGATACCGACGCCGGGTGGGGGTGAGGATGCCGCGGGCGGGTGGTGGGGGTGGGGGGAGGGGTGGGGACTGGGGGCTCGAGCGAGATGGGGTAGAGAGAGAGAAATGAAATGTGTGAAATGAGAGGGAATTGGATTTTGTTGTGGAGTGTTTTTGGTTATTTTACTTAGTGACACGTAGGGTGTGATCCGGATGACTCAAAACAGGGGCTGCTCCTAAGATTATTTCTAATTTGTTTTGTTTTTTTCCTCCAAGCAAAACGTGTGTTTTGCAACGTGGGTTTTACTTTTCTTACCCATTCAAATTTTGCATCCATCCCGCCGTGAAACCCACCCTCCTCCCTCGCTAGGAACTTGCGTCTCTTCCCAGCACCACCCCGCGACGGCGTATCTCTGTTTAGGCTTATTCGATTCAAAACACTGTCATCTTTCCCATAAAACAACAACATTCTTTCATGAGAGAGACCTTGCGGCCTCATTTCTCAAGTGACAATGAGGATAGCCAAAGAAGGTAAGAGAACCTGGAATCAGAGTTCCCCATCGTCGCCCTTCAGGGACAGGACACTAACCACCCTTTCCTCCCCTGGGCTCAATCCAACCTCAACGAGGTCTACTCCAAATAAATCCAGACTCACTCCTTCCACCTCTCTCCTAGACCGCGAACTCGTCACCGAAGATGCCACCACTCTGTTCGAAGACCTCTGAATATGTTGGTTTTGGTAACTTTGGTCATTTGCAGAAAAGCAGAGTGATGAAATGCAGAGAATAAGTTGGTTTCAAGAAGGTGCGTTGCTTGTACTATTTCATTCACGTTTTTACAGTGTACTGCACTACCTATTTATAGTAAGTATAAAGGAATAAAATAAGAATCCCTAACTAATTTGTACAGTCTGTGTAAAACAGAATTACAGCTCATTTTTTTCCAGAAGCATCTTTGTTGAGCTGGAGCATGACTAAGGTGACTTGCTAAGGCGACTCTAACAGCCCCCCTCAAGATGGAGAGTGTATCTCAATAACTCCCATCTTGCTCAATAATGAAGAGAACATTGGAGAATAAAGAGCTTTTGTGAGGATATCGGCTAACTGGCAAGAAAAGGGTATGTATGCAGTTGAGATGATACCCTCTTAAATTTTATCCCGAATTAGATGACAATCTAATTCGATGTGCTTAGTCCTTTCGTGGAAAACTGGGTTAGAGGCAATGTGTAGAGTAGACTTGTTGTCACAGTGAAGCACGGCTGGTTGAGGATGAGGAACCATGAGATCAACAAATAAATACTTTAAGCAGACAAGCTCACAAGAAGTAGCAGCCATAGAGCGGTACTCTGCCTCAGCTGAACTACGAGAGATGGTGGTCTGCTTCTTGCACTTCCATGAAATAAGTGACTGCCCAAGGAACACACAGTAGCCAGTGGTGGATCTTCTTGTATCTGGGCATGATGCCCAATCAGAATCACAATAAGAGATTAATTGACAAAGAAGATGAAATAGGAAATAATAAGCCTTGTCCAGTTGATTTTTTTACATAGTGCAGCACCTTGTAAGCTGCTTGAAGATCTGGGATCCGAGGGGCACTCATGTATTGACTGAGTAGATTAATTGAAAAAGAGAGATCAGGTCGTGTGATTGTTAAGTAGAGGAATCTCCCAATGAGCCTTCTAAATTCTGATGGGTCATGTAGCAGTTGGCCTTCATCCTTAGTGAGTTTGAGTTTCGGATCCATGGGAATTGAGCTAGGCTTGCAAGCAGTTAAACCAGCATCATCAAGTATGTCTAGGCAATACTTCCTTTGGCATAATTGAATTCCAGTTGAGTTGCGAGCCACCTCCAAACCGAGAAAGTATTTAAGTGTACCAAGATCTTTGATTTTGAATTTTGACTCTAAAAAAGCCTTGAGAGCTGAAATACCATGGGGATCATTGGAAGCTACAACAATATCGTCAACATACACAAGTAATGCTATAAAAGATGAACCACTTCCTTTAGTAAATAGACTGTAATCAGCTCTTGATTGGGTAAATCCAAATTGTAACAAAGAGGAAGAAAATTTGGCATACCATTGTCGAGATGCTTGTTTGAGGCCATACAAGCTCTTGTTTAATTTGCAAACCTTGTTCTTTCCTTGAACTGAATATCCAGGCGGTATTTTCATGTAGACTTCTTCCTCCAATTCTCCATGTAAAAATGTGTTATGAACATTGAATTGATGCAGTTTCCAACCTTTGATGGCAGCCACGGCAAGTAAGGTTTTTATTGTAACAAGTTTTGCTACGGGTGAAAAAGTTTCATGGTAATTGAGACCCTCCTCTTGAGTGTAACCCTTGGCAACTAAGCGGGCTTTGTGCCTTTCAATCTTACCATCCGAAATGTATTTTATTTTGTAAACCCATTTTGAACCAATAGTCTTTTTTTCCAATAGGCAGATCAATAACATCCCAAGTTTTGTTCAATTCTAAGACAGCAATCTCATTATCCATTGCAATACGTCAATCCAAGCTTTTCACAGCTTGTGCATAAGTAGAAGGTTCATTGTGATGAAGTATAGAAATGGCAAAAGCAGCATGTTTAGGAGATAATTTAGCATGAGACAAGACATAATGTAACGGGTATAAAAGAGTATTTAGTGAATTACCTTTGTTCTTTGAGCTTGAAAAGGAAGTAGTGGTTGCAATGGCTTGTTGACAGGAATAGTCCTGAAGGTAAGCAGGTGATTTTTGTCTTTTGGATTTACGGGAAGGGATATTTGTTTGAGGTAGGTGAGAAGAAGTAGGGAACTTGTTTGAAGTAATGAGGTCAGAGTGGTTAATGGGAGGGGTGGGATGTGTTAAATCGTGTTCTGTGAGAATGTTAGAAGGAAAGGGAGATGTGGCTTGCTGGGATGGGATAGTTTCTGTTGAAGACTCGATATGGGGTGATAGTTGTGGTGGAGTTGGTTTTGGTGTAGGGTCAATATGTGGTGACGTTTGGACTGAGGTGGATTCTGTTGTAGGGTCGAAAGGATATGATGGTGAATATGTTAAAGGAATGTCAGAATGTAAGTGTGGGGACTGGATGGTGGTATCGGTATTGGGAGGTAGAAACTGAGATGTGGGAAGGGATTGTGGAGTGGGAGAGGTAGTTTTATAGGGAAAGATGTGTTCATAAAAAATAACATCTCGAGTGTAAAAAATGGATTGGCTGAGTAAATCGAACAACTTGTAGCCTTTGATGCCAAATGGATATCCAAGCATAATGCATTTTCTTGCTCTAGAGTCAAATTTATGTCTGTTTTGTTTTAGAGTGGATGCATAGCAAAGACGACCGAAGGTTCTCAAGTGTTGATAGGTTGCTTTGGTTTTAAAAAGCAGTTGGTATAGGCTATTGTTTTGTAAATTGGGGGATGGTGTTCTGTTAATGAGATAGGTAGCGGTTAAAATACAATCATTTCAAAAAGATAAAGGAACACCAGATTGAAATTTTAAGGCACGAGCAACATTCAAAATGTGTTTATGCTTTCATTCTACAACCCCATTTTGTTGGGGTCTTTCGACACAAGTTTTTTGGTGAACAATTCCTTTTTGCATGAAAAAATCAGTCATTGAAAATTCATTTCCATTATCAGATCGAAGGGCTTTAAGTTTTGTTTGGAATTGTGTTTCAATTAATGAGCAAAAAGATTGAAGTAAAGGTCGAGTTTGGGATTTGTTTTTCATCAAATAGACCCAAGTGGATCTGGTAAAATCATCAATGATGGTTAAAAAATATTTTGAGCCATCATATGCCATTTGGGAACAAGGTCCCCAAATGTCACAATGGATGAGATCAAATGGTTTGGAGGCGCAGTTGTTGCTAAGAGAAGAAGGTAACCTGTGATGTTTTGATAAATGACATGTAGAGCATGGAACAATTGAATTAATAGAAGGTAAAAGATGTAAATCTTTTTGTAATAAAGATAGTCGTGAGTCAGACAAGTGACCCAATCTACAATGCCATAAACTGTGAATATGTTGTTGAGAGGTAACAGCGGCAGAAACAGGTTGTTTATTGAAAGGTAAAGTGGATATGATGGAAGATAAGGCTGTGGGAGGCACTCCTGTCAGCCGAAGATGGTAAAGACCATTGACAACCTCACCCTTCCCAATCGTACTCCAAGAAGAAAGGTCTTGCACATAACACTCATTAGCAAAGAAAACAAAGCAAGAATTGATGTCCTGAGCTAATTTTTTTGCTGAGATGAGATTGAATTTAAAAGAGGGGATGCATAAAACATCTTTGAGTGTGAAGGCAGAGTTAAGTGTAACAATGCCTTTGTGAGTAACCTTGGTATGATTACCATTTGGAAAGCTGACTTTAAAGTCAACTATTGTGGGTGAGGAAGTATAGAAGGAGGTGCAGCAGATCATATGATCTATTGCACCGGTGTCAATTATCCAAGGAATATAATGTGAAGATTTTGCATGAGAAACCAAGAAGCAGGAAGGTATACCAGACATGTTTGAAGGGGAAGGGCAGACTGGAGATGAATCGATGGACTGAACCTGATTTGCTGCTGGCTGTGTAGCGTGTGACTGGAGCAAAACAATAATATGCTGATATTGCTCCTTAGTTAGACTTGCTTGAGAGTTCTCATTGATCTGTTCTTGGTGAGAGAGACTAATTTGGTTGATAGAAGGGTCAGACCCTTTGGATCGAGTGGCAAGCTTATGGCCTGGAGGATAGCCATGCAATTTGTAGCACCTCTCTATAGTGTGACCAACGAGATTGCAATGTGTACATGTGGGTTTGTCAAGGTTTGGATTGGCCTTAAAGCACTTTTCTAGAGAATGACCAGAGACTTTGCAAAAGGTGCAAAACAATTTTTCTCGACGTTGGGAGGTAAAAGGCTTGGGAATATATTGGTTGGATGAATATTGAGTTTTGGTAGCTAAGGCCAATGTGTCATGGAGATTGGGAAGATTAGAGATCTGCTTACGCTTCTCTTCTTGTTGGACGAGGGCATAAACTTCACTCAAGGATGGGGTGGGTTTGAGAAGAATAATCTGAGTTTGATGTTGCCGAATGAGTCATGAAGTCCCATGAGAAATTTTCTTCATCCAATCACGTTGTTGATTCTCAAGAACAGGTTTCAGGGCACCACATGAGCATGATGGAATAGACTCAAAATTAAGAAGTTCATCAAATAAACCTTTCAATTTGGAGAAGTAAAGACTGACAGAATCATCACCTTGGGTGAGATTGTGAATGGACTATTTTAATTCATAGATGCGTGGCCCATTATTTTGGGCAAAACGTTGCTCGAGCTCAAGCCACAAATAATGGGCAGTGTCAACATAAAAAACACTGTTTTTTATTTCAAGGGACATTGCATTTTAGAGCCAAGTTATAACCATGTCATTGCATTCAAGCCATGGTTCTAACAAGGCATTCGTGGAAGAAGGTTTAAGAAAAGTACCATCAATGAACCCTAGTTTCTTCTTGATTCTCAGTGAACGACGCACAGTGCGTGCCCAGGAGTGATAGTTTTCAGCAGTAAGGGGGTGATTGGTGAGTAGCGTTGCTGGACCATCATTGTGGTTAAGAAAGTAAGGACTAGAAGGGTCTTTTGGGTTGCAGTTGATTTTTGTGGTATTTTCAGTAGTCATGGAAATGCAGAGAAAGAAAAAAAATAGAGAAGACGATGGGATTTCAGTTGGCTCTTGATACCATGTTGGTTTTGGTAACTTTGGTCATTTGCAGAAAAGCAGAGTGATGAAATCAGAGAATAAGTTGGTTTCAAGAAGGTGCGTTGCTTGCACTATTTCATTCACCTTTTTAGTGTACCGCACTACCTATTTATAGTAAGTAGAAAGGAATAAAAGAATAAGAATCCCTAACTAATTTGTACAGTCTGTGTAAAACAGAATTACAGCTCATTGTTTTCCAGAAGCATCTTCGTTGAGCTGGAGCGTGACTAAGGTGGCTTGCTAAGGCGACTCTAACATAATCTCCCTGGAATACAACCCTCGAAGCTTCCCTTATAGTGTGAAGCAGCAGTACTGGGACAAGTCTGAGAAGGTTCAAGGTCGAGACCCGGATCGTTGGCGCCAAGACCCCATCGGCAACATCGTCTTTCGGAAGCTCATGGGTTGCCCGGGATGTCTCTGTCATGATTATGACCACATTTTGCCTTACTCTAAGGTACACGAATTTCAAACTTCATAGTGAGTGTTTTTTTATTTATTTATTTTGGTGCGCGGATGAAATTTTATGAAGTGGATTTCCTTCGGTTATGGCAACTGAGGGTCTGCTTGGGGTGCATTTGTTTATAATGTGTATTGTTCAATTGGTTTGTTTGTGAGATGTTTTTCCGTACTTTTTTTTTCATGGGTTTCCTTCTTCTATCTTTTTCATTTTCATTCCCTGGATTTGTTACCTGAGCCTCTAAAGGAATCTTGAATGACCCTTCAAAGTTCAAGGATGAATTTTCCAACTCAATAGTTCTGATATTAGGAATTTGCCAACACCATAATTTTTTTTTTGATAAGTAATTTGCCAACACCATAATTTTACATTGACATTTTTTAAGGGAAGTATTGTTCGAGGGCCTTGAAGGATGAAGTGATGTAACTAAGCAGTTATTGAGTTCTTACAGCTTTAGTAAAGTTTTTAGACTATAGTTGATTTGTTGTTACGATTTTTTCTCCTTATTTATGGCTAAGATATATGCAAACTTATTGATTCAATATACTTGGTAGTTCATAAGTTTTAAATTTAAATGATAGATCAGAAACAATGTAATTATTGGCTATATTTTGTACTAGATTGACGTGTTGGTTTTCATATTTAGGTAATGCCTAGATGGATGTTCTCTCCTTTTAATCTACTTTTGAGATGGCAATTATGACGAAGAATTCGGCCATCAATTTGTAATCCTTGAGTGCAAGATATTCTTAGTTAGTATCAATGAAGTGAGAATTTTTGTTAAACGAGGTTTATCTCTGTCTACATTGTGTACCTAAAGTTGCTGTAAGTGTGAATCGCATCTTTCTGTTCATGATTCCAGTTTTCAGTTTGTTCCATTTTGTTACTTGGGGTATTTAGAAGTGATTTGTCTATGATAAACATTTAGAAGTGATTTGTCTATGTTGATTATCTCTCTTTTTTTTAACTGCTACCCGATGTTTGGTTTGACTACTTTCAAATTCCAGGGAGGACAAAGCATAGTTGAAAATTGTCAGGTTTTGCAGGTATATTGCATGTCTCCTTCATGACTCTTAAATTATCATTGTTCTGTACTTTTGTCTCAAATCCAGCAATTTTGGGCATATTGTTTACACATGTTGTGCAGCATAAATTTTTACGGTAAAAGATTATTCAGGTACTTCATCAAACTGATGGAGCATGCTAGATAGGTTTCTATATGTATTCATGTTTTATGAAGTTGGAGTTGAGTATACACATTAAAAAAAATCAGTTAGAAGCCCAGAGTCAGCTTTTATGCGGAATACATAAACATCATAGGTCAAGTCTTACTCCAGCCACTGTACTGCTGAATTTTGTAAATTTCTGCTTATCATTGTTGTCTTTTAGCCAAGTATTTTGTACTTATAAAGGTTATATAATTTTTCCAACCGCTCACTTGTTTTTTCCTATAAAATCTCAAAGGAATAGAAATCCAGCTTAGGCCACCAGAGCATGAATAGAACAACCAAAAAATATTAATTGACGGCAATATATTACAAAATACTAATCGATCCCTAGAAAGGTAGCATCATGATTGGGCATTTCTAAACTTTTCTGAGACAAAACTGTCAGATGAGCATCCATTACTACTTTCTTTAAAAATTTTCTTATCATTCCTTCTGGATATATTTTAGTTTTTTGATTTGGGTGTACTAGCTATGTATATATTATTGAATAAATTGGTATGTAAATATTGTATACGAAAAGGTTCACTTCATTTGACCTAAAGATGAATGGTTCAGTAGTTCATGTAATGGTCTGAAATAAATCTCTTTGCATATACAGCAGCCTCTCTCAATCTCGGGGCCTTGAATTGATGAGTAGTGCAATCAGAGATCAGCTTATACATGTGATGCTTGATCTAAGCCTGGATGATAACAATATTGATCTTGGATCACAATTTTGCTGTTATTAATGTCATTTCCAAGCAAAACTTGATTTCCCCGTTAAAGATGTCGTCGGTTTGGACAATGTACACTCAAATTTGAAACTTCAGCTGAAATGTATTGCAATTTAAGGACTAGAGAGATGTTTGTTTTGAGTGTATAATGCTTTCTTTTTTCAACATGTTGTAGCACTTTAATGTTTAGAGAGATGACTACTGTGGACATTTTGCTTTTGAATTTGTCATATTTAACATTGAAATTCTTGAGTTGTAGCAAGGAAAAGCAAGATGCCGATTCTTCATATGGGCAAATATACTTCAATTGATAGAGGAGAAAATTCTGACAAGAGATAATACAATTCAAAAGAGAGAGGATGATCATGTATTGTTGTGTGAGTTATGAAGCTTAGAAAAAAGAAGATA
This sequence comes from Juglans cinerea, assembly GCA_961763995.1. Lineage (NCBI taxonomy): Eukaryota > Viridiplantae > Streptophyta > Magnoliopsida > Fagales > Juglandaceae > Juglans > Juglans cinerea. Next base: position 48,252,148 of record CAUIVZ010000001.1, on the reverse strand, counting down.
AACTAATAGAAAGAGAGAATGATCTTCACAAGCTTGAGGACGAATTTTGAAAGCGGATAGTAGAGATTGGAGAATATATGTACACATATATTATTGTGTTTGAACTAAGTTTTATCTATTGCAATAGTTTCTAGTTGGTTCGAACTATTTCTAGTTGGTTTTATCATCAATGTGTACTAAGTTTTATCTATTGCTGTGTACACTATTATTGGAAAGTCTTCTCTCTCTATCTTTCTCTCGGGAAGGAAAGCGAGGTGAAGTGGGGTCCACAAAATATTCTAACAGAATTAGTGGTGGCAGAGAGGCAAGGGACGTGCACAAAGGTTTAGTTACGGCTGAGTGGGAGCAAGGAAGGTGGCAGGGAAGGGGTGGTCAGAGGAGGCAACGCTGGTTTTTCTCTGTTGTTTGATAAGGAAGGGTGGCAAGCAAGGTGGTGAAGGCTGAGGAAAACATGAATGAGCTGGAGAAGAGATGGGAAAGTATGAAACTAACGGAGGAGGAAACCAAATGCATCGATCTAGACGATGAGATACCAGAGGAATTGAAAAACAAGGAAGATTGTAGTCTGGTAGGGAAAGTGTGGGTGGAGAGAAGCATTAGTAGGATGGTGATAGAAAATACAATGGCAAAAGTTTGGAGAATTAGTAGAAAAGCTCAGTTCCAAGAGGTTGGAACAAATATGTTTGTTATGACTTTTGCCAACCAAGCTGACAAACAACGTATTCTTCAAGGAAGGCCATGGTTATTTGATAACCAGATGTTTGTGATAATACAGCTGAATGGATCTATCCCTCCACAGAAGATGGATTTTAGTAGAGAAAGGATGTGGATTCAACTACACAACTTACCTTTAGCATGTATGAATAAGGATAGAGGAGAGGTGATGGGGGAGACTATTGGTAGAGTTCTGGAAGTGGAGACTCTGGTTGATGGAAGTGGATGGGGGTCCTTTCTTAGAATCCTAACAGAATTAGATTTGAAAAAACCATTAGCTAGAGGAAGAACTATTACTATAAAAGGGCAGGTTCTCTGGATACCTGTTAAATACGAGAAACTCCCTCGTTTCTGCTTCAGATGTGGGTGCATTATCCACGAGGAGGTAGGTTGCAGGGGAAAGGATGGGGAGGAAATACAGTTTGGTGCTTAGATGAGGGCTGGAGTGAGAACTAAGTTCCAAAAACAAGGAGAGAGTAGATGGAGTCCAACTAGAATTGGAGTTACTATAGAGAAAGGGGAATCAGCTGCTATAATGAAGGTGAAGGGGGTCCCACAAGAGCAGAATGTTGATCAGGGAGGGGTAGAGACTGACTCAGGGTTTGAGCAAGGGAGAGAGATAGGTCAAGAGACTAAGGGAATTGAAAGGGAGGAGAGTAATTTGGGTTATTCACCAACTTTTAAGGGTGTGAAGGATATTACTATAGAGAGTCAGGAAACATTAAGTGAGGAAGGGAGGGAAGAGAGGAGTTCACTGAGAGAGGAAGATGAAAATAGCAAAAGGGAGATGAGGGGGAGAGGAAAAACTATAGGACCTTGGAAGAGAAGAGCAAGAGAACAAGGTGACAAAACTATCTCTCATAGTGTCTCTAGCCTTTCAAAGAGATTATTTAGTCCAACTGTTGAAGGGAAGGAGGTAAGGGGGAGGAAGAGGCAAAAAAGTACCAATTGTGAGGTGCTTGAAGAGTCACAACTTTTGGTGGAGGCTGGTGGACAGCCCCACCAATCATTATGAAAACTCTCAGTTGGAACTGCCGAGGGCTTAGCAACCCTCGGACAGTTCAAGACCTTTGCCAATTGGTAAAGGAAAAGAGGCCAAATGTGATATTCCTCATGGAAACAAAGTTGAGGAGTGGTAAAAGTGATAGTATCAAAAGAAAAGTGAGGAGTGAGGGCTGTTTTGTGGTGGAACCTGAGGGAAAGAAAGGGGGATTAATGTTACTATGGGACCAGTACACGAAAGTGGAAATACTGAACTATTCCAATAGACACATTAATGCTTGGATTAAAAATGAAGATAGTAATGAGAGGTGGTTGTTGACAGGTTTTTATGGGCAGCTTGAAACTAGACTAAGGGCAGAAGCTTGGCAGTTGTTGATATCTTTGAGACCTTTAGAAGAGGTAGGTTGGTGTGTGGTAGGGGACTTCAATGAAATTTTAACACATGCTGAAAAAAAAGGGGGCAATCCAAGATTAGAGAAACAAATGGGCAGGTTTAGAGAAGCATTGGAGATGGGAGGTCTGTTTGATTTAGGGTGGAAGGGTGATAAATATACTTGGAGTAATAAGCATGGGGATGAGACTTTTACAAAGGAGAGGCTTGATAGGGCAGTAGCTAATATAAGGTGGAAAAGGATGTTTAAGGAAGGGTGGGTAGAGGTTCTGGCAGCTAGGTGCTCTGACCATAGGCCAATCTTACTTTATGTGAACCAGAATTTTTCAAGTGAATGGAAGAGGAAGAGGCTGTTCAGATATGAGGCCAAATGGTCTTTGGAGGAAGATTGTGAAGAAGTAATAAAAAGAGCCTGGCAAGTGAGAACAATAGGCAGGGACACATAAAAGGATTTGCAGTTGCTACTGGAAGACAATAGAGAAGCCTTTCAAAGCTGGAGCAGGAAGATTACTCAAGATAAGGGGAGAATTATAAAGGAAAAAACAGAAAGGCTTAAAAAATTACAAGAAGATGAAGGGAGTCACAATATGATGGAGATAAAGAAAACGCAAGAGGAGATAGGGACCTGTCTTGAGATGGAGGACTTAAAATGGAGGCAAAGGGCCATGTTGGATTGGTATATTCATGGGGATCGCAATACCAAGTTCTTCCACTGTTGTGCAAACCAAAGGAGGAAAAAGAATATGATTTTGCAGATTTATGATGATTATAACATGAGGCAGACCAAACCTGAGAAGGTTGAAATGGTTTTTAACAACTATTTTCAGAACCTTTTCACATCAACAAACCCGAGCTCTGAAGATATTGAAGACAGCTTAAGGGAAGTGGTACCTTGTGTGACAGATGATATGAACATTTGTTTAACCAAAATCTTCACTAGAGGAGAGGTCGAGGTAGCTCTTAAACAAATGGCTCCATTAAAATCACCAGGCCCAGATGGATTTGGACCATGCTTTTATCAAAAGTATTGGCATGTAGTAGGTGATGAAGTGTGCAAAGCTGTTCTATCATGGCTCAATGGTAATGATCTGAACCCTTCTTTGAATTACACTTATCTTGCTCTCATTCCTAAGGTTAAAGAACCAAGAGTGGCTAGTGATTTTAGACCTATAAGCCTTTGTAATGTTGCCTACAAGATCATGTCAAAAGTCTTGGCAAATAGGTTGAAAAAATTTCTGAATGCTCTAATTTCACCCAACCAAAGTGCCTTTATACCTGGAAGGTTGATTTCTGATAATATAATGGTGGCCTATGAGGTGCTTCATTCAATGAAAGCTAGGAAAAAAGGTAAAGTAGGGAATATGGCTATCAAATTAGATATGTCTAAGGCTTACGATAGGATTGAATGGTGTTATTTAGAGGCTGTTATGGGGAAGCTGGGATTTTGTAGGAAATGGATTGATCTTATTATGAAATGTGTATAAACTGTGAGCTATTCTGTGTTAATCAATGGAAGCCCTGGATCAAGCTTCTTACCTTTGAGAGGTTTGAGACAAGGTGACCCTTTGTCACCATATCTCTTCATTCTATGTGCTGAGGGGCTTAGTGCACTGCTTAATCACTCAGATTCTAGGGGTTACACAATAGGAGTAACAGTAGCAAGAAGTGGAACTCGAATTAACCATTTACTTTTTGCTGATAATTGCATTTTGTTTGGAAGAGCAGTAGCAGGAGAGTGGATTAAAATCCAAGAATTATTACTAAAATATGAAAAAGCATCAGGGCAGTTCTTGAACAAGGAGAAAACAGCAATCTTTTCAGTTCTAATTCAAGGAATGAAGAAAAAAGGAAGATTTTGGAGCTAGGAGGCTCAGTCATGAAAGGTAGCTATGAAAAATACTTGGGTTTGCCTCCTGTTGTAGGGAAATCCAAGTACAATACATTTAGAGGTATCAAAGAAAGGGTGTGGAAGAAGATCAGCAATTGGAAGAACTCTTTTCTGTCCTCAGCAGGAAAGGAGATCTTGATCAAGGCAGTATTACAAGCAATTCCAACATATACTATGAGTGTTTTTAAACTTCCAAAAAACCTGTGTAAGGAATTAAATTCTCTTATGGCAAATTTTTGGTGGGGCAACCAGTCTAGTAGCAGAAGTATTCACTGGTGCAGCTGGGAAAAACTTGGAAAATCAAAAGGGAGGGGAGGCTTGGGTTTCAGAGACCTCGAGAGCTTCAATGTGGCTTTGTTGGCAAAACAAGGATGGAGGTTTTTACAGAATCCAAGGAGTATGGCAGCCAAGATTTTCAAGGAAAAATATTTTAGCTCAGTCTCTTTGTTTGAAGCTAAGTTGGGTTATAGACCCTCATTTATATGGAGGAGTGTATGGGGAGCTTTGAAGCTGTTAAAAGATGGTTTAAGGTGGAGAGTTGGGAATGGGAGTAGCATAAGGATTTGGGGGCAGAAATGGCTTCAAACACCCTCATCTTTTTGTGTGCAATCTCCTTGCTAGATTCTAAATGAGGAAGCAAAAGTCAGTGAATTGATCTCTGAAGGAAAATGGAATAAACAACTGATTGAAAGAATTTTCTCTCAAGAAGAAGTTGAACAGATCTGTAGCATCCCTATTAGTAGACTAAATACTGAAGATAAAATGGTTTGGGGAGGTACCAAAAAGGGACAATTTTCTGTTAGCAGTGCATATCAGATGGAAATGAACAAGAAAGAAGCTTTGAAGGGTGAAAGTTCAAAGGGCAGAGAAGGGGATACTCGATGGCAGGAAATATGGGGATTGAATATACCAGGGAAGGTAAAAAATTTTATGTGGAGAGCTATGAAGGAGTTATTAGCAACTAGAGTGAATCTGACTTTGAGGAAAATAACAGATAGCTCTTCATGCCCAATATGCAAAAATGAGGATGAATCAGTGATGCATGCAATATGGTACTGTCCAGCAGCAGCAGATGTTTGGTCCGAATCAGATATTGTCATACAGAAGTGGAGCTTGTACGAAACTGATTTATTAAAATTATGGGACAGTTTGGTGGAGAAGGTAAGCAAAGATGTGTTAGAGGAGACTGTTATGGTTATGAGAAACATCTGGTTAAGAAGAAATAAGTTCATCTTTGAGGGAGTTTTCAAAAGTCCAAGCCAAATCATTAAAGCAACCAGAGATGAATTGAGTGTTTTCCAACAGGCTCAACAGAATGCAAAACAGAATCCAATTCCAAGAGTAGAAAGAGGGGCTGTTTCATGGAGCAGACCAAGAGAGTCCTTTGTTAAAGCAAATTGGGATGCAGCAGTGTCGAAAAAAGATAGAAAGGTGGGGATCGGGGTAGTTATTAGAGATGAGGAAGGGGAGATCTTGGTTGCTGCAAGAGAACAGATTACTTATTTGACAGACTCTGCAACAGCTGAATGTCTTGCATTATGGAAAGCTATGGAAGTGTGTAGAGAGCTCAACTTCAACAGAGTTTTATTCGAGGGTGATGCTCAAGTTATAGTGAATGCTGTTAACAAAGGGGATGAAGACTACTCCTCTTATGGGGGTGTAATTGAAGATGCCAAGAAGATGTTAAATGCTATAGAGAACTGGAGTGTTATTTTTGTTTATAGGGAAGCAAATATGGCAGCTCATGTGCTAGCTAAAGAAGCTTTATCATTACATACAGATATAGTTTGGATTGAAGAGACTCCTAATTGCATTAGGAGTATTATCTGTAAGGAAAAATCATGTAATGAGTTTATAGTTCAATGAATGAATACAGAGGTGTAATTTCAAAAAAAAAGTTTTATCTATTGCTGAAGATGAATTTAGTACCTTTTTTTTCCTCTCTATTGCTTCATAAGAGTGCAAAGCTCAGGATGTGACTGAGATTATGATTGTAATGTTCTAAAGGTACCAAAGGAGGTCCCATGGATTTCTCATGAATTTTTTAATATATCCAAAACGTTTAAGCAAAGTTAAACCTGGTTGATCATTGCAAAAGCAACCATTGAACAACATTTTTCTTTCTTTAGACTGAACAATAAATCATGGTCAGACAAAGTAAAGGGCAACAACCAACAACTAGCAAGCATCAAAATCTAATCTAGAGTCTCCAACCATTACATTTACTTACCAATCACATAAATATCATGTTTTGGCATACAATGGCAAACACGGGGCTAGAACATAAAACCCATGCCAAGAAAGAGTATTACAAGAAGCTAAAAATTGCAAATTACATTACAACCAACTACTCCACAATAACAATTAAATGAAAACAACACAGATTCTGAAATGGCCTCAGCTTCTCCATTGAAGGACCTCTTTTCATCACATTGTATCTTCATCTCCTGCACCATAAAACAAAACAAGGGACGGTGAGCATTGCTTAAATAACTTAAACGAAGAAAGTTCACCAATTGTCTTGTTTTAAAAAGTGAGGACTTTCAATAGCTTTCAAATTATGTTTTTCAAATACTTCCTATTGGGTTTATATACGTCGAACTCATTAAAAAAGGATTATATGCTTTTGTTGTGGTTAAATCATTTACATGTATTGCATGAACGGAAGTCAGCCTCTGATAAATCAAAGCTTTGATGATGGGCAAGAACAAATAATCTCAAGCTGTTTGGTTCAGTATTTCCGTCAAACACATGGAAATTAAAATTATGATGAATTATGAAGGTTCAAGCCTTGTCCAAAAAACAAACAAAGGTTCAGGCCTTAAAACTTACGTGTTGATGCTATGGAAATTAAAACAAAGTTTCAGGCCTTATCAAGAAAAAAATCAAGCAGTGAAGAAAAAAATCAACCAGTTAAATTGAATATTCTTTTAATATGATTTTGTAGGACACTGAAGATGAGTATTAATAGTGAAGAACTTGAGATAATATCTATGTGTGATGGATTTGTAGAAGATTGAAGGTTCACTTACTGACAACGAAATGGTAGAAGATCAAAATGATTCAAACTTACTATGGAATTCAATGACTTTTCTTTAGTCCTCACACTGTGGCAATTCGGCAAACACCTTTCCTTCAAATATTCAAAACCTTCTGTTTTGCATCCAAGCTGGAAAACCAAAATTCAGCAATTGTCACAAACTAGTATTGAAAAAAAAAAAGTGAAGAAAAGAATGTAAGACGTCTTTGAAAAAATTAATTAACCATAAAAAACAAAAAAGATGTGAGTATTCCACAATCCTACTAAAATAGTGAAAGACGTTTATTTGTCTCGTTGTATGACCTTGGAATTCAGACTTTTTTTTTTTTATCTTGGAATTCAGACTTGGGTTTCTATTTTCACATTTTGAGGCCTAGAGTATTTTGGGGTTAAGGATGAACTCTTAAGTCTTAACCCAGAGATAACCTGAAACCCCCAAATATTGCATCCCAAATTTCATTAAACCTGAAACAGAGTGGGTGAAAACCTGAAAAATTTCATCCCCAAGTACTGATGTCAATTCCAATATGAGTGATAAATGAAGCCAATTTGCCTTGCGCATTTCCAGCCATAGTTCTGTTACACTTAGAATTTACAAATGATGGAACTTAGCAATCCATTAGTGTACAATTCAATCTAGTAAACAAGCTACTACAGTTTCATTCGATGTAAAAGTCATAATATGGTGGAATAAACAAGTTCCAGGCTCAACAGTTTGTTACAAACAGAGTTACCTGAAAACTTTAGCTGACAACACACACAAAGTACAGAATTATAGAAATATTACATTGTCTAGTACTAGAAGCTACCCTCCTGGACAAAAAACACTCAGTCTCTAAGAGGGAAACCAAACCTTACATTTTCTTAACCTTAAAGCCTTAGATATGTTTACTTAAGACATAGAACATAGTCCACACGATTATTGAGTTGAGTTTCCGATATGCCTGCCTCTGTTTCTAGCCAACCATTGAGCCTTTATAGACGCAGATGCAGATTAACAATTATCCTTACCTCGCGAGATGCAGATTAGATGCAAGGACGTGTGCTAGTTTCCCAAATGTCTGTGTTTGCCCTAAAATTACAGAGAAATGAAGAGACGTGTTTGCCCTAGAATCACAGACAAAAAAATAGATGGAGTGAAGAGGGAGAGAGGAGCACGGATTTTTCCCTAGAATCACAGAGAGATGACTAACCCGGCGAGGGAGGAACACGCAGGTCTCTGATGAGTTGCGTAGCAACTGTCTCTGATGGAGGAACAAACGGACTGGAAGCTTCGCACGCTTGGGGACTGAGGGCTTCGGTCGGGCTTGAGGTTGAAGAAGAAGCTGTGCTTTGCGTCGGGGGGGTGGGGATCTGAGGGCTTTTGGGCGAGAGGATGGGCGACGGGGCTTAAAGAAGAATTTCAAATGGTTGATGCCAAACAGTGGATGATGTCAAGAGTTTTTCTGAGAGTTTTATCAACAGTAATAAGTAGTTTGTGAATCTATTATAGTTAAAATAAAATATTTATTAGATTTTGAAAATTAAGAGAGAAAATATTGAATAAAAATTATTATAAAATTATAATATTATTATAATATTATTTTTTAAAGTTATTTTTGTTTTAAGGTTTGAAAATATTGAATGGTTTTTTGTTTGGAAGTTTGGAATTTTAGAAAAGTTATAATGATTAATTTGAAAAAATTGTAATGAATAGTTGGAAAGTCTTTGTATTTGAGTGATGTTTGAATAAGAAATTCAGTGGGATGAGATAAGATGGGATGAAATTATTTCTAAACATCCCTGGAGAGGACATCCCGGCCGGTTAGCCCCCAAGGTGGGCCTGGGCCCTTATGACAAAAGTTTGCGTCATTACCAAGAAGCCCAGTTCAATACCAATAGAATTCAACCCATAGTCAATACTGACTGGATAACTATCCAACGGTGACAAATGATAGAAACGGCTATCATTCAAATTTAATAAGAGATGAACCTTCATCTCCAAGTTTGAATTTGAATAAAGGATAACCATTATCAGATAAGAGAACAAAAATAACTCATGGAGCTCTATATAAGGGAAGAACCCAGGTATGTAAGGGGATCGATTTATTGTTATTGTTATTGTTATTATTATCTTCAAGTCACTGATTTAGGCATTGGAGGCGTTACCTCGAACACCCAAAGCTCTCTACTCTTTGGTTGCAGGTGATCGTGAGATGGTGGCGATGAAACACGTTCACAATAGTTGGCGCCGTCTGTGGGATTTCCTAAGTCTCACACTTAACGTGTTTTTCACATGTCTATCACCACGACGTACGTAGCTTGATGGATAAATATGAGGAGATGGCCAAAAAGATAGGAACGTCCGCTTCAGTCGATCAGTTGCTGTCCAGCACAAATCTACCATTCTCTATGGAAATTATGACAATGCCTCTACCCGCAAAGTTTAAAGTCCCGTTAATAGACCTGTATGATGGCTCAAAAGATCCCGTGAAGCACCTTGAGACTTTCAAAGCCCATATGACGCTTCACAGATTCCCTAGGGAAATTGCGTGCAGAACTTTCCCTTTGACTCTAAAGGGGTCAGCAAGAGAATGGTTTGGTGCACTACAACCAAATTCAATAGAAGGTTTTGAAGAACCGGACCAGCAGTTCTTAACCTATTTCATGGCGAGTAGAAGGCGCAGGAGGCCTGCCGCATACTTATTAACTGTCAAACAGCGAGAGGATGAAAGTTTGAAAGCGTATTTGACACGCTTCAATAAAGAGAAGATGACAGTCGATGATCAAGACGAAAAAATCATGCTAGCAGCGTTGCTGGGAGGTATTTGGCCAAGCAGTCCTTTTATGGCCGAGCTAGCCAGAAAAATCCCTTCCACTTTACGAGAGTTCATGGACAAGACCGATGATTTTGTTAATACTGAAGACACCCTGATCGCCTTGACCACCCAACCAAAAAGAATGAGTGAACGGGAACTGAAATGAGGACAGAGGAAAGGCCGAGATGGGGGCCAAAAAGCGAAAAGAGACCAATAGAAGTTAAGGCGGGATAGTAATTTAAAAAGGCATAATGGTGGTTATATGCACAACTCCAACCAAACAAAGGAAGAAGAAGCACAATCAACGATAACGAGCGACAGACCGAGAAGTACTGCACTTATCACAAAATAAGAGGACACAGAACCGAGAATTGCTACAACTTGAAATGGAAAGTAGAAGATATGAGGGGCAATGACGAGTTGGAAGGCTTGATCGCCCAGAACATCACCCCCCACAGAATATGAACGAACGAAAAAGTGAGCACAAAAAATGAAAAAGTAAAAGCCTTAGGCGATGAGAATCACCAAGAAGGGCGAGGAGGTCAAATGAACCTCGTGACCGAAGAACGAGAGTGGATGAAAACTGCAGAAACCCACCTTTGGGCAAGATACACATGATCGCCGGTAGATATGCAGAGGTGGCCGAACTTCCTCAGGAAGAAAGGTCTATGCAAGATGGGCAAGATATGAAGAAGTTTATAATGTAGAGAGACCCATCAAACAGCCCCAAGTACAGGTGTTCTCCACAATATCTTTTGGCGACGAGGATTGCCGAGAGGTTGTATATCCCCATGATGACGCTTTGGTGGTAACAATGTTGATATTAATTGACAATGGAAGTTCGGCGGATATCCTATTATGTGATGCTTTCAACAAAATGGGAATCGGCTAAAATCAGTTGAAACCAATACCAACTACGTTGAAAGGGTTTACTGGAGATGCGGTACAACCAATGGGGTCCATTACATTGCCAATACATGTAGGCACAGACCCTTATGTCGCCACGGCGATGACTAAGTTTTTAGCAGTGAGAACTCAGTCAGCATATAATGTGATCATTGGGCAACCCACGTTGAATGCTTTAAAGGCTATCACCTCAACTTATCATCTAAAGATGAAATTCCTAACGAGAGCTGGAATAGGCAAAGTGCGCGACGAGTAGGTCTTAGCCAAAAAATGTTATGTGCAGGAACTCAAACAGGGGCAAGGAGAGGTCAGTATCGTGGATACTAAAGAACACGCGGTCCTCCAGCTAAGGCCCCAAGTAATGATGAAGGAGCTAGAGCCTAGAGATGAAGATACTCTAAAACATGGGGTGGCAGATGAGCCCCTGGAGTTAGTCACTCTTGAGCAGAATAATCCCGAGAGCCATGTGAAGATCAGGACTAAATTGGCACAGGAAGAGAGACAACAACCAATAGATTTCCTCCTAGACCATAAAGACGTATTCCCATGGAGTCATAAAGATATGTCCAGGATAGGCGAGGGGGTCATCAAACACAAGTTGAACGTAGAAAAACTTTAGCACTGAGAAGTACGAAACAATCGCAGAAGAGGTAGACCGGTTATTAGCAACTGGATTCATCAAAGAAGCACAGTATACAGAGTGGTTGTCCAACATGGTATTGGTGAAGAAGTCTAACGGGAAGTGGCGAATGTGCATATATTTCACCGACCTCAACAAGTCTTGCCCAAAAGACAGTTTTCCATTACCGCGGATAGATATGATAGTAGACGCAACAACAGTGCACAAAATGTTAAGTTTTATGGATGCCTATTCAGGATACAACCAAATCAGGATGAAGGAGATTGATCAAGAGAAAACTGTTTTTATAACTGACCTAGGATTATACTGCTATAAGGTGATGCCTTTTGGCTTAAAGAATGCTGAAGCAACTTACCAGAGGTTGGTAAATAAAATGTTTAAAGATTAGATCGGAAGAAACATAGAAGTGTATGTCAACGATCTACTAGTGAAAAGCATGGAGTTTGACCAACACATGGAAGACCTTAGGGAGGCTTTTCAGGTTTTATGTCGGTACCAAATGAAGCTCAGCCCAACGAAGTGTGCATTCGGAGTGCAATCGGGAGAATTCCTCAGTTTTATGGTGTCAAAAAGAGGAATCAAAGCAAATCCGAAGAAACTCAGAGCAATAATAGAGATGAAGTCGCCCACAAACTTGAACGAGGTATAGAAGCTGGCAGGCAACATCGCAGCTCTTAACAGGTTTGTATCCTGATCAACAGATAAATGTCTTCCTTTCTTTTAGATGCTTAAGAAAGCACGAGATTGGGATGTCAAGTGTGAGGAAACATTTACCCAGTTAAAGGAATATTTGGTTAAGCCACCATTGCTCAGCCACACCAAGCCAGGAGAGCCATTATCGTTGTACCTAGCAGTGACTCCGGATGCAGTGTTAGCTCCATTGGTGCGAGAGGAGGGGAATAAGCAAAAGCTGATGTATTACATAAGCAAGGCCCTGAGAGGAGCCGAGGCCAGATATCCAAAGGTTGAGTTAATTGCCTTCGACGTGGTAGTAGCAGCAAGGCGATTACGGCCTTATTTCCAACCGCAACCGATAAAAGTGATCACCTCATCGCCTCTACAGAAAGTGTTGCAGAAACTAGACACCTCAGGACGACTGGTCAAATGATCAATTGAACGGAGTGAGTATGACATCAGTTTCATACCAAAAAGCGCCGTGAAGGGACAGATATTGGCTGATTTTGTAGCAAAATTTTCAAATTTCAAAAAAGAAGTCCATAAACAACCTGAGAAGAATCCATGGCAAGTATATGTGGATGGATCAGCCTGCCGAGCAGGGAGAGGAGTTGGTGTGTACATGGTAATGAGTGAGGGGGAAGAGTTGTACCATGCAGTATGATTGGAGTTCAAAGTAACAAACAACGAAGCTAAATATGAAGCAGGACTCGCTGGGGTGGCAATAACGAGGGTATTAGGAGGCAAGGAAGTCGAGATGAAAGCCGATTCATAGGTAATAGTTGGGCAAATCACCGGGGAGTATTTGGCGAGGGGATCCAAGCTAATAAAATACCTTCACCAAGTCCAAGAGCAGTGCAAAGGCCTCAAATACTTTCGAATCGAGAAGATACCTCGAGGAGACAACTTCAAAGCTGACCGATTGGCACGCATGGCCTTAGCAAAGTAAGAAGAAGCACTGCCATGGAAAGTTGAGTTACAAACAATGGCTAGTCCAGCAGTAGGAGAGGAAAGTTTGCAGATTGGAGAAAGTACGCCAAGATGAGCTGATGATATAAAAAAGTATTTGGAAATGGGTGATCTTCCCCCATCTCGGGAAGAGGCGAGAAAGTTAAAAAGAAGGGCGACCAAGTTTACTATAATTGACGGAGTGCTTTACAGGCTGGGTTTTTCAAACCCATTATTACGATGTATAACAAATGAGAAAGCAGAGTACGTGATGAAAGAAATACACAAGGGGATTTCAGGGACTCATTCAGGAGGACGATCACTCGCTGCAAAGATTGTAAGGGCAAGGTACTATTGGCCAAATAATACAAAGATGCGAAAGAGTTCGCAAAAAAGTGTGTCCATAGCCAATTTCATGCACCAATCCCAGGTGCACCTCCTAAAGAGCTACGGTCCATAACGTCCCCATGGTCGTTCGCCTACTGGGGAATAGACTTTGTAGGTCCTATGCCCCCTAGCAAAGGAGGAACCAAGTTCATCATCGTAGCCGTCAATTACTTTACAAAGTGGGCAGAGGCTGAGGCTGGCTACCATAACCACCCAAAGTGTGACAAAGTTCATGTGGAAGGCAGCAGTGTGCAGGTTCGAGATACCTCAGTGTATCATTTCTAATAATAGAAGACAGTTCGATTCTAAACACTAAAACCATCGTAGGAATATTAAAAAAGAAGATGGGCGACAGAAATGGAGTGTGGGCCAACGAACTCCCAGAAACCTTATGGGCTTACAAAATTACACCAACATCTTTTGCCCTAGCTTACGGAAGCGAGGCCATGATCCCTGTAGAAGTGGGGTTACCAAGCCACAGAAGAGAAAACTTTGACCCAAAAACAAACGTGGCGAGATTGGAAGAAAACTTAAATTTGCTGGAGGAAATAAGGACGGATGCAGAAGCCAGAGTTGCAGCCTCTACAAAGAAGGCATAGCAGTATTTCAACAAAAAAGTGAGACCCAGATCTTTCAAAATCGGTGATTTAGTGCTAAAAGGGACCGGCGTCACCACAGAAGAAGGAAAGTTAAGCCCTCGATGGGAAGGCCCTTATGTCGTAACTGCATGCCACAAGCCGAGAACTTATCACCTCAAAGACGTTGTGGGGCGTGCACTGCCCCATCCATGGAACGCAGAGCACCTACGACAATATTACGCCTAAGGGAAAGATATGTAAAACTTATGATTCATCAATTTAGTTATTTATTTCCAATAATAAATGGCGACATTCTGAAAATTCATGTTTCATTGATTTACTTATTAATTCATGTGACAACCCAAAACAAGGATTCCCCTACAAATGGTAACGTGGTCGAAAAACTCTCCCATGAGCCTAATACTTAAAGGTTAAAGCGGTCGAGGGAACATCCCATTAACACCTTCTCGCCAACAGGCGACGTGGTCGAGGAACTCTCCCACAAACCTAATAATTAAAGGTTAAAGCGGTCGAGATAATCTCCCGTTAGCACCTTCTCGCCAACAGGCGACATGGTCGAGGAACTCTCTCACGAACCTAATACTTAAAGGTTAAAGTGGTCGAGAGAATCTCTCGTTAAAACTTTCTCGCCAACAGGCGACATGGTCGAAGACCTCTCCCACAAACCTAATACTTAAAGGTTAAAGTGGTCGAGGGAATCTCTCGTTAACACCTTCTTGCTAATAGGCGACGTGGTCGAGCAACTCTCCCACGAACCTAATACTTAAAGGTTAAAGTGGTCGAGGGAATCTCCCGTTAACACCTTCTCGCCAATAGGCATTGTGGTCGATGAACTCTCCTACAAACCTAATACTAGTAAGGTTAAAATGGTCGAGGGATCTCCCGTTAACACCTTCTCTCCCAAAAAAGTCACGTGGTCAAGGAACTCTCCCACCAGCCTAATACTTAAAGTTAAAGCAGTCAAGGGAATCTTCCGTTAACGCCTTCTCGCCAAAAGGCGACGTGGTCGAGGAACTCTCCCACTAGCCTAATCCTTAAAAGGTTAAAACGGTCGAGAGAATCTCCCGTTAACACCTTTTCGCCAAAGGTGACATGGTCGAGGAACTCTTCCACTAGCCTAATCCTCAAAATGTTAAAATGGTCTAGGGAATCTTCCGTTAACATCTTCTAGTCAAAAGGCAACGTAATGCTCAAGATTGTGAACGGCATAAGCCCAATACCTAAGATATGTATAACATACATTGATGTCGTGATGCAGGTCACCAAGAAACAGCAATAAATACTTTACATCCAACAAACAAAGTTCAAGCGTCTCAAAACAGCTTACAAGATTCAATAGCCTCAAAACGGCTTACAAAGTTCTGTTATGTACACAGCTTCAAAAACAAAATCAAAACAAATCCTGATGGGGATGTGAAAACTTCAAAACTGAACAAATGTGAGGATGGGCAAGGGAAAGCGTCAGGCATCTCGGCTCGGCCGAGAGAGTCACAGAAATGAAGGGCAACTTCACTAGCCTGAATAGACTTCCACTCCAGAGTATGAAGATTCGTTGTGGGTTCCCGAAGAAAAAGCTCACGAAGCTATTTTACACCCAACTTAAAACCTATACCTCAGGCTCGTAATCGAACCTTGGGGGTGGCAACCAACTGAGAGAGAACCTTATTAAGGTCGTTTTGAGAACTCTCCAAGGCAGGGTCCAACTCGGCCAATTTTCACTCCAAGATAGTAATATTTTTTCCGGCAGACTTAACAACTTCATCCAACTGAAGGTACTGACGATCGCTGTTTTTGAGAAGGCCCTTTAGCTAGGCCAAGTTTTTCTCAGCTTCAGTTTTCATCCCTTTGGCTACCCCCAATTTTATGAGTAGCTTCCGTTGTTCGTCTCAGAGAGAGGTCAGGCAAGAAGCATAGTCTGATTTGGACTTGGTTAATTCTTCAATCTCTACCTTTGCACGATCAAAGTTGGTGGCCAAGCCATCCCGCTCTTTCAAGGCAAGCTCCACCCGAGTAGCTAAGTTGTCTCTTCTTGCACAACTCCCTCTGTTTGATTTAGGCGAGTGGCAAGGTCATCTTGCTCCTTCACGATTGCTACTACCTTTTGACGATAGTGGTCAACATCCGTGGCAGAAATCGCCAACTCCTCCTGGAGTGAAGCAACTTGGGTATGAAGGGTAGCCAATTGGAACGAGCCTCAAGCTGGGCCAACTCGTTAGCCAATTGGTTCTTCTCATCCTCCAAGTGTAGCCTATCATCCGCCAAGTCAGCGGCAAGGTGATCAACTCCCTAAAATAAATAAATAAATAAAAATGAATGCATTTAAAGATATGTTCTTTAGAACTAATAATCAAAGCACTAAGTAAAAGGAAAACAAGTACGAAGGGAGTATCGACGCAAAGACACTACGAAGCTGTTGTACAAAAGCATTGATGATAACCTCTGCTCGGCGAGTATGCAGGGATGCCGGGGAAATTAACGGATGAGAACTTGAGGAACTTCTCGGCCTGACGGCTGGCGAGGAGTCAGTAGCAAAATCCTCATGAGGAAAAGCAACTTCAGTCAGAACAAACGAAGGAGCACTGACAGGTGGATCAACAGGAGGACCCGAGCAGTTTTCCGCTTCATCCCCCGCCCCAGCTTCATCCTAGCGGGGCACAACCTGATCAATCCCAAGATTCTCCTCAGGAGCTATCAAAGATGGCTCGCCACTTCCTCGAAGAGAAACACTGAATGGTGGAGAAGGAATCGAAACCCTACTACCACTGACAAGGGATAGGGCTGGAAACACGAAGGGCAATTTAGAAGTAACCCCACCTGAAGTTGTCGAGGCAAGCTGGGAACTAGACACTACAACTAACTCTTCAACACTCCCCTCCTCGCCCTGTTCCAACTGGGGAAGTTCCGAAGGAACATCAGAGGGTATAGAAACGACTAGCGGGGGCAAAATCAGTAAAGGCATAGAAGCCTCAAAGGGCGGGAAGCTCGCAGAAGTAGAATGAGGTGTTGTAAGGAGGTCGAGATTCAAAATAAGAATATCCTCTTCCACTAGAGTATTGTCACCTTGCTGCTGGAAATCTTCAGCTGGAGCCGTCGAGGGCCAAGCAGCAGCTTCGGCGGCCGCCTCCGCGGCGATTATGTCTTCGAGATCTTCTTCGGCCAAGGACATGAAGTCATTCAGAGAAAGAGTTGGTGGATCCACAAAGATGGCCATAGCACTCGTTTCCTCCAGAGAAATGGCCAACTTGGTGCTTCCACCTGCCTGGGAGGTGTTTTTACTCGGCAACTCTCGAGAAGAACTCAACTTAACATTACCAACGGTTGGAAGAGTTGCCCCACTCTGTTTTTCTCGAGGAGGTACTAATTTTAAACCTCCACTCGGCGCAGAGGGAAGTAAAGAACCAATTTTGGATGAAATAGACTCATTTGAGCTAGGCGAGATACGAGCCTTCTTAACATTTCTTTGTTTCTTCTTCCTCATATCGCTCGTCAGTGAAGGGGCACCCAAAAACTAAAGTCCTAATACGTGGGTCCGACTAAGGACCATCAGGAACTTCTCAATATTGCTGGAGGTTAAAAGCACATCCGAGAAGCATAAGTTAGGATGAGCCTGAGCCCAGGACACCACCAACCTAACACAGGCCTCCTCACGTGGGGAAAAAATTACTTCGAAGTCATCCCCATTGGGAATAGGAGACCAACATGCTCTAATATTCTCGATTAAGAGCCTCATCGGCAGGAAATTCCCAACCAGAGCCAATAATAAGGAAACATTTGTTAGTCCAATCCTTCACATGAGAATATTTACACTCTAAATCAACCAATGCCTGATGGGCTCTAAAACTGCAAAGATTCCCCACCAAACGCCTAAACCCATGAAGAAACAAAGACTCACGGGCTATTAGGTTTGGGTATTCATCGCCCACAGGTTCCAATACCCGTCACCACAAAAGGCAGCAGGCCATCAAAATTCTCCAAGCATTAGGCACCAACTGAGCCGAAGCAAGCCCTAAGACGTCTAGCACGTCGGGGGCGCACGAAGGGCAATCAAAGC
The DNA here is from genome assembly GCA_961763995.1 of Juglans cinerea. Classification (NCBI taxonomy): domain Eukaryota; kingdom Viridiplantae; phylum Streptophyta; class Magnoliopsida; order Fagales; family Juglandaceae; genus Juglans; species Juglans cinerea. The sequence continues at coordinate 48,234,109 of CAUIVZ010000001.1, read as the reverse complement.
CCTATAGTAAACATAGTAAAGTAGAGGGCAACATAAACGTCCATACCTTTGGCGTAGATAGCTTTCTGGTTTGGAGTAGGAACCCTCATTTTGACAGAATCGGGAATGTTGAAGTTATTTTGGGCATTCTCTAGTTCGCGCGAAGTTATGGTTGAAGACCAGCGAAAACCCACAAAAATGGACGTCGGAGGAGCAACGGCAACTCGGGGAGAGGAGTCACGGGGTAGTCTGGAGCAGGGACCACTGCCTTACCCTTGGAAGAAGAGGAAGCCATGGAGGAGTCAAAGAAAATCGTGAAAGAAGAAGAAGACAAAAACTCAGAAAGATAGGCAAGAAACGTGAAGGAAGCATAAGACAAAAAGAAGAGAGAAAATGGGCATTAAATAACAGTTGAAATGACGGTTGACGTGTCCGAGGAGGGAAACGAAACGGTGCACTGATACGCCTCGAAAAGGGAAACGACACCTAGATTCAAGTCCCATCACGCCATGCGTAATGAGACTTCGAGCGGTAACTGGAGAGGACATCCCGATCGGTTAGCCCCAAGGTGGGCCTGGGCCCTTATGACCAAAGCCTGCGTCATTACTGAGAAGTCCAGCTCAATACCAAGAGAATCCAGTTCATAGCCAATACCGACTAGATAACTATCCAACAGTGGCAAAGGATAGAAACAGCTATCATTCAAATTCAATATTGATTGGACAACTATCCACTTGAAACTTGCAAATTAGTTGGTCAGAAGTTCTAACTCGGAACAATTGCATACTTGTATTACTTCTAGGTTTGGCATTGTGCGAATGGAGTTCCCAAAAGATATTTTGGTCTCGTTTTGTTATTTAGTTCAGATGAGTTAAGATGAGATGTTTTGTTAAAAGTTGAATAAAATATTATTATAATATTATTTTTATTTTGAGATTTGAAAAAGTTAAATTATTTATTATATTTTTGTGTGAGAGTTTGAAAAAGTTGTAATAATTATATGAGATGAGATGAGATAAGATGAGATGATTTGGTTTTGTGTAACCAAACCAGCCTAAAAAATAGAAGCTCATTTCTATTATTTTTAGAAGAGGTTTGTATAGTAAATTAAGTTGAGATGAGATAAAATAAGAATTAAAAGTTTAATAAAATATTATTATAATATTATTTTTATTTTAAATATTAGAAAAAGTTGAATAATTTATTATATTTTATTTTAAAATTTAAAAAAATTATAATAATTAAATAAAATAATATTAAGTGAAATAAGATAAAGTAGCTCCAAATTGGGTTTGCTGCACATCCTTCTATCCGAAAATTGATGTCAGAGCCTCAAATCACAGGAGATTTAAACAAGTAAATTGGCAACAGTCATCTCATCTAATTATAAAAAAAATAATAAATTTTTAAATTTTATAATAATAATAATTTTAAAAAATAATATTTTAATAATATTTTATTTTATTTTTAACTTTTATCTCAATTTATTTTAATTTATTATCCAAAACTTTTAAGTTACCATCCAAACCTCCTTAATGATCAGCATCTTCATGGTACATTTCTTAAATGGAGGGAAAGAGTGGGCATGAAGAGAAGGTGAGAGAGCCAAGCATGGTGACGGCGAGAGCGAAGGTATATATGGATGGCGAGCGAGTGAATAAGGGAGGAAAGAAATGTGGAGAAAAAACGGGTATTTTGAGCACTGGCATCCGTCTCTTCAAAATGAAGCAATTTTTAAATTTTGAATAGTTTTGTAGTTAAAAACATTCTGTTGGATTCAGTAAACAATCAAAGCTTCAATTTTGAGCTACATAAATAATCAAAACTTCAATTTTGAGCTACATTGTATTTACTTTCATCTCTATATTCGAAGATATACTGTTCATGATTTATTCTCATTATTTTATTACAAAATCACTTCCTCCTACTTTCAAATTAATGCCACCATGATTTAAGTATTAATTAGGATTAATTAGGTCGAAGAAACAAATTAGTTGGAAAATAATAATTTAAATATCAATTAAATTATTAATTAACATATGATTAGTGTAATTGTAAAATATGAAAAAATAAATTAAAAATATTATTATTAAAAAATAATATTATATTATTATTTTGACTAATCTAATGACTAGTCTAATATAGGGTTATGGTTAGGGAGATTTTGGATTTATGAAAAACATGGACTTTTTATCAAATTTTAGAGATGACTTTGATGAAACCAATATCAATGCTCAAAAAGAAGATAAGGGGATGGGTTAGACCATTTGGATACACAATTGGTCTATCTCATCTCAACATTTAAATACTATTTAAATATAAATATTTTTCAATTTATATTTTATATTTTTTTATCTAATTATTATAATTTTTTAAATTTTCGTATAAAACATAAAAAATAATTCAAGTATTTCAAATATCAAAACAAAAACAATATTAAAAAATTATATCTTAACAATATTTTAACTTTTTATATTTTTATTCAATTTTTTTCTCTTATTTTCTAAAATTTAATAAAAAAATTAATTCAAAATTTTTCATTATTATTCACAAATTATTTTATTATTATTTATAAAAACAATTTACCTTATGGCATCACTAACGAGATATTACTGATTTCACAATAAAAATTTTCATATTTTGAAGGTGGCAGTGACAGACGTTAATACGACGAAAATATGTGGAATTTTTTTTGTACAATTCTTTCATGGTCGCTCTAAAAATAAATAGAAATATTTTAACCATAAAAAAATTATATAAAAGTAAATTTATAAATTGAAATGTTTTGATGTAATATATCAAATTGTAAAATTACTTTTAATATAAAATAGATCTAACGCATCAAATAAAGTCATATTAATTTATGAGTTTATTTTTATATAATCTTTTTATATTTATAACAATTCTCAAAAATAAATAAAGTGAAAGCAGGAAACAATTTCTCCAATGGTGCGCTTCTCCGATGCCATGCCATTTTGTAACCCATTTTTTCCTTTTCGTATAACTATTTTAGCAATAAAAGATCTATTTTAGAAATTTTAACTTTTTACACGCTCATCACATTAGTTAATGTGAATTGGATTCCTACAATTTAAATATTATAATTTTTTTTTAATTTTTATATAAAATATAATAAATATTTTAACTTTCTAAAATTTTAAAATAATAATAATATTAAAATTAATATTTTAATAATTTTTAATTTAAATTTTAACTTTCATCTCAACATATATCAACTCATCTCAACTCTAAATTCAAACCAACAACTTTTACGGAGAGGTGCTCTCGATTCGAAGATGAGTTGAAATGAGTTGAAATGAGTTGTAAATAGTAGTGAGATGGGTTGTGAATAGTAGTGAGATTTGTGAGTTAAAATTGATGAACAGTAATAAATAATAGTAAGATGACTTGAGATGAATTGAAATGACTTGTGAATACAAACCGGCCTAAGAGATGAGATGGTTCAACCTTCCCACTCTGTACGGAGAGGTGCTCTCGATATCAGAAGCGTACTGATGGCTGCTTTTCCAGCGAAAATGTATGAAAAATATTATGCCTACAGAATATGTTTATCGAAATTTAAAAAAAAATTAAAATTTTTTTATTTAATAATTAAAGAAGTATTTTTAAATAAATACCTGATCTTTTTTATTTTAAAAAAATATTTAAATAGTTTAAAAAAATAGTGAAAGAAAAAATAAAATAAATAAATAAAAATTTTATAGTATTCGGTAAAGGATTTCGGTAAAAAAAGACATGTCTACCGAACATGTCTGCCATTCGACTGTTGCCTCTGTAGGCAATTTCAGAAGACCCTTTGCGGCATCTAGCTTCCACCGTCTGAAAATTTTTCCGCTTCCAACAATTTTTTCTTCTCTCGTGAGCCATCTTGATTATTTTTCTGATTATTTTTCAAGATGCGTGTTGTGATGGATTATTTATTTTTCTAATTCTATATGCAAATTTATTGGGTGTAATTATTGCTCGATATAATTTTTATAATAATAAAAACCAATAAAATAAACTAATTTTATAAATATTTCATAATTATTTAAGAATATTATAAATAAAGTATTTCCATTTTATAATATTATTATGAATTATATTGTAAAAACAAAATGGTCATTTTCCATTACAAAATTATCCATTACAAAATTATTAATACTTATTAAACAAAATCATTACAAATATTATACAATCATATGTGGGACCCACATTTATCTCATTTCCAACAACTTAAAACCATCTAATCTCATTTTCAATCCAAATACACAAAAATTTTAAAAATCATCTCAAACTCATATCATCTCTGAATCCAAACGAGCAAATTCTGCACTATTGATATCATTGGCATTGCCAACAAGTGTTGTTGGGACAAAATGAATAATTTCAAAATTATCTTCAGTCCATTTTATTTTTCTTGTTTTTTTAAATGATTAAACATGTTACACTAGTGAATTTTTGTATTTAAAATAAATAAAAAAAACACGAAAAATTAATTTGAACTAACGGTAACTATGAGGTGGCTAACGAGGGGCTAAGTAGCAGCACCTGGAGAAAATTGATCAAATACTTTATAGTAAGATGCTTTTTTATTTTAGAGAAAATATGTTAGCTATTTTTATTATAAAGTAAATCGAACGTATCATATAAAATCATGTTAATTTATAGATTTATTTTTATATAATTTTTTTGTAACTGTAGTACTACTCTTGATTTTATATGACAACAACTTTACAAGTTGCCTAGTGAAATGGAAAATGACTGGAAGATTAAGGTCTCGTTTGGACACTTAGAATATCTATCAATAGTAATAAAATTATTTGTGAATGGTAGTGAAATTCTTTGAATAAAAATATTTTATTGGATTTCGATAAATGAGAGAGAAAATAGTGAATAAAAATATTATAATGTTTAAATATTATTTGAATATAACTTTTGTTTAGAAATTTGAAAAAAAAATATTTTTGACCTTTTTTTAAGTTTGGTAAAGTTGTAATAATTAGGAAGTAATTATTAGATGAAAAAGCTAAAAATTAAAATTAAAAAATATTTTTTATTTGAGTGATGTTTAAAAAAATATCTAAGAAAATTTGAAAATCTACGGGTCCCAAGTATGGATTAAAGCCAAGCACTGGTAGTGAACTAGGCATAGTTAAATTTTGGCTAAACTTTAGCTAGTTTGCTTAAAAATATCTACATCAAACTTGCTAAATCTACAATAAATTTGTTCATCTTCTTGGCTGGCCAAATTATTTTTTGGCCTTAAAATAATATTTCAGCTTTGTGGGAGAAACGAACTCAGTAACTCATGAGTTTTGCTATTCCAAAATAAAGGAAAGTCGTATATGGTATGTGTTTAGCTATTCTAGAGTTTAGAATTTCAGTTTCCCAGTAAAAAAATAAAAGAATCTAAAATATCTTCTCCACATTTGCAAAATTCTCAAATCTTCAAAATGACCGTTAATTATATCAGTTGGAATAATATGATTATTAGAAAATTAATCTGTATTTTTTAATAATAAATAAATATTTCAATTAAAATTAGAATTAAAATAAATGAAAATGTTAAAATTATTATTTTAATATAATAATAATAGATTTGAAGAGTTTGTTACTTGGTGTTATTGAAAAGTAGTTAGCTAAATTTATAAAAGTGAATTTCCTAATCAAAATTTAGTCAAACTTTAACTAGGCCCTTATTAGTGCCCTAAAGGCACTAAAAAATAAAAATGTCACTTTAGAGATAGGAAAATGATTTATACACAATATATTTCATAACAATGTGTTAAATAAGAGGTACTTTTGTAAAACACTTTATAAAAGTAACATTACTTTATCTTACAATTTTATCTTACAATATTATTGTGAAAATGTATTGTGTGTATTAATACTCCCGTTTGAATTGAAAAGTGATCTCAACTCATCTCATTTGATCTGATTTTATTATTACAATTTTTTCAAATTTATATATAAAATATAATAAACAATTCAATATTTTAAAATTTTAAAATAATAATTATATTAAAAAATTATATTTTAATTATATTTTATTCCATTCATATAAAATTATTTCATTTTTTATCTCTTATCTCATCTCTTACTGATTTAGAAATCAGCTGGCACACTAGAAATAAATGAAGGAAAAATATTTAGATCTGCCTACACCGGCACACACTCAGTGCATTGAGTGTAAAAAAAAAACATTTGAAGTGTATGCGGGCTGTAGACATATATATATATATATATATATATATATATATATAGCATATCTCAATAAATGAAATGAAAGCAGCAAACAACTGCCCCGTTGCCATTTCGCTGGTTTCTTCCCTTAAACAGGTCAAGGCAATAATTGTCATAATTGATTAATGAGAAGCTTTTGAAAGGCGTGTTTGTTTGTCTGCCATTCTTAGAATTTGAGTTTTTTCAAATTTCGTTTTATTTAAAATATAATTTTATAAAATTTATAAAAATAATTGTACGTCTACAGTATTTTCTCCACTAAAAAAAGTGAAAGCAACAATTATCATAATTAACGAGCAAGTGGCCGACAACAAGCCAGGGGTGGCCGACAACAAGCCAGTGGCCATCTTTGGTAGGCCTGATCAGGACTGATGGCTGTTCGAGGCCACCAGTGAATGGAATCTATTTGAAAATTGAAAGGAAAAATTTAATTACAAGTGATTATATGTATTAATATATGTATTTATTCAATATAATTGATTAAAAAATAAATTTTATTATAAATAATATTAATTTAAATTTAAAATATGATGCCAACAATATTAATACATAAATTGATACGTAAACTTACTTGTACATAACAAAACTCAATTGAAAAATATTTAATAGATCGATAAAGTAGTATTTTATAAAAGAGTTAAGTGCTAGTTTGTATGTCAAACTTTTCTCAATTCATTTTAATTCATTTTATCTAATTATTATAATTTTTTTAAATTTTAACACAAAATATAATAAACAATTCAACTTTTTTAAATCTTAAAATAATAATAATATTAAAAAATAATATTTTAATAATATTTTATTTAATTTTCAATTTTCATCTCAATTCAACTTAACTCAATTCAAAATCCAAACGCAACCTAATTCTACATACAACCGTAAAATACATAAACGTCGCGTAATCGTTTTGAAAAAGAGTGGGGTCTACTATTAAAAAATTATTATTTTTCATGTGAGTCCTATATTTTATTCAATTTTTTCAAAACGATTACGCAGCGGCCGTAAAATTCACGGTTGCAAATATTTTTTCTCTTTATAAAATAGTGTTACCTTTTCAATTTATCTACTTGGTGTACTTTTAGTGTAAATTACATTTTCCTTTTTTTCAAATATTTTTTAAATTTGTTTAAGCATTTTTAAAAAATAAAAAAAATATCAATATACTAATAGTCACTTGCTTAACCATTAAGAAAAAAAAAATTAAATGTATGAACGGTCAAAATGAGAGAGCAAAATGAGACAGTAAAGTAGCATTATTGTTTTGTAAAATACAAATATTAGTTTTTTTTTGTATTTATTTAAAAAAATACAGGCACAAATAATTTATATATTAATAAATTATTTTGAATTATTAGTATGGTCGGCTGTTGGCAGTTGCAATCCAACTCTTCCCTTTACAAATCTATTAAGTACATTTTCTCCATTTAATTCATATCTTTCTATTACATTAACTTTGCATAAAGCAATGGTTTATTATGATATAAGACAGGTCTCGAATCCTAGCTCCACTTCAGTCTATTTAATATATAAAAAAAATATATATGGATATTTCAAATTTATTGGTGGAAAAGAAATATTTTAAAAAAATAAAAAAAATTATTTAAATGATATGAAGACAAAATAGATAAGCTTATATATGATATATTGTAAAAATCATTATGTAAAATAGAAAAAATGAAGTTTGGTGATGTATTTTAAAAGATAAGATAAATAAACTATTGTGAATGCTCTTGTACCATTTTGTAATCCATTTTTCCTTTTGGTATACCTATTTAAAAACTTTATTGTTGTACACGTCAACATATTGTTAATTTAAAAACTTAACTATATTAAAAAATAATTAAGTTTTTAATTTTTTTAAAATTATAATAAGACTCCATTTAGATAGTGAAAGTCTTTCATCTAATCTCATCTTATAATTATAACTTTTTCAAATTTTCATACATAATATAATAAATAATTCAACTTTTTTAATTATCAAAATATTGATAATATTAAAAAATAATATTTTATTCAACTTTTAATTTTTATCCTTATCTCACTTATCTCAACTCATTATTCAAACGACAAACTAATCTCACTAAAAATAATATAGTAAGGTATCACTTATGCATAGCAAAAGTCCTTTAGCAATATAACTATTCTTCAATTGGGTATGTTTGAGTAGTGAGAATATCTTAGAAGTATTGAAAATGTTTGTGAATAGTAATAAAAAAGTAATAATAGAATATTGAATAGTAATAAAAAGTAATGAAAAGTAATTAATAGTAGTAGAAAATAAGTGAAAAGTAATAATAAAGTAATAATAAAAGCCATTGGCACCCTCCCTAGGTCACACCCAGTTGGGCCATGTTGTTGTCCCGTGCGCACGGCAAGGCGCACACAGGGTGCATTGTTCATGGGGACGTAGTAATGGAGCTAGAAATCGCTGGCAGTCCATGTGGTGACTGCCGACAAATCAATTAGGCTAGCATCAAGATGCCGGGAGCCTCTGGTTGCACGGCGATGTGCACCCATGGTGCACTATGCATGGCACCGTGGAAATAAGTGCGTAGTGTTATGCCTACCATGTGCAGGTGCATAATGCCAGTAACTCGGGATGCGCAATGTGCATTTAAGTACAGAGTACTCGCCCATATATTCCCCTTCTTTTTGCGTAGTGCACTTTGCACTCAAAGTGCATCGAGCATTTGCAGCTTAAGTGACGACTAACTTGGGTTCCCGCCTGGGCGAGAAAATGTTCATTCACCCATTTTTTGCAACATTATTGTTCATAAAAATAAAAAGTTGAACCAAGAAACTTATTTGGGCAACTTTTATCTACTTTTTTAGAAATTATTTAGCGCATCGGAAAATTGTCTCTCCTGTTCGGTGTAGAAAGTAACTCAGATCCCATAGACGACGCCAATTGTTAATGTTGAGAAAATCTCATAGCAGACTGAAAGGGGAGAAAGAGTCATTTTCGACCCCTAGTAGCGATTTAGGCCTCGATCGGTGTGGTCTGAAGCCCCCGGTAATGGTTCGGTGGGGTTGTGCGGCATCCAACGTACATTCATGGTAGTGAATAAGTGGCAAATGCAGGGAAAATAAAAAAAATTAAGAAATAGATTTTCATGGTTCGGCATAATGTCTATGTCCACGGGAGTTTGGGAATGAAAAATCCACTATAACATGAGTATTTTACAGTCTCTCATTTTTCACTGTACAATAAAAGTCGGAGATCTATTGCTGAGGGAGATATTCTCTCTAAAGCTCTCGTTGCTAGGTTGAAGTAGTTGAAGCCATCCTCCTGGAGTCGTCTAGCCATCCCCTTTTTATTCGAGGCCTTTTCCCACGTGCCCCTCCGTAGTGGTGAGAAATGATAGCCTTTTCCTTGCATGTCTGACCACCTCTATTTTCTCCACTTTCTCATTTTTTCTTTATGTGGCCACATTTCCTTTCTTCCAACACTTTATTTTCCCTTGTCCCTTTCTTATCCTCTCTATGTCTCTTCTACCTCTCTGTTCCTATTGTTTTCTAGTGGAGATCCTTTGATGAACTAGTTTTGGTTTATTTGGATTTAGGATATTTTATCCCCTACAGGTATCTTGAAAGTACATTTCTTAAATGGAGAAAAAATGGGTATCAAGAGAAGATGAGAAAGCCATACATGGTGACGATGAGGGCGGAGCTACATATGGATGGCAAGTGAGTGAAAAAATGGAGGAAAGAAATTTGGGGAAGAAACTGGTATAAAGAGAAGATGAGAGAAATGGGATGGGCTAGCTACTGTTTTCAAAATAAAATTTTGAGTCGTGCTACACCCACCAAGGGTGTAGTCTGAGGATGGGTCTTGATAAGACCATTTGAATTTTTTTTCATTCATTTTTTTACATTTTTAAACATTTTTGAAAAAAAATTAAGAACATCATTAAAAAGTACTTTTTTAATTACTAAGTAAAAAAAAAAATGTATGGGGACCCACCCTTAGTGACTTTAGCTTTTTTCTAAAATTTTTCAATATTTTCAAAACATTTTCTAATCATAATATAAATTAACTAATTGGTTACAAAGATACAAGATTCAATAGAATGGGAGACCCTAACAATCATCCCAAAATAAGCAAAATCAACATAAGAGAAAACAAAAAAGTGGGATCTAGTGGTAAAAATTTGACTCCCACACATTTCTCACTAAGGGTAAGCCACTTAAAGCGGTTTTAACATAGTCTGATAAACAGACTATAAAACCATGACTAAAAGTCGTAGTTGAAAGTTGTGTGCTGCATTTTGTTGATCTAGTCTGGTTGAATGAGACTTTTACGACCATTTTATCTTGATCCTTGGTTAGGGAAAGTAGGACCATAGGGAAACAACAACATGAAGATGAGCCTAGACGTCAGCGTAGGACTGTCACTAGCAATGGTGGCACGTGCAGCTCACGCGCCACTCTAGGGAAGAAGGTAGTACTTGGATCTAAGAGATCCGAAACCGTTAACCCCGATGGTACTGCATGTGGTGGCAGAAGATTCACCTTGGCACGGTGGAGCGTGGGTTTCACGCGCATTGTAAGCTGCGCGTGAGACACACGCACCACATGTTTGGACTGTTTTCTCATTCCGTCCGACAGATTAACGGCTAGGGAGTCCGACGGTGGGGCACATGGCGGTCGTAGAAGGTCGGTAAGCAACAGATCGAAATATCTTGATGTTATAGCCGGAAAACTAGAACAAAAAAAATCGATATACATGGCTATCGATGGCTGGATAGTCGGAGGGAGGGAGGAGCCGAAACTCCACCCCCTAGGCGGAGAGGCTGAGATAGTTGGTTGCTTAGGTAGAGAGAAAAATTGTTTGGAGAGAAAGAGAAAGTGTTGATTTCTTCTAATTTCTCGTTCGTCTATATCATAATCTTTTCAAAACTTAATTAAGGCAGCAATGATTATATTAATTCCACGTCAATATGTGGAATTCTTTTATCTTTAAAAATAAATAAAGAGAAAACAGAAAATAATTGTCTCAATGGTGCCATTGTGGTTTGCCCCTTAGCATTGCCAATAACTTGTGTATTATACAAAAAAATATAAATTATTTGAAGAATTGTTTAGAAAATGAGTTCCATCCAATTATATAAAAAGAAATTTAAAATATAATTAACTAAAGTTACCCGCTACATTTAGCGGGTACTATTTATCCTGTAAACATTTTTTTGTTATTTATATTTTATTTACTCATTTATTTTCTATTTTTATGATTTTTACCATGTAATCAAAGTCTTTTTTATTGTTTATCATTTAAACACATCTATTTCATTTTCTTCAAAAAAAAAATATTGGAAATATTTTTTAACTAATTTTTTCAGATTTTAATTTTATTTGGATTATATATTTTTATTTTGTATGTATAGAATAGAATTATATTACATTGTACATAAAAATATATTGCCAATGTAAAAAACATATATATGGATATTACAAATTTATTGGTAGAAATGAAATATTTAAAAAGAATAAAAAAATTATTTAAATGATATGAAGACAAAATAGATAAACTTATATATGATATATTGTAAAAGTCATTATGTAAAATAGAAAAAGTAAAATTTGGTTATGTATTTTAAAAGATAAGATAAAGAAACTATTATGAATGCTCTTGTACAATTTTGTAATCCATTTTTCCTTTTCGTATACCTATTTAAAAATTTTATTGTTCTACACGTTCAACATATTGTTAATTTAAACACTTGACTATATTAAAAAATAATTAATTTTTTGATTTTTTTTAAAAATTATAATAAAGCTCCGTTGAGATAGTGAAGTGATTCATCTAATCTCATCTTATAATTACAACTTTTCTAAATTTTCATACAAATATAATAAATAATTTAATTTTTTCAAATTGCAAAACAATAATAATATTAAAAAATAATATTTTAACAATATTTTATTCAACTTTTATATAAAATCGTCTCATTTTATCTCAATATTGAAACCCAACCTAATAGTCACTTCCCTTAATCAGTAAATAAAAAAAAATTAAATATATAAACAGTCAAAATAAAAGAATAAAATGAAAAGATATACTAATATTATTCTTATACATATATGTGAATTAACACAAGTAGTGGGACTTTGATATTAATATTATTTAATACAAAAACAAAAGGGGCTTTGATAAAATAATAATTTTATTATTATTAATTTTTTATATATATTTTATAATTAACATTCACTATACATTTTATTTTGTCAACAAGTTTGAACAGAGACAACGACTTCTGGTCCACGCTAACGACAAATTCCACCGAAAGGCATCTCAAAGGCTTGACAAGAAGTTGCAAAGCTGTATCTGCTTCTCTACTTAAGACTAGTGGACGTCTCCTCTGTATCAGAATTGAATTGCATAAACTTGTTACTCAATGGCATTCAATTTACCCTCTTCCTCGTCCGCCTCTTCTTCTTCCACTCGTAAATGGTCTCACGAATTCTTGACAAATAGCTGTATAGTACTCTTGTTTATATAGGAATAGATGTAACCATGGCGAACAAATGATGCTGTACATGATCGGAAAGATTATCAAAATTAAATATGATCTTGTATGATCGTAAGAGTGACAAACGTTCAGAATAATATATTTTTAAAAAAAAAAACAAACAAACAAACAAGATAAGGTAGGGCTATTTTGATTAAAAAAACTGAGGATTTTTTTTTTTTTTACTGATTAAAACGGCCAGTTTGTATTCGCAAGTCATCTCAACTCATCTCACTATTATTTATTATTATTCATCAACTTTAACTCACAAATCTCATTAATATTTATAACTAATTTCACTATTATTCACAACTCATTTCAACTTATATTTAAATCCAAACGATAACTAAGAGTATTTCACTCTCAAAGATCGGTAGAACACATGGACACCAAGTTCCCCCCCCCCCCCCCCCCCCCCCCACGGGGATTATTCAATGGGACCAACAACCTACTGGTACTCTTGTGACTTGTCCCTACTTCTTAAAGCTGGACGTTGAAGAGGAATCCAATCTAACGCGTTTAATTGGATTCTTCGTAGAAGATAAAAACACTTTTAAAACACGTTTGATTGGATTCCACTACGTAAAAGGACAAAAACAAGAAAACAACTTTTAAAACGCGTTTTCTTCTGCAGTCCTTTCGATTTTGAGTTTCTTCAAAAGCGAAATTCTGGGATTGTGCCATTCCCGGTACTAGTTTCTCCACTAAAAAAATTGAGAGCAATAATTGTCATTTTTAATCACAAGCTGCGGAAACGAGTGTTCTTGATCAGCAGTTCTTTGCCTGAGAGTTTTTTCAAAGCAAAATTAATCCCGGCATGGAAGCAGTCGTGGCTCCGATTGTCAGTGGAGCTGTCGTAGAAACTGGTCGGCCTCTCTGTGGCTCTATCTATTCTACGATCAAGAACATTGTCAGAGGCCCAGTACAACAGCTTGCTGTTTTGGAAAAGAAGATGAAATCCCTTATGGCTCTTAAAAATGATGCAGAAGAAGAAATGAAAAGAGCTACGCAGGAAGGAAGGGTAATAAAAGCTCAAGCCACTGCGTGGGTTGGGGAGGTTGACGAGCTGAAGCGTAAGTGTGATCAGATTCAAGAAGCAAAGAGTTCCCGATGTTTCTTAAGTTGCATTACTAAGCGGTATAGAATAAGCACGAAGGTGGCAGAACATCTCAAAGAGATAGAAAGGCTTTTAGAAGGGGGCAGGTCCCTTGCTGGTTCCGTGGCTTTTAATTATTCAGAGGTCAAAGAAGTGGAGCATATTCCTGGACCTTCAATTCAAGATCAAACAGCATCAGTATCAGAAGATGTAGACAAAATTATGACTCTATTGTCTGAAGATAAAAACAGGATAATTGGTATATGGGGGATGGGAGGAGTCGGCAAAACTAATCTGGTGAGAAATTTGAACAATAAGCTGCTCGAAAATAATTCAAATCTGCGTTTTAGCTGTGTAATATGGGTTACAGTGTCCAAAAATTTGGACATAAAAAAGCTCCAGAAGGAAATAGCTTCCAGACTGGGTTTTCATCTGGAAGAAAGTTCGGGAGATCGTAGAATGGCTATTCAACTTCATCAAAGACTAAAGAAGGAAAGTTTTCTTCTCATTCTCGACGATGTGTGGGAAGAAATTGATTTGAACAATTTGGGTGTCCCACGGCCTGAAGATCATAGCGGTGGTAAGATCATATTGACATCTAGATCTTTGGATGTATGTAGGACCATGCGGATTGATCGTGAAGTTAAAGTGAGCGTTTTGAGGGATGAAGACGCTTGGCAACTATTTAGTCGATATGCGACGGTTGTGGTTAGTTCAGATCAAATCAAACCACTTGCAGAGGCAATTTGTAGAGAGTGTGAGGGATTGCCTTTGGCCATCATCACCGTGGCAGCGGCAATGAGAGGAAAGACGAATCCTGAGGTATGGAAGCATGCTTGGAATCAATTGCGAAGATCGGAGCCTTGTGCAGCAAGCGTTGAGGAGAAGGTCTTTAAGCCTTTGAAGTGGAGTTACGACTCATTAGCAGGTAAAGACTTGAAAACTTGTTTCCTTTACTGCTCTTTGTTTCCAGAGGACTTATCAATTAAAATAGATGAACTAGTATTGTACTGGCTGGCGGAAGGTTTGATTAATGATGAAGAAAAGTATGAGGATTGCTACAGTAGAGGAATTAGTTTGATTGAAAATCTGAAGGACGCCTGTTTGTTGGAAGATGGTGTTGTGAAATACTATGCAAAGTACACACACACCAACGATGACAAATAAAGTAAAAGCAACACAATCAAGAACACACGACACAATATTTACGTGGTTCGGCAAATTGCCTACGTCCACGGGAGTTGCAGAGGATTTTTATTTCTTGAGGAATCACAATACAACAGTGTAGAGCGGCTACTGTTCACTCAGCTACAGTACAAGACAAAACAAAACACTATTTATAGGTTGTACGGCGGAAAACCCTAATTCATCAGAATTAAGGATGTTCGCTCGAGCGGCGTGTCGAGCCCGCGTCGAGCGAACGTGCTTCCCGCAATTGCTCGAGCCGTAAGTCGAGCGGTACCTCAAGCGAAGCTCTCTGTCTTCCCTCCGCTCGAGCGGTGAGTCGAGCGGTCATCGAGCGAACCTCTCTGACTTGCAATTGCTCGAGCGGTCTGTCGAGCTTCCTTCGAGCGAGGCTCTCTGTCTTGTCTTCGCTCGAGCGGCTATACTCTTCGCTCGAGCGGCGTGAACCAGACTCCATAACTTAACAATTCTCCCACTTGGAGACTGGTACACCCACATTGTAGCCCTATGCTTCAAACATGATATCCTCCACCTCTGCAACTCACAGCTCCTGTCTTCATGTTAGAAGACGCACTGAAGTCAAGTCCGACTTCAGTCTTCCACATACATCGCCCTTATGGCGACTCATAACTCCCACTGCACTAGGAGCATCCGGTCTCGAACCGATCTTGGCAACCTTAGCCAACTTTCCCAGACTTTCATGAGGAACGACAAAGCTGACTCCCTTTGGCTTCCTCACATGTTTCGCGCGATCAAGTCTGACTTTTTGCACTCTTGTATTTCCTTGCACATCACTGGATCTTGATGTCAAATACAAAGAGTTAGATCTCTTACCATGCGCTAAGACCAGCGCACCCTTAGTGATCTTCCAAGCACCTCCAGAGAATGCTACTGCAAAACCGCTGTCATCAAGCTGTCCCACAGAGATCAGGTTTTTCTTCAAATTTGGAACATGTCTGACTTGCTGTAAAGTCCACACGCTCCTGTTTGGAAGTGTGATATGCACATCACCCACTCCCACTACATCCAGTGCCTTTCCATCAGCCGTATACATCTTCCCAAAATCACCAGCAACATAATTCTGAATGATTTCTCGATGTGAAGTGCTATGGAACGAAGACCCTGAATCTAACACCCAATCATCAATCGGACTATGCACTGCAAGAAGTAAGGCATCATGAATTTCTTCTGCCACTACATTCACTGCATCATCATCAGAACTTTCTTGATTCCTGCAGTTTCTCTTGATGTGGCCCGACTTGCCACAACTCCAGCATGTGATCTGCTGCCCAGATCTCATCTTGCTATTTCCCCTGCTCTTGGAGATTGATCTTCCATGTCCTCTACCCCTATTGTCAACAATCAGGGCAGATCCTGAACCCGAAGACTCACCCATGTCTCTCCTACGAACTTCTTCAGCAAGCACCATGTCACGTATGTCATCGTAGTTCAGTTTTGCCTTACCGGCTGAACTACTCACAGCCATCCTCATGGCCTCCCAACTGTTTGGCAACGATGCCAACAGAATCAACGCTCTGATCTCATCATCAAACTCAATCTCTACAGATGACAGTTGATTTGTGATCGTATTGAATTCATTCAAGTGTTGGGCTACAGACATACCCTCAGACATCTTCAGATTGAACAGTTTCTTCATCAAGTGCACCTTATTGTTCGCAGACGGCTTTTCATACATGCCTGACAAAGTCGCCATGAGATCCACCGTGGTTCTCTCCTTACTGACATTGTGTGCCACTGTTCTTGACAAAGTCAGCCGAACAAGACCTAGAACCTGTCGATCTAACAAGGTCCACTCAGCATCAGCCATGCTCTCCGGCTTCTTTCCCAACAGTGGAAGGTGAAGCCTTTTCCCATAGAGATAATCCTCAATCTGCATCTTCCAATACCCAAAATCAGTGCCGTCAAACTTCTCGATCCCGGGTGCGTTCACTCTATCTCCAGTCATCATTCTCTTTCAGATCCAACCTTGGCTCTTGATACCAGTTGTTGTGAAATACTATGCAAAGTACACACACACCAACGATGACAAATAAAGTAAAAGCAACACAATCAAGAACACACGACACAATATTTACGTGGTTCGGCAAATTGCCTACGTCCACGGGAGTTGCAGAGGATTTTTATTTCTTGAGGAATCACAATACAACAGTGTAGAGCGGCTACTGTTCACTCAGCTACAGTACAAGACAAAACAAAACACTATTTATAGGTTGTACGGCGGAAAACCCTAATTCATCAGAATTAAGGATGTTCGCTCGAGCGGCGTGTCGAGCCCGCGTCGAGCGAACGTGCTTCCCGCAATTGCTCGAGCCGTAAGTCGAGCGGTACCTCAAGCGAAGCTCTCTGTCTTCCCTCCGCTCGAGCGGTGAGTCGAGCGGTCATCGAGCGAACCTCTCTGACTTGCAATTGCTCGAGCGGTCTGTCGAGCTTCCTTCGAGCGAGGCTCTCTGTCTTGTCTTCGCTCGAGCGGCTATACTCTTCGCTCGAGCGGCGTGAACCAGACTCCATAACTTAACAGATGGTTCCGATCCTCGCACAGTGAAGATGCATGACGTTGTTCGTGATGTTAGCATATGGATTGCATCAAGTACCTGCAGTGAGGATGGAATTGAATCCCAGCTTGTTCGTTCAGGGAATGGGTTGAAAGTGATTTCAGCTACTGAGCTATCAAATTCTCTCAAAAGAGTTTCTTTCATGAATAACGACTTAGAAAGACTACCTGATGACTCTGTGATACAATGTTCAGAGGCATCAACTTTGCTACTACAAGATAATTATCTCCTTGACTTAATTCCTGAAAGATTTTTGAAAGGATTTGAAGCACTGAGAGTCTTGAATATCAGTGGGACCGGCATCAAGTCATTGCCCGTTTCTCTACTTCAACTGGATGATCTCCGTGCTCTTCTTTTGAATAATTGCAAGGATCTCGAAGAATTGCCCCCGCTGGAAAGGCTCAGTAAACTTCAAGTGCTTGATCTCTCTTCGACTGGTATCAGAGAATTGCCAAGAGGGTTGGAGCAACTCAGCAACTTAAGGCATCTAATCTTATGCGAGACTAAGAAATTGAAAGCGGTTAAAGGTGGAGTCATATCCAAGTTGTGTAGTTTAGAATTTCTGGACATGTCAGACATGGGCTACAATTGGAAAGTGAAGGGAGGGGTAAATGAGGAAGAAGCATGTATTGAAGAGCTCCAATGCCTTGAGCGGTTACAATTCTTAGCCATCAGATTGGAATGGGTCCCGTGTCACAGTTACAAAGATACAATTATTTCCTTGACAAATAGATTAAAAGGATTCCATATTGCCATCGTACGGCCGGACCATCCTCCTTTTAATTATCCAGGTATTTTCTAAGTTATTTTAATTTTAAATATCATTCAAATAAAATTATTTTTAAATTTGAAATTTGAAATTTGAAATTTGAATTTTTTATTTTTTATTTT
Source organism: Juglans cinerea (assembly GCA_961763995.1). Taxonomy (NCBI): domain Eukaryota; kingdom Viridiplantae; phylum Streptophyta; class Magnoliopsida; order Fagales; family Juglandaceae; genus Juglans; species Juglans cinerea. The sequence goes on along the minus strand of CAUIVZ010000001.1, from coordinate 48,215,630 downwards.
TTTATCTAATTTTTATCTAATTATTATAATTTTTTATAATATTAAAATAAACATTATATTCAAAAATTATATTTAAATAATTTTTTTAAATTTTATAATATTTTTATTGGATATTTTCTTACTATTCTTTCACAATTCAATAAAATATATTAATTCAAAACTTTTCATTATTATTTACAAGTTATTTTCTGCAGGAAAACTACATGCACCTCCAGATGCCCAAAGATGCGTGGCGATGGAGGGAATTGATCTCTCGGGAGGACAGATCGGGTGGTTGTTGAGTATTGCAAGTGATCTACTCATAATTAATTGTCGGGGACTGAATGAGATGCTACAAGACTTGGTCATTAACAGTGTTGGCAGCTTTACATATTTAAAAAAGCTTCATATTTATAATAGCAGTTTTCAGACCGGAGGACGTGCTGCACAGTATGACCTACTACCCAATTTGGAGGAACTTAGTCTGATAGATATGACAGGCATTGAAAGCATTTCAGAACTAGTCAACCATCTCGGGCTGAGATTTCAGAGACTGGAAGCAATATCAGTGATTTCCTGTCGTGAGATGAAATATCTTCTCTCCCTTGGGAACTCCATTCGCACAATGCCAAACCTAGAAGTAATTCTGGTATTAAATTGTTTCAATTTAGAAGAGCTCTTCAATTATCATCCATTGCATGAGATCAATATGGCTCCAGATCCTATATTAACCCCAAAGCTACAGAATTTGAAATTGCAGTACCTTCCCAAATTAAGGAATCTTTGTAGGGACGAGGAGACCTGGCCGGGTAATAAAGTGAAGGTTGACGTGACCAAGTGCGATCTTCTGAGCACTAATAAGATGGAAACTAAGTTGCATTGGAGTGACATGCTGGTGAAAACTAAATAATATTTTACGTGTTTTTGTTGGAGTGAGGTGTGCAATATATGTATAATTTTTTTTTTTGGACCAAATGTATTATTTTCTGGAAGTTTTTTGGATGTATATGTATATGGCCCATAGATACCTTCTGCTGGGATTGAAATAGGACCGTACTGAGTCTAAAAGATTACAACTCTTTTTTAAGTCTTTTACAACTATTTTTTTTTTTTAACTTAGTGTCATTTTTTAAAAATAATGTTATTTTTACGACTATGTTTTATAAAAAAAATATCCTCATATTTTTACACCAATAAGACTCATGACTGAAAGCACGTGGAAATGCAGAATCTAAGCAACCGACATCCAACCTTACTTTGACGTTACCATTTGCTATATCTAGATAATTGTGATTCAATATATATCGTGTCAAGTTTCAACTTGAATAATTTGAAAGCCAAAGTTAAAAAGACATGAAATTACTTATATAATATTTATTATTTTTCAAAACATCTATAGGATAGATGTTGTAACTTGTAATGCCCTGCTCCATCTTAATTGCCAGATCAAAGAGTCCCGAAGTTAATATTCGGATCCATATCCCACCTTCCCGAAGTTAATATTACATCATGAAAAATTGATTTGCTGATTATCGTCCCACAACCACACCTCTTTTAATTTCTTTTCTTTTTTCCATAATAAGTATGTGGTGTAAGAAAGATGAGTAGAACAACTCAAATAGTTTAACATAAATAAAATTTAAAAAATTAAAATATATATGGTGTGTAGTATGGGATGATGAGTAGCATAACTGGCCTCTCATTATATTCTATTTCGATGATGATGAGTAGCATAACTGGCCTCTCATTATATTCTATTTCGATGAGATTACATGCATTGCTCATCCCACTTTTGATTTTTTTTTTTTAAAAATGATCCAAATATTTGATAAAAAAGTACCGTATTTATAAAATTTTGATAAAAGCAAGATGGTAGTGTATAGTTTTTTTATTTTTATTTTTATTTTTTATAGCAACTTGGTTTTTGAGTGATCTCTTGAATAAATGTAATTTCCACGATGTCCAAATACGATATTATACAGGTCTTACGACTATTTGCTTTTTAGATTTCTTGAATAATTTTCTAATATGATTATTAGAAAATTAATCTGTATTTTTTAATAATAAATAAATATTTCAATTAAAATTAGAATTAAAATAAATGAAAATGTTAAAATTATTAAATATAATAAACAATTCAACTTTTTTAAATCTTAAAATAATAATAATATTAAAAAATAATATTTTATTTAATTTTCAATTTTCATCTCAATTCAACTTAACTCAATTCAAAAAATTATAAAAAATAATTTTTTGATTTTTTTAAAAAATTATAATAAAGCTCCGTTGAGATAGTGAAGTGATTCATCTAATCTCATCTTATAATTACAACTTTTCTAAATTTTCATACAAATATAATAAATAATTTAATTTTTTCAAATTGCAAAACAATAATAATATTAAAAAATAATATTTTAACAATATTTTATTCAACTTTCAACTTTCATATAAAATCGTCTCATTTTATCTCAATATTGAAACCCAACCTAATAGTCACTTCTCTTAATCAGTAAATAAAAAAAAATTAAATATATAAACAGTCAAAATAAAAGAATAAAATGAAAAGATATACTAATATTATTCTTATACATATATGTGAATTAACACAAGTAGTGGGACTTTGATATTAATATTATTTAATACAAAAACAAAAGGGGCTTTGATATTAATATTTTGTGTGAGCATCACGTGTGTGGGGGCTTTGTAAGCGTGTTTTTTCCTTCAATGGTTCTGATATTAATATTATTTAATTCAACTACGCGTTTTCGTGATCAAAACGTTGAGTGGCCCGAAAATTAGAAAGAAGTTGCTACTCTTTTCTTTATTTCTATTTTTATTTTTTGAAAGTAAATTCTTTTCTTTATTAATGTCTTCCTGTCCATAACATTAGCATTAGTGTATGTATATGTATATATATATATAAAATTATTTTTTTTACATATTCATTTTATCATTTAAATAAAATTCTCATATTAATTTATGTATATTTGAGATAAAATAATAATTTTATTATTATTAATTTTTTATTAAAATCAATTTTTTATATATATTTTATAATTAACATTCACTATACATTTTATTTTGTCAACAAGTTTGAACAGAGACAACGACTTCTGGTCCACGCTAACGACAAATTCCACCGAAAGGCATCTCAAAGGCTTGACAAGAAGTTGCAAAGCTGTATCTGCTTCTCTACTTAAGACTAGTGGACGTCTCCTCTGTATCAGAATTGAATTGCATAAACTTGTTACTCAATGGCATTCAATTTACCCTCTTCCTCGTCCGCCTCTTCTTCTTCCACTCGTAAATGGTCTCACGAATTCTTGACAAATAGCTGTATAGTACTCTTGTTTATATAGGAATTGATGTAACCATGGGCTATTTTGAATAAAAAAACTGAGGTTTTTTTATTTTTACTGAATAAAAAGTATTTCACTCTCAAAGATCGGTAGAACAACCTACTGGTACTCTTGTGACTTGTCCCTACTTCTTAAAGCTGGACGTTGAAGTGGAATCCAATCTAACGCGTTTAATTGGATTCTTCGTAGAAGATAAAAAAACTTTTAAAACGCGTTTGATTGGATTCCACTCCGTAAAAGGACAAAAACAAGAAAACAACTTTTAAAACGCGTTTTCTTTTGCAGTCCTTTCGATTTTGAGTTTCTTCAAAAGCGAAATTCTGGGATTGTGCCATTCCCGTACTAGTTTCTCCACTAAAAAAATTGAGAGCAATAATTGTCATTTTTAATCAGAAGCTGCGAAAACGAGTGTTCTTGATCAGCAGTTCTTTGGCTGTGAGTTTTTTCAAAGCAAAATGTCCGGCATGGAACTAGTCGCGGCTCCGATTGTCAGTGTAGCGGTCGAAGAAACTGGTCGGCCTCTCTGGGCCTCTATCTATTCTACGATCAAGAACATTGTCAGAGGCCCACAGCTTGATCTTTTGGAAAGCAATATGAATTCCCTCATTGCTCTTAAAAATGATGAAGAAGAAGAAATTAAAAGTGCTGTGAGAGATGGAAAAGTGATAAAAGCTCAAGCCCCTGTGTGGGTTGGCAAGGTTGAAGGCCTGAAGCGTAAGTATGATCAGATTCAAGAAGAAAACAGTTCCCGATCTTTCTTAAGTTTCATTACTAAGCGGTATAGAATAAGCACGAAAGTGGCAGAACATCTCACAGAGATAGAAAGGCTTCGAGAAGAGGGAAGTTCCCTTGCTGGTTCCGTGGCTTTTAATTTTTCAGAGTTCAAAGCAGTGGAGCATATTCCTGGACCTTCAATTCAAGATCAAACAGCATCAGTATCAGAAGATGTAGACAAAATTATGACTCTATTGTCTGAAGATAAAAACAGGATAATTGGTATATGGGGGATGGGAGGAGTCGGCAAAACTAATCTGGTGAGAAATTTGAACAATAAGCTGCTCGAAAATAATTCAAATCTGCGTTTTAGCTGTGTAATATGGGTTACAGTGTCCAAAAATTTGGACATAAAAAAGCTCCAGAAGGAAATAGCTTCCAGACTGGGTTTTCATCTGGAAGAAATTTCGGGGGCGGATGGAATGGCTATTCAACTTCATCAAAGACTACTAAAGGAGGAACGTTTTCTTCTCATTCTCGATGATGTTTGGGAGAAAATTGATTTGGACATTTTGGGTGTCCCACGGCCTGAAGTTCATAGCGGTAGTAAGATCATATTGACATCTAGATCTTTGGATGTATGTAGGGCCATGCTGACTGATTATAACCTTCCAATGAGCGTTTTGAAGTATGAAGACGCTTGGAAACTATTTAGTCGATATGCGACGGATGTGGTTCGTAGAGACCATATCACACGTCTTGCTGAGGCAATTTGTAGCGAGTGTGAGGGATTGCCTTTGGCCATCATCACCGTGGCAGCGGCAATGAGAGGAAAGACGAATCCTGAGGTATGGAAGCATGCTTTGAATCAATTGCGAAGATCGGAGCCTTGTGCAGCAGGCGTTGAGGAGAAGGTCTATAAGCATTTGAAGTGGAGTTACGACTCATTAGCAGGTAAAGACTTGAAAACTTGTTTCCTTTACTGCTCTTTGTTTCCTGAGGACTTCCCAATTAAAATAGATGAACTAGTATGGCACTGGATGGGGGAAGGTTTGATTAATGATGGAGAAAAGTATGAGGATTTCTACAGTAGAGTAATTAGTTTGATTGAAAATCTGAAGGACGCCTGTTTGTTGGAAGATGGTTCCTCTAAGGGCACCGTGAAGATGCATGACGTTGTTCGTGATGTTAGCATATGGATTGCCTGCAGCGAGGATGGAAGTAAATCCCAGCTTGTTCGTTCAGGGAATGGGTTGAAAGAGATTTCAGCTACTGAGCTATCAAATTCTGATCTCAAAAGAGTTTCTTTCATGAACAACGATTTAGAAAGACTACCTGATGATGTGTCTGTGATACAATGTTCAGAGGCATCAACTTTGCTACTAGAAAATAATCCTCGCCTTGTCTTAATTCCTGAAAGATTTTTGGAAGGATTTAAAGCACTGAGAGTCTTGAATATCAGTGGGACCGGCATCAAGTCATTGCCCGTTTCTCTACTTCAACTGGATGATCTCCGTGCTCTTCTTTTGAATCGTTGCAGGGATCTCAAAGAATTGCCCTCGCTGGAAAGGCTCAATAAACTTCAAGTGCTCGATCTCTCTCATACTGGTATCATAGAATTGCCAAGAGGGTTGGAGCAACTCAGCAACTTAAGGCATCTAATCTTATCGTGGACTTTTAATTTGGAAGCGGTTAAAGGTGGAGTCATATCCAAGTTGTCTAGTTTAGAATTTCTGGACATGTCAGACATGGGCTACAATTGGAAAGTGAAGGGAGGGGTAAATGAGGAAGAAGCATGTATTGAAGAGCTCCAATGCCTTGAGCGGTTACAATTCTTAGGCATCAGATTGGAATGGGTCCCGTGTCACAGTTACAAAGATACAATTATTTCCTTGATAAATAGATTAAAAGGATTCCGTATTGCCATCGTACGGCCGGACCATCCTTCTTCTATTTTTACAGGTATTTTCTAAGTTATTTTAATTTTAAATATCATTCAAATAAAATTGATTTGAAATTTGAAATTTGAAATTTTTTATTTTTTTATCTAATTATTATAATTTTTTATAATATTAAAATAAACATTATATTAAAAAATTATATTTAAATAATTTTTTTAAATTTTATAATATTTTTATTGGATATTTTCTTACTATTCTTTCACAATTCAATAAAATATATTAATTCAAAACTTTTCATTATTATTTACAAGTTATTTTCTGCAGGAAAACTACATGCACCTCCAGATGCCCAAAGATGCGTGGTGATGGAGGGAATTGATCTCTCGGGAGGACAGATCGGGTGGTTGTTGAGTATTGCAAGTGATCTATACATAACTAGTTGTCGGGGACTGAATGAGATGCTACAAGACTTGGTCATTAACAGTGGTGGCAGCTTTACATATTTAAAAGAGCTTTATATTTCAGGCTTTAACAGCAGTTTTCAGACCGGAGGATGTGCAGCACAGTATGACCTACTACCCAATTTGGAGCAACTTGTACTGATAAGAATGACAGGCATTGAAAGCATTTCAGAACTAGTCAACCATTTCGGGCTGAGATTTCAGAGACTGAAGACAATATATGTGAGGGGCTGTAGTGAGATGAAATATCTTCTCTCCCTTGGGAACTCCATTCGCACAATGCCAAACCTAGAAGTAATTCTGGTATTCTTTTGTTTCAATTTAGAAGAGCTCTTCAATTATCATCCATTGCATGAGATCAATATGGCTCCAGATCCTATATTAACCCCAAAGCTACAGAAATTGATATTGAGGGACCTTCCCAAATTAAGGAATCTTTGTAAGGACGAAAAGACCTGGCCGGGTAATAAAGAGAAGGTTGACGTGACCAAGTGCGATCTTCTGAGCACTGAGGAATAATAAGATGAAAAACTGAGTTGCATTGGAGTGACATGCTGGTGAATACTAAATAATATTTTACGTATTTTTGTTGGAGTGAGGTGTGCAATATATGTATAGTTTTTTTTTTTATTTATTTTTTGACCCAATGTATTATTTTCTGGAAGTTTATATTACGTGTGCATGTCTAAATTTTATATATTTGAATGTATTTTGTGAGTGACATTTGAATTTTCCTTTTATAAAATAATGTTATATAAAAAAAAAGTCCTCATAAATATTGTAAAATAGCTTTACAAAATAATAGTTGTTTTTATCATTATTTTACACCAATAAGAGTCATGACAAAAAGCACGTGGCAATGCAGAAGTTTAACTTTGACGTTACCATTTGTTATATCTAGATAATTGTGAATCAATATCGTTTCAAGTTTTAATTTGAATCATTTGAAAGTCAAAGTTAAAAAGACATGAATTAAATTATTTCTATAATATGTTCAAAAAATCTATAGGAATATAGAAATAAAAGTTAATAATTAAATAAAATATTATTAAAATATAATTTTTTATTTTAAAATTTAAAAAATTAAATTATTTATTATATTTTATATAAAAATTTAAAAAAATTATAATAATTATATAAAATAAAATGAGATAAAATTATTTAAACTATGTAATCAAACCAGACATCAGTCATCATTTTCAAGACCAATAGGCCGCTAGCTAGTCATTTCGATACATCAACCATCATGTAGCACTCACTTCCAATGGGCCAGGAAAGTTTGTTCCATGCATTAATGTTTTCTCGAGCCTGGTCCAATATCTCCAAAATTAACCCACTGTTCACATGTCATCTCGGCCACAGATCACATGGAACATCTACGGCATCAAATCAATCCACATGATCCAATTCCCTCTTACTAAGAACAATGGACTATCGCATGCACCTGTCAAAGCCTATGATAAAGCATATAGTTGTTGAATGTCGCGGTCAGTTGCTGCCTTCCTGCAGCTAGCTCTTCCAGCTTACAACGTATCTAAAATAAACTACGTGTCGTGTTTTGGAACGTAAAGTATCAATATGTTAGAAATATATAGGATTGTCGACTACATACAGAGAGTACTGAAGGCAACAAATTACAATATTATTGGACCCGAATGGTCATTAATCCAGTGGTTTGTGAAAAGCAGTAACTGTGTTACATACATAAACGTAACAAATTATAAATATGGAACTTATATGAAAAATTATTTTTTTAACAGTAGTCCTCACTCTTTTTCAAATGAAATACACGAGACTTGCATATCTTAGGACTACTATATCTAACATTACTCAAAATGAGATATAATTAGTACTTGATTGATAAATTAATAATAATTTCAAGCTCAATCTTATCAATAATGATATCAAGCAAGCTAGCTTAAATAAACGTCTAACAACCAAGATCAGTCTGATGGCTTGACGGCATATGACCATGTTCTCCAAATGAAAAATTTGGGCTCAAAACCCCCTCACTCCCTTGTATATAAAAAAATGTCTGTCATAAACAAACCAAACAAGAGAATTGAGTAGAGAAAATTATGCATATTACATCATGAAAAATTGATTTACTGATTATCATCCCACAACCACACCTCTTTTAATTTCTTTTCTTTTTTCCATAATAAGTATGTGGTGTAAGGAAGATGAGTAGAATAACTCAAATAGTTTAACATAAATAAAATTAAAAAAATTAAAATATATATGGTGTTTGGTATGAGATGATGAGTAGCATAACCAGCCTATCATTATATTCTTTTTCGATGAGATTACATGCATTGCTCATCCCACTTTTGATTTTGTTTTTTTAAAAATGATCCAAATATTTGATAAAAAAGTACCGTATTTATAAAATTTTGATAAAAGCAAGAGGGTAGTGTATAGTATTTTTTTTTTTTTTTTTTTTACAGCAACTTGGTTTTTGAGTGATCTCTTGAATAAATGTAATTTCCACGATGTCCAAATACGATATTATATAGGTCTTACGACTATTTGCTTTTTAGATTTCTTGAATAATTATAACTACCGATTGAGGAGTCCAAAGATGTTATTACCATATTGATAATATTGCATATACATAAAAAAAAAAAAAAAAAAAATTAGAGTACTGTCCTGTTTTTGAAGAAAATAGAAAAATAATAAAACAATATCCATGCATATGATCATTTGCCTTTATTTTTTTATTAAAAAAATGAATATCGTGGTCAATTTGTTTTGATATTTTTTATTTTTTGACAGAAAGAAAATTGATAATATAACATTTTCCTACATTATAATTCATATTAGAAATAATGAACTCTGGAGGACTCTATCCAAAACACTGACTAATAATGTAATTTCCTTTTGAATTAAAACGGTACCTGATGATGACTATATATCAAATTAATTGTAATATTGACAAAAAGGCCTAAAAGATAAGAAACCTCACCTTATCCATGCATGCTTGTAATTGACATGTTAAAAGCAAATACGCGTACGTGTATCTTTTAATTATTTTCTTTAACGTGTTGCCTTCCAATTGCTTGTTTTTAATTCCCAAAGGCATGCAATTTCTAGGTAGCTAGCTATAAGCTTAAATTCCGACTATTAGATAGAGCAAGGGGCAGCTCTCTTTCATTCAAACTTATATATTTATACTTGATGATCAGTATATAAAAATGACGGAAACTGATGACGAGAGACTTAAATCCCGTGTTGAAAATTTATCTCAATAAATTAAAGTGAGTTATTATTACAATAAATAATGTCTAATTAAATTCATCAATTTAAACTAAATTATATATAGACTGAACAAATTTTTCAAAGATTATAATATATTCTCTCGAGAAAAACACTTGCCGAGAAAATTCATCTAGTATGATAAATGGTCAATTGATAAAAACAAAAAATAAAGATACACTTCTTTCACAATTATTATTCAAACTGATCATATCATTATTTTGAGTTAATAATGGTATCTAAACATTTCAATATTACACGATAATATCATTAGGGAGGAGTTTAAGTGGAAGAGTTCATTTGAGCGGATTTGATCAGATTTATCCACTTTTTTAAAAAAGTAAACTTTTTTAATGCGGATTCGAACAGATTTATCCATTTTTTTTTTTTTTTTTGTAAAAGAGAATACGCGAGACTTACACATGCAACCTTATATTGTAAATATAATTTTTCTTATCATATATGATCATCCAAATAAGACATTTGGATTTCAAATCTCTAAATCCAAAAATCCTCCTTCCTGCCGGGTTCATTCATCCAAACAAACCTGCATAGGCGTGGTGTATAATATTTGTGTAAAAATTCATGTTCATGAGTGGTTAAATGCATTATAAGCTCAGTGGCCTGACGTTCCACGCGGTTTGCAGTCAAAACTGGTTCAATGGTATATATGATGCAGTGCACGCTTGAGAGCTAGCTCTATATAGCTCCATTGGCCTCAAGGAAAAGTAGTGGCCTCATCAACCCCTGGCCACTATCCTTTAGTTTTCTCTTGCTTTTATTACCACTCGATGTCATCATTCCTAGCATTTTAACCAAATATTCATATACAGGCTAGCTTCGATATTATATTAATATACATTGAATGCTGGCCTGGCCATTTTTTCAAAGTTATAAATACAAAAAGTAGATGAATAGAAATCAAGCCCACTTGTTGAAACATTTAACTTTCCCAGATCCAACTTGCGGTTGCAGGGACACATTCTCACCCGGCCACTTAACATAAATATTATATGAATGCATGTGTCTTCTGCGCTCTTTACTGGGCGTAGGGTCCATTAATTGCACACATGATGCCCTTTTTGGTGTCCGACTCACTCAATATAGCCGGCTCTGCATGATGTGGCGTCGACTAAGCTCTATGGCTTTGAATTTTTATAACCTATACGAGTCAGCATAATGGGAGTCAAAGAGACAGCCAAAGGGGTCGGCTTTTGAAACTTCTTTTGGCGAAAAAAAGAGAAAAGAAAAAGGAAGAAGAAGAAGAAGAGTAGGTTAGTGTATTTAATTAATATATTTTGTTTTCGATATTTCGTCTTTTAGGAGTTAAGTCTTCATTAACGCGTTTGATGAGATATTAGAGGTTAGTCGGGCTCGTTTGTTTTCAGAGATGAGATAAGTTGAGATTAAAGTTGAATAAAATATTGTTAAAATATATTTTTTAATATTATTTTTATTTTGAGATTTGAAAAAGTTGAATTGTTAATTTTATTTTGTGTGGAGATTTGATAAAGTTGTAATGCTGAAGTGAGATGAGATGAGATATTTTCTGTAAACAAAGCTAAATGTGAAAAAAAGAAAAAATAACAAAACAAAGACTTGAAAGTCTCTGTTAATTCTTTCATCTTAATTAGATATGTCCCTCTTTAGCTCTATTAATTTGTCTCACTTGACATGATTTTAAAAAATTTAGATAAAAACTACCCAAAGTAATCACTTTACGTGAATATCCCACCTTCCTCTCATGTCACCCCCCAACTTGGAGATGATTCAGGTCCATGCTAGAGAGCCCCACTGATCCTGTTTTCACAGACATCATTTTCAAGAACGATTGGCCCCCATCTTGCACCAGCTAATTCGATCAATGATCTTATCTTAAATTTAACACCATACCAGAAAAAAAGTACTACGTAAATTACCTATTAACTGAAATTATACGTAAATGTTTTCTTAATAATGCAATAAATATACACATGATGTCACACTAATGACGATGATCATGAAATTACTCTCATGTACGTGATCAATTTTCTGAATATAGCTAGCTAGCTAGCCCGCCCTTCACTGTGACTCGGTTTTTAACTTAATATCTAATATTAAAGAGTTTTGCTACACAACCTCCACCACACGTTACACTTCACATTTTTTAAATTTTTTAATATTTTTAAAAAAAATTAGTTTATTTTTTTAAATTATTTCAAATTTTCTATTCATTATTCATATAATAAATATTTGATAAAAGAAAAAAATAATAAAAATTAAAAAAAAAATTGGAATGTGGAGCGTGAGGAGGTTGTGAAGATTTATTCAAATATTAAATGAGAATAGATCATATGGATATTAGAAGATACAGACATATATAATTTCTTGCGATCAGAAGACAATGTTGCTGACTTCTTGTCCTCTGCTTGACAAATTCATACGTTAATTAGGACTTATAAATAATTGCATGCAGCCTGGTACTGTCCAAGATCAATATATTGACTTGTTGTGCATGCTTGCTACATTAATTCAAATTTTTGAAACCTTCTCATTCATGTTTCACAAGGACATCATACATATTATATGGAATAAATCTTCCCAACTTTCTAACACTCTACACTTAACATTATTTTTAATTTTTATTATTTTTTTCTTTTATCAAATATTTATTATATGAATAATGAATAGAAAATTTGAAATAATTTAAAAAGAATAAACTCAATTTTTTTTAAATAAAACATGTGGAGTGTAAAGTGTGGTGGAGGTTATATAGAAAAACTCTATTATATGTGGGGCCGTGCGTTAGCCCCAAGGTGTACCGGACATAATAATTTTAATAAAAAAAAATAAAAAAGTCAGTAGTTTATTTATCTGGAAAAAGAAAATACAAGGTTATAGAAAAATAAAAATCTAGATTAAAAAAAATCTAAACTTCAACAAAGTATAAATATTGGTCGGCATCCATATTGAATTATCTATTTACTCTCTGTATATAATAATAAAATATTATTAATTTAATAACTTTTTTAATCTTTATTTTATCACATTTTATAGTTCTACTGATTAAAATATTAATAATAATTATATTCTAATTAATATTATATATTAAGTGTTTTAAGTATTTTATTAGTTAAATTTACTTAAAGTTGAATTTTACAATGAGAATGCTCTAAAGCGTTTCTGCTCTAAAGAGTAAAATCATTTTAATTTTAATTTTTTTTAAAAAAAAATTGAAACAAAAAGAAAGGAAAATGAGTATATTGTCAGAACACAAAGGACATGAAAAAGAGATGTCAATTCATGTGCGTCGCGGGCTATTAAGAGCTTTTTGGTAAAACATGATTATTCATTAAATTCTATAAAGGGACTACACGTCAAATGGTCAAGGGTCTTAAGGACCTTTTGGTAAAACAAGATTCTTCATTAAATTTTACAAAGGAGCTACACGTTAAATGATTAATGGTTTTAAGGGCTTTTTAGTAAAACAAGACTTAATGGACTTAACGGGAAAACAAAAAAAGTTAACGAAAAAAAATAAAAGTTACTATTCACAATTAGATTGCCACTTATTATAATAGAATAAATATATGTTGCCCGTTGGTGGATAGCATTAATTGTTAACAAAGTATTTGGAAAGGTTGAATAATTAGTGACATTGAAACGTTCCAACTCACACATATCATAAGTAAGGAAGGATATATTTTGGATATAATATTAATACCATTAATAATACCGAGCTTAGAATATTCAACTTTAAAACAAAAGAAAATAAAAGAAAAGAAATTGTCCAATCCTCTCTCTCTCTATATAGGTTCCAGAACAGTCAGACAGGATGGTTGGCCGGGTACATACCAGTTGACTCCATTTTAATTTTTAACATTAACCCATGAAATTAATCAAGCTTATTATATGATCTTTTCTTAAAAGGCAATATTATCTGTATGGACACTTTGAAATTCACTTTATATTTATAGCTATTTCTTTAAGAAATGTTTAATTTATGAAAAAGTAGAATTTATAAATTGATACGACTTGTTGACATGTTGTCATAATATATTATATTATAAAATTTTAGTGTAAAGTAAATTTAATGTATCTCATCTAACAATATTAGTTTATAAGTTTTACGCGCCTAATATATTTTTATAAATCTTTAACACTTCTCTTGTATCTTACCATAGAGATGGGATAAAAACTTAAAAAAGAATAAATTTCAGTCAGTCTCGTTTAGTTACACAGTTTAAATAGATGGTGGAATGAGAAGTTTTATTAAAAATTAAATAAAATATTGTTATAATATAATTTTTTAATATAATTTTTATTTTAAGATTTAAAAATTTTGAATTGTTTATTATATCTTATTTGAGAGTTTGAGAAAATTATAATGATTATATAAAATAAGATAAAATGAGATAATTACCAAACCGGTCTATAAAAGCAACAAAAAGTAACACGCACTGAAAAGTCACATAGCTAAACAAGTGGAAGCAACAAAAATAGAGAAATTGATTGGTGTAGGTATTGTGTGGTTCAAACTTTTTATTATATTCGAATTAAGAGTAATGTATTTGGGTTGACTTCACAATTACAGTGTTGCCCCTTTTGGTGGACGTTCAATAGAGTCTGCCACGGCGGCGCATTGAGATGTCAGCAATTTTCTCCTCATCACCGTCCACTGAAATCACGCTTAGAGTGTGTAGTGGGATCCATCAAAACACAAGATCTCTTCGATCGACGGTGGAAAAATGGGCACAGTCATCACAGTGCTGTCACGGAATTCCTTGACTGTTTTATTGGTGTCGTGAGACGCTGGGTGGCTTCTTTCGCGTTACCTCTCTTCTCTGAATGTGATTGCCTCTATTGTCTTTTGTCTCTAATCGTGGACGAGGAAAAGTAGCCATGGTGAATTTCACGGCAAATTCAGCCCGTTGACGGGTCGTGCTCTCTCTCTCTCGTCTTGGACCCATCCAATAAAGATGGACTTTCGCACTCATTCTCTCTCCTTCACTTTTTGTTGTGCAGCACAATTTTCCCGAAAATCAGATTATCTGCACGCTTTGCTGTGACTGATCTTTTGGGTGTTCAAGTATCATTTACCTTTTTCTTTCCCTCGCTATATCTTCCGGTAAGCCTATTCTTTTCGGCTAAGAGACTTGGAGTCGTGCTCTTTCATGCTTCTTTCGAAGAATCGATTCTTGGGTTTCTAATTTCTATTGATTCTTGGTCTCTATTTGTGTGGAATAGCCTTCTCTTGTATCTTTTTCCACCCTGAGTTCTCATCCACGAACGAACACCGGTTGTCATGAGCAAGGAGATCATGTGCTCTTTTTACCGTTTTCGTACAGATATTTTCTTTATTATCTATGGGAGAGACGCGGAAGATACTCTGAAAAGTTAAAAGTCTGTTTGGATTACGGAGGAATTTGAAGGAACTATTGTGGTTTAAGAGCCGGGCTGTGGCGATTTTCCATAGTCAAGAGTCTTTAGATTGAGTAGGGTCTCTTTCTTGTTCAACTGCTATCTGTTTCGCTGAGAATTCCTCGTAAACCCGGGACAGAGCTTTCGAATCATTGTTCTGGTTTCAACTCCACTGGGTAAGGCTTTGTTACTCTTGTGCTTCTCATCACTTAGAGGGCGTTATAGTTTAATTTATTTACTGACTTCAGATTTATTAATTAATTTATTTTTCCAAGGGTAATTTACTAATTTCCACTTTCGGAGATTGGAACTGAAGTAGACCCTTTTATTATTTTTCACAGCCGCCAATTGTTCATCTCTCAAGCCAGTTGATCTAGGTTTCCCACCTAAGGATGATGAAGTAACTTATGACCATAGATTCAAAATTTGAAAATTGATACTTATTGTTGGGAAGTTATAAATAAAACTTCAGGTTAGAAAGAAAGGTGGGCAGAGCAGATCGCATCCGTGTGAAACCCTGGTGCTTATCAATCACTAATTTTGTTAAATGAATGAAAATCGTGAAGTAATGCCGTTTTGCTAGTTTTTTACTTTTTTACATCATCTTGGCATTTGTTGATAATAGTTGTTGTTTCCATGGGGAAATAAAAAAGAAGCAATTCTAGTAAATTGCATATGTGAGTTTGATGAATAACTCTGGTACACCATGCATATATTGTACTTCATGTGGAAATGATTTCCTGTATATTTCATGTGCAAAACTAAGTTGTTATGTTTCAATTGAGAATCTCTGTTGGTTTTTATTTTGGATGTCATTGCTTAAATTGTCATCGTAGTTTTGGCATTTTTATGGATATCAGATATCTTAATTTGATATGTGATATCAAACATCTGCTTCTGTTATGTTAAAAGCTATGGATTGATTTATATGAGAGAACAAAACGTATGTAATGCTTCCTATTGTTGTTGAACATGCAGATCTAACATAGTCCTCTTTTAATGGGGTCTGATGTTGCTGAGGTGGTGGAAAATCAGTCCATTCCATATTCCTTCAAGGTACTGTTGACATGGTTTTTTGCTTTGGAATATGTTTTTTTGAATGTGGAGTCCTATTGTATTTGCAGCATAAATGCATTTTAATGGCGGCACCTATGCGTACAGAACGTTTAAATTTGTTATCATCAGTAATAGGGTTAATCACTTTTTTTCATCTGTTTATATATGTTTTGGTTTGTTTATTGGTAAAATTTCATACAATTAGCACATGGATAAGATTGTATGGACAAGGCACGCATAGTCTTTACTTTCTTTGAAAGAAGTATATTTTGTTTCCTTTATGGTGTCATGGAGATCCCAGTTTCTGAAGCGAAACTGGGAACTGTAAACTGTGCTTTTACTTTAAAGATTGTAACCTCACAATATGCTGTTCATCTTGAGGCCAAAGTTTAATTATACCGAGAATGGAGATTCTTTCCCTGATGGAGAGGATTTTATATATCAATAATAACAAGCATTTTGGTTTCTGTGTGAATCTTATTGAATGAAGTTTAAATCTTAGCTCTTTTATGTCCTTGAATAATTTTCTACTTTTACTCAAATGATCTCATTCTGTGTATTTATTCATGATTGTAGGTGCATTGTTTAATGTGCACTGAACTTCAGAATTTGGTTGATAGAATATCAAGAATATTTCCAGCTATAGAATTGGCTCGCCCTCGATGTTCATCAGGAATACAGGAACTATGCTCATTAAACCATGCAATTGAGAGAGCCAATCTACTTCTTCAATACTGCAGCGAGTCTAGTAAACTTTATCTGGTTTGTAATTTTTTCAATAATGATAAAGAAAGTAGATTATTGCGAACGCTTTCTGCTGCACTTCACCGAAGCAAGAATCACCATAGAAAAACTAAAAGAAAAATGATAGAAATGTTTCAAGCTATTTGATCTTGAGGATATAGATTTTTTTATTGAATTTTTGCACCACTGATTATGTTCCATTGTTTCAAATGGAACTTTATTGGAGCAAATATGTTCTGGAATGTTCATGTTGTTGATGAGCACTTTAATAACACTTTAATAAGCTTGCTCCTCTATTTTCCCCCTTTTTTTCATTAAGAGTGTGTCCTCGCTCCTATGTTGTCACATCTAATAGCCGTCTCAAAACTGATGGAATTAACAATTTATTTTTTCATTTATATTTATATGCTTGTTCCAATATTGTTTTTATAGTCAAATGTTGATCCATAGCTGACAAGGCTCACAATCGACTTTCAGGCAGTAACTGGGGATGTAATAGTCTCAAGATTTCAAAGATCAAGGAAACTGTTGGAGCAAAGTTTAGGCCAAGTTCAAACGATGGTTCCACTTGAGTTGGGTGAAGAGGTTCGTCAAACTACATGCCTTTTGAGCTCTCTCTTTTTTCTTTTTCTTTTCTAAACAACACGCCCCCCCCCCCCCCCCCCCGAGGCAGTGTATGCATATACATTGATACAAGAAGAAATTGTTATCAGAGCAGTTTCTCAGTTATATTTTGTTTCCAAATTTCTGTGATCTTGTTTTCTCACGTGTAGAATATGCTAGTAATATAATTGTATATTAAGCCAGCCACTTAAACTATATTTTAAAAGCTAGTTATATGGGTGTAAGTACTGTGCCATAAAGCGATTTTCTGGTTTCTGATGCTTGTATCTAAAACTGGAACCTGTTCAAAGAGGAAGTGGTCCCATTCCCAATGCTTTCAGCCTAATTTTTATTTATTATCTCCACCCTTCACATATACAAAAACCTAAAAAAATCTGACAGCAACTTATGAAGCCTGCTTAGTTCCAGAGTGTATTTTGCAGCAGGATTCTTCTAATGGGGTTTTCCTGGTCTAGAAACTATGTGGGTATCAACCTGTTGCAATCTTCTAGATTTGTTCCATAGTTTCTTTCTTTTCTTTATTCCAGAAAAACAAAAAGAAAAAAGTTCTGAGCCTCTGTTACTAATGATGAGATGTCATTTACAGATCTCTCACATCATGGATGATCTTAGGCATGCAAAATTTATGCTGGATTCATCTGAAGAACGGGCTGGTAAGGCTGTGCGAGGATTGCTCCATCAGGATGCTTCTGCAACAGATTCAGTGGAAACTTCTGAAGTTAAAGCTCTTCAATTGGCAGCTTCAGCTCTTCATATTTCATCCCCAAAGGCTATCTTGATAGAGAAACGATCTATTAAGAAGCTGCTTGATAAAGTTGGTGATAGTGACCCAACTAAAAAGAAGATTTTAAAATATCTTTTGTATCTATTCAAGAAGTATGGAAACTTGATCCTACAAGAGCAATCAGCAAGTGGCTGTGTTCAGCATGAACGAGCATCTGCATTTGAGAACTGCAGTAGGAGTTCTGCATATAGCCTGTCTACTGAAGTGGGATCGCGCATGGTATATCGGCATCATGAGGCTCAAATTGACTTCTTTAGAGCTACACCTCCTGAAGAATTTAAATGTCCTATATCATCAAAATTGATGTATGATCCTGTTGTCATTGCATCTGGACAAACATTTGAGAGGATGTGCATACAGAAGTGGTTTGATGAGGGTAATGATACATGTCCAAAGACTAAAATGAAGCTGGCCCATCAGTCAATGACTCCAAACAAGACCATGAAGGATTTAATATCGAAGTGGTGCATGAAGTATGAAGTCATCATTGCTGACCCAACCATGCTACCGGAATTCATTCACTCTTGGGAAGTTTCTTCCACTTCTATTGCTAGCTTTGGCAGTTCTATGAATGATCTACACTTACCGATTGATCTCAGCGATGTGTCACTTGGATCTATAGAGACTACTTACACTTTGGATTCATCACACGCTAAGACAGCAGATGGCTTAAACTTAAATTCTATGTGGACAAAAGGCGAGCTCAAATATCAATCTAATGCAGGTATACATGAGACAGATTTGGAATGTCTATCTAAATTAGCTGAACTTGAATGGGAATCCCAATGCAAAGCCATTGAAGATGTCAAAAAGCATCTGAATGACAGTGAAGAAGCTTTTCTATTTGTGTCATATGATGATTTTGCTGGACCAATAATTAGATTTTTGAAGGATGCACATGACCGGCATGATGTAAAAGCTCAAAAGGCTGGATGTCAGTTGTTGTTGGCATATGTGAGCAAAAACAGGTAACTCACTCTTTTTATGGGTACTAGTTATTAAGGCTTGGATTTACTGGGTTTTGAATTAAATATTTAGCCTGATGACACAACATGATTAAATCCAATAGCTTGAGTTGGTTTAGGCTTCTAGCTTATTCTCTGCTCTAGATCTATTTTTACCCACCATGGAATTCCATAACATTTGAGTGTTCAAACCATATAATTGTTGTTTCTTGTTTCTTCTGCTTTCAATTTCATTTCTTTTTAACTATGATTATGTTTCCTTTATGCATGAGCTCAGGTATAATACTAAGATACTTTTTCTTGCCTCATGCAGAAGTGGGATCTCATACTTATGGGAAGGAGCATTTAGTCTCTTGACCACTTTTCTTAATTCAGCAGTAACAGAAGAAGCCCTATACATATTGGAAGTGTTGTCTGGCCACTCGTACTGCGGAGATAAAATTGCATCATTTGATGCTTTAATTGCCATCTTAAAGATGCTTGACTCCAATAACAGAGATTTCCAGGAACAGGCCATCAAAATTCTGTGCAATTTGTCCTCCAATAGTGACGTTTGTTCCAACATTGTATCTTTGGAATGCATCCCAAAACTGGTTCCTTTCTTAGTTGATAGCACTTTTGCAGGACGCTGTGTACTTCTATTGAAGAACTTATGCAGTACGGAGGAGGCGAGGATTTCTGTTGCTGAAACTAATGGATGCATTGCCTCTATTGCTGAACTACTTGTCTCTGACAGTCACGAGGATCAAGAAAATGCAGTGGCTGTTCTCCTTTCACTATGCTCTCAACGTGTTCAGCATTGTAAGTTGGTCATGGATGAGGGTGTCATTCCTGCTCTTGTTGATATATCTGTCAATGGTAATGACAAAGGCAGGGTGAGTGCATTGGAGTTGCTCCGGTGCTTAAGAGATATCAAGTATGTTGATGATCGAGACTACTCTGAACCTGATATCAACGCCTCTAGAGACCCTCCAAATCTCTCTAAAGAAAGGAAATCACCAAAGGCAACTCGATTTTTTGGAAAGATACCAATTTTCTCAAAACCCATTTCTTTCACTGCAAAGAAGAAGAAATGAAACTAGCGTCTGTAGCTCATTTTCAAGCTAGTGGTGATTTGAAATATCTTGCTTTGTGAGATTCTTTTTTTTTTCCTCTCCTAGACTGTAGATATTTTTTGTTTAAATGTGAATGGAGGAATGACTTCCCTATGTATATAGTTTGTGGGTAGATGGGTTTTTGGGATCTAATACCTGTTCTGAAGATGCAGCTTTTGTTAGCTTTAGTTATCAATTGTTCATATATTTACTGCCATATTCCATGCAAATAACTTGACAAAAATGTACATTTTATTTTTTTGGTTCTGTGTTATCTTTTCATCTTACACGCTGAGTTGATTATCTCATCTGTAACATAAATGTCACTTGGTAATGCAAATCTTTGTAGTCTTTTCTCATACTGGTATTCTTACATGCTTGATAATATCATCATAAAATCCGAGAATTTGTGGGAGGCTGCTGTTATTGCACATGGGGCTGGATTAGTACACAAAATTAATATGATCATAGCTTTAAATTGAAACCCTTCGATCTCTGAAGGTGCATTTGAAGTTCCCTCTGGGTTGTCCTCACCTCCTTATAACCAACCTCTCAAACTGCATTACCCATATATCAGTAGTGCTGGCAAGAGGGGGAGGGAGGCATTAGTGAAAAATTATATTTATAAGCCGGTATGAAAAACACCCTCCATAAAGCCGATATGGAATAGTTCGATTGGGTATAAAATAAAATCCTCCTATAAATTAAATTGTGATATATGAACGAACGTTGTAAAAAGTGCATTTTTCAAGCGGACTTGAAAGTAGCATTGTCATGGATGTCCAAAGCAAAGTAAACGAATCCTCCCAACACTCTCCCTCCTTTTATCAGTATTTCTCCCAAATTTCTGCAATTTATTGGGCCAAAGCATCGGGCCCTTTTATATTTATCCCACATTTGATTACGCAGTTGAAATGAGATGAAATATTTTGTTAAAAGTTAAATAAAATATTATTATAATATAAAATTTTAATATTATTTTTATTTTAAAATTTGAAAAAGTTGAATTGTTTATTATATTTTATATGAGAATTTAAAAAAATTATAATGATTATATAAGATAAGATGTGATGGTTTGATTTTATGTAACCAAACCAACCCTAACCTAAGGTCCCCATCCAACCCAATGTGGTCTCGTCCCTCCGAACATTGTTTCGGTCAAACAATATTTATTTTATAATTTGCCTTGAAAATCAAGAAACTTGCACGATTCCTGGACTTAGTACTCTCCCACATATATATGGGTCAAGGGAAATGCTTATCGAACCGATGGTCTACCGATAGTTTGACGGATGATTTTTTATTTAGTGATTAAGAAAGTGAATATTATTTAAGTTATGTATTTTTTTTATAAAAAAAAAAAGTGTATTTAAAAATGTAAAAAAAATACTTAAAGAAAAGGTAAAAAAAAACTCTGAAAATGAACTGCATGGGTTCACTATCGGTTGGGACCATCGTCCCAGTAGCACTATCCATGGGTTAAATAGCGAAAATGGAGGGAAGAATTATATAATTTGATATATTAACTTAAATATATATATAATATTTTATCCCTAAAATCATTAGAAAGTGAAAAAATAAGAGTAATACAACAGACTAAACAGTAATCATTACATGTTTTTTTTCATTTATTCAATTCCAAAATTAGTTTTTTCTTTCCTTGTAGACAATGCCATAATAAATCTAACTTCTATTTAATCTTATATTTTCATTCTATTTTTCTGAATAAAGAGAATTACAAAAAATAAAAAACAATGTGAGACAATAACTTCACCATTTATTAAAAAAGTCCTGTCTTCACCATTTCTTTCCTGTCTTAACCTCCTTTCGTTGAACAGATAAAATGAGATAAGATAAAAATTGAACGTTAAATAAAATATTATTAAAATATTATATTTATTTTAAGATTTAAAAAAATTAAATTATTTATTATATTTTATGTAAAAATTTAAAAAAATTATAAAGATTATATCCCATCTCATCTTAGTAAACAAACCAGGCCCAAGGAAATTCAGAGATTACATCGTGGGGGCAGTCACTCTAAAACCGGCTAACCATAATCTAGATCGATAAATTCGATATATCTCTCAACGTGGTCCGGTCAATGTCGTTACTTTGCCAAAATAATCCAAGGAAATGATGCTAACTTGCTAAGTGTGTGTGTTTCACTGTTTCTTACCTTGGTTACTGATTAGGGAAGATACCATAACAGATGGTTGAGACAAAAAAGATATTATCCAGAGGTGAAACTAGATGCAGAACCACGTGTTAAGATGATTCCAAAAGAGCAATAAATCAACCAGGATTGGAACCAGAAGTGACAATTTAATCAAACCACTAGACTATGGAGATATAATTCACTAACTTATTTTTTAAATTAATTTCAGCAGTTCTAAGTGATGGAAACAACATAAAAGTCGAAAAGAAGAAAGGAAAACCACTGGCAGCACAAGATTCTCTCGGTTGTGAAAGGCCATGCATGATGAATTTCCAGGAAGATCATATTTATATATTCCCAAAATTTTGAGAAGAAATTCAGCAAATTGGAGAACACGATCTCCAATCAACATGGGTTTCATTCACAGGCCGGTTTAGTATCAAAGCTGCTCAAGCAGACAGCAAAGGCTTGGAAGGCAGAGAGTGGGTAGCGATAATCCATGGTGAAGATATCTTTTCCAATCTTTCCAAACTGTAAGATTACCTTTTC
Source organism: Juglans cinerea (assembly GCA_961763995.1). Lineage (NCBI taxonomy): Eukaryota > Viridiplantae > Streptophyta > Magnoliopsida > Fagales > Juglandaceae > Juglans > Juglans cinerea. The sequence continues at coordinate 48,192,587 of CAUIVZ010000001.1, read as the reverse complement.
TTGCTCTGCAGCTGAAACATTGTGGGATGTACCAACAGATGCCACAAGCTGGAAATTCTTGACAGAAGCCACAGTAACACGCCCTCTGAAATTCAAGCACCAGCACTGCAGCTGTTCATGCCATCTAGGAGCCTTGTTTTTAAGCACCAGTGGCTCTCCTGAGCTCTGGATGGATACTGACGGCTCTGAGAGGCTAGTTGAGCTGAAATCTGTGACCGTATCTTTTCCTTTTGGACCTGGTAGAGGAGAAAACTGCTGCAGATCAAAGGAGTTTGGGAATGATGTTGGTGTTGGAGCCTTTCCTCCCTCCTCAATAGAAGAGACAGGTATGGACTGCATGACGCAATGCATTCTCCTTGGCCCTCTTGTTCGGAGAACATTGAGCTCATAGGAGACCGTCCCTACACTGTAGTTACACGCTGGAACTCTTGGAGACACCTGCTTAGAATGAAATCTACGACTGGATCGACTATTTAGTTGAACTGTGGATTCACATGGAGGTTGGCTGTCATATATGGTGAACTTTGTACCCAAGAAATTAGACCTGAAAAAAACAATTGTCAATAAATTTTGGGGGAAATGAATGAAGAAGAGAGGGAAACGTGTAGGTAGCAAGTGTAATGGCTAAGACTTGCCTCAGTTTACCAACATATGTACTACTTGCCCGAGAAAAGTCATCTGCGACCAAAGATACAACAAAATCCGTGCTTGTTGCCCTTCTAATCTTTTTGGCTGCTAACAACAATTTATCACTCTCATCTTCGGCTGTCCATTTAATAAAATCACAAGTGAGAACCATACATGAACTGATACATTTTTTATTCTACCAACTTATCCAACTAATCATTCTCAAACAAGCCGATATTTTTAGACTAATGAATTCTCAAAGAAGAAGAAAAAAACTCAGATAGAGTGTGCTATATTAAGTTCCCCTACTGAATAATTCAAAAAAAGATTATACAATAACAATAACAATAACAATAATCATTTAATGTATACATTTCCTCCAGGAATTGTAATCTAAAAACTCCAGATATCAACACCAGAAAAAATTACATTTCAACATTCTCAAGCAATAATGCAAAGGTTCATAAGCTTAACTTTATCGAGAAATAAACAAAGAGAAATCTACTCACAAGGCACCAGACTGTAGTATAAACAATATGTAGAAGTGGCTCTGTCCCTCCTGATAAAGCACTGTATTGGAGACTCGCGAGGCCCCGGCTATTCATAAGCACAGAAAGAGTCAATCGGAATAATAAAACGAAAAACTTCAAATTTAAAAAAAAAAAATAGAAAAACAATATAGTGCTACCTGCTTCAATGAGATAGGAAATGTGAGCCTTCCGCATTGCTCGGGAGTTTGGACAATCTCCCTAGTAATCGTCCTCCATGACTTGCAAACAGAAGCACAAAAGACAACGACAGCCCGAGCAGGCCAGGATGTCTCACTCTCTTCTACCCTCCGGATTATGTCCAAGAGCAATTCAGGCGGTAAATTCGACCACCGGCCCTGCTGAATTACTTCAGATGAGGGTGGTGGTGCCTGATCAGGAGCAATATGTGACGTTCTCTTTCTATGCCAATGCTTCCTTTCCCCTCCCCGCCTTGACATGCTCCCCATTCCATCCTTTAACTCCCACAACTCACGTACAATGCTTTTAAGGGACATCTTAATGTATCATATCAATCCTCTCCTTCACTCTTCCACTGCAAACCGAAAAAAAACAATAGAAGATGTAGCAAAAACCTGTAAACCAGCTAAACCCATTTGAGAAACTTAGAAAAAGGAAAAACAAAATGTAGCTTTACAATGTTATCAGTTTTCTGTTGTTCATTTTTTTTTTTCCACTCTTTAATGTTCTGCGTATAAATTCAAGTATAGTTTAGTTTCAAATCTGAGGCACATACATATGTGTAGGTTTTTAAGTGCAATTAAACCGCTAAATTAGCTAAAATACAAAATATTAACAACGTTAGGTAAATTACTGAAGGAAAAAATATAAAAATGCGGGTTTTTTTCCAAATTTAATTCTCAAACCCAAAATCAAAGCTTTTTTGTTTTTGTCCCAATCTGCCATAGATTTCACAGATATCGCACAAGTTTCAGAAAACAATATAGGAATCCAATCGTAACGTCCCAAACCCGTTAAAATTCTCAAAACTTGGTTAAAGAACAAAACAAGAAGAAAGAAGAAATATCAGTGAAATCCATCAACTCCTAAAGATTAAATTAAAAAACCTGAAAAAAAAAATCGTTGATGAATAAAATGAACAAAGCTTTATAATCCCAGCGAATAACATAAAATGTAGATCCAAATAATCGCGGAACAACCAACCTGTCCGTCCAGCTACTCCAAACAACAAAACACACGGATCGGACCCCGAACCAGCTCAAAAATCTAGAACCTTCATTTCACAAATATCATTCAGAGAAACCAGTTAGAAACCGGGATCAGAGAGAGAGAGAGAGAGAGAGAGAAATGGTGGGGGCTCCGTCAGGTGAAGCCCGAAATCGCCACCACCCCAGCGTAGTACTTGTAGCCTCGTAGTCCCCGCCCACGCCACCACCACAAGAACCTCCGGCTCCGGCTCAAGCACCGCCGCGAAGACGAACACTACCACCAACACCGGAGGGCCTCAGTTTCTTCCTTTGGATTAAAGCAGAGGACCCTCCATAAGAATTTCTATCCTCCTTAAAAACCGGATCCAAGGCCCCCTCCCTTTCTTTCTTTCTTTTCTTTTCTTTTTAAATCGGATTAGATTAAGATCTAGTTTTGACATTAAGAATTTTCAGAATATTTTATTATTATTTTTTATTATTATTCATTATTCTTTTATTACTATTTATAAAATATTTAGGATAATCTCAATATCTAAACATAATCTTAGATCCTGATAAATAAAAAAATAATTTCATTTCATTTCATTTTATTTCATCATTATAATTTTATCAAATTTTTACATAAAATATAATTAACAATTTAACTTTTACAAATTTAAAACTAATTAATAATATTATAATAATATTTTATTCAATTTTAAACTTTCATAAAAAATAATCTCTATATACCATTCTATCCAACTAATTTAAGGGAATCGAGAGTCTGTTTCGGTGTTTTTAATCTCGTACCGTACCAGTCTATACGGCCGGTATTTGCCGTATCGGCCACTAGACCGGTACAAGTATCATATCGGCCCAAATATCGACGGTACAGACCTATATTTCGGCCTTTAATTTTTTATTTTTTTTTATTTTTTCAAACTACAAACTTATTGTTTGACTCTCAATTCAGACTAGATTATTTATAATTTATATATATTTATTTATATTTAATTTATTCATATATAGACTATTATTTTAGACTATAATTTATATATATATAATTTATTCATATATCGATTATTCTGAAAGAGCAATGCTAGATACAGTCCCCAAATGGAGACTGCAATGCAAGCCTAGATAATTTTATCTTAATTTTTTTTTAAATTACAAAACTATCCCTCCTGAAATGATGTTTTTTCTCATTTAATAAAGGGCCTGCACATGCAGTCCCCAAATGGGGATTGCAAATAGAATTTCTCATTCTGAAATGGTACACGAAACAATACCAGTACCGTAATATTTCATTCCAGTAGCTTGATCAGTACGGCGTCTGGTACGGTATTCAAATGTTCTGCTCGTACTGTTCTAATTAAGTTGACACACGTGGCAATCATCATCTTTAATTTATGTTTCTTTCGTGTATTTATTGAGTAATAAATACTAGAAGAAAAATTAACTTGATATTAATTTATATTTTCGCAAAAAACACTTGTTTATGAGAAAGCAAAAACCAAAAAAATACAAAACCTTACACGACATAATTTATGTGATTTAATAATGTGTTTACGTTTATGAAATTGTATAAAATTTTATTTCAGATGATAATAAAATGCATAGAGCCACGATCTTATAAGGATTTAATACAATATATATATATATATATATATATATATAAGTAAATTCTAATAAGCGGGTGACAACTATCAGTCCAAGCTTCCATTACATGGCTCAATTCAAAATCCACAAAAAAAAAACTACAACGAATCCTTCTGAAAGTCCAACACACTATACTATAAAATGAGCACGGTTATGCATCAGTCGTGCTCTCTGTACACTGTAATTGTTTTTTATTTTTTTTAACTCAATAATATTGGGTGTGTTGAGGATTACATCAACAGTAGGCTGATGTAAGTAATTTCTCCTATAAAAAAGAGTATGCAATGAGTCAAATTATATCTTGTCATTCATAGTTAATTAATATTTAACCCTTATAATTAGATAAAATATATTATTTACGATAGTTTATATATCACAAAAATGATAAAAAAAAGTGTGCCTTAATTTATTTTCTTAAAAATAAATCCTACAGGGCAATAGATTTTACTACTTATTTACTACTTTATACTTTATAGTGTGATATATTATATAGTAATTAAAAATTAAAAATACTAATACTTTTTCAATATAATTTTTTTTTAATTTTTTCTGTTATCTTACTATATTTACTTATTTATTTATTTTTTATTTGAGCAGTTGATATGTTTTAAAACTATTAAAAGGAAGAGACAATATTTAAAAAAGTCTTGAGAAATAGGAAGTTATAAGACTGAATTATCAATCCCTATCAGGAAAGGATTAAACTCAATGAACTTAACTCTGAAGAATGAAAAGATGAGTTGGTAAGATGTCTTTGATTATAGATTTTGCAAATCGGGCTGATTGATTTCGGGAAGACACGTTCGTTTTTAAGGGACAAATAATAGACGACATAAAAGGGTCATGTCTTGCCTCCTCCCTCCTTTTTTTTTTTTTTTTTTATTTCATATTTTAGATATTAGTTTTATCTCTCTCTCTCGAAAAAAAAAACAGATATTTTCTTAAAACTAAATTCAATCACCATTATAATTAATAGATGAATTAAAATTAAAAGGTTTAAATAATTATATATTAATTGCAAAAACTAAAATAATAAATAATAAAGAAAGAAAAAGAGGAGCTCTTTGCCTCCAAGTGTGGGTCAAAGTAAGGCATGTGAGCGCAACATTTAATGGTGGAGGGTACCAATGTCAGATTGGACCCAGCAGGAGTCACACCTACACGTGCTCTAGCTCAAAAAAAGTCTCTTTTTTTCTTTTTTCTATTTCTTTCTCTATCCACTCCCGAGTGGCATGGGAACATGCACTTATGAGTAATTATACTCTGACAGGTTGAAAGTCTACACTATTCTTTTTAAATTTGTATTTTTCTTGAGTTATTAATAGAATTTTAACATGTAGAGATAGATATATATATATAGTGTACTTTATAATATGTATAATTATCTTCGTTTAGATGTTAAATTCATCTCAATTCGTCATTATAATTTTTTCAAATCTTAATATAAAATATAATAAATAATTCAATTTTTTTAAATCTCAAAATAATAACAATAATAAAAAATAAGATTATAATAATATTTTATTATTTCAACTCAACTCGGTTCAACATTCAAACGCACCTTAATATTATACGATTTGCTTTATATATCTATCTTTCTTTCAATAAAAAATTTTAGAGTTTGCCTAAAAACTCTAGATAATTTTTATTTTTTATTTATATATTATATATAAAGTAATGCGAGATATAAGTCTCAAATGTACAAACATTTTATAAAAATGTGGATCTTATTAAAAAACAATAAAGTTTGTGCATTTAAAACTTTGTATATGTCATTTCTATGTATAAAATACTCAAAATGATTGCTGATGCATGCATCCTCGATCTTCTTATCTATGAGTATTCTTGAGCTCAGAACTTCAATAACAGATTGTAAGCTTTAGTGCTTATTAATTTAGTAGTAGGAGTAGGAGTAATTTCAGGTTTCTGGTTCGTTTTCAAATGATCAACCCATGTGGAAGTGAGCCATTTCTTTATTAAGTGGACCACATTTGCACCGATCTGCATCTTATCTTGGATCAATGGACATTTTGTTGTTCACTCTCCTAAAAGCCACTTTCTGCTTCAAGTTACGAAGTCCGATTAATAAACAATTGAATTAAAAAAATATATTTTGGGTGCAATGCATCATAATTTCTTAAAAATATGTTTAGAAAGACTACATCACTATTATTTATAAATAAGTATTATTATATCTATAAAAAAAAATTATATAAAATATTCTCACAAATTGACGTGACTCCATCTGATTTGTTAGATCAATTTTATAATGAAAATAACTTTATAACTTGACAAACTACATTAATTTACACCAGTTTATAAAATTACTGTAATGTAATTTTTTTGTCGCTAAAGTATTTCTCTTTGCAAATTATTCACTATTTTTTACTTCACATCTTAAACTAAAAAAAGTGGTCATATGCACTCGGAATTACAAAAAGCTGAATTGATAGGTTTTTTCTACGTATCGAAACTTATTGGATTAGTAAACCTTCAGCATGCGTGTTGAGAAATAGGTGACAATTTGGGTCTGCAAATTGCAATTTCTTCCTAAATAAAAATGTGCTATATTTGTATAAAACGTCCTATCATTTTCTTTCTTTTTGGCACGCAGAACAAGCTAACAATCTCATTTGGATAGCCAAAAGTTTGGTGATGCATTCTACATCAGCCAGTGGGATGCCATTAAGGATAGCCAACCAAGAATATCAACTATACCATTTAAGAGCATTAAACATCCTGAAAGTTCAATCGGAAGGTCTAAATTCTGGAGAATGATCATCACCCACTATGGCACTATTGCTGTGGTTTATTGTGAGAGTACTTGAGGAGCTCTCTCAACCTTTCATTGATCATCGTGGAATTAAGGAGATTGCCTACCTATTAACAGTGCCATCCTTATTGTTGATATTCGGGAACAATATCTGTACATCAACATTCACAAATGAAAAGTTTAATTTACATGGTTTTGCTTGAATGTTTAAACATATATACTAACACTCGAAATATACCCGTCATCATCAGAAGTGAATGAATATCTATAAATTTTCTCAAGAATTACCGCTCAAACCCTCCATGGTGTGCTTACAAATTAAAATAGCAAGAAATATCTTCGTCATAAACCTTAATAATACAAAATTGGATAACATCAAAATATCCCAATCACATACCATGTCAAGTCACATCGAATACGGTCCGATTTTTGGTATACTATACAAAAAATGCTCAACATACTTCCCATTAAGCTATATGCATTTGAGATGAGATGTGACATATCAATGCTGTCTTGATTTAGGATTTCAGACAATTGTAAGAGTATATATGGTTAAACGACAGTATTTCATTCTAAAAATGGTTTGAACAATGAATGATTGAGTTCCTACTTTGATATACATAAATATGCAAGGCAATGGCATACAACCTGATCAATATTCTCATGTAGACTCGCAGTACACGTACGAGTCATTAGTAGGTGAAACTTGTCTTGGCATCCTTGGCTTTATTGTATACGGGTGTCAAAAGAAAAAAAAAGACTCGAATGCCTTCCCCCCATATAGTTCCATGCATTTAGAACGTCGGAGACCAAGAAGATATATTACTACCGTGACAGCAAACAGTTGGTGGGCGTGAAAAGCTATAAAAGGATCGAGTTGACAATTATTGTCCACGCTTAGTTGTTGTCTTGTTGGTTGATGTTGTGCGTGGAGCCCCACGTAGGTTGTTCCACTTTTAACGATCGACGTTGGGTGCTCTGATTTGTGTTCGAGTTTTGCTTGCAAGTGCCGAGCTGGTATCGGTTGGAGGTTGTGGACGACATTCATGAGAGTAGTCTCCATGGCATTCGTGATCATTCTTTTACGTGTGAAAATTGACAGGGGCTGCAGCCACATTCTTTACCATTGGGTAGCCATATACATCAATCTAACTCCTTTCTGTCCTCTTGCCAGCTGACGCAATTGACTTGCCCCACGACCCTATGGACATTACCAAATCATCGTATTTTGCAAGAGGATTCGGGAATTGCTGCACACCAAAAGGGGGAGATATACGACTGTTTTCTTATTATATTTATTTGGTGTCATCAATTAATTACAATTAAATTTGTTATCTAAAAAAGTTTACTCCTTTAATAATTTTCTTTGAAATTGTAGGCAATTGTGTGAATTTTAAAGAGTAATGCTATATTAAGTCGTGAAGTGCATAAGTACCATGCAGTCGTTTTGAAAAAGATTGGGATTTATTATTAAAAAATTAATTTTTTTCATATGGGTTCTTTAGTTATTCACTTTTTTCAAAAGTGATTGAGCGGCGTTTGCGTACTCACTACTGCAACTATTATTTCTTAATTTTAAAAGTCTAATTAGATACAAAATTCCGAATTTGATGAAGTGACACATTTGTTGTTATAAAACAAATTATTAAAATAAATAATATCTTATAAAATTCTAGAGTCCTACACTTTAAAATAAAAGTAATGGCTAGTTGCCATTCCAACTTATTAATATATACTTTTAATTTAATAGAAAGTGTTACTTGTATTTCTCCCTTTCACTAATTTTCTTTACAACATGATATGAATGGTAACTATGATCACATGCCCACCAATGGTCCAATAGTACACAACAAACCAAAAAACATATTTACAAATGATTTAATATAACTTGATGCAATAAATAATTAAATTATCAACCTATTTTTTATTGTATAAAAAACCTGGTTAGTTTATAATTTCTATCATAATTTTCTTTGCAAGTCTAATATTTTATTTACAGGCTTAGAGCATCGGTGAGTCTTTTAATTGGCATCCTTTCCTAATACATGTTGTTCTCTCAAGCTCATATATATCTGGCAAAGGTCTAGAGTAGGTAAAACGTATACTCTATTTTGGGCTTTTCATGAAAAGAGTATGGGTTTTATGAGCACTAGACCATAGTTGGCCCAACCCAAGTTGCAATCCAACAAGTTGATCTTTTTCATCATAAACTTTAAATTTTTTTTTATTTTTTTAAATTTTTTTTAATTTTTTATGGCAGATAGGGAATATTAATATGGATATAAAGAGCATTCACATCCGGATGCCTAAAATTCCTAATTTCTTAAGGTCCGATTTGGATAGAAGAAGGCCTCAATCTCATTTCAATTTATTTTATCTAATCATTACAATTTTCATATAAGGAGTTACTATTCATCTCTAAATCATTTTTTTTATAAATATTTTATTCTAAAAAATAAAATAAATTATTCTTCTAATCATCTACACTTTTTCTCGTGCTAATATTTGTTATAGTTTTAAGTAATAATAAAAAAAATAATTTAAATAATTACGAAAATGTAAAAAAATAATTTTAAAAATATTATCATACCCCAACAAATTCCCAGCTTATTTTTTCAAAGAATTATCTGTTGGCAAAGAAACTGAACTGCTCTCTGCAGGTGCAATTAATTGTTTGAACAATCTATTAATGTCATATAACTACTAAGTCTACTTAAAATTCCGCAACCAAAAGTGATTTGGAAACAGCACATTACATCAAGGATATGCAGTACTTGATGTTCTGAAATTTGATCTCCTAATCACATAATCCAGAGGTAACTTTATATAGAGAGGGGAAAAGAGGTTGGATGCATCACTATAAGAAAAACATTTATTCTATAGCCCTTGCTTTAAGATTCCAATTCCTTCACCTTTAGTACATATATACTTAACTCCATGGTCGGAAGCAATATGAAATTCCTCGAACAAGCTGCTTAATATGAATTAGAGCCCTTTACCAAGCAAAAATAAATAGCCCACAACTACTTTGTGTGTAAAGAAAGAAACTCTTCTGAATTAATTCTTGCAAACCATAACAGTACTGAAAAATTAACCCTGATTCTGATATTGCCAAGGATTCCATGAGCAGAGTACAAAGATCAGAAACTCCTTTTCAATTGCTTTTCCTTGACGGTAAAGCTTAGATTGTATATTATATATGGGGTTTTGGTTGGCTTTATGTAGCTCTCATGATGCCCAAAATCTTCAAATATTTAAGTTTAAAAGTTAAAAAATAAATGAACTTTCATAACTGTGATGTTTCTGAAATCCTCTTCTCCCTTCAGCAATCTCAGCCTCTACGTCAGTTAACAGCCTATGTAGTTGCTTTCAGTATTTTGCTTACAAGCTTTGATGTACAGATCTTTACAATTCCTACCTAATCCATGACCCCCTTCACATTTAACAAACTGATCATAGACAATCATGAACCATTGATTACCTCTACACATTCATATTTATACCTCGAAGCTTTACGGTCTGATCCATGTCTCATCCATACAAACAGTACTACTACTCGAAAAGCTCTTTTTGACAGGCGAAATCATGGGTAGAGCTTTTTCTGGGTTCACCTTCGTTTTCTTTGCATTTCTTGGCTTTATCTTTTTTCCAGCTGAAGCTGCGATTAAGAAGTACCAATTTGATGTGAGTTTGTTACATGCATGAGCACTCATATTACATGCACAAGCATATATAGCATCGGGCCGTTGTATTTATGAAGGTTTCGGTGTTTTCCATTTCTCAGATTCAAGTGAAGAATGTGAGCAGACTGTGCCATGCAAAACCCATTGTAACCGTTAATGGGAGGTTCCCAGGGCCGACTATATATGTGAGAGAGGGAGATAGAGTTCTCATCAACGTAACAAATCATGCACAATATAACATGTCAATTCATTGGTAGGGCAATTTGCCGATAACGAAAGCAGAGAACAACAAAAGATTATAAATTTTGCTGTTCTTTTTTCTTCATGTCATTAATTTGGTGATTCTTGTAGGCATGGACTGAAGCAATATCGAAATGGTTGGGCAGATGGACCAGCTTACATCACTCAGTGCCCAATCCAGACTGGGAATAGCTACACCTATGACTTCAATGTCACAGGCCAAAGGGGAACATTATGGTGGCATGCGCATATTCTTTGGCTAAGGGCCACAGTCTATGGCGCATTTGTCATCATGCCCAAACAAGGAACCCCATTTCCTTTCCCGCAGCCGCACCAGGAAGTTGAAGTCCTGTTAGGTGAGTTTGAAGTAAATATACCTTTCAAATGATAGACATGAAGTTCTGTAATTCTTGTATTTGTTCTGCAGGAGAATGGTGGCATGCAGATGTGGAAGAGGTTGTTAAGGAAGGGACAACCATGGGCACGCCTCCAAATATGTCCGATGCGCACACAATCAATGGAAAACCGGGGCCTCTCTTTCCATGTTCTGAAAAACGTACGCAAGCATATATACTTGTCTGGAAAAAGGCTTTGAGGATTCACATGCCATAAAATAAAAGTTACCAGTTTTTGGTCAAGGAGTAGTTCTTGGCACTAAATAAAACCAAAATTTTCAGAGTCCTTGAATCTGTACTTTATTTTTTTTTTTACTTGTGTTAGATACTTTTGTGATCGAGGTTGAGTTAGGCAAAACATATCTCCTGAGGATCGTCAACGCTGCCCTCAACGACGAGCTTTTCTTTGCTATTGCTGGACACAACATGACAGTAGTGGAGGTAGATGCAGTTTATGCAAAACCATTTACTACTCAAGCTATACTTATTGCGCCTGGCCAGACCACAAACGTCCTGGTCCAAGCTAACCAAGTCCCTGGAAGATATTTCATGGCATCCAGGGCTTTCATGGATGTTCCCCTTTCCATAGATAACAAAACCGCCACTGCAATTCTCCAGTACAAAGGCGTCCCAAACACTGTTCTCCCTTCTCTTCCCCAGTTGCCAGCACCCAATGACACAGAGTTTGCTTTGAGCTATGTCAAGAAGCTAAAGAGCTTGAACTCTCAGCAGTATCCAGCCAATGTTCCCCTCAAAATTGATAGAAACCTCTTTTACACTGTTGGTTTTGGCAAAAATTCTTGCCCAACATGCCTCAATGGAACCAAACTCCTTGCTTCATTGAATAATATCTCCTTTGCAATGCCTCAAATTGGGCTTCTCCAAGCTCACTACTTCAACATTAAAGGAGTGTATAGAGCTGATTTCCCTGACAAGCCACCAACTCCTTTCAACTATACCGGTGCACCACTTACAGCCAATCTTGGCACTGTCACAGGCACTAGGGTTAGCAAGATTGCTTTTAATTCTACAGTTGAGCTGGTTCTTCAAGACACCAATCTTCTAACGGTTGAGTCACATCCATTCCATCTCCATGGCTATAACTTCTTTGTTGTTGGGACGGGTATTGGGAATTTTAATCATGACAAAGATCCTAAAAATTACAACTTGGTTGATCCTATTGAAAGAAATACAGTTGGAGTTCCCACTGGTGGTTGGACTGCTATCCGGTTCAGGGCTGATAATCCAGGTAGTACTTACAATCCAAGATATTCAGTACCTGTGAAATTATTTAGCTCTTTTCTTTCACATGAATTTCGTACTCTGACAAACTTGATGGGATTTGTATTTGAAAATAAATGCACCCAAAAATTAGAAAGCTTGCCATTAGCATCATTGCATATATTAATGCTAATTCTGAATCGACTGTCCATGCAGGTGTTTGGTTCTTGCATTGCCATTTGGAGCTTCACACTGGTTGGGGATTGAAAACTGCATTTGTAGTTGAAGATGGACCAGGAACAGATCAATCTGTTCTGCCTCCGCCCAAGGATCTTCCACCATGTTAGCTGTTGCACGATTAATTTGTATGCGAAATCCTTTTATGTGGGACCTACAGTTTGCTTTCATCCTGCAAAAGTTGCGGATGTTTCTTGAGGATAAAATTTAGGGAAAAAAAAAAAAATGGTTTGCAGATTTGCTTGAAACTCAAAATGTAATAAATTCCACGAAGTGTATAATCAATACTACTTGATTGTTTGAGTGCAGTTGCCACTTTTAATTCTTACAAAAAACATATACATAAATATATATATTTATATAAAGTTAGCTCCTAGAGTAATGCTACAAATGTAACACAATAAGGTTTGACAAACTTTTAAAAATAATTATTCTCTCTTTTCTCTCTCGGGAAATAGAGGTGAAGGGGGGTCCGCAACAGATTCTAACAGAATTTGGTGAGTGGGAAAGGAGGGAGGCTGCGACGTGCGGCGGGTACAACAGGCAACAAACACTTTCTGAGTGGGAGGAAAAGAATCTCAAGGCGGTAGTCACTGAATGCTACGGTGGCTAGTGGAGGAGAAAGATGAAGGAACTTGAAAAAAGATGGGATAAGCTGCGCTTAACAGAGGAAGAGTCTCTTAACGTAGAGGTTGATGATGACATATCAGAGGAACTAAGAATTAAAGGGGATTGCAGTGTCGTGGAAAAGGTTTGGATGGAGAGGAAACTGAGTTCAGGGGTACTGGAAGACACCATGGGTAAAGTGTGGCGTATTAGTAAGAAAGCCAAGTTTAAAGAGGTAGGCCTGAATATTTTTGTCATTGAATTTGCTAATCAAGCTGACAAACTGAAGGTAATGGGAGGTAGGCCATGGCTTTTTGACAACTACATGTTTGTCTTATTGCCATTTAATGGTTTTATACCAGCTCATAAGATGGATTTCACCAGGGAAAGAATATGGGTTCAAATGTCTGAGTTGCCTCTTGTCTGTATGAACAAAGAAAGGGGGGTTATGATAGGAGAAACTGCAAGGGAGGTTCTGGAGGTAGATACTCAGAACGATGGGAATGGATGGGGGGAGTTTTTAAGGGTATTGATTATTGTAGATCTCTTTAGACCTCTAGCTAGGGGTAGGTCCATCTCAGTAAAAGGGGTGCAATACTGGATTCCTTTTAAGTATGAAAAACTACCTCATCTTTGTTTTAAATGTGGCTGCATTATGCATAAAAAGAGCTCATGTGAGAAAGAAGAAGATATAGAAGGGGACCAATATGGAGCATGGCTTAGGGTTGGAATAAGAGGTAGGTTGAGGGAAAGGGGTGGTAAAATCTCAGAAGAGACAGCTGGGGAAAATGAAGGGGAAGGTGAGAAAGAGGGGGTAAAAAGGAAAAATATGGGTTTTAAAAGAGATGGGAAGGAGAGGAATGATGAGACTGTGACTCAAGGTGAAAAGGAGAGGAATGTTGAGCCACCTATTGTGGGGAATGCTGAGGGGAGAGTAGAGGCAGAAGTAATAAAAGCTGCTGGAGAAATTGCTAGGACTCCTGTTACTAAAGTTTCTGGCCCGAGGAGGGAGTCATGGAAAATGAGAGCTAGGGGAGTGGGTCAACAGGTAATACAGAGAGGGGAATTCATACAAGTGAAAAAAAGAAAAGGGAGTCAAGGGGTTGAGGGAGAGAGGAAAAAAGCAAAAAAGAAGATGAGTTATCTGGAAGATGAAGAATGTGCAGCAGAAACAAATGTATGGGTGGTGGCTGTTGAACAGACCCACCTATCACAATGAAAATGCTAGCTGGAATTGCCAAGGGCTTGGGAACCCTTGGACAATTCAAGACCTTTACCATATGGTGAAGGAGAAGAGGCCCAACATAGTTTTCTTAATGGAAACTAAGATGAATAAAAGTAAAAGTGAAAAAATGAAAAAAAGACTGAAGTGTGAGGGGTTTTTTGTAGTGGAACCAGTTGGTAGGAAGGGTGGATTAATTATGTTTTGGGATAACACGGTGACAGCTGAGGTGGCTAATTACTCTCACAGACACATTAGCTTATGGATTACCAATGAAGGAGGTTTGAACAAGTGGTTATTGACAGGGTATTATGGAGAACCTGAAGCTAGCAAGAGAGCTGCCTCTTGGAGATTTTTCTCCTCCCTCAAACCTGATATGAACATTGGGTGGGGAGTTATTGGTGATTTCAATGAAATAATTGCTCAGGATGAAAAAAAGGGTGGAAGACAGCGGCAAGAAAGTCAAATGGCAGCATTCAGAAGTGCTTTGGAGGAAGGGGGTCTTTATGATATGGGATGGAGAGGGGACAAATACACCTGGAGCAATAAACATGAAGATGAGACCTTCACTAAAGAAAGGCTAGACAGGACTGTTGTGAATGAAAAATGGAAAAATCTGTTTCAAGAGGGTTGGGTGGATGTAATGACAGCTAGATGTTCTGATCATAGGCCATTATTATGGTTTATGAACCAGATGGTTGATAGAGAGAGGAGCAAGAAGAGAATATTCAGATATGAAGCTAGTTGGAGTCTTGAGGAGGAGTGTTCTGAGATATTGAGGAGGATATGGGGTACTGGAGAAATAAGGGAAGATGAGACTCCAATGAGACTTTCCAAACTAGAAACCAGCAAACAAGCTCTAACTAGATGGAGTATACAGAAGGGATCAGGTGTGGGAAGAGAGTTAGAAGAAAAAACAAAAGTTTTGAGGAGGTTACAAAAGAGGGAATGCAGTAGTAATGTAGAAGTTATAAAAACAATTCAAAAGGAGGTGGAGAGGCTACTGGAAAAGGAAGATTTAAGGTGGAGGCAGAGAGCAAAACAAAACTGGTATCAACTAGGGGACAAAAACACAAAATTTTTCCATAGTTGTGCAAACCAGAGAAGAGCCAAGAATAAGATAAGTGAAATCAGTGATGAAGATGGTAGAAACTGGTCAAGAAAAGAAGATGTAGAAGCAGCCTTTAACGATTATTTTGGGAAATTGTTTACTTCTTCTAATCCTAGTCAAGCAGAAATAAGTAATTGCCTTCTGAAGATGGAACCTCGAGTTAGTGCTCAAATGAATGAAGGGCTGGAAAAGGTGTTTACTAGAGTAGAGATTGAAGAAGCAATACACCAAATGGCTCCTTTAAAGTCTCCTGGACCAGATGGATTCGGAGCTTGTTTTTATCAGAAACACTGGCACATCATTGGAGAGGAAGTCAGCAATACTGTGCTCTCTTGGCTGAATGGTAATCCTTTCGACCCTTCTTTAAACCATACTTTAATTGCTCTAATTCCCAAAGTTAAGAGCCCCAGTAAAGTTAGTGAGTATAGGCCCATTAGTTTATGCAATGTGGCTTATAAAATCATGTCTAAGGTGTTGGCAAATAGGATGAAGAAATTTCTAGACCTCATTATATCTCCAAACCAAAGTGCTTTTATCCCAGGGAGATTAATAACCGATAACATTATGGTTGCCTATGAACTTTTGCACTCTATGAAGGCTAGAAAAAAGGGCAATATTGGTTCCATGGCTATTAAATTGGACATGTCAAAGGCTTATGATAGAATAGAGTGGAATTTTCTTGAATCTGTCATGGGTAGAATGGGGTTCTGTGATAAGTGGATTCACTTAATAATGAGGTGTGTTCAGACTGTTTCTTACTCAGTCTTGGTGAATGGACAGCCTGGTTCTACTTTTTACCCTTCTAGAGGATTGAGACAAGGAGACCCACTATCTCCTTATCTTTTTATTCTCTGTGCAGAGGGCTTATCCACTCTTCTCAATTTTTCTGACTCACATGGGGATACAAGAGGGGTTAATGTGGCAAGAGGGGGTTGCAGAGTAAACCATTTATTGTTTGCAGACGATTGTGTTTTATTTGGAAGGGCTAAAGTTGAGGAGTGGCAGAAAATTCAAGCAATGTTGCAGATGTACGAGACTGCCTCTGGCCAGGTGCTTAACAAAGAGAAATCTGCAATTTATTTTAGTTCAAATACAAATCTTCTTGATCAGAGGTTGATAAGAGAAGCTGGTGGGGCTGTGATGGTAGGGACTTATGAGAAATACTTGGGGTTGCCCCCAGTTATTGGAAGGTCCAAATACCACACTTTCAGAGGCATAAAGGAAAGGGTTTGGAGAAAAATCACAAATTGGAAAAATAACTTTCTGTCAACTGCAGGAAAGGAGGTGTTAATTAAGGCTGTTCTTCAAGCAGTCCCAACCTATACTATGAGTGTCTTTCTGCTCCCAAAAAGACTCTGTCATGAGCTTAATAGTATGTTTGCCAAATTCTGGTGGTGCAATCAGAAAACCAGAAAAGGGATACATTGGAGTAGCTGGGAAAAACTGGGAAAATAAAAACAAAAAGGAGGGCTTGGGTTTAGAAATGTGGAGTGTTTCAACTTAGCATTACTAGCCAAGCAAGGATGGAGATTTTTGAATAATCCTTCAAGTTTAGTGGCTCAGATTTACAAGCAGAAATACTTTAAAGACTCATCGTTCCTAAGGGCCAAGTTGGGCAGCAGACCTTCACAAATTTGGAAAAGTGTTTGGCAGGCTTCTGATTTGATCAAGGAAGGTTTGAGGTGGAGGGTGGGAAATGGAAGAAGTATTAAAATTTGGGGGGATAAATGGCTAACAACTCCTTCATCTTTCAGAGTTCAATCCCCAGTTTCAAGATTGAATGAGGAGGCAAAGGTTGAGGAACTGATTGTGCAAGAGGAGAAGGTATGGAATGAAGCCTTGATCCGAGATTTATTTGGTGTGGATGAGGTGAACCGGATTCTTAGCTTACCTTTGAGTAGGATGGATTGTGAAGACAAGTTGGTATGGGGCCCTTCTAATAAAGGTCAATTCTCAGTAAGAAGTGCTTATTATCTTGAACTAGAAAGGAAGAGAAGTCTTAAAGGTGAATCTTCAAAGGAGATGGAAGAAGATCAAAGATGGGTTAAGATATGGCAACTGGATGTACCAGGGAAAGTCAAACAGTTTTTGTGGAGAGCTGGGAACAACTTTCTAGCCACTAGAGCTAATTTGTTGAGCAAGAAATTGGTAAAGAATGATGTATGCCCAATATGCAAGGAGCACAAGGAATCTGTCATACACGTGTTGTGGCAATGTGTTGCAACTAATGATGTCTGGTGTGAGACTTACTCTAAAATCCAAAAGTGGAAAACTAATGAGGGTAACCTGCTGGAACTACTAGAGAAACTGATGCAGAAATTAGCTAAAGAGGAAATGGAGGAAGTGGTTTTGATTATGTGGAACATATGGATAAGAAGAAACCAGCTTGTTTTTGAAAACAAATTCATATCCCCTGGCCAGGTTATCAATGCAGCAAGAGAACAGATTAGAGATTTCAAAATGGCTCAATCAGAGATAGAGAAGAGACTTCATAGCAGCAATATAGAGAGACCAACGAGATGGCAGAAACCTAACAGAGGACAAGTGAAGGTTAATTGAGATGCATCTATTGATAAAAAAAAGGAAAAAATGGGAATTGGCATAATTATAAGGGATGAAATGGGGGAAGCACTAACAGCATGCTGTGATCAAAAGAAATATGTGCAACACCCTGCAACAGCAGAATGTATGGCACTTTGGAAAGCTATGGAGATCAGTAGGGACCTTGGTTTTCATAGAGTAATGTTCGAGGGAGACGCACAAAATATTGTGAAAGCTATCAATGAAGACAATACTGATTATCCAATCTATGGGAGTATAATTCACGATGCCAAGAAGATGCTTCAACAACAGCAAGGATGGAAGGTGCAGTATGTTCACAGGACATCAAATGAAGTGGCTCATAAATTAGCTAAGCAAGCCTTATGTTTGGAATCAGAACTTATTTGGATGGAAGATATGCCAACTTTTATTTCTGATAGAATAGATATGGAAAAGCAATGTATTGTTGACATTACTCAAAGTTAATACATAGTTTTATGATTCTTGATTCAAAAAAAAAAAAAAAATGGTTTGACAAACTTTTGTGAAGCCTAAGGCCTTGTTTGGTTACACATATGAGATTAGTTGAGATGAAAGTTGAAAATTGAATAAAATATTATTAGAATATAATTTTTTAATATAATTTTTGTTATAGGATTTGAAAAAGTTAAATTGATTTTTATATTTTATTTAAAAATTTAAAAAAATTGTAATGATTAGATGATATTGCTCGTGAAAACAAACCAGGTCTAAATACAAATACCATTATTTCTACTTATATGTTCTTGCTCCCCACTTGTCGTAGTACCCTCTTTTCTTTTAATTTATACTTTTAAATCTGAATTTTTTAAAGTGATAATGTTTTTATAAGATTTTGATTTTGAATTTTGATTTTGTTTCTTTTGTCTTTATATTTTTACTTTAAACATATTTTTTTAGTTTTAAATTTTTCTTTTTTCTTTTTTAAATTTCTTTCACTTGTGGCATACCACGTCAATATAGTTAATTATTTAATTTTTAACTGAATGACTTACAAGATTATAAACCTTTTAATTTTATTATATTCTCTTACCTTTCTCGTAGTCATGAGAAATGAATAGTACGTCATCTTACCTTTCTCTTTAAGGATACTGTTTCGTGTATGAGTGTAATTGAGTAATGAAGTGAGCAGAATATAATATGGATGGAAAGGAAGATGCAGACAAACTGTTTGATAAAAGGCACTGAGAAAATCAGTGAGCCATTAGGGTATTTCGAGGGATCCCTTAACCTCCAAAACAGAGGACAATTCTTTCAAACGTTTTTCAGATTACTCCTTCTGCATCCCACTATGGGTTACATACTTTGCAGCCTAACAAACTCATCACCTAAGCTGCTTACACGTGTCCCTTATTCTAATAGAAAGCAAATACAAAGCAAATGAAAACGATAATAAAAAAGCCATTAAACGGCACTGCTGCCTGATTACTAAACGACAAGTCTTCTTACTAAACGGTGCGCTCCAAGTCTCTTCCCAAACGGTGTGTTCCAGTCTTGTAGCAAACGGTGCATATAGAGTTCCTCCTATTTCACTTCGCTTTCACTTTCACTTTCACTTTCACTTTCACTTTCACTTCAGTTCCCCTAAGTCCCGAAGCTTCTTCCCCTTACGCAGAGTCATCCATTCGTCCTCATTTATCCCTTCCTCAAGGAACCTTAACAATCCTCCCCCCTTAGAGCACCTTGCCCACAAGGTGTGGGTAAAGTCCCCTTAACTTCCACAAAGACTCCCAACTGTCATCCTCATGGCCCATTCCGACCCATTTAACCAAGACTTCGGTGGTGGCGTGGTGGCCCGTTTTCTTCAATCGCCTGTCAATCACTTCCTCAGGTTCGCGTAAGACTTCATCTTCGTTATTAGTTGGTGGAAGGTTTGGTAAGGGATAGATCTGAGCCCCTAGTTTTTGTTTCAGGCATGAAACGTGAAAAACCAGGTGGATCCGTGAGCTTGGGGGTAGATCCAGCTTGTAGGCCACTTGATTGAGCCGCTGGAGTACACAGAAAGGACCATAAAACCTTGGGGAGAGCTTCAAGTTCTGGCGATAAGGTTGTAAACAGAGGTAAGCGTAGTCTCCTACTGAAATACTCTCTCAGTGCATTTTTTATCAGCATAAAATTTCATTCTTGACTGGGTTGCTGTGAGGTTGTTTTTGAGTAGTGTCTAGAGTTGTTCTCTGGTGCGTAGATGGGAATCCACAGAAACATTTGGGGTAGTGCTTGGAATGTAAGTAGCCAACTGAGGGGGAGGGTAGTCGTAGAGGGCTTCAAATGGCGTGACTTTAGTCGCTGTGTGGTAAGACATTTTATACCAGTATTGGGCCATAGAGAGCCACTGAGCCCACGCCTTAGGCTTAGTCCCTGCATAACATCGCAGGTACCCTTCCAGGGTTTTGTTCAAGGCTTCAGTCTGCCCATCCGTCTCAGGATGATACGCGAAATTGTAATTTAGTGTAGAGAGCCTTGCATCTGGAAGAGAGATTTCCAAAATGAGCTGAGAAATATAGGATCCTTGTCTGAGATTATAGTCTTGGGCATGCCATGATGTTTGAAAATTTCCTGAAAAAATTTCTCAGCCACCACTATTGCAGTATAAGGGTGGGAGAGAGCAATAAAATGACCATACTTGGTTAAGCGATCTACCACCACTAGAATAACAGAAGCCCCTTGGGATTTAGGTAATCCCTCCACAAAGTCCAGCGATATAGCTTCCCAAGCTTGCTTAGGTATAGGAATTGGCTGAAGAAGGCCAAGATAGGGAATAGTCTCATGTTTGTTGGCCTGGCAAGTATCACACTCACGGACTGCCCGTTTAATATCATTTTTCATCCCTGTCCAAAAGAAATCCCTTTTGGCACGGTGATATGTCTTAAGAAAACCCGAATGACCTACATGGGGGTCATCATGTATGAATTTCAACACCTTACCCTTGAAAGCTGAGTTGAGTTGGCACTACTATTCTCCCTTTCTTTAATATTAACCCTTGTTGAACAGAATACCCTTTAGGAAGTTCTTGGCCTGAATTAAACTTGACCAATAACTCCTGTAGCTCTTGAGAGAATGCGTAAGTACCCTTAAGTTCCTCAATCCATAGTGGAGTAGGAAAAGTGAGAATTGCCAGGGAGCCCTCCATACAATTGTCATTTTCATGCCTTCTAGACAAGGCATCAGCAACCTTGTTTTCCTTCCCTTGTTTATACTCAATGGTGAAATCATACCCCAAGAGCTTAGTAATCCATTTTTGCTGAGACACGGTCCCCACCTTTTGCTCCAATAAGTACTTGAGAGCCTATTGATTCGTCTTGATCTTAAAGGCTTGGCCCAATAAGTAGGGGCACCACTTATGTACTGCTGTGATTAGAGCTAAGAGCTCTTTTTCATAAGTAGACAAGTTTAAAGCCCTGCCCTTTAATGCTTTGTTGAGAAAAGCTATTGGCTGCCCTTGCTGCATCAGTATAGCCCCAATGCCCCCTTCACTTGCATCACACTCCAAAGTGAAGGTTTGAGAAAAATCTGGAAGTCTTAAAATAGGTGGTGAAGTGACAGCCTGTTTAAGATTCCCAAAAGCCTTGGCAGCCCCTCTGACCATGAGAATGAATTCTTTTTTAATAAGGCAGTGAGAGGGGCAGCAATCAGTCCATAGCCCTGAATAAATTTATGATAGTACCCCGTCAATCCCAAAAAACCTCGTAAAGCCTTAATATTTTTAGGGGTTGGCCACTCAAGCATAGTAGCTAATTTCTTAGGGTCTACTTTGACACCCTTACCAGAAACAATGTGGCCCAAATATTCAACTTCAGGTACTGCAAAGAGACACTTGGATCGCTTAGCAAACAAGCAATGTTCCTGAAGGGTCCTTAAGACCTGTTTTAAGTGGCCAAAATGATCTTCCATGCATCTGTTGTATACCAATATATCGTCAGAAAACACCAATAAAAATCTGCACAGAAATGGTCTGAAAACTGTGTTCATAAACCTCTGGAAGGTGGACGGGGCATTGGTAAGCCCAAAGGGCATTAGTAAAAATTCATAGTGGCCTTCGTGTGTACGAAAGGCCGTCTTAGGCACATCCTCAGGAACCACCCAAATTTGATGGTAGCTAGACCATAGCTCTAATTTAGAGAAAACCAAAGAACCATGGAGCTCATCTAGTAATTCATCAATTACTGGAATGGGAAATCTGTCCCTTACAGTCTACTGATTAAGTGCCCTATAATCAACATAGAGGTGCCAACTCCCATCCTGCTTCCTAACCAATAAAACGGGTGAAGAAAAGGGACTATTGCTAGGCCTTATGACCCCTTGGGTGAGTAACTCAGACACTATTTTCTCAATCTCGGCCTTTTGGTAATGAGGATATCTGTATGGTCTAGTGGAAATGGGGTTAGTGCCTTCCTGTAGCACTATTTTGTGATCATGGGATCTGATGGGTGGGAGTCCTTTAGGTTCCTGAAAAACTTGATGAAACTAATCCAGCAATTTGGTGATTACTGGACAACAATTTTCTGTAGGCCTTTGTACCTCCACTGCTTTTAGTTGCAAAAGAAGTCCCTTACCCTTGTGAAATGTACTCAAACACTTAGCATCCTCATTTGTAAAGGTAACCTCACTGGGCTAAATGCCCTGTAATTCCACCCACTTGTTTTCCCACTCGAACTTCATATTGAGGTTAGAAAAATTTCAAGTAATGGACCCCAACCCGTTTAGCCATTGTATGGCCAGCACAACATCACAACCGGCAATGGGTAAAATAAAAAATGAAGTGCTAAAAGTAGTGCCCTGGATAGATGTAAAAACTCGGTTACAGCTTCCCGGGCTTTGCAAAATCTCCCCATTAGCTACCCTCACATTAAGTTGACCAGACCCATCCATACACAGGTTATTTTTTGTCACAATGGAGGGGTCCAGGAAGTTATGTGTACTTCCTGTATCCACCTAAATGATCACCACAGATGAGCCAATTTTTCCATTCAATCTCATAGTGGTAGGACAGGGTGTACTCGTGAGGGCATTAAGTGAAATTTCTGAGTTGATTTCAGGTTGTAATTTGGGTACATTATCCACCAAATCATGTGAATCATAAAAAACCTCTTCTATTTTCTCAGCAATAGTATCATCAACAGCATGCATAAGGTAAATTTTAGGGGACTTACAAACATGTGAGGGATTCCACTTATCTCCATAGTGGTAACATAGCCCCTTGCGTCTCTTTTCATCCATTTGTGTGGAATAAACTCTTGCTACCAGTGTTGCTGGTTTATTATATCTGTTGTAAATTGAACTTGCATAGGCCCCTTGACCCCCATTAAAAGTAGACAAACTACTTTTTTCTCCCCATTGTTTTATTGGTTTGCTGGAACTAACCAAATACTCCTCCTGAATTCGTGCGAGGCCATATGTTACATTCAAGTTAATGGGATTGAACATGCGAAGAGGGAGTCTGATCTCATCCTTGAGGCCATTGAGGAAGCAGCTCAACTTATGAGAATCGAGTAAACCCTTCAGACGATTAGAGAGAGTTTCAAACCGACACTTATATTCTGCAAGAGAGGAGGTTTGCTTCAACCTTGTGATGGCCTCCATGGGGCCATCATAAGCTGTGGGGCCGAACCTCAGCTGGAGGGTCTCAATGAAGGATTGCCAACACTGAAATTGCCCCGTGTCTGCAGCATCTTGATACCAAACAAGAGCTTCACCATTCATGTGGTATGATGCCATAAGGAGTCGATGAGTAGGAGCTGTTTGATAGTATTCAAAATAATGAGAAGCCTTGAAGATCCAAGCTGCCGGATCCTGACCATCAAAGTGAGGAAACTCAAGCCTGACTCCACGCTGCAATGGCCTTTTGTTTTCATTTTCCATCTCAGGTGGTGGCTCACGGAGAGCCAGCTGGGCTTGTAGTTGTGTTTTAGTTCCCATCATAGTTCTGAGCATATCATTCATTTGCTTCATCTGTTCTTATAACTCATGTAAACGTTGGTCATGTTGATTAAAAGTCTCTTGGGTTTGCTTGTTGGAACGTGTATTTTCTGCCATTAGAATCGTAGGCTCTTGATACCAATTGTAAGAATACTGTTTTGTGTATGAGTGTAATGGAGAAATCTAGTGAGCAGAATGTAATATGGATGGAAAGGAAGATGCAAACAAACTGTTTGATAAGAGGCACTGAGAAAACCAGTGAGCCATTAGGGTACTTCGAGGGATCCCTTAACCTCCAAAACAAAGGACAATTCTTTCAAACAATTTTCAGATGATTCCTTCCGCATCCCACTATGGGTTACATACTCTGCAGCCTAACAAACCATCACCTAAGCTGCTTACACGTGTCCCTTATTCTAACAGAAAGTAAATACAAAGCAAATGAAAACGATAATAAAAAAGCCATTAAACGGCACTGCTGCCTGATTACTAAACGGCAAGTCTTCTTACTTAACAGTGTGCTCCAAGTCTCTTTCCAAATGGCGCGTTCCAGTCTTGTAGCAAACGATGCGTATAGAGTTCCTCCTATTTCACTTCACTTTCACTTTCACTTCAGTTCCCCTAAGTCCCGAAGCTTCTTCCCCTTACACAGAATCATCCCTTCATCCTCCTTTATCCCTTCCTCAAGGAACCCTAACATTCTCGTAGTCATGAGAAATGGACCATTATAGCTGATCCAAAGAATAACTTGAAAGTCAAAACCTCGAGAGATGTAAAGAAAGTAGGCACCAAGACGACAACTTCTGATTTTGTGCTAAGAGAAATGCTTGGGATCCCGAAAATCAGTCTCGAACATTTCTCCCGATTTGTTTTTTTAACTTAATGATTAAGGAAGTGTTTTTTACTAACATTGTGATTTTTTTTATTTTTTTTAAAATGTTTATGATGATTAAAAAAATATATGAAAATAATGAAAAGAAAAATGAAAAAATAAAATGCACTGTTCAGGACATCGTTCGGGACAAGTTTCGGTGACTGTAGCATAAACACTGGAGTACGCGGTCTCATACTCTCAGTTGTCATAGCTTTTAATACAGAAGAAATGGTCACCATAGCACCAACATTGCCGTGAAGAGTTTCCTCTGGAAACACGTTTTAGGACAATTTCACGACCATCCAATCAGATGGATTTTTTTAAAAAAATTTGAAGCATTGATTGAAATAGCATTAATTAATGACTTCAAATTGTTGTTCAGAGTAGGATCAATGACTTCAAAGATCACAATTGGTTATCCTTATTCAATAATAAGACCAAGATTTATATAGAAATAAGCGAAAATGTAAAAGAAATGAAAGCTGGAAATCAAGTGAGTTGGAGCTGAACAACCTTGAAACCGAACGTCATTTATATATGGACATAAATTAATACTAAGATGGCCGGTTATCTAATTGTCTTAATAATTTAAATATTGAGTATTTTTTATTACTTGAAAACCGAACAGATTTAAGCAAATATATATAAAGAGAAAACTGATAGGAAGTAAAAGAAATGAGTAAGTGCAAGAGATAGTAAATTAAGTTGTAATAAAGATAGATACAAGTTGATGGAAAGTACAAGAGAGAGGAGGTGCAAATTAAGACAAAGATGTGCAAGAAACGGATATGTAGAGTGATGTGATATTACATGATCAATTTTTAACAATATCACGAGCAGTTTTGCTACGTACAACCGCGGTGGGGAACCACTGGGTAATCGGCTTATATTAAAAAAAAAAAAATCAAAATAAAAACCGGCAGGGGCTCTTGTTTGCAAGTTCTTTTCTCATCTTCTTCCTCAAGCTTAAGTCCTCCATCAAGCTCCTAACGCTTTTTCTCCATTCTTCATCTTTTTTTTTGTTTTTGTTTTTTGCACTTAAAGAAGATAAGTATTCACAAAAAATCAAGGGACAGTCTCATGATCTGGGTTATAGACACCAGTGAAGTTTAGCCTAAAAACCAACCTTTTACAAATCTAACCCATATGTGAATCTGCAAATTTAAACCTCTAAAAGTTGCCCTTTTCATGAAATACCATGAGCATTCACCATCGAAGAGGTCTGGTTGCTTTCGTAGCCCCAGTCTCCAATAAAAAATGCTAAAAATAATTTCTTTTCTCCATTAAAATTAATTAGCAAACCACAAAACAAAACACACAAGAATATTTTTTGTGTAGAAACTGCAGAAAGGACTGCGGCGAGGGAGCTTGGTGGGTGACAGAACTTGGTCGAGAAGAAATCGAGGGTCTTGGGATGGAAAGGGTCTTGGAAATTTTTAGAATAAAAACTCAGTTTTGAGGATGTTCTTTGGCAAGGCCATGAGCATTTGCAAAGTGGAGGATCATGTGTTATGCGGTTCAGTATAAGTATCATGGGATAATGACATGACAACCATTTATTTGGGCTGTTTTTAAGACTTTAACGGAAGCATTGATTAGAAGATATTCTCTAATGATAAATAATGGTATATAAGTAATTGATGAGAGATTTTGTTTCGGGTTGACCTCGAAGTAAAAGCTATAAGTTGGGGACCTTGAGTAAAGACTCGTATATTATTTGGGATAAAATATGGATAATTTTATTAGACTTAATAAATGAGTTAAAGCCCATAAAGAGCCTATCGAATAAGTCACTATGAAACCTGAACTAGCAAGCACAACACGCAGCACGCCCAAGCCCCCAAGTCCTCCACCGTGAGTCTTTCTTTCACGCATCAAACCATTGCATGCCACCGGAAACCCACTGCATAGAACTAGCTTGAAGGAAACTCCACATCGCAATAGGCAGTCAAACCTATGCTTGCACCCCATTGCCGATGACGGAAGCTCCACAATTTGTCGAGACTACATGTCGACCATTGTCGCACGACATAATAGCCTCATAAGAGACAAACAACTGTCTCGCAAGACACCCTCTTCATGATCGCAGCCAAGCTGTTGTGCGAGAACGTCCACCACACATGAAGTGCAGCAAACGACACAGATTAGTTACATTGGCCATGGCAGCCACCAGGCACGTCTCGCAGCCTCGCTACCCTGAAGCCAAGCCAATCACGTCGCAACTCCTCTATTTGACCACCTCATTGCCTAGCTAGCGGAGACACTACGCAACTGCCCTTGGAGAGCCAACAAGCTGCTGCCATCCTCCCCTATTCTTGGCCCCTCAAAATGGAGCAAGTATGTCCCCAACAAGAGCCACTGCACACCACCCTCACGATAGGCCAACTCGTCGGGACCCCATAAAAAAACTGCCGCCAAGAGCTTTTTGGCACCCACTGTCCGTTGCAAGCCTCTCATGGTCTCACGCTGAGTGCTCTCTCTCCCTCACACCATGCTTCCTTCTTCCATTATCTCTCTCTCGTTCTCTCTCTCATCATGTTGCCTCTCTCTTTCATCACTCTCTCTCTCTTAGTTGCATAGTTGCCCAACTCGCTGGATTTGCCATTGCATTTGCCACCGTCGAGTGCAACCCATCCTCACGTTGCATTGCCTAGCTCTCGATAAGCCTATGCTATCCCTCTACGTAGTTGCATGGTTTCAAAAGAAAGAAGCTCCAGGCTCCGAAAATATTAGATTCTAGTTTGTAACAATATGACAATTTCACCCTTTTAGTTTAGTTTGTAATGTAATGAACCTAAGCATGTGTATTAGGATCTTAATTATAGTCGGGTTTGTTTACATACTGGGCTTCTTTTCTTTGGAGCTGGGCTTTTTTTTTTTTTTTTTTTTTTTTTTTATTTATAAATTATCATGAAGATAAACATGATGTTATTAGGCCATATTCGGGTTCTGAATCATTTTGTGCTAGGTAATATTTTATTAGAGCAACGATTATATTACTTAAGTGGGATATGCTTGTTTCTTAAATAGACTTGTATTGAACTAAAATTAGGGTAAGTAAATATCAGTTGGATGTCGATGAATTTAGGGAAATGATGGTATTTTAGGGATTAGGAGAATTTTAAGTATTGAGGAATTAAAATATGTTAATTTTAGTATTTCAGGGTTAAATAGTTAAATACGTGTTCGATTGGAAAATTTACAGAAATTACACACTTATTGTATAGATGACCGATTACGAGTCGAAAATAGTGGATTAGTGCTGGAAGGTAAGTAACATGATCATATCCTTACATGTATGTATGGTAAACGACATGTCTTTTATAAACATATTATGCATGTATGCCCTCCATTGGAAGTCCGTTTTTACTTACCCAAGTCATGATAAAATTATGAAAATCTATGATTTTATGTGAAGATTTATGCATTAAATTATTTATGAAAAATCATGATTTTATGAAAGGAGTTATGCATTCAAAGATTTATGAAAAGTCATGATTTTATATGAGAGTTATGCATTAAAATAATTTATAAAAAGCCATGCATGATTTTATGTGATGATTTATGCATTAAAATATTTATGAAAAATCATGATTTTATGTGAGGAAACATGTATCACAAAATGTTATGAAGGAATGCGATTTCATTCGAAATATATGATATGACAAGTATGTAAGTATGATTATGATGAAGTATGAATGATATGATATATAACGGTCTATGTTATGATATGAAGACAGTACTATATGTTATGGGTATATTACATTGACAGGTTGTACATGCTGGTAGTGCACTAATATGTATTCCTTATATATGGATTCTACAACCAGCGGCGACGGGTGCAATCAAAGTCTACTTAGATTTGCTAACCCTTACCCATGGGAGTCAACATTGGGTACCGACCTATGACAAGTGAAAGATAAGTCCATGTTCATATTATTTATGTATATTTTTAAGAGTATGCATATTTTTAAGAAACCTTATATTTATTATGTTTACTATATGATGTATTGCTTATTGAGTATTCGACTCATTTTTATATTTTTATGCTTTTAAACCACCTCAGGTGATGATCTTTATGAGGATGAGATTGCAGGACAAGACTTGACCTAGGGAGACTAGGCAGAGGCCTAGATAGTTTATGTTTTGCTTAATTATGATTTTTGTTTAGTAAATTATTTTGATAAGCACCCGAGACTTTAGTGATTTTAAATAAGTGCTTCCGCAAAGTCTCATTTGGATTTTAAATATTTAATCAAGATTAATTTATTTATTTATGGGATCTTTTGTATTTGGTGCATTGTTACGAAGAAAGTGTTTAGTAGAACTCCGGTTCCTAAAAATTCTAAAAATGTCTTTATTGGGTATCAGGGTGTTACATCTTGTGAATGAAATATGGTTTTGGTGATTCTCGAAGGATTAATTGCTTTTTAAATGTTGTTCAAAGCGTAAAAGTATAAAACCAATAAAACATCTTTAAGTATGTTTGTCATCCTCACGAAAGTTTGTTATAAAAAAAGTAGATCCACAAAAACAAGTGAATTTTTCACGGTTAGAAAGTTGTAGATTCAAATGGATGCTTTTTGGTTAGATCGGTCCTCTCCTTCTGAAGGGTGAGGTTTGTCTTTGCTTCTTGCAAAGGGTGTCTCTCATATTTGGTCTAGAGAGGCAAAGATGGCGACAAAATTGCAGGAACTATTGTAAGGCTTCAATCTTACTGATCAGGAGAAGCAAGAAGTGGCAGTTACCAACATAGAAGTGGACAGGGATGTATTCCAAGGGAAGTTCTGTTTTCTGGCCTTGGTTATCTTTGACAAACTTATCAACAAAGAAGCACTTCGGGTAACCATGTCAAAGGTTTGGAAAACTGTAGGTTGGATACAATTCAAGAAGATGGGTTCTAACAAGTTTTTGGTAGGTTGGATACAATTCAAGAAGATGGGTTCTAACAAGTTTTTGGTAGAGTTCCAATATGAAAATGATAAATCAAAAGTTCTACAGGGGTAGACCATGGACTTTTGATAGAATGCTGGTTTGTATGGAGGATCTTGATTGGTCTATTCCTCCAAAGGAGATGTCTTTTTCTTCAGAGTCCTTTTGGATACAAATCCATAACATGCCTTTGGGTTGTATGACAAGTGATGTTGGCATGCAACTTAGTTATGGAATTGGAGAAATTTTAGAGATTGATGCTGGTGCTGCAGGCAATGCTTGGGGATAGTTTCTACGTGTAAAAGTTATAATCAACATTACCAAGCCCCTTATCAGAGGTAGATTCCAGAAGATGGATAATAAACAATTATGACTTCCTGTTAAATATGAAAGGCTGTCATCTCTTTTTGTTTTAACTGTGGAGCCATAAAGCATAAGGAGGGTGGCTGTACCAAGGAGTCTCGAGGTAGTAGGGAGGCAAACAAAATGGAGTAGGTTCTTGGCTGAGAGCTACCCCCCCCCCCCCCCCCCAAAGGTTGGTAGCACCACCACGAAGAGATATGAGGGTGGTGGCCGGAGGGATGAGCAACCTGACCAGAAGAGGGAGCTGGCAATGGAGAAAAGTGTTTTTTTGGTAATGCTAACAGGTTCCTAATATTAAGGAAGCTTCTTCTATCAAGGCTACTGTCAAGGAGACAAAGGAGGAACTATTACAGGAAAGGAATTTTGACTTGGCTAGAAAGGAGCTAAGGGAGGAAATGATTGTTTAGGATCCTATTGTGGCTTAGTTTAAGGTAAAAGCCAATCTCAGTGAGAATCTGACCAAAAAGGAATCTGTCAAGCCCGAATCTCAAAGTGGTCCTGAGTACATTGATGTGGAAAAGGAAAGTGGGACCTCGGGGGTGTATGCTGATGTGGACATGTTTTCTAATGTTAAAAAAGAGAGCCTTTATTCTGCTGTACTAGGCCCCTTGATTGCATCTCAGGTGAACTCCCTTAACCAATTCTTTTCAAACCAGATTAAGCAACTGGCTGCTCCTAAAAATAGTCTACATGGAAGAGGAGAGCTAGAGAGCAGCATCTTCTTTTATTGGACAGTGACAATGATGAAATAAGCAAGGGATGTGCTTTAACCCCTTTGAAGAGTGGAGGGGGATGTCCTTTTGGTAGTTCAGTTCCACTGAAAAGACTTAAACATAAGGGTGGTCCTGAAATGGTTGTCAAGCAAGAACAGTTGGTGGTGGCGGCTTTACAGCACCACCAACAGCCATGAATTACCTAAGTTGGAACTGTCGAGGGCTCTCAACTGTCGAGGGCTTGAGAACCCTCGGACAGTTCATGAACATCACCTTTTGGTGAATTCTAAGTTCCCTAGTCTCATTTTCTTAATGGAAACTAAGTGTGGTAGATATAAGGTGGAGAAACTGAGGAATAAGTTAGGCATGCCTAACTGTTTTGTAGTTGACAGCAAAGGTGCTAGTGGTGGTTTGGCCTTTCTTTGGAATGATTTAGTGGAGGTGGGATTGGAGTCTTATTCCCATCATCACATCTATTAAACGGGGGGGGGGGGGGGGGCTATGACTGAATGGTTTCTTACTGGTTTTTATGGCCATTCTATGGCCTTGAAAAGAAAGCAAAGCTGGGACTTATTACAAGCTGTTAAACCTGAGGACAGTAAAGCATGGCTTTGCTTAGGGGACTTCAATGAAATATTTCACAATGGTGAAAATTTTGGTGGTGGTTCCAGGCCTTACCCTCAAATGGAAGATTTCAGATTGGCTCTTATTGATAGTGGCTTGAGTGACATGGGTTGCAAAGGTGATAAGTTTACGTGGTTCAATAATAGGGAAGGCTCTCACTTTACCAAGGAAAGATTGGACAGGGCTTGTGCTAATGTCAAATGGCTTGAGATGTTTTGTAGGGCAAAGGTGACAACAGAAGTTGCCAGTAGCTCTGATCACAGACCCATTCTTGTGTCAATTGCTTTAGGTGGACAGGAGTTTGTGAGGGGTGAGAGGCCATTCAGATATGAGGCTTGTTGGGCTCAAAGAAAGGATTGCCACCAAGTAGTGGAGGAAGCTTGGAAAAGGCCTTGGTTGGTTAACAATAAACTGGAGATGGCAACAAAGGGTTTAAAGAGATTTAAAGACAAGCTTAGAAGCTGGAACAAGGATGTAGTGGGTAATTCTAAAAAACTGATCCATGCTATGCTCAACCAGATTTCAGCACTTCAAAAAGCTGACAAGGGGAAAAAGAAATACCATAAGGAAGGTAGCAGATGGGGCTGGTTCAATGGCTGTAACTCCTGAAGACATCAATGCAAAGTTCCAATCCTTTTTCAAAGACTTATTTACAACTACATGCCTTGATCTGATTTTAGATTGCCTGTAGCATCTGGATAGATAGGTATTAGAAGATATGAATGCTATTCTGTTAAGGAAATTCACAAAACAAGAGGTGGAAGAAGCCATATCTAGTTCGAGTCCCCTCAGTTCTCCTGGGCCAGATGGTTTCCCTCCTGCCTTCTATCAAAATTGTTGGAGCTCAGTGGAAAATGAGGTATGTAAGGTTGCCCTTTTCATTCTTAATTATGATGGCTTGCTAGATGACATTAATTCTACTAATATTGCCCTCATTCCTAAGTTAAAAAGCCCCTCCAAAGTATTTGATTTTTGACCCATAAGACTTTGTAATGTTATCTACAAGATTGTCCAACAGATTGAAGATTGTCCTACCTGATATCATCTTTGAAACACAATCAGCTTTTCTACCAAAAAGGCTAATCTCAGATAACATTATTGTATCATTTGAGGCTTTGCATACCATGAATAGCAGGTTGAGTGGAAAAGAGGGCTACATGGTATTAAAAATTGGCATGAGTAAGACTTATGACAGAATTGAATGGGACTTTTTGAGGGAGGTGATAAGGAAGATGGGTTTTGCTCAAAAGTGGATAGTGTTGGTAATGAAAAGTGTTGAAACAGTGTCCTACTCTATATTATTGAATGGTGTTCCTCAAGAGCCTTTTAGGCCTTCTAGAGGTGCTAGGCAGGGAGATCCTTGTCTCTCTACCTATTTATTCTCTGTGCTGAGGTCTTGAGCACCATGCTCAATAATGCTGAAAAGCCTAAAGTCATAGCTCGGAACCTTATTGTTAGAGGTAGTGCTCACATTAACCATTTGCTTTGTGCAAATGATTGCCTACTTTTTTGCAAGACTAATTCACTTGAATGTAGTAGATTGATTTTCTTGCTTAACTCATATGAAAGGGCCTCTGGCCAACAATTGAACAAAGAGAAGACAACCATCCAGTTTAGTAGGAACACCCCTAAGGAGAACAAGGAGACTATTTTAAGCATTGCAGGAGTGAGGTCCACCCAGCCTTATGAAAAATACCTAGGTCTCCCAACTTTTTTAGGGAGATCAAGAACCCATTCTTTCAAGGTTATATTGAATAGAATTAGACAAAAGCTCAGCAGCAACAGGATTAACCTGCCATCTCAAGCAGGCAAGGAAATTTTCCTCAAGACAGCGGTGCAATCAATGCCAACCTACAACATGGCTGTTTTTAAGCTTCCTTGGTCCCTTTTGAAAGAGATGAACAAGTAATGAAGAACTACTGGTGGGGACAACTTGAAAATGAAAGAAAGGTTCATTGGATCTCTTGGAGTACTACGGGAAAGGCAAAAGCTGTTGGAGGTCTTGGATTTTGAGACTTACACAGTTTTAATCTAGCTATGTTGGCTAAACAAGGGTGGAGATTGCTTCAATATCCTCAAGCTTTAGCTTCCAAAGTGCTGAAAGCAAAATACTTTCTGAAGGTACTGATGTTTCAGGCCAAGGTGGGATACAAACCTTCGTTTATTTGGAGGAGCATAATCATTTTGGAAAGAGGCACAAGATGGAGGGTAGAGAATGGTGTTGACATAAAAATCCTGGAGGACAGGTGGATCCCAAGGCCATATACTTATAGAGTCCCAATCTGCAGTGAGGGACTTGGATTCTAAGGCTACTGTTAGTGTGCTTATTGATCAAAATACTAAGCATTGGAAGAATGATGTGGTGGAGAGTTTGTTTTCACATGAACAAGCATAATTGATCAAGCAGATTCCTATCAGTCTCTCTCAATACAATGCTGATAAGATTATTTAGCTAGGGACTACTAATGGATCCTTCTCTGTCAAAAGTGCATATCATTTGTACAAGGAGATAAAAGAGATTTTGACAAAGGGCAGGCATCGAGTAGTAACCAACAAGATTAGTTTTGGTCAAGCTTATGGAAATTGCAAATCACTCTTGCAGATAAAATTTTTCTTTAGAGAGCCTGTAATGATGATTTGCCTACTTTATCAAAACCTACACAAGAGGAAAATAGTTGAGCAATCTACTTGTCCTATCTGTTTGCAAGAGGAGGAATCATTAATTAATGCCTTGTGGACTTGCCCAGCTGCCCAAGATGTTTGGCATTAGTGTTCTAAACAGCAACATAAAAGCTCTTCTGCAATAGAGTCTTTCAAGGACCTCATTACAGAACTGGACTCGATTGGTGGCAAGGTGTTAGTGGAGGAGTTAGTAGTGGTTGCTAAAAGAGTATGGATGAGAAGAAACAGTTATCTCTTTCAAAATGAGTTAAGTGCCCAAATTTAGTTGCTAAGCAGGCTAAGGTTATGTTGCAAGATTTGAGAGACTTGAACGCTAAGGCAACAAACGTGACTGAGACACAAGTGCAGGCGACACTACTTGGAACCCTCCCCTTGCTCATGTCTACAAGATAAATTGGGATGTTGCTATGGACAAATTTAGCTACAAGATTGTTAGTGGTATCATAATAAGAGATTGGAATGGGATGGTTTTGGCAACCTCTAGAATTAATAGGTCTCTTTTCCCTGATGCACTTCTTGTCGAGGCAGTGGGGGCTATGGAGGCAACCTGTTTTGGTATTCAACTGGATCTTAAACACATCATCCTAGAGGGTGACTCTCAGCTTGTTATTCAAGTTATCAACAAGAGGGGTGCTGATTTGAATGGCACAGGAATGTTTATAGCAGATACACATGTTCAATTGACTCATTTTGAGACATGATCAGAAAGCCATGTTAGAAGAGAGGGAAATAAGGCTGCTCATGCTCTTGCAAAAAGTGCTCTTTCGAGTTCTATTTCATCTGTTATAGGTGGGATTATTCTCAATTGTATTCATGATCGGATTCGAACTTATGATATATGGAAAAGTTTCCTTAAAAAAGAAAACAAAAGAGTAGGCTTGTCATCTTTTCTCTTTCCACAAGATTTATAAGATTTTAATGCTAAAAACAAACAAAGTTTGGAGATAAGGGACACAAAAGGTAATGCCATCAAGTGAAACAAGCCTGTTCCAAGAAGAGTTTCAACCATCTTACATAAAATTAAACCTCGAGATAAGGAAAACATATTATTTTTGACTTATCTATAAGAGGAATTTTGGGTAACGAGGTATTTTAAAGGTATTTTATTTTTAAATATGATTTAAATATAAAATATTTTATATTTTTATATTTTAATTTTATTTAATTATTATTTAATTATTATCTAAACACAACAACCAATACAACTTTTCTAAACTTCCAAACAAAATACAAAACATCAATATAATTTTTTTCAAATTTAAAAATATAAGTTCTATTAAAAAATTATATTCAAATAATTTTATAATATTTTTATTTAAATTTTTCTTTCTTATTTTTTAAATTCTAATAAAATATTTTAACTCAAACTATGTAACTTATATTTAGAAATCAATTTAGTACTATCCAACCGTCCAAGCATGCCCTAGTCGAAACGCCAAGCCCAAATTAAAATTTTTCATTCTTATAGTAATCTAAAGTTACCAGACTCAAAAAGTTCCATTAATATTTTCTAAAATTGATGCGGATTGGTTCTTAAAAATGAAATCCATATGCAAACGAAAGATGAAATTTGTTTGGATAAATGAAAAAAAAAAAAAAAAGCAGAGAGGGCGAATAATTACTAGGCTTCCAATCCCTATTTTTACACAAGAAAAATGCTTTAACAATTCCTTAACAAAAAGCCGTAATTGTTCGTGGCCGCTGAAATTCCAACTAACCAACAACGGGCAGATGTGAAAGAAAAAGATTTTTATATTTTTCAAGTTTAAAAAAAGTTTGAATTGAAATTAGAAATTAAAAAAATCTTAAAAACTTTTCAAAAGATTACCGAATATTAGTCAGTCAAAAGTAAAACTTGACTAAAAAGTCATCTTATTCCTCGTTTAAATTGCGTTTAGATGTTAAATTAAATTAAATTTTTTTTATGAATAATAGTGAGTTGAGACGGTAGAATGAGTTCTGTGTGATCTACTTAAAATGAATTTAGATATATTTATGAGAAGTTAAAAAAAGTTGTGAGTCCCATATATAAAGAAGTATTGATAAGTTGAAAAAAGTTATGATCAGTCTCACGTTTAAAGAAACTTTAAATTGAGATGAGTTTAGTGATTTGAGAGTTGAGTGTTTGGATATTAAAAAAAATTTAAATCTGAACCGAACTCAGCTCGGTCAAGGAACCAAACACAGCCTTACAGATGACTCTACAGTCACAGATAGGAGCTTCCGTTGGTTTATATTGTCTTTTTTTTTTACATTTATTTTTTTAGCACTTAATAATTTTTTTAAAAAAATTACATTATTATTAAAAAATAATTCCTTAATAATTAAGTAAAGAAAAAATTGAAAAAAAAAACCTAACGATAACATCCAGCAATAACCACCGGTGGGTAGAGTAGCATTTTCCTTTAGAAATAATAAAACCTCATGAATCCAACACTAGAAATAAATTCAGTTCCCAACTCCAACCAACATATATATAAAGTTCCCAGTCGTAGAAATTGACTTTCTTTTCACAAAAATTCTCAAACATAAGAAATATCATAATTTACAGCACCAAAATTCATAATAGAGTTAATTTTCTAGCTTTTTTAATAAAAAAAGTATCAAAATTAACTTTAATCACATATCATAAATCCAATATAATCTACATGAAGATATTAGCATCCTATATACGAGTTAAAATTTTGCAACAAGGTCATAGATAAGTATCAAATTATTATATCAATAAGGATTCTTCAAGTTTCTCTCTAATGAGGCACTTAAAAGTCAAACGAGGGAACTTTAATTTACTAGAGGTTGTTTATGCTTTAAATATGCTCCAAATTAATTAGGACGCATTGAATTTTCCTTGGAACAAATCATCACCACAGACCCAAAATATTCCTATTACGATC
The DNA here is from genome assembly GCA_961763995.1 of Juglans cinerea. NCBI lineage: Eukaryota > Viridiplantae > Streptophyta > Magnoliopsida > Fagales > Juglandaceae > Juglans > Juglans cinerea. Next base: position 48,155,539 of record CAUIVZ010000001.1, on the reverse strand, counting down.
ATGATGATGATAAACCCAAAAATTTTTAATTCATAAAACACACCTAATTTTAGTACCATGAAAACTGATTTCAAATTTTGCAAGTATTTATAAGAAAATCAATATATTTTCATTATAGATAGATCAGCTGGTGCAAAAGATACCAAAAGACAAGATTAGATATGCTCTTATGAAAAGAGTAATTAATTAAATATACAAAATACATTGCAATTAGAATAATAATTAAAGCAATATATAGCGCATTCCCATCATATTTTTGAAAATTCTAAGTTCATGAAATGAAATCTTCACTATATAATAATATGTACACTGCTTCTAATTATGATAACTTTTGTTTTAGTCTTATTAGAACACTCTTATTGGATTAGTCAAAGTTAAATGACAGTTTTGATGAATGTAAAAAAAATATGACTTTTAACTATTTCATTCATATAAATCTCCATATTGGAATAGCTATTTTTTCATTATATAATAATAAAATAATAGTATTTATTTAATTTTTTCAAATTTGGAATTTGACTAAATACTCATTGGATTAGCTTTGCTCATTGGATTAGTCAAATTTCAAATATTTGAAATTTAGTTACAGTGACTTTCAAATTTTTTTTTAAATTTGAAGGTTACTGTATATACATCAAATATATATTAAATATATCAAATATTTAATTTTTTTAATTATTAAATAAATTAATAATTAAAAAAATTAAATATTTTTAAAATTATTAGTTATTCATTATCATATAATGAATAAATGTATAATCTAATGTGAAGATTTGATGTGAATAATCAAAATTAAATTTATTTTATATTATTTTATTATTATATAATGAAAAAATAGAATATAAAAATTTATATGAATAGAATAGTTAAAAATTAAACTTTTACGTCAATATCGATAACGATATCGATACGGGCTGTAGTCTAACTTCGAGTGAAGGCACGTGTCGTATTTTGTAAAAATCCTGTCCTCCTTCTTCTAGTCTCTCTACGAATGAATTCGTAAACATGCCTACGATTTCCAACTTTTGAAGGTTACTGGCAAACTGAAGTCCATCTGGAACCTCCCCCAGACCGCAACTTCTAATCTTCAAATGGCAGAGGTTGGGCATGGATCCTTCCTCCACCTCCCACTCCTTTAACTTCCATAAATAACTAAGGATGAGGGATTGAAGTTGAGGAAATCCTCCTGCAGAACAAATCATCTTCATCCCTATGTAGGCATCAAACCCAAGGTGGAGAATCTTTAAGTTGGAAAACTTCTCCAAAGTCGGCATTGGGTCATCCTCAAGAAGTGTATTATTTAACTTTAACTGAACAAGATGTGGAGAAACTTCATCATGTTTTGGCAATTTCTGTATTTGATTAAGGAGTCGTAGCTGATATATGTGAGGACAACTCGTTACCAATGGTGTTATATCCAATCTCTTATCCCGACTATTTTGATTGATCTTAAGAACGTGAAGACAATCAAATGTGAAATTTGAAGGCATTAACTTCTTTCCAAATTCGTCAAATCCAGCCGCCGGATCTTTAGCATCACATATGAAAATAGGAATATTCACTAGTGTTTGCAGCTTACTAGCATTAGGTAGTTGCAACTTACCACTCACTTTGAAAGACAGTGGTAGAAACAGATGCCGCAAGTGCTCCATATTTCTGAACACATCATTTGGCGCATTAACTTCATAAGAATACGTCGACCGCAAATCTAGTGTTTGCAAGCACTTCAAATTTACTAGAGATGGGATGCTTCTTACACTAGTATTCCTTAGAGATAAGAATCTCAAGTGGATGAGACTTTTTATCTGAGGGGGAAAATCCATCACCGAAAAGCCTTCGCGATAGGTAGTCAATACAAATTTCAAGACTCTAAGATATTTGAAGTTCCTTAGCATAGACTTCTCATCCCAAGGCACAGAGAATGTTAAAAGAGACCTTAGGTGAAAATATTTGTGGGATGTCCGTGGAAGTATAAATTCAAGTATAAAAGGACTTGGTCCACCACTGATAGCAACTCTTCGAACTTCACCAATGGGAGCTTCTATTTCTTCGTTGGACTCATGACTAATATTGATGACTTGGAGAAAGTTTTCCAATTTTGCTTTTTCAACACAAAAGTCTCGCATAAGATCATGGAGACGACAAGTTTTGATCCCTCCAACTGAACTCTTTTGTCCTACTTGTACCATACACCTTTGAACTAGATCCTGTAAATATCGTTCTCCAACATCCTCCATCGTTTCCTTGTTACTTCCAATGTGTTGCATTTGAAGTATAAGACCTTCAGCCATCCACATTTGAATTAACTCCTTATTCCGTATCTCAAAATCCTCTGGGAAATGGCCTAAATATAGGAAGCACAATTTCAAGTGTGAAGGCAAATCATCATAACTTGAAGCTAATATCGTGCTTATTCCAAGATCTTTCTGTTGATGGAGGTAATATTTAACATTTTGATGCACTTGTTTGCACTCTTCTAACGAATGCTTTGTTGCCAAAAGTCCTCCTAGTACAATGACGGCCAATGGTAAACCCTTACAATGTCTAACCATCTCTTTTCCTAAAGAGCTCATATCTTCCATGATTTTAGAATCTGCATAGCCAACAACAATGAAAACAATATCATTCCGTCTTGTATATTGAGCCAACATATTAAAAAGAAGAACAAGAAGAAATCTTTTGAGGCTCGAAAGCTTTCAATGTCTAATTATAAAGTGACTGAGCAGAGTATGCATTGTTATTGAAAGATTGTCCTTCCTGAGCCATTCAATACTTGCGTTGTTATATGGTTTTTACTTTCACCCAATTAGGTGAGTTTTGGATAGTGAGTTGAGATGAGATGAGTTAAGATGAAAGTTAAAAGTTGAATAAAATATTGTTAGAATATTATTTTTTAATATTATTATTATTTTGAAATTTAAAATTTTTTATTTATTTATTATATTTTATGTGAAAATTTAAGAAAGTTATAATGATTAGATGAGATGAATTGAGATGAGTTGAAACAATCTTTATATCCAAATCCATTGATGTTGTCTTACATTAAAAAAAATATCCCTTCAGTTAGTAGAGCTAGACATATGTAGTGAGAATTTTTTTTTGAAGTATTTTCTAACATCTTTAGTCATTAAGAAAAAGAAATATATATATTATTTCACTAATAAACACTTTTTTAACTATTAATTAAAATAAATAAATAAATAAAATAGTCGAGTGATAACTTTGAGGTATAACGTTGAGGGGCTAACTAGCATGCATTTTCCTTACTAATGTGCTTGTTGTGATTCCCAATACAAGAGTCAAAATAGGGACAAGCGCCCATTTAATTCCATAGACTCCTTAAAAGATTCCACTCCTTAAATTAAGAATTGATATCTTGTATTTCATTTGCATGCATAAATTATTATTTCAACAATCAACTTCAATTATAATGATAAATATGCTACCTAATATTCTCATAATATCAGCCAATTTCATTCCTTTAAGAGAGGCTAAATTAAGCTGTAAACGAATATTTTTTCTCTCTTAGTTTCTGTTCAAGACGTTAAGCTAATCAAACACTTCTAGAAAATCTAGGGGATGTGAAGTAGATATTGTCTACCTTCTGATCTCCATGATATTGCTAAATTTTGAAGCAAATTCCAGCTGTTTTCATCATTTAGAAATGGTAATTTGTGAAGGAGGCCACTTGGATCTACTTTCGAAGCCAATTCTTCATTACGAGAGGTAAGTAATATTCTGCTGTTTGTATCATTCGTTGGGAAGGCAGCACGTAAATTGTACCAATCCTCAACATTCCAGATATCATCTAGAACCACCAAACATTTCTTTTGGCGCTGAACTTCACAAAGTTTCGCAGCAAGCTCTTCATCTCTTAGGCTTCGAATTTCATCTCTCTGCTCTTTCGATGGAGAGATAAGACCGATCATAACTCCTTCCCAAACATCTCTTCTTTGACATCGTTGAGAGATACATGCCCAGGCTCGGCATTCGAAGTGACTCTTGACTTCTTGGTGATGATAAACCTTCCTAGCAAGAGTAGTCTTTCCAAGACCACCCATACCCCATATGGAAACGACTCTATACTTGTATTTGACCTCTTCTGTCAAACATGCCACCACTTCCCTCAGGCTATCCTCCAATCCAACAACAATATTATGTTCAACATGGGCATAAGTTTGCCTTTTCTCTCTTATCTTCTCACTCATAGAAATCGGGCCTCCACCTTCCATCGAATCAAATTTTATGCCATAATTTTGTAAACGTGATTTCAATGTAGAAATTCTCTTTGTTATTTTACCAATCTCTGAGCTAGTTTGAAAAATAGCTTTTGCTTCTCCCAAGATGCAGGCAAACCTCTTGAGGACTTTTTCTATGCCTCCTCCCTTTCTAGAGCCAACTTTGAGGGCATACCTCTCAATAATATCTTCGGCGTCATAAGAAACATCTCTGATATCTGCAACCCACTGGCGTACAATATTATCTCTTTCATCTTGCCTTGCATCTGCATCTTTTAGGAGACATCGGATCAGTTTGAGCTCATCTTGTAGCAGTTCAACTTGGTCGCTCACCCCGTGCAAGCTGGATTTTGCTTTTTGTATGAGCAAATCACCAAGCCTTTCCACCACAATAGAGACGATAGCATCTGCCATTTTTCTTCACGTAAAAGAGGGGATGGATGGGATCGAACTTTGATTGTAACTTGGCTCAGATTTTGCAAGAAAGTATTATGTTATGTGGTGTCGCTGGTTTAATGGGAAAAGAAGCATGCATGGAAAGGGTAGGGTCCACACCAAAACCGCGTGAAACACGTAGTACCCTTTATACATCTTTTTTACCTAAGTTTATTAATTGGCCCATGCTCGAAGCAATTCCGATGAAAATGGGAGGGTATGGGTCCCTCGAAAATTCGCAAAGGCAAAGGTTGAAGAAATGAAGCATTATATATGAGGAAAGGAATCCCAAACGAAGGAGGCTCATTCTCTCTTCAATCCTGTTTTCTCTTACGACTGTGGCTACTAGGGTCTCGAATCTCCACTTTTTGTACTTGGAATATTAGAAGAAAATTATATGTCTATGGTTATGCGGTTGGTACGTTTTAGTTTAGCATTGATGTAAGGTATACCATTAATGAGAAATATTCGTGTGTAAGTGATGAGAGATTCTGTTTTGAGTTGATCATGAAGGAAATTAAGTTGGTAATCTTGTGAATTATATATGACATATGGTTTTGGTGATTCTTCAAGGATTTCTTGTTAAATGTCCAAAGCATAAAAGCATAAGACCAATGTAACATCTTTAAGTAAGCTTGTCATCCTTTTTTCTGTCCACAAGATTTGTAAGATCACAACGAATAGAACAAAACAAAAACAAAGAAAGCTTGGAGATAAGTTGTGACACGAAAGGTCATGCCATCGTAGCGGCTGATCAGATTATATATCACTAAACAACAAAAATTTCTATTAGCTCTTGAGAAATAACACTGCAGAAATTTATGAACAAAAGTGGTTCTATTCTAGGTTAATCGTTTAATGAAGATTGATTGAGATCACTAAACAACAAATTAAACGAATTTCTATATGTGTCCATGATAAATCTTTTTTTTTTTTTTTTTTCAGTTGTCCACATTCGTACCCCGATTTCTCTGCATGTTCTACGTTTTAAAGTAATCCTTCATGACTTTTATTCATAAAAACTTTATATTAGTGTAAGAAATTACTACGCATGTTTTTAAATTAATTACTCCCACCACGTAACTTTTGAGAAGTATATTCTTTACCCCTTATCGTTGGAATGGAAAATTGGTCTCCCCCTTTCCGAGACAAACCAAGTGTAGGATTGGATAAGATAGCAAAGGCAACCATTCTAACGATATTTAAAGGGGCAAAGAACCTTGGCAAGGATAGCAAGTTTAGAAAAGATAGTAAAAAATGATTATAACAGTACGGGGGATTCCCTCCCCTACTCGAGGCCCAACCAAGCCCAACCCGAGACAAAGGAGAAAAGACCCAACCAGCTAAGACAACCCCCTGTACGCGACCTGAAGGAGGAGATGGGGCAAAAGGAGATGGGACTCGTCTGGACTTGATGGCCTGAGATCCCTAGGGTAATGTCCAAACATCAAGTGCCCGCCCACTTGGTAGGCCCAACATGCGGAGCATCGTCGATCTACTGACAGGGAAAACATGGACGGACCAGGGGAAGAGCAAATCCAGGGAAGAAGGTTGGAGAACCACGTCGCATTTAATGTCCCTGCTGCCCGGGCGGCACACGAAATTAATGGAACCGTCGCAGGACCACGCCACATTTAAAGAATCTGACAGAATGAACAGTATGAGGACCCCAGATCCCATAGCAACATACTTGATTTGCTCATCGAATTTATAGTATAAATAGCAAACCCCAGGTACAAGGATTCTCTCTGGTTCTTAACTTTACTTACTTATTTGCTACACTCCAAAAACATTTACTGACTTTGGCATCAGAGGCTCCTCGGCCCCCAGGCCGCCCTCTCAAGTCGTGCTCATCTTTCTCCTTGCAGGAGCCGTTGTGAACACTTGAGTTGTTTGGAGCCTGACCCAATGGTGTGCAAAATACGAAATTAACATTGGCACCGTTTGTGGGATCGTAATAGATCTTGTATGTCCTTCTCATGCCTGCGACAACCCATTCCAAACAACTCAGAAGAAATGCGGGGGATGCCATGGAAGCAAGGCTGAAAGCCATGGAGGAATGGATGATGAAGCTGATTGGTGAGGTGGAAACACTCCGCAAGGAGAATGCAAAACTAGAGAACCCCCGAAATGACCAGGAAGGTAGAGAGAACAATGAGTCTAAGCAAGTGGGATCTCGAAATACGTGAGCGCGGCCCAAGAAGGAAGAAGAGAAGAAACACATGCAGGAAGAGCTCTGTAGTCTCGAGGGGAAATACGAGGAGATAACGCAGAAGGTGTGTACATCGTCAATGGTAGACCAGCTCCTCACAAGAGTAGGTCTACCCTACACTGAAGAAGTAATATTCCCTTTGCGACCGAAGTTCAGGATCCCTGTCATGGAGATTCATGAGGGGAACATGGACCCTCTCGAGAACTTGGAAACTTTCAGGGCTCACATGACACTGCATGGCTTCTGGAGGGAAATTGCTTGTAAGGCATTCCTGCTAACCCTGAAGGGGCCTGCACGTATATGGTTCGAGTCACTGGCACCTAAGTCGATGGACAGCTTTGGCGAGTTAGCCAGTCTATTCTTAACCCAATTCATGTCCAGTCAAAGGAGATGACGCTCGGCCGTATACCTCCTCACTATCAAATAGACGGAGGACGAGAGCCTGAAATTCTACCTACCCAGGTTCAACAAGGAGAGCATTACTGTTGACGACCAAAACGAAAAGATTACCCTCGCGGCACTCCTGGGGGGGTGTTTGGCTGCATTCCCAGTTTATGGCAGAATTGGCCAGATGGACCCCTGCAACATTGCGAGAATTCATGGACCAGGATGACAGCTTCATTAATGCGGAGTACACCCTCCGAATGTTGACTAAGCTATGAAGGAAGGAGGTAGAGCGTGCAGAAAGAAAAGGAAAAGCCCCAGCCTAGGCCAAGCCCTGAGGGAAAGGGGAAAGGGACTCCTAGGAGAACCAGCGGGAGGAAAAGCCGACGAAGGGACCCGGGCTACGATATGACCGACCCACATTCATCATTCAACGGGAGGATAAACATTCCTCCAATATTGCACGTACCATTGGTCCACCTCACACAACACCGAGGTTTGCCGCTCCACGAGAGGAAGGAAGAAATATTTGGTGTAACAAGGCCACCACCATCCCCAGCCAAGAGGTGAGCACGAGAGCCCAGGAGGAGATCGCGAGAAAGGAGCTGAGATCGGGATGACCGACACCGACAAGAGAACAACCCTCGAAGACTGGCGATAGGGGGAGCACAGCCAGATCCCCTCTGTCGCCACCGATGCAGCAGTCCCCTCTAGGGAAAATTTGGACCATAACAGAAGAGTTAGCGAGCGGGGGCATCACCTCATTGGGATGGAAGGCGCATGCCAGACAGGCCCGATACCATGAGGTGTTCTTGGCCGAGCATCACCCCGCCAAGCAACGAAGGGGTAATCCCGCCCCCATGATCTCTTTCACAGAGGCTGATGAGGAAGGAGTCTTGTACCGGCACGATGACGCCCTGATGGTCACCATGCTTATCGCCAACTTCACCACCCACAGAATCCTCATCGACAACAGAAGCTCCGCTGATTTACTGTTCTAGGAAGCTTTCGTCAATATGAGAATCAAGACTGCACGGCTGATGGTCGCCCTCACACCCTTGAAAGGCTTCTCTGGGGGCATCATCCGGCCAGTGGAAACTATCACCTTGTCCGTCTTGGTAAGAAGTGCCCCATGCATGGTCGACTTCCTGGTGGTGAAAACTCCATCGGCCTACAATGCCATCATAGGAAGACCCACCTTCAACTGCTTAAAGCTCGTCACGTTGACTTACCATCTCAAAATGAAATTTTCAACTCTCCAGGGGGTGGGAGAGGTTTGAGGGGAACAAGTGTCTGCAAAGGAGTGCTACGTGTAGGAGTTAAAGCAAAAATATGAAGAACCTGCCCGAGATTACACCAAGGGGACGAAATAGGCTGGGCACCACTAGAGAAACAACGACAGGCTCCTATCTGTGATCCTCCTAGCCAAGTTTCTAGGGGGGAAGGAATAGGGCGAGACTATGGAGAAAGGGAGCAAACAACTACTTCCCCGGAGCGAGAGCCCAGGCCTCCTAAATTTTATAATGACTCTGTACCGAGCTTGTGTGTTTCATTTTCACTTAATAAATACAACTTTTCAATGCAATTCAGAACATCGGTTCTATGATCTCGCCTTACAAGCACGACACCAACAAATAGAAACAAAGTGCAGCTAACAAGACACATACCGGCAAAATCATCAACAACTTACGTCCACGTGGGTCGCTGCAGGGAAAGGTTGGTCCAAGGGTTGCCTTATCCCTCCTGCGAGAGAGAGCGGGTCAGCCAATGGCAACCCAAAAATAAAATGTAACCTTATTTGCGAACGTCAATAGGTGGGACCGGGTTTAGTAACAAACTGCCCGAAAACTTACCTCCCCGCGGGACACTATAGGGAAAGGTCAGCCTAAGGGTGGCCTTATCCCTCCCACAGAGTAGAGCGGGATCGGCATACGACCCTCTAGAACACATTACCCCGACCTCTGTTGCAAAGGAGTGTGGGATCAGCACCGGCCTAACCTAACACTTACCTTCCCTGTGATATCAACGAGCGAGAGCAAGTCCAGTAACAAACTGCCCGAACAACTTACCTCCCCGCTGGACACTATAGGGAAAGGTCGGCCCAAGGGTGGCCTTATCCCTCCAGCAAAGGAGATCGGGACCGGCATACAGCCATCCCTAATAAATTATCCTGACTCCTATCATGGCAAAGAGTGGTCGGCCTACTGCCGCCCAAACTTACCTCCCCGCAGGGTATCATAGGGAAAAGTAGGCCTTAAGGTTGTCTTATCCCTCTCGCGATGGAGTGCGGGTAGTCCTCAGCTACCCAACCTCAAAGAACTTACCCCCTTGTAAATGTCAATAGGCGGGAGTGGGTGCAGAAACAGATTGCCCGAAAACTTACCTCCTTTTGGGACACTATAGGGAAAGGTCGGCCCAAGGGTGGCCTTATCCCTCTCGCAAAGGAGAACGGGACCGACATACGGTCCTCCTGAATACTTACCCTGACCTCCACTACGAGTGAAGAGTGAGTCCAGCACCATTCTAACTCAAAGTATTACCCTTCCCTATGATGTCAACAAGTGGGAGTGGGTCCAGTTACAAACTGCCCTAACAACTTACCTCTCTGCAGGGCCCAAAAAGGAAAGGTTGGCCTAAGGGTGGCCTTATCCCTCCCGCGAAGGTGATTGGGACCGGCATGCAACCATCTCAATAAATTATCCTGACTCCTATCATGGCAAAGTGTTGTCGGCCTACTATCGCCCGAACTTACCTCCCCACAGGATACCATAGGGAAAGGTAGGCCTTAAGGTTGCCTTATCCCTCTCGAGACAGTGCGGGTAGTCCTTAGCTACCTGACGTCAAAGATCTTACCTTTCTTGTAAGTGTCAATAGGCGAGAGCGGGTGAAGAAACAGACTGCCCGAAAACTTACCTCCTTTTGGGACACTATAGGGAAAGGCCAGCCCAAGGGTGGCCTTATTTCTTTTGAAGAGGAGAGAGGGACCAGCATACTGCCTTCCTGAATACTTACCCCGACCTCCACTGCAAGTGAAGAGTGAGTCTAGTACCAGTCTGGCTCAAAGTATTACCTTTCCCTGTGATGTCAACGAGTAGGAGCGGTCCAGTTACAAACTGCTCGAACAACTTACCTCCCTGCGGGGCCCAGAAGGGAAAGGTTGGCCTAAGGGTGCCTTTATCCCTCCCGTGGAGGAGAGCGGGACCGGCATACAGCCCTCCTGAATAATTACCCCAACTCCCATCACGGCGAAGGAGCGGACTGTTTTACTTGCAGCTTGAAGAAGTTACCTCATTGGGGAAGAAAATGGGCAGGCTAGCTTGAGGTAGCCGCCCCCTCCCCAATGAAGAGCGGATTCGAGTCTTACGACTACCCGAAGAAAGGAAGCTCCACGGGAAGGAAGCAAAATGACAAAAAGAGAAGCCACACAAAGCATCGGCAAACAATATAGAGAAGGTACAATCGGGTACACATATTTACTTTATTACTCAATGTAGAATTACAAAAAGAAAATGGGGAAAGCGGCAAGATTACGAGAAGAAATACAGCATGGAAAACATGGAGACAACACAAAAAATAAAATATGGAAGCGATACAGTAAGCAAGGCGCAGAAAACAACAGTGCGGGAGAAACTGGAAATAATATGTTGAAAGTACAAGGTCGAACACACAAAACCATTTTATTAACTTTACTACAATGTGAAAGGCAAGTTACATTTTGAAATCAAATTACAAGGAAAAAGCTACATCTCAAGGCCACTTGAAATCATTAAACTATAAAGGACAATTCTCACCGAGAACCTCATACATGCTGATGAACTGCTTGCAGTTCCAACTACATGCACACACATACAAGAGAAACGTTCAGGGAAGGATTCGAGACTGCAGACCCTACCGAGACCGAGATAACACCCGAAAGGGCTAGCGGACCACCAAAGATATGACACATCGTATGGTCACCTGGGGCCAGAGGATGAGGAATGTTCTAGTGAAAAGGTGCTCCCGAGCGTAAGGAAATAGAACAGTAAGCCATGACCGCCTATGGGGAAAGCCATGGCAAAGATGGCGCCAAGAACCGGAGCGCCCCAGGGGCCAACCTCAACGACAGATCTTAACTGAACTGAAGAGATTCTAGTATCAACAGAAGCAAAATTGAAGAGGAAGGCAACTGCCATGGTGACTAGGACATTCACCACTGCAAAAAAAAACACTTATTTGCAACGAAACTCGATGCCGAACAATCAGGCATCGAGTTTCGTTGCAAATAAGCTTTTGAAGTGAGGCCTCATAAGTAAAAGGGAAAAAATGAGGAAGCACAATAAGCAAAAGGGCAAGAACGAGGGAGCACAATAAGCAAAAGGGAGGGAATGAAAATGAAAGTGGGTGGCTCCACCTTTTGATACAATCACCACCACCACCGGAGGATTTGTCGCTCGCTAGGGTGGGGAGAGTACATCATGGCAAGGATGAACAGGAAAACGATATGAAGGAACTTTGAAAAAAGAGAAGGCATAAGTGATTATGATGAAAAAGCCAACTGGGAAAGGGGTCTTTATGTAGTCCAGGGGCGCGTTTGACCTGCTCAATCGTCATAACTTCTCCAATCACCACTAAGTGCCACGTATCCTCTCTCTAGATGATCAGAATCCCTTGGTTATTGAAACCAAAGGGACTACATTTAATGAGGAACCATAACTGGTGCAAAAAAAAAAGAGAGAGGGGGTGGGGGGGAAGTGGCTAGCGGGGCGACTAAGTTATGAGGGACTTGCTCCTATCTAAGTGCTACCCGGCTAGGGAATAATGAATAACCAACGAGGCAGACCAACTAGAAGTTGGCCTAACGACCCACACCAGTTACGACAGTTGGATAGTCCGGTTTGTTCCCTTAAAGCTTGTCAAAATACTATTTCACTAATGTAACTACCTGCAGCACAAAAATTCTTTGATGCTAGTTAATAGAGCCAACTCCACCAAGGGGGAACCTCATCAGCAACTTTCCTCCCATGGTAAGACTTAAGGGGAAGGCAGATCCAGAAGTTCGCTTCATCCCACTTATGGAAGAATGCAGGCCTGCCCCTGGCCGCATGAGCAGTAAAGCCTCCATCAGCAGAATCTTCCCCAGCATGGTGAAGGATGCTAGCGGTGTAGGACTGAAAGAAAACAAAAGCACAACCAACACAACCGCCAAAGCAATAATCGCGGCAACAACGAGCGGGGATGACTACCGGCGAAGTAGAAAAAAGCTCAGCTGGAATGGCTAGCGGGGTAGGCGAGAGCGCCATGGAAAAGGAAGAAAGGAAAGGGAAGCAAAGGCAAAAGCATCAAGAGTAAAATATTTGTATTAACTAGTATATCTCTGAGTACAAGCCTCCGAATGATAAAATGCAGACGCATGTTCCGAAAAAAAAGGGAAGGTACAACAAGGCGCTTAAAAATCACATATTTCGGCACCAAGAGTCCCGGTCCCAACAGTGGCAGAAGCGGGATCCCCCAACTCAATGGCCACAGAGACAGGACTGACCAGATCCCTTGACGTCCGCAATGGCACAAAAGAGTTCGGCATCTCGCTTTTCCCTAGATCGTGGTTGGATTCAAAGGACGCCTTTCTGGTAGGGATATCGCTAGGTGCAAGTCGCTAAAGGTACTTGGCAAAAGATCTTGAATGCAGCTTCGGGCTTTGGAGAAGAAATGACCACATCGACTTGAGACCTTCATTGACCCCTTGCCCCCACGCCTTATCACAAAGAGTTGGGAACCATCTTAGTTGCTTGTGTAAGGAAAGGTTGGCATCCCGAAGGCTCACGCACAAATGCTCAACCCGGTCTGCTTCCCCTTACAATTGGTTTTTCTCTGATCGTTCTCTGGAGAGGTCGGCCCGAAGATTGTGATTGATCTGTTCCAGTCAGGTTTTCTTCTCCTCCCACTTTTGCTTGAGCTTCCAAAGACGACGCTCCAACCTTGTCAACCTCTTGCGCTCATTCGACAAGTCTTGCCTTAGCTCCTCAAGTTCGAATTTTAGCCGTTCATTCTCTTCCTTGTGGCTGTGAGCACGATCTAGACTCTCCAGAGCAACCACAGAACATGTCAGACTCTCGAAGATCTCAACAATGGGGGAGGACTGACCTCTTATGCAACCTTCTGCATCTGCATGGGGACCGTTGGAAGCTTTCCCTCCCTCACCGACCTCCTCATGGGGGAGATCCTCGGCAGCCGAGCGAGACGAGGAAGGGGGAGAGATCCAAGAAGTAGAATGCAGCCACTCTCGGAGAGGAGAGGATGTAAAAATATCATTGAGGAGACTGTCCATATCAATCTCAACCCCGGGTGCATCTCCAATCATCATGGGAGGAGACACTGGGGGAGGACTGGCCACCTTTCTGACCACTGTGACCATAGCAGAGGCCACATGGGTAATCAAATGACCAGCCTCCAGAGAAGCTGTGTCCGGCTCCATAGGGACCTGAACTCCAGAAAGAGGTTTGTCCCCAACAGGGACCTCCTTCCTGCAAGATTTCTTTTTTCTCTTTGAGAACGAAAGGCCTGAGGAATGCTTTCGGAGTGGAGCGGCTTGCGGCCGCGCAATCAGTGACCTAGCACTAGAAGAAAGGTGTTCCAAGGAAGGCAAGGAACTCTCCAGACTTTCCTCGGAAAGGAGAGCCTCGGAGCGGATGCCATCAGGATGTTTTTGCACCCACTCCTACACAATCACGAGGTGCTTTGATTCGTAAGAAGTGGCTATCGGATGCACGGCCTTATCCTTTGGAACTATTTTCCAATTTGTCTATATGGGGAACTCTTGGTGGCCCACTTGATCCACCAGGAACTCCCAACCGTGGTCTGAGACAAAGAAAAATTTAGGGAACCAGTCTTTTACCTTGTGATACCATTGTTCCAAAGTAACAAAGGCATGGGATGCCTTGAAACTACACACATTACCTTTTAAGCGGAGCACCCTATGCGTTAGGAGAAACTCACGACTCGGGGTTGGATTCCAACAACGCCCGTCGCCAGATGATGCTGCAGCAGATCAATAACCTCGAGGCATTTGGATGCAGTTGTGAAGGGGCCAATCCCAGGTTAACTAGAAGTCCGTAGATGGGTACCTTTTGATACCATTGTTCCAAAGTAACAAAGGCATGGGATGGCTTGAAACTACACACATTACCTTTTAAGCGGAGCACCCTATGCGTTAGGAGAAACTCACGACTAGAAAGGTCAGCATCCTCGGGGTTGGATTCCAACAACGCCCGTCGCCAGATGATGCTGCAGCAGATCAATAACCTCCAAGCATTTGGATGCAGTTGTGAAGGGGCCAATCCCAGGTTAACTAGAAGTCCGTAGATGGGTCGAGGAAAGGGTAGTCTTAGGCCACACGAAAATATGGAAGGATATAGGGCTACTTTGTTGGAATGGCCCTCGGAGTCAATAACACCCTTACCAAGGCCCGAGACTTCAAAGGTGACGGTTTCTGGCACTTGATATGTGGAGGCTAAGGAAGCCAGTACGGATTTATTGGTGGACGAGCGCCACTCACTCCCCAAAAACACTGGACGAGCATCGATGGGAATGTTGGGTCGAACAGGCTTTTCAGGGGCCATAGCTGCCGAAGTGTGAAGGAGTGAAGAAACTGATTGGGAAGGAAGAGAGTTGAAAAGACAAAAGTGGTGGGACGATTGCAGAGAATGAAAAGTAGGATGGGACCCACTCCACGTTTTATAAAAGAAGGCAATGGGCGGGTTTCCACAAACCATCGCAACTAGGGCACACGCCGCTTCGGCTTTCGGGGATGTAGTTCACGAAGCGATGTCCACATGAAGAGCTGCCCGACACTTCTTCATTAATGAGCTTGGGAAGACGTGATGAAAAGATGAACCCATCATGAGGAAGCGCCGTCAGAAGTAGTCGACTCGCAGAAGTCCCCTGGACAACTGAAAGCCTAAAAACAGTGCTTGGCATCGGGAGGAGGTTGAGGCAACTCAATAAAATTCTCACCGTACTCGTTCGGTGAGAATTAGCGGGGTAACTGTATGGGGGATTTCCTCCCCTACCCGAGGCCCAGCCAAGCCCAGCCTAAGACAAAGGGAAAAACACCCGGCTAGCTAACAGAACCCCATGTACGCACCCTGAGGAAGGAGACAGGGCAACAGGAGATGAGACTCTCGGGACTCGATGGCCTGAGATCCCTCGGGTAATGTCCAAACACCAAGTACTCGCCCACTTGGCAGGCTCAACATGAGGAGAATCGTCTATCTATTGACAAGGAAAACATGGACGGAATAGGGGAAGAGCAGATCCAGGGAAAATGGTTGGAGAACTACGCCGCATTTAATGGCCCTGCTGCTCGGGCGGCACACGACATTAATGAAACTGTAGTAGGACCACGCCACATTTAAAGAATCTGATAAAAATGAACAGTACGAGGACTCCAAATCCAATAACAATCGACCTGATACTGAATTTCTAGTATAAATAGCGAACCCTAGGTATGAGGATTCTCTCTGGTTCTTATGTTTTCTTACTTATTTGCTACACTCCAAAAACATTTTCTGACTATGGTATTGGAGGCTCCTCGGTCCCCAGGCCGCCCTCTCAAGCCGTGCTCATCTTTCTCTTTGTAGGGCTCGCTGTGAAGACTTGAGTTGTTTAGAGCCTGACCCAAGGGTGTGTGAAACACGACATCAACAATAACAGATCATTGCTATAAGAGACTTGAGAAGATTGCTTAAAAGCTATGAATAATAATAGTCATTGATAACCATAGAATTGATATATTCAAGTAATGATTCAGAAATGTGTCTCGGCTGTTACCGTGGCTGACATATATTTAAAAGAAAAGTGGAAAAAATAGAAAGGAAGGGAAATGGGAGAAATGTTAGGAAAAATGATGTAAGAAAAGTAAAGTAAAATAAGAGAACAATCACACGATATAAAGATTTACGTGGTTCGGCAACTTGCCTACAACCACGGAGCTATAGATGATTTTATTATCTTGAGGAATGAGAAAATACATTTTAGAGAAAATTACTGTTCCAAACGGCTATACTTTTCATAATAAACACACACACACACACACACACACACACACACACATATATATATAGAATTGTAGAGTTGAGATCTTAATTTCACAATTCCTAGATTATTCACTTGAGCGATGTGTTGACTGTTGAGTGAGTTTCAAGTGAACTCTTTGTTAGATGTTCTCACGAGTGAGTGTCGAGTGAGCTCTCTACGTAAACTTCACTCGAGAGAACATTCAGTCTGACAATTATTGAGTCATAAACAAAGTCAAAAAAATTTCGGGGGCATGAGGGTTGGTCATATTCACTTCGGCTTAGGCATATCAGCCCAAGCCTACGCTTTATAGCCTAAGTCTCATTGAAAATCCACCAAAGATTTGTGACAAATCCTTGTTGCTAATCATCAAATCGAGCCGCCACAACAATAAACAACACACCACTAGAATAAACAAGTCTCCACAAACCCAACAAGAAAGAAAAGAAGATTTCTTTATTTCAATTTATATATAAAAAAAAGAGTTTATAAATTTATTTTTATAAGATAGATATATTTTCCTACATTTAGGTTTGCTCTCTACTTTTGTGTCGGCTTGAATATTCTATTCCTTTGTTTTTCTCCATGCCTTGTGATTGTGAATGTTGAAGACAAAGTCCACATCATATGTGTGAAATCACCACTTGTCCCAAAAGTTTAAGCTGATGGGAAGAGGTAAATTTTATTATTTGTATTATATTTGTAACATTCTCCCTCACTTATGGGCTAGTCTCTTTCTCAATGAGTAGGCCTAACAAGTGAAATATTTAATTAAATGGGTAGAGTGTAGAGTCATGGTTCGAATTCAAAATCTCTGCCTTTGATACCATGTGAAATCACCACTTATCCCAAAAGTTTAAGTTGTAACACTTCCCCTCACTTGTGGGCAAATCTCTTTCTCAATGAGTAGACCCAATAAGTAGAATATTTAATTAAATGGATAGAGTGGTGTAGAGTCAAGGTTCAAACTCAGGACCTCTGCTCTGATATCATGTGAAATCATCACTTATCCCAAAAGTTCAAGCTGATGTGAAGAGATAGATTTTATTATTTATTATTTATTTTATATGACATATGCTCTGATATCATGTGAAATCATCACTTATTCATTTGATAAGCTCATTGCATCCTTTGTTGTGGCATATAATTAAGCATTTTTCTTTTCCTCATATTTTTTTATGGAGGTGCGAATATAACTCAAAGATTGATTTTTTCTTGTATTTAGGTTTGGCACCGAAGAACATTTCAACCGTCAGGACTTTTTGCAGCTCAAGTTGAGCAGCAAGGATCTTTGCCAGACTGCCAGTATGCATATTGTTTTGTAAATCAGGATTCTGTTCTCTTTGTTGTGAATATCGGGTGCATTAACAATATCGTAGGATTGTTCTTATAGGGGTTGCATGCACTTTTTACTGGAGAAGATGATACTTGAGAGGCTTGGCTCAATGTTGATGCCTCTTGTTTTTCTAGTGTTATTGGTTTAGGTAGAAATGGAATTAAGTTGTGATAGCATAGCCCACACACTTATGATAGCAGAGCACTTATGGCGTTTGTTTTATTATCTTACATTCTTGTTTATGTCCATTGTAATGTAACTTTATGTCTTATTTCAGAAGCGCGTATCTGGGACAAAAAGTTCAAATGAGCAAGTCTTTTGGGTTCTGATTTTGAATGCCATTGTCTTTATGTCTGTGGTCTTGTTCTGCAATTTGTATCATATTCATTCTACAATTGTCTACTCGTTTAAAGTGCATTTTAATTTTATTTGTTGTAGTAAGGAAAATGTGGTTGATATCCTGCTCACTTGGGAGTTAGACCAGAATCAATGATTATGTTTTTTTTTTTTATCTCTTCTTTTTTTTTTTTTTTTGTTAATAAAACTGGAAGACAAGCTTCCTTTTTATATATCAGAATCCATGATTATGTGCCAATAAATTTCTTACCTTCTAGTATAGTGGCTGTGAGTATTTTCTAAACAAAGAATCTTGGACTTAAATCCATTTGATATAACTCAATAATGACGTGCATCCAATACAATGTGAAGCAAGTATTTGTGGCATTTAATTTTAAGTTATTAAAAGTATAGTTGCCCCATGTCAATACAAACTATCAGAACTTTTAGTATAGGACAGAGTTATTTAAATTTGTGTACTTTGGTATCTTACTAACAGTAGCATGAAGTGCACTCCTGGATTATTCTGAATTTCTGAGCTTCAGTCAACTAAAAAGGAAGTAGTTGTTGGCCCGTGGCCTGCCGAGTATTTTGTAGCCATGTAGTCTTCTAGTTGCCATTTAAACTGATTGTGCAGATTTGCACATTAATAATGATTGTTTTGTTATATTTTCTAGGGAACTTCACATTTTTTACAGGCCATTAGGCATTATGTTGGGGACAATAACTTACAGCCAGTCTTCTAGTTGCTATATATATATATATATATATATATATTTATGTATTCTATTTTTACTTATTTTATTTTATTTTTGTCAAAAATATTTTCCGGCAAGTAGAATTTGTCGGAAATACTTTTTTTGTCGATTAAATTTATTTGCGGTGATCTGTTCTTGCCGCAAATAATCTATTTTGGCGATAATTATCCGCTGGGAGTAGATAATTGCGACGATAATTCATAATTGCTGGAGAAAAGATCAAGGCAATTTAGGCGATTTAGTAATATTTTGCAATTAACTTTTCTCAACGATTTAATGGTAAATGGAAACGCCATTTTCGTATTTATGGGACATTTGAGATGGACTAAAATCGTCAGGAATAATATCTTTTTGTGATGATTTTTGCCTATCGCTGAAATTGATCAAAAGTGGCACATTTATTTCGTAAAAAATGCAACGATTTAAAGATCGTCGAAAATGATCAAATGCAACAATTATTAGGAGTATTTACGACAATTTTGAGCGCTGAAAAATACCTTTTTTAAATGGAGCGCTTGTTGCTTACATATTCTAAAATTGTATCTAATATTACTTTTTTAGTAGTAGATCATCAAAGTATAATTTAAATTTCACAAATATTGTCAAACATAAAAAAATATCACAATTTACAACATGAGAGTTCAGAATAAATTTAATTTTCAAGCACCCACACATGAATCATATCATAGCGCTACAAGTCAGCCCAACAAACTTATTTACATAGAGCACCTCCAAACTCGATCAAGCAATTTTTATAGAGTAATTCTATATATAACTGTGAAATACATAAACGCCGCATAATCACTTTGAAAAAGAGTTGGGTCCACTATTAAAAAATCAATTTTTTAATGTGGGTCCCATGTTTTATTCACTTTTTCCAAAGCGATTACGTGGCAGTTGCACAATTCACGATTGTAAATATCTTTTCTCTTTTTTATTTCATCAGCTGCAAATCCAAATTAGAAATCTGGGGTCCAAATAGAGTCAAACCTAAAAGGAAACTCTCATCATTCATTCATCAGATAAACTTACATCTATGATCATATACATTATGATATGTCCTTATATCAAACATGACATCATAAATCAAAATAATGTATTTGAAACTCTACCAGTATACTATTTCCTTTTGTAATTTGTTTGGTTTTCACTATTATTGATACTCTCTACAGACAAACGTCTAAAAGATGAATTTTTTTTTTTTTTTAATTAACAATAAGGAAACCAAAAAGAAAAGTAGTATGATAGATGACAAAAGGATGGATTACAGTTTAGACCAACTCTGATAGATTGGAATCTGTGATAGCCCGTGAAAGAAACACACTTGTCTCATTTCAGCCACAAAGGTTAGATTTGAAATGTTTGGTGGTGGCGAATCTATTGATCTGGAGCGTGTATCAAGAAGAGCTGCTGGAATAGGTGGCGCATGAGGACCACAGGCAGATGTGGGCAGCTCGTGAGAACCATGCACGATGATTTTCTCAAAACCACCACTTTCCTATAAACGATTTTCGATCTGTGAATTTGCTTGTGTTGTGCATGTCTCTCGAGAGTTGTCGGAAAGCTATAGGTCTGTCTTTTTCGACCTTAAAGAAAGTAAAAGAAATCTAGATAGACAAGGTGGGTGAATTGAGGAATAATGGATAGAGAGGAAGGAGGAAGAGGAAGGCAATGCCTCCTCCCACCTTGGTGAAAATCAAATCTAGAATCCTTATTTTTTACAAGAGAGGGGGAAGGAGGCCATAAAAGAGTTAGTTAGGTACAACACACATTCAATAAGTAGCACAATTGGCTTTAATCACAATTAATCATAAATCCAATATATACATGTAGATATTAACATCAAGAAAGTTTTGCTCAACAATCCTACACCACACAACTGTTGAATAAAAAAAATAATAAAAGAATTATTCTCGATATAATACTACTGAATGGAATAACTCTAACATCACATATACGAGTAACGTTAATTTTGCAACAAGCTCATGGATAAGTATCAAATTATATCGAAAAGGATTCTTCAATTTTCCCTTTAATGAGGTACTTAAAAGTCAAACGAGGGAACCTTAACTTACTAAAGGTTGTTTATGCCTTAAATATGCCCCAAATTAATTAGGACCCAAGAATTTTTAATTCATGAAACACACCTAATTTTAGTACCATGAAAACTGATTTCAAATTTTGCAAGTATTTATAATAAAATCAATATATTTCCATTACAGATAGAGCTCGTACTGCAAAAGATACCAAAAGACGGATTAGAGATGCTCTAATGAAAGAAGTAATTAATTAAATGTACGAAAGACATTGAAATTAGAGTAATTAAAGCAGTATAGTATATATCGCATTCCGATCAGATTTTTGAAAATTTCAAGTTCATGAAATGAAGTCTTCACTATATAATTATGATAACTTTTGTTTTAGCGTTATTACCTTACAAGATTTATACGTTTAACTTCGAGGGAAGGCACGTGTCGTATTTTGTTAAATTCTCGTCCTCCTTTGCTAAGTCTATCTTCGAATGAAGAGTTCGCGCATACTTATAAATTATAATTGAGTAATGTTATACATTACACTATTATCTCATTTTTATCTACTATATAAGATATAGTACAATTATCACCGTTAGGTAATAAATAATCATTCAATAAATAATTATTTAATGATAATAAATATGTTATATCTTGTATAGTAGAATGAAAATAAAATGATGGTGTGGTGTATAGAATATTCCTTATTTAAAACTGATATCGATGGGTTCTTCAAAATGAAAACCATATGCAAACGAAAGATGAAATCGCTCAGGGCCACTGAAACTCCAACTAACCAACCACGGCCAAATGCCAATCTAATTAATTGATCAAAGAAAATATTTTTATTTTTATAGTTTAAAAAATGTTAAAAAAATTGAGTAAAAATTCGACTAAAATAATAAAACTTTCACGATTCAAACATACTTTCCAATACGAACATATATAGTTTTCAGTAAAAGATGACTCTCTTCTCACAAATATATATATATATATATATATATATATATATATATATATCTCAAGCATAAAGTATCATAATTTACAACGACATCAAAGTTTAAAATAAATATAATTTTCAATTAAGCACCCACATGAAATGATATCATGATCATGTTAGAGATCAGCTACAAACCTCGATCTTATTTAGATAGTTACCCCAACTGAACCACTAACTGCCCAACACGCCACCCTAGGCTTCTCAAGGGACTTATGGGGTAACCTCTCAAACGGTAAGTTCCCAGGAAAGAAAAATAATGTCCACCTTATAGATGGAGGACAGACAAAAGAGAATGTGGGGGAGGACTAGTTCCTCAGTTAGTTCCAGGTCGGCTGTGCCTACTGATATTGTTAATGAAGAAGATTGCTCTTTTGGAGAAGAGCTATCTCCTGCTCTGAGATCGTGGAAGATCCCAGAGATTGATCCAAATTCTCTTTATTCAACCACTTGGTTAAAAAAGACTTTTTTAAAATCTTTGAATGTTCGGACAGTCGAACAAACATATAGTATATCTGGATCCCATGACAAATATCATCTCTTTAAAAAAGATGATATTGATAAATACATTCTGGAGGGATACAAGTATATACATATAGCGTCTGTTCAAGTTGCTGCTAAACCCCTAACAAGGTTAGGCATCAACGCCTCTGTTCTTTTTTGTTTACGAGATGGTCGATTCCTCAAGTTTGAGGATAGTATTTTCGGAATGATTCAATCCTCCCTTTCGGAAGGACCTGTTCATTTTGATTGTTTTCCTAATTTATCTTTAGCTTTGACTGATAAGCATATTTTAAAATGTTTAACTTTGAATATACTGATTTCAGGATATCAAATGCTTGAAGGAAGTAAACCTCTTGCTTTAATTTTCAGGGTTTATTATCGTCTTTTGAGAACGAATTTAGATCCTAAAGCTATTGTAAAACCTTCTGGAAAACATACTCTCCTGATCCAGAGTAGTTCTTCAGATGTTGATATAAATATTCCAAAAAGAATTTATTGGGAAGATATAACCCTTCCTAATGAATGGATTTTGGAAGATGAGATTCCGAAACCTCCAAGAAATATTGTCCCGGATGCTGGTGTTGACATCATCCAACAATATTTAAGTGGAACTGCTAAAATTTCTTTTAATAAACCTGAAGCCTTGAGTAAAAGAAGAAATTCTTTTGCTGGCTCCAGATCTAGTTTTATTGATACTGTTCAGAACAATCCAAGGGATGATTCTAAACTCAACCAATTCCTTGAAGATTCTGTACGAACAGTTCAACCTGTTAAACCTGCTTTGAAACTGAAAGGAGTTTCCACATCCTCTCAGGTTACTTCTGCTTTCTATACTGCACAGGGTGCTGGATCTTCCAAAGATCAAAACGTAAATGATGAAGCAGACAAAGAGGATAACTCTTCTATGTCTCCAACAGCTTCAGATATGCAAGCCCCTATTGCACCTGCACCTATTCACCACAGTTTAAATGTCTTGAATAGACCTTTTGAAATTGATTTATCTTCTCTTTTAAAAGATTTTGCTGCACCAGAAAACAAGCAAAGGCGTAAAGCCTACCTTGCAAAGTTTTCTGATCCAGAGAAACAACGTGTTAAACGCAAATGGAAGGAAGAAATGAATAGGCTTCAAAGGCATATTTCCCTTCTTGATTTTGCTGAAAACACTTATGTTTCTAAAAATACTTTAAATGTTGTTAAGAATGATTTTGTCAAGGAAGATGGAAATATAGTGGTCCAAGCCACTCATCCTCCATTAGAGACTGTTTTAATTCCCTTTAAAGGTACTCATGTACCTGCTACTCCTTTTAAAGTTGCTCAAACCAGTTCAAAAGATCCGGACAAGGACAAGATTCTGACAGAAGCAAAAAAGATTATTTTTCAAAATAATTTTACGAATCTTGCTCTTCATACGATCGGAGAACAACTAGATCGGATTGAAGAAAAGGTTGAAAAACCTGTATTCACTTCAAATCCAGTTTTCAAAAACGAATATCCTGTAAGTATCTCTAAAGATCAAGCAAAGAAAAAGACTGAAAAACCTTTGATTATTTTACCAGAAGAACGGTCTAAAGTAAATTTTCAAAATACACAGGCCAAAACTCTGGATAAAATAGATCAAATGCTTGCTGATCTAAAGAAAGACCAACCTTCAACCAGTACTCTTAACAGTAATGGTAATGAAGTAGGTTTTACTGAGAATTCGGAAGAATCATCTAGCGATGAATCTTCTGAAGATAAGGATATTGATTTAATTCAAAAGAATTTTCAAGATTTGGAGATTGCCAGATTTTCTTCAAAAGGACCCAAACCAATGAGTCTGACGAAGAATTGGTATTCCAGGCCTACTCCACCTGATATACAATTTGAAGAAAAAGTTTTTCAAAACCAATCTTCTTATTCTGCTGACAAGGTTTACGAATGGAATATTGATGGTTTCTCTGAACAAGAAATCATTAATACCATGAGTAAAATGTCTATGGTTGCAAATGCTTATATCAACAATAACATTAGACAACCAGACATTGTCAAGATTTTAACCCAAGGTTTTACTGGTGTTTTGAGAAATTGGTGGGATAAGTACCTCACCAATGATACAAGGGAAACCATCCAACATGCAGTAAAACGCAAAGAAGATGGAACACCCATTTTTTATGAATACAGCGGAATGAAAGAATAAGCTACTGAAAATGAAAGAAAAGAAGAGTATGCACAATTAAAGGCAGGCGGTAGAACCGACCATATGCATGGATGCAATGCAAAATAAGATAAAAAAGGGAGTGAAAATAAACATATTCATAATCATAAATTTTATTACAAAATTTATGGCACAAAATAGAAGGTAGAGATATTTTCTCTTGATAGTTGAGAAGGTTTAGAAGGCAGAGGCTTACAAAGTTCTCTGAGCTTGGTAATGAAACTTCTCCCTAAAAATGAAATGAGGTTCCCCTTTTATAGAATAAGGAGTTCCTGTTTACAAAAAGGTTCCGTGAGCACAGCTGTCAGTTACTGTGTAATCACGGGTAAAAGTAGGTCCGTGAGTGAACAGCGTTAGTACTGTTTAACCACGGGTGTCATTATTGTGTCTGGCGGCGGATGCTGCTTTCGGCACAACACAACAAATCTGTAAAGGAGACCGGTCAGTGGGTCTTCTTTGAACTCAAGTAGTGGTCTGGACAAAAGGAGCCTGTCAGCGGGTCTTCTTTTGTCTGTTCTTTAGCAATTATTCTTCTTCTGAGTAGAACCCAGAGTTACCGAAGACATTGCTGTATGAAGCCTCTGATGTAGTGTCTGAATCTTCATCTTCAGATTTGCTATGAGACTTTGATAGTGATTCTTTGAGTATGTTGATTAAATCCTTCTTTTTAAGTCCATCAAAGATATCAGTTTTCTTTTTAGACTTAGAGGATTTTGAGGATGAACTGTCCTTTACCCCCCCGGATTTTGTTGGAGAAGTAGGGGCCTGAATTAGAGGATATTCAGGAGCATTGGATGGTCCAGCCATGATCTTTGGAAATTCTGTTCTGTTCTGCAGGTTAGGTGCAGTAGTTGGAAAGTCCTTGATCATTAAATCAACAATTTTTTCTGAATTGGCGAATGTATCCCACCATTTTGTGAAATAAACTCGTGTCATAACATCACCTTGCTTTTCATAATTCCATTTAAAGATCCACGGGCGGTGGTATCTTTGACAGAAGTGTAAAGTTTGATGAAATTTTTTGGAGTGTTGATCCAAAGTTGGGCCAACGATATTAGCAAAATGTTGGTAAGCTTGGAAAAGCTGACCAGGAAGATTCTCGGGAATTAATCCATACTGATTCCACCATTGAAGGAACCATAAAGGAAAACTTCCTTTGAATTTTGAGTCAAATCTTATGAACCAAGAGTGGTCCATATTTGGGGTCTGGAAAAACATGAAGCGTTTCCAGGCATCAATATAATCAAAATAAGAGAAATCAGTGTCTGAAGAAGCGAGTCTTTTGGTGGTAGACGGGTTTGATCCCCATTCTGCCTGAGTAATGACTCGGTGAATATAGGCACTGTGAAAAATCAGTTTATTGGTGTCAACCTTGTCATAAATAGGTTTGATCACCAAGGAATTGGTATGTATGAGAATACTGGAATAAAATTGGAGATTCTTGGAGGAATCTTCTGGAATCCAGTGAAAAAGAGAAGGAAAATAAGAAGAAGAAATTTTGAACACATCTATGTATATCGTGCTATTGGGCTCGATATGAAACAGATAGGAGGAAAAATTCTTTTTCAAATATTCAGATTTTCCTTTTGGGAGGAAAAACTGAGAAGTAACAACATTTTTGTTTTTTGACTCAATTGCTTTCGCATATGGGTCAAAAGTGGTAGTAACCGCAGACGAGAAAGTCTGTGGCTGAACAGGTTTGCCAAGTGGCTGGAACCTGTTTGCAATATCAAGTGCTGTAGATACAGCACCTGTAACAGTGGATGATCCAGACTCATTCTTGATGAGTTTTATACTGGGTATTGGTGGTGGTGGATGAACCTTTTTCTCTTTTCCTTTCTTCTTGCTGGCCATGATGGGGTTTCTGCAAGAATTCACGGGTAAGAAAATCAGGGATGGAATTTTGCGTGCCTTTGATGTATTCAATATCAAAATCAAAAACACTTAAAATAGCTTGCTATCGTGCAAAAATTTGTTTTGATGCAATGTTTTTAACATCTTTTTCTAAAACAAATTTAGCACTCATGCAGTCAATCCTGACCAAGAATTTTTGGTTTAAAATGTCAGATTGAAATTTTGAAATACATAGTACTATAGCTAAGATTTCTTTCTTAATAGTACTATATTTTTCTTGTGCAGAATTCCAGGTTCCAGAATGGAAACGAACGATTTGTTCAGAAGAACCTGGTGAAACACATTGTTTCAGAATGCCACCATAACCAATGTCTGAGGCATCTGTTTGGACAATTTTAAATGAATCAGAAGTAGGGATACCAAGGCACGGAAGAGTTTTGACATGTGCTTTGATTTTCCTTACTAAGTTTGTATGGATTTCTGTCCAAGGAGGAGGATTAGAAAGGAGTCGTTTGAACAAAGGACGACATTGTTTCCTCATATCCTTGTAGAAATCAGAGACATAATTGAGAGATCCTAAGAACCTCTGCAATTGTTTTTTATCCAAAATGACATCAGGAAATTTGTCAGCAAATTCGATGGCTCTCTGGATGGGCCTGATTTTGCCTTCAGAGATGTCATAACCAAGGAATCTAATCTTGGTTTGAAACAATTTAATTTTTGTTGCTGAAACAACAAGACCATTGAATCTAATGATGTCAAGAAACGATTGCAAGTGTTTCCAATGTTCATCAATAGATTTAGAAAAAACAAGAACATCGTCTATATAGACAATGGTAAAAAGGGAGAACGAATTGAAAATATCGTTCATGATATTTTGAAATTCACTAGGAGCGTTTTTAAGGCCGAAAGGCATCGCGTTCCACTCGAAATGACCAAATGGGGTTACAAAAGCAGTCTTATACCTATCTGACTCGGCTATTTGGATTTGCCAAAAACCGGACTTAAGGTCAAATTTGGAGAAGACCACAGCATCACTCAACCTATGAATTAAGTCATTCTTATTGGGGATAGGGTACCTAATCCACTCTAAGACTTTATTCAAGGGTTTGTAATTGATAACTAGACGAGGGGTTCCACGTTCTAGTTCAGCACTCTTCTGGACATAAAATGCAGGACAGGACCAAGGGGACTTGCTGTCTCTGATAATGCCTTTATTCAGAAGATCTTGTATCTCCTTTTTACAATATTCCAAAGTCTTTCTGTTCATTTGAACAGAGGTGGCTTTTGTTGGAATATTGGTTTCATTCAAATCTTTAATGTATGGGAGAGAAACTATGTGTTTCTTCCTATACCAAAAAGCATTGGGTAAATCAGAACAAACATCCGTTATCAAACGTTTGTTAAAAGCATCAATTTTTGAAAGTAAAATATGGGAGGATAATTGTTCAGAAATCTTTTTGTATTTGATCTCCTGTTGGAGGAAATTCAAGTGTTTTTGTTTTGCTAAAATCAAAGATTTCTTGCTCTTATCCGTATCAATCTGAAAACGAGAAGCAAAATGAAATTTAACCTTTTGACCAAAAGGATCGGTAGTGATACCGTCTTTCTCAGTCATGAAGGGATATAAAGAAGAAATAAAAGGAATTCCCAAAATTACTTTGTCAGACATGTTTTTGACTAAAACAGAGGGAATTCGGAAACAAATATTATCCTGGCAAACATGAGCATTATTGAGCTCATAATTAATGGTCATCTTTGAGCCATTTGCCGAGAATAATCTTTCGGTAGATTTTTCGAAATATTTACTAGGAATGAGTCCTTCTTGAATGCAATTCAAGTCTGATCCGGAATCAATCATAGCAATGACAGAAAATTGAAAGTCATGGGCAACAATGATATTAATACGAGTA
Source organism: Juglans cinerea (assembly GCA_961763995.1). Taxonomy (NCBI): domain Eukaryota; kingdom Viridiplantae; phylum Streptophyta; class Magnoliopsida; order Fagales; family Juglandaceae; genus Juglans; species Juglans cinerea. Next base: position 48,127,297 of record CAUIVZ010000001.1, on the reverse strand, counting down.
AACCATTTAGGAGGAATGGTATGACGAATCAAACAGATCTGGTTGTCGGCAGGAAGATCCTGTTGACTGGAACCAGCCTCGGTCTGCTCATTGTCAGAAGGAATATCTTGATCAAGTTGTTTATCAATCTTGATTAATAAAAATTCTTGTCTTAAAACTTCGTTCTCAGATCTGAGGTTGTTTATTTTAGATTTGAGATCTGCAATTTCTTTTTTGACAGAATTTATTTCAAATTGTAAATCAGAAACAGAAATATCCTTGGGTTTTTTCTTTTGAAATCTTTCCAAGGTTTCTTGAAAATTAATCCTTTGGTTGGAAGTTTCTGGATCTTGACGAACCATCATCTTCTTTAGCTTAAGAAGATATTCTTCTTTGAGCTCAGGATTAGTAATTTGTGAAATCAAGGTTAACAAGAGGTTCTCTTGTTCTTCAGCCTTAGATAAGACATTGATTGTTTTATCTGGAGGCTTACAACAAGTAGAATTGCAATTGCAACCTAGTTTTAAATCAGAAGGACCAGGAGTTGCAATTTCAGAGTGATATTCTGAATCACTAGAACTGTACTTAAGCATCTCCGATGATGAAGACGATTCTATTTCTAGGAGTCGAAATAGTTTCTCTTTATCATGGTGATTGATATCCATCTGGTTAATCTTCTTTTTAAAAGTCTTGGCCTTGTTGGGACATTTATCAGCAAAATGCCCAGTCTTGCCACATAAAAAATATTTTCCTGTAGAAACATCATTTGAATCCTTTTTTCTGGAAAATGGTTTGGAAAAGGGTTTTTTATGAGATTTTCTATAAAATTCATCACAGGGCTTTCTCCTGAAACCACCATGAGGTTTGATAATTTTGTGCTTTCTTTTCGATGGAGCAATACTAGGAAGACCGAATTGTTCACAGAATGTGCCCATTTCGTATTTGGCCTTCTTACTATTTCTCATCTGTTCTCGAAGCATCTTTTGATCATGACACATACTAATGCCGAGTTTCTTAACAATGCTGAAAATATCACCATAAGTGTAATTTTCATAGTTAAGAAGCCTAGAGGCATCTGTAAGTTCTTCATTGACTTTATAAGCAAATAGTCGAGGTAATCCATCAATAAATTTCTCCTTCCAATAAGGCTTCTGGCTATCATCACGAAGCATTACTCTGGAAATAAAAACATCTTGGTACCATCTATAATCAGACATCTGATGACAGATTAGATTATTCAATTGGTCACTAATGCGACTAGTTATATCGGATGGTGTTCCAATAAAATGTTTTAAAATAGTATAAATCAAAGTATTAACACCATCAGGATGTGCCATCCCGACATCTTCATCAAAAATGGGTGTTCCATCTTCTTTGCGTTTTACTACATGTTGGATGGTTTCCCTTGTATCATTGGTGAGGTACTTATCCCACCAATTTCTCAAAACACCAGTAAAACCTTGGGTTAAAATCTTGACAATGTCTGGTTGCCTAATGTTATTGTTGATATAAGCATTTGCAACCATAGACATTTTACTCATGGTATTAATGATTTCTTGTTCAGAGAAACCATCAATATTCCATTCGTAAACCTTGTCAGCAGAATAAGAAGATTGGTTTTGAAAAACTTTTTCTTCAAATTGTATATCAGGTGGAGTAGGCCTGGAATACCAATTCTTCGTCAGACTCATTGGTTTGGGTCCTTTTGAAGAAAATCTGGCAATATCCAAATCTTGAAAATTCTTTTGAATTAAATCAATATCCTTATCTTCAGAGGATTCATCGCTAGATGATTCTTCCGAATTCTCAGTAAAACCTACTTCATTACCATTACTGTTAAGAGTACTGGTTGAAGGTTGGTCTTTCTTTAGATCAGCAAGCATTTGATCTATTTTATCCAGAGTTTTGGCCTGTGTATTTTGAAAATTTACTTTAGACCGTTCTTCTGGTAAAATAATCAAAGGTTTTTTAGTCTTTTTCTTTGCTTGATCTTTAGAGATATTTACAGGATATTCGTTTTTGAAAACTGGATTTGAAGTGAATACAGGTTTTTCAACCTTTTCTTCAATCCGATCTAGTTGTTCTCCGATCGTATGAAGAGCAAGATTCGTAAAATTATTTTGAAAAATAATCTTTTTTGCTTCTGTCAGAATCTTGTCCTTGTCCGGATCTTTTGAACTGGTTTGAGCAACTTTAAAAGGAGTAGCAGGTACATGAGTACCTTTAAAGGGAATTAAAACAGTCTCTAATGGAGGATGAGTGGCTTGGACCACTGTATTTCCATCTTCCTTGACAAAATCATTCTTAACAACATTTAAAGTATTTTTAGAAACATAAGTGTTTTCAGCAAAGTCAAGAAGGGAAATATGCCTTTGAAGCCTATTCATTTCTTCCTTCCATTTGCGTTTAACACGTTGTTTCTCTGGATCAGAAAACTTTGCAAGGTAGGCTTTACGCCTTTGCCTGTTTTCTGGTGCAGCAAAATCTTTTAAAAGAGAAGATAAATCAATTTCAAAATGTCTATTCAAGACATTTAAACTGTGGTGAATAGGTGCAGGTGCAATAGGGGCTTGCATATCTGAAGCTGTTGGAGACATAGAAGAGTTATCCTCTTTGTCTGCTTCATCATTTACGTTTTGATCTTTGGAAGATCCAGCACCCTGTGCAGTATAGAAAGTAGAAGTAACCTGAGAGGATGTGGAAACTCCTTTCAGTTTCAAAGCAGGTTTAACAGGTTGAACTGTTCGTACAGAATCTTCAAGGAATTGGTTGAGTTTAGAATCATCCCTTGGATTGTTCTGACCAGTATCAATAAAACTAGATCTGGAGCCAGCAAAAGAATTTCTTCTTTTACTCAAGGCTTCAGGTTTATTAAAAGAAATTTTAACAGTTCCATTTAAATATTGTTGGATGATGTCAACACCAGCATCCGGGACAATATTTCTTGGAGGTTTCGGAATCTCATCTTCCAAAATCCATTCATTAGGAAGGGTTATATCTTCCCAATATCAGAGAAAATACTACCTTCTCTGATATCTCTACCTTCTCTGATACCAGATTAGAAGGTTTCATTACCAAGCTCAGAGAACTTTGTAAGCCTCTGCCTTCTAAACCTTCTCAACTATCAAGAGAAAATATCTCTACCTTCTATTTTGTGCCATAAATTTTGTAATAAAATTTATGATTATGAATATGTTTATTTTCACTCCCTTTTTTATCTTATTTTGCATTGCATCCATGCATATGGTCGGTTCTACCGCCTGCCTTTAATTGTGCATACTCTTCTTTTCCTTCATTTTCAGTAGCTTATTCCTTCATTCCGCTGTATTGGTATCAGAGCCATTCTGGTATCTAATCTGATTAAATTATTTTCTTTTGCATTCTCTCTTGTTTGTTTTCTTTCTATCTAGTGCGAACTTGTTTCTCTTACACTGTGTTCAGGATCGGGTCAGAGTAGCTTAGTTGAATCCAGGTAAGTCCCTTGAGAAGCCTAGGGTGGCGTGTTGGGCAGTTAGTGGTTCAGTTGGGGTAACCTCTCAAACGGTAAGTTCCCAGGAAAGAAAAATAATGTCCACCTTATAGATGGAGGACAGACAAAAGAGAATGTGGGGGAGGACTAGTTCCTCAGTTAGTTCCAGGTCGGCTGTGCCTACTGATATTGTTAATGAAGAAGATTGCTCTTTTGGAGAAGAGCTATCTCCTGCTCTGAGATCGTGGAAGATCCCAGAGATTGATCCAAATTCTCTTTATTCAACCACTTGGTTAAAAAAGACTTTTTTAAAATCTTTGAATGTTCGGACAGTCGAACAAACATATAGTATATCTGGATCCCATGACAAATATCATCTCTTTAAAAAAGATGATATTAATAAATACATTCTTGAGGGATACAAGTATATACATATAGCGTCTGTTCAAGTTGCTGCTAAACCCCTAACAAGGTTAGGCATCAACGCCTCTGTTCTTTTTTGTTTACGAGATGGTCGATTCCTCAAGTTTGAGGATAGTATTCTCGGAATGATTCAATCCTCCCTTTCGGAAGGACCTGTTCATTTTGATTGTTTTCCTAATTTATCTTTAGCTTTGACTGATAAGCATATTTTAAAATGTTTAACTTTGAATATACTGACTTCATGATATCAAATGCTTGAAGGAAGTAAACCTCTTGCTTTAATTTTCAGGGTTTATTATCGTCTTTTGAGAACGAATTTAGATCCTAAAGCTATTGTAAAACCTTCTGGAAAACATACTCTCCTGATCCAGAGTAGTTCTTCAGATGTTGATATAAATATTCCAAAAAGAATTTATTGGGAAGATATAACCCTTCCTAATGAATGGATTTTGGAAGATGAGATTCCGAAACCTCCAAGAAATATTGTCCCGGATGCTGGTGTTGACATCATCCAACAATATTTAAGTGGAACTGTTAAAATTTCTTTTAATAAACCTGAAGCCTTGAGTAAAAGAAGAAATTCTTTTGCTGGCTCCAGATCTAGTTTTATTGATACTGTTCAGAACAATCCAAGGGATGATTCTAAACTCAACCAATTCCTTGAAGATTCTGTACGAACAGTTCAACCTGTTAAACCTGCTTTGAAACTGAAAGGAGTTTCCACATCCTCTCAGGTTACTTCTACTTTCTATACTGCACAGGGTGCTGGATCTTCCAAAGATCAAAACGTAAATGATGAAGCAGACAAAGAGGATAACTCTTCTATGTCTCCAACAGCTTCAGATATGCAAGCCCCTATTGCACCTGCACCTATTCACCACAGTTTAAATGTCTTGAATAGACATTTTGAAATTGATTTATCTTCTCTTTTAAAAGATTTTGCTGCACCAGAAAACAGGCAAAGGCGTAAAGCCTACCTTGCAAAGTTTTCTTATCCAGAGAAACAACGTGTTAAACGCAAATGGAAGGAAGAAATGAATAGGCTTCAAAGGCATATTTCCCTTCTTGACTTTGCTGAAAACACTTATGTTTCTAAAAATACTTTAAATGTTGTTAAGAATGATTTTGTCAAGGAAGATGGAAATACAGTGGTCCAAGCCACTCATCCTCCATTAGAGACTGTTTTAATTCCCTTTAAAGGTACTCATGTACCTGCTACTCCTTTTAAAGTTGCTCAAACCAGTTCAAAAGATCCGGACAAGGACAAGATTCTGACAGAAGCAAAAAAGATTATTTTTCAAAATAATTTTACGAATCTTGCTCTTCATACGATCGGAGAACAACTAGATCGGATTGAAGAAAAGGTTGAAAAACCTGTATTCACTTCAAATCCAGTTTTCAAAAACGAATATCCTGTAAGTATCTCTAAAGATCAAGCAAAGAAAAAGACTGAAAAACCTTTGATTATTTTACCAGAAGAACGGTCTAAAGTAAATTTTCAAAATACACAGGCCAAAACTCTGGATAAAATAGATCAAATGCTTGCTGATCTAAAGAAAGACCAACCTTCAACCAGTACTCTTAACAGTAATGGTAATGAAGTAGGTTTTACTGAGAATTCGGAAGAATCATCTAGCGATGAATCTTCTGAAGATAAGGATATTGATTTAATTCAAAAGAATTTTCAAGATTTGGAGATTGCCAGATTTTCTTCAAAAGGACCCAAACCAATGAGTCTGACGAAGAATTGGTATTCCAGGCCTACTCCACCTGATATACAATTTGAAGAAAAAGTTTTTCAAAACCAATCTTCTTATTCTGCTGACAAGGTTTACGAATGGAATATTGATGGTTTCTCTGAACAAGAAATCATTAATACCATGAGTAAAATGTCTATGGTTGCAAATGCTTATATCAACAATAACATTAGACAACCAGACATTGTCAAGATTTTAACCCAAGGTTTTACTGGTGTTTTGAGAAATTGGTGGGATAAGTACCTCACCAATGATACAAGGGAAACCATCCAACATGCAGTAAAACGCAAAGAAGATGGAACACCCATTTTTTATGAAGATGTCGGGATGGCACATCCTGATGGTGTTAATACTTTGATTTATACTATTTTAAAACATTTTATTGGAACACCATCCGATATAACTAGTCGCATTAGTGACCAGTTGAATAATTTAAGATGTCATCAGATGTCTGATTATAGATGGTACCAAGATGTTTTTATTTCCAGAGTAATGCTTCTTGATGATAGCCAGAAGCCTTACTGGAAGGAGAAATTTATTGATGGATTACCTCGACTATTTGCTTATAAAGTCAAGGAAGAACTTACAGATGCCTCTGGGCTTCTTAACTATGAAAATTACACTTATGGTGATATTTTCAGCATTGTTAAGAAACTCGGCATTAGTATGTGTCATGATCAAAAGATGCTTCGAGAACAGATGAGAAATAGTAAGAAGGCCAAATACGAAATGGGCACATTCTGTGAACAATTCGGTCTTCCTAGTATTGCTCCATCGAAAAGAAAGCACAAAATTGTCAAACCTCATGGTGGTTTCAGGAGAAAGCCCCGTGATGAATTTTATAGAAAATCTCATAAAAAACCCTTTTCCAAACCATTTTCCAGAAAAAAAGGATTCAAAGGATGTTTCTACAGGAAAATGTTTTTTATGTGGCAAGACTGGGCATTTTGCTGATAAATGTCCCAAGAAGGCCAAGACTTTTAAAAAGAAGATTAACCAGATGGATATCAATCACATGATAAAGAGGAACTATTTCGACTCCTAGAAATAGAATCGTCTTCATCATCGGAGATGCTTGAGTACAGTTCTAGTGATTCAGAATATCACTCTGAAATTGCAACTCCTGGTCCTTCTGATTTAAAACTAGGTTGCAATTGCAATTCTACTTGTTGTAAGCCTCCAGATAAAACAATCAATGTCTTATCTAAGGCTGAAGAACAAGAGAACCTCTTGTTAACCTTGATTTCACAAATTACTAATCCTGAGCTCAAAGAAGAATATCTTCTTAAGCTAAAGAAGATGATGGTTCGTCAAGATCCAGAAACTTCCAACCAAAGGATTAATTTTCAAGAAACCTTGGAAAGATTTCAAAAGAAAAAACCCAAGGATATTTCTGTTTCTGATTTACAATTTGAAATAAATTCTGTCAAAAAAGAAATTGCAGATCTCAAATCTAAAATAAACAACCTCAGATCTGAGAACGAAGTTTTAAGACAAGAATTTTTATTAATCAAGATTGATAAACAACTTGATCAAGATATTCCTTCTGACAATGAGCAGACCGAGGCTGGTTCCAGTCAACAGGATCTTCCTGCCGACAACCAGATCTGTTTGATTCGTCATACCATTCCTCCTAAATGGTTTACTCGTGTTAATATCATTGTTGCCCATGACTTTCAATTTTCTGTCATTGCTATGATTGATTCCGGATCAGACTTGAATTGCATTAAAAAAGGACTCATTCCTAGCAAATATTTCGAAAAATCTACCGAAAGATTATTCTAGGCAAATGGCTCAAAGATGACCATTAATTATGAGCTCAATAATGCTCATGTTTGCCAGGAAAATATTTGTTTCCGAATTCCCTCTGTTTTAGTCAAAAACATGTCTGACAAAGTAATTTTGGGAATTCCTTTTATTTCTTCTTTATATCCCTTCATGACTGAGAAAGACGGTATCACTACCGATCCTTTTGGTCAAAAGGTTAAATTTCATTTTTCTCGTTTTGAGATTGATACGGATAAGAGCAAGAAATCTTTATTTTTAGCAAAACAAAAACACTTGAATTTCCTCCAACAGGAGATCAAATACAAAAAGATTTCTGAACAATTATCCTCCCATATTTTACTTTCAAAAATTGATGCTTTTAACAAACGTTTGATAACGGATGTTTGTTCTGATTTACCCAATGCTTTTTGGTATAGGAAGAAACACATAGTTTCTCTCCCATACATTAAAGATTTTAATGAAACCAATATTCCAACAAAAGCCACCTCTGTTCAAATGAACAGAAAGACTTTGGAATATTGTAAAAAGGAGATACAAGATCTTCTGAATAAAGGCATTATCAGAGACAGCAAGTCCCCTTGGTCCTGTCCTGCATTTTATGTCCAGAAGAGTGCTGAACTAGAACGTGGAACCCCTCGTCTAGTTATCAATTACAAACCCTTGAATAAAGTCTTAGAGTGGATTAGGTACCCTATCCCCAATAAGAATGACTTAATTCATAGGTTGAGTGATGCTGTGGTCTTCTCCAAATTTGACCTTAAGTCCGGTTTTTGGCAAATCCAAATAGCCGAGTCAAATAGGTATAAGACTGCTTTTGTAACCTCATTTGGTCATTTCGAGTGGAATGCGATGCCTTTCGGCCTTAAAAACGCTCCCAGTGAATTTCAAAATATCATGAACGATATTTTCAATTTGTTCTCCCTTTTTACCATTGTCTATATAGACGATGTTCTTGTTTTTTCTAAATCTATTGATGAACATTGGAAACACTTGCAATCGTTTCTTGACATCATTAGATTCAATGGTCTTGTTGTTTCAGCAACAAAAATTAAATTGTTTCAAACCAAGATTAGATTCCTTGGTTATGACATCTCTGAAGGCAAAATCAGGCCCATCTAGAGAGCCATCGAATTTGCTGACAAATTTCCTGATGTCATTTTGGATAAAAAACAATTGCAGAGGTTCTTAGGATCTCTCAATTATGTCTCTGATTTCTACAAGGATATGAGGAAACAATGTCGTCCTTTGTTCAAACGACTCCTTTCTAATCCTCCTCCTTGGACAGAAATCCATACAAACTTAGTAAGGAAAATCAAAGCACATGTCAAAACTCTTCCGTGCCTTGATATCCCTACTTCTGATTCATTTAAAATTGTCCAAACAGATGCCTCAGACATTGGTTATGGTGGCATTCTGAAACAATGTGTTTCACCAGGTTCTTCTGAACAAATCGTTCGTTTCCATTCTGGAACCTGGAATTCTGCACAAGAAAAATATAGTACTATTAAGAAAGAAATCTTAGCTATAGTACTATGTATTTCAAAATTTCAATCTGACATTTTAAACCAAAAATTCTTGATCAGGATTGACTGCATGAGTGCTAAATTTGTTTTAGAAAAAGATGTTAAAAACATTGCATCAAAACATATTTTTGCACGATAGCAAACTATTTTAAGTGTTTTTGATTTTGATATTGAATACATCAAAGGCACGCAAAATTCCATCCCTGATTTTCTTACCCGTGAATTCTTGCAGAAACCCCATCATGGCCAGCAAGAAGAAAGGAAAAGAGAAAAAGGTTCATCCACCACCACCAATACCCAGTATAAAACTCATCAAGAATGAGTCTGGATCATCCACTGTTACAGGTGCTGTATCTACAGCACTTGATATTGCAAACAGGTTCCAGCCACTTGGCAAACCTGTTCAGCCACAGACTTTCTCGTCTGCGGTTACTACCACTTTTGACCCATATGCGAAAGCAATTGAGTCAAAAAACAAAAATGTTGTTACTTCTCAGTTTTTCCTCCCAAAAGGAAAATCTGAATATTTGAAAAAGAATTTTTCCTCCTATCTGTTTCATATCGAGCCCAATAGCACGATATACACAGATGTGTTCAAAATTTCTTCTTCTTATTTTCCTTCTCTTTTTCACTGGATTCCAGAAGATTCCTCCAAGAATCTCCAATTTTATTCCAGTATTCTCATACATACCAATTCCTTGGTGATCAAACCTATTTATGACAAGGTTGACACCAATAAACTGATTTTTCACAGTGCCTATATTCACCGAGTCATTACTCAGGCAGAATGGGGATCAAACCCGTCTACCACCAAAAGACTCGCTTCTTCAGACACTGATTTCTCTTATTTTGATTATATTGATGCCTGGAAACGCTTCATGTTTTTCCAGACCCCAAATATGGACCACTCTTGGTTCATAAGATTTGACTCAAAATTCAAAGGAAGTTTTCCTTTATGGTTCCTTCAATGGTGGAATCAGTATGGATTAATTCCCGAGAATCTTCCTGGTCAGCTTTTCCAAGCTTACCAACATTTTGCTAATATCGTTGGCCCAACTTTGGATCAACACTCCAAAAAATTTCATCAAACTTTACACTTCTGTCAAAGATACCACCTCCCGTGGATCTTTAAATGGAATTATGAAAAGCAAGGTGATGTTATGACACGAGTTTATTTCACAAAATGGTGGGATAAATTCGCCAATTCAGAAAAAATTGTTGATTTAATGATCAAGGACTTTCCAACTACTGCACCTAACCTGCAGAACAGAACAGAATTTCCAAAGATCATGGCTGGACCATCCAATGCTCCTGAATATCCTCTAATTCAGGCCCCTACTTCTCCAACAAAATCCGGGGGGGTAAAGGACAGTTCATCCTCAAAATCCTCTAAGTCTAAAAAGAAAACTGATATCTTTGATGGACTTAAAAAGAAGGATTTAATCAACATACTCAAAGAATCACTATCAAAGTCTCATAGCAAATCTGAAGATGAAGATTCAGACACTGCATCAGAGGCTTCATACAGCAATGTTTTCGGTAACTCTGGGTTCTACTCAGAAGAAGAATAATTGCTAAAGAACAGACAAAAGAAGACCCGCTGACAGGCTCCTTTTGTCCAGACCACTACTTGAGTTCAAAGAAGACCCACTGACCGGTCTCCTTTACAGATTTGTCGTGTTGTGCCGAAAGCAGCATCCGCCGCCAGACACAATAATGACACCCGTGGTTAAACAGTACTAACGCTGTTCACTCACGGACTTACTTTTACCCGTGATTACACAGTAACTGACAGCTGTGCTCACGGAACCTTTTGTAAACAGGAACTCCTTATTCTATAAAAGGGGAACCTCATTTCATTTTTAGGCAGAAGTTTCATTACCAAGCTCAGAGAACTTTGTAAGCTTCTGCCGGATAAACTCCGTGGCCAGAGTTCTCACGTCCCCCACGGGGATATATATATATATATAATATATATATATATATATATATATATATATATATATATATATACTAGCGGTTGGGTAATGTGCGAGGCACATTTGCCCGGTTGAAAAATAACTTATTTTGTAAAATATAAATATATTTTGAGTTAAAAAAAAAACGTAATCATAAGTAAAATAAGTAGTATATAGAGAATTTTTTATGAACTCAATTTCTGCACCTAACAAGTGAAAAGAGATGTGGAGAATTTTTGTGATAGTGATAGTACTTCACTGCATAAATCAAAGCAATCCAACCAAAGAAAAAAAAATGAGAAGTGGTAAAATGAAGGGTTGGATTTAAATCTTAAAAATTTTAATGTACCAGCAGCAGCCTTGTCCTTCAAAAAACAACACACGTAGACATCATATCTTTAGATATGATTTGGATCGATGTATTAATAGTAGTGATAGATTGTCAATTCCCTCCTGACCCAATAATGTTGTAAATTTTTTATTTTTTTAAAAATGTTTATGATGATTAAAAAAATACATGAAAAAAGAAAAGAAAAATAAAAAAATGAAATACACATTCATGAAATATTTTCAGGTTACTTTTTTATTAGTTGTAGTAGTTCTCTTTAGTTAATTAAGAATATTATCATATTTAAATTATGTTAAAATTCTAATTATTTATATAGTTATAATTTTTTAAAAATATTTAAAATTTTATTATTTATTTAATGATGAAATTTAGTATTTTATAAATGGCTTGATTATTTTGAAATTAGTGGTACTTGTGTAAAATCCTGTATGGCGTAAGATTTTCTAATTGATAAAAAAAAGCACGTTTGCCACATCTGTCAAATTGAAGAAAAAAAAAGTGTAATTTCAAATATTAAAATGGTCTAATGTATAAGAATAAAATTATTATTTATTTATGTTCATCATTTATTATGAAATTTAAATTATATTAAAAATTCAAATTAATTAGATAGTTTTTTTCTCTTAAAAATGTACAGTAAAATTAAAATTTTTTCCATTTTTTCTTTCTTTTTCTCTCTCATTCCCAACGCACGATTGCAGTATTACGTCGCACATTGACATTCATACGGATTAAAAAAAAAAAAAAGATTTACTGTTCACGATGAACAGTAATAAACAGTAACGGTTATACGCTCTTTTAAGTATAGGCAGATATGTATTTATATTTATATTTATATATATAATACAAGTTTATTGAAGAGACAAGTCAGCCCAACAAACTTAACTCCAGAGATCAAGACCTCCAAACTCGAGCATTTTTCATCTCATCGATCACCTGCAAATCTCAATTAGAACATGAATACACTTCCAGCTGATCTGAAAGGACAAAAATAAAAGAGTTAGCTACAACACATTCAATAAAAATTGACTTTAATTATCACAAATCATCAATGCAACATCACAAGATATTGAGGTTTTGCAACAAACTCATATAAGATAAGTATCAAATTATATCAATAAGGATTCATTTAATTTTCCCTTTAAATGAGGTACTTAAAAGCAAACGACCATTGGATCAACAAATAATCAGCAAACGACCATTGGATCAACATTTGTTCCTTCGGACTTAGGTTCAAAGGGTGTTGTCCCCCCTCCGCTTAGTCGGTGATGTTGGGGTTTGGTTTCTCCATACTCAATCTAGTTGGGTATAGAGTTTTATGTTTGGTTACTGTGAATTCTGTTGGGAACAGAATCGTGCTATCTCTTAAACTTCGGTCTTTAGAGATAAGCCGTCTAGATTAGACCATGTCAGTCACAATAGTGTACTGAGATTCTACTAACGTTTGTAATTGACTTGTTGTTTGAAGTCAAAGTTGTATGTCCTCTTAAATGAATGGAATGAGATCCTTTTTATCAAAAAAAATAATAATAATCAGGACTGCATGCAGACCCAAAATAGATTTTAAAATCTTCCTATTACGACCATAGCCTATAACCTTTTTTATTAGAATAATTTTTCAATGCCTTTCGTACATTTAATTAATTACTTCTTTCTTAAGAGCATCTCTAATCTTGTCTTAATTTGGTATCTATATATCTGTAATGAAAATATATATCTTGATTTGATTATATATAAATACTTGCAAAATTTGAAATCAGTTTCATGGAACGAAAATCAGGTGGGACGTTGTCGTTTTGAGTTTAAATTCAGATATATATTTTAAAAAAAAAGAACTTCAAACATATTTTTTTATACAAGTACTCGTTATTACATTGGTTGAGGATTCCGATCAAGTTTTTGAAAAATTTAAGTAAATGAAGTCTCCGCTATATAATATATATGTACACTGCTATATAGATTACTTTTTGTTTTAGCATTATTACCTTTGAGTAAAATCTGAAGGGAAGACACGTGTCGGATTTTGTAGAAATCTCGTCCTCCTTTGCCAAGTCTATCTCTGAATCGCATGGGCATGTTTATGAGTTCCAATTTTTGTAGGGTAGTGATAGACTGAAGTCCATTTGGAACCCTCCCGAGATTGCGGCAACGTTCAATCTTCAAATGGCAGAGGCTAGGCAAGGATCCTTCCTCCACCTTCCACTCCTCTAAGTTATTTAAATCAACAAGGCTGAGAGATTGAAGTTGAGGAAATCCTCTTACAGAACAAATCATCTTCTTCCCTTTGTAGGCATTTGATTATAGGAAGTACAAAATTCTCAAAATTTTGTGTATCTCAAAATTCTCTGGCAAATAGCCTCAATATAGGAAGCACAATTTCAAGTGTGAAGGCAAATCATCATAACTTAAAGCTAACACCGTGCTGATTTGAAGATCTTTTTGTTGATGGAGGTATGATTTAACATTTTGATACACTTTGTTCCCACTCTTCTAACGTTTGCTTTGTTGCCAAAAGTCCTCCTCCCACAATGGCCAATGGTAAACCCTTACAATATCTAACCATCTCTATTCCTAAAAAAGCTCATATCTTCCTTGATTTTAGAATCTGCAAAGCCAACAACAATGTAAACAATATCATTCCGTCTTGCATATTGAGCCAACATATAAAAAAAGAAAAAGAAGAAATCGACCCTATTTTGAGACTCGGAAGCTTTCAATGTGTAATTATAAATTGACTAAACCATTGAAAAATATGGACTAAAAGCAGAGTATGCATTGTTATTGAGAGATTGTCCCTCCTTATCAATTCAATACTTCCGTTATTATATGGTTTTCACTATCAGCCAATGTAATGTTATCTTATATTCAAAAAATTATCCCTTCAATTAGGAGAGATAGACATATGTAGTTAGCCCTTAAGTATTTATATAAATATTGTAGGACCTAATTCATATGAGTCTGTCTCTTCCACTTGAGGTCTTTAAAATCTTGACAAGAACTTGATTCATGGGATATTCTTGAATCCCCTCAAAAAAAAAAAAAAAAATTCAATCCGTATGTATGTTCTCATACTTACAATAAATACATGCGTAATTTTGAAAAACAAAATTTTCAACCCACCATAAACTAAAGGAAAACATGTGATGTCTGATTTTGAGGTCTCTCGAGGAAATAATGGCAAAGGGGGAGAAGCAAGGTTAAGGGGATCATCTCGGGTTATTAGCAGGCCCGTTAAACTTAATCTATGAAGACTCCATTTATGTACTGGAACATCAGGGGACTTGGTACCTCGCGTAGGCGTCTAAAAAAGTTGATTGATAAGCAGAGTCTGAAAGTGCTGGCTATTGCTGAGCCGATGGTAAGTCAGTCCAGAATCTTATTGTGGCGATATAGATGTAGATTTGAGAATTGTTGTTCAAATGAAAATTTAGGTGGCAAGTTTTGGATTTTCTGGTCTCAGGACACTGAAGTTACAATTGAGGCTATGGGTGATCAGTTTGTGACTGTTCGGATAAAGGAAAATATGAAGGAATTTTGGGTTACTTTTGTTTATGTTAAATGCTATTATGTTGAGCGTCGGCGGCTTTGGGAGTCTTTACTGGTTGGTTATACTCAGAATTTCCCCTGGTTAGTTATGGGTAATTTCAATATAATTCGATCTGACCAGGGGTAGGCTGAGATAAGATATTGTTATAGAGGCATTTAACAGCTGGGTGGATGCTTGTGGCTTGTTTGACATGCAGGCGAGTGGACATATTTTTTCATGGTGTAATGGGCATGCTGGCCGTGCTAGAAGCTGAGCACGTTTAGACCGATGTCTTCTTAATGTTGCTGCTCTTGATGTCTTTCCAGATGCTCATTTGATTTATCTACCGCGTACATCTTCAGATCACTCTCCAATGCAGGTTATGTTGGAAAAGGAGGTGGTTCTTTATGGGTACCCTTCTTTCAAATTTTAACAAATGTGGGTGTCCCATCCGACTTTCCTTGATTGTGTTTCACAAGCTTGCAATGGTGAGTTGTCGGGATCAAGGTTAAATAACCTTGTAGTGAAGCTTAAACGTTTAAAAGGGGCTCTTAGATTATGGAATAAACAAGTGTTTGGCCAGACTGAGACTAATATTGCTATGCTAGAAGATAGAATCAAAAGATTGGAGGAGAGTCTACAAGCTCAGTTCTCGAAGGAGGTGGAGTTGGATTTAACTACTTCTCAAATTGAACTTTCAATTTGGTAGGAAAGAGAAGAGCAACGTCTAGCACAACAGGCGAAACACAGATGGATTAAAGTAGGGGAAGGAAGTAATGCATTTTTTCGTGAAGTGAGTCATCGAAATCAGAAAATTGTGAAGGAAATTATTCTAGATGACGGATCTAGACTCTCTACACCTAAGCATATTCATGATGGGGCCATAAGTTTTTGTACTAATTTTTTGAAAGCTTTTGATAGGCGGGTGGAACCGATTCTTCATGGTTTGGTTCAAGAGGTGATAACGCAGGAGGAGAATGAGTTGTTGAGTCGAAGGCCAAGTTCGCAAGAAGTTTTCGAAGCATTTTGTTCCATTCCAATTGATAGTAGCCTGGGTCCTAACGATTTTGATTCGAGATTCTATCGAGCCTGCTGGCAAATTGTGGGTGAAGAGGTTGTTGAAGCAGTGGCAGAATTTTTATAGCTATGGAGCTTCCACATTTTTTCGATGCTACTTTTCTGGTTCTTATTCCGAAATTAGAGAATCCGACAAGTTTTGACAAATATCGACCTCTAAGTTTATGTTCGGTGTTCTATAAGGTGTGTTTTAAAATTTTGGTTAATAGGCTTTCTCCGTTGTTAACAAAAATGATATCTCTGGAACAAGGGGCCTTTCTTCCAGGTAGAAGCATTTTGACATAAGCTTGACTCAAGAATTGATACATTCCATTAACAAGCCTACGTTTGGGGTGAATGTGGTTATAAATATTGATATGGCAAAGGCGTATGATAGTGTTGATTGGGGTTTTCTCTGGATATTTTGAGAGTGTTTGCTTTTTTCGGAATTTTTTGCTCTCTTATTAGGCAATGGATCTCCTCTTCATGGTTCTCTGCGGTTATGAATGAGATTCCTAAGGGTTTCTTTAAAGGTGGGAGAGGGTTGAGACATCTCCCCATACTTATTTATTCTAGTTGTTGGAATATAGAAAACCATATCAAGAAATTGGAAAGGAAATCCCGGAAGCCAAACAAGGGACTTTATTAATTCCTAATCCAGTTTGACAGTTAAGATAGTTAGCCTCACCCAGTTTGACAGTAAAGTTAGTTAGCCTCAGAATAACCTACTTGATTGTACCTCAAGTTGTATAAATAGGTTACTTTATATAGTTTAAAATGATCAAGTCATTTTTTCATTCATCTAATGAGAAGAAGCAAAGTTCTCTCTTCCATATATTCTATTTTCCAATTCTTTTTCTATTTTTCAATTCACAATTCCTAGTAATTTTACATGGTATCATCGTGTATAAAGTTTCCACTGCAACTTTGATTCCTCTGTCTGCTTTTATGGCAGAATCTAATTCTAATTTTGATCCTCCTATCCAAAATTCTTCAAGTTCTTCTACTCCAAGAATGAATCCTTCTGATGATTCTTCAAGATTTTATTTCTTGCATCCATCTGATAATCCAGGTGCTTTGTTAGTCTCTGAAATCTTCATTTGAGAGAATTATGTAGCATGGAGTTGCTCTGTTTCCTTCGCACTTACAGTAAAGAACAAGATTGCTTTTATTGATGGCAGCTTATCTCAACCATCTTCTGAGAATCAAACACTTCGAGTTGCTTGGCTTAGGGAAAACAACTGGGTTTTGTCCTGGCTAATGAATTTGATCTCCAAAGAAATTTGTGGAAGCCTTCTTTACTTCACAAGTGCCTTCGAGATTTGGGAGGAACTCAAGATTCGATATCTTCGTAGTGATGGTCCTAGAGTTTTCACGTTGAAAAAATCACTTAGCTCTATTTTTCAAGCATCAAAGTATGTCACTGAATATTTCAGTGAGTTCAAAACCCTATGGGATGAATACATCAGCTACCGCTTAATTCCAGTTTTTCGGTGTGGAAATCTTGAAAGATGTTCTTGTGAAATTTTGAAGAATCTATCCTAGCGCCAACAAGCTGATTATGTAATGAAATTCTTGGTTGGTCTGCATGATTCTTATTCAGCATTGCATAGTCAACTGCTGCTTCAATCTCCATTACCTTCAATGAGCAAGGTCTTTTCTCTGTTATTGCAAGAAGAAAGCCAAAGATCATTATCAAATACTGTTGGGATTTCTCTTGACTTACATGCCATGTTTGCTACACAACCTCAGAGGCAAAATTCAACAAATCTTACCAAGTTTCAGAAACCAAGAGGCAAAACAAATGCAATGTGTTCCCACTGTGGATATTCTAGTCACTTAGTAGATAAGTGCTTCCAACTCATTGGCTATCCCCTTGGTTGGAAGGGTCCTCGAGGCAAAAGATCCATTTCTGCTCAATCTGGAAATGGAGCTTCACAATTACCTCTTGCAAACAATGTTTTATATTTGGAGCAAGATGCAAGTAATCCTAATACTATTTTCTCTCAAGAGCAAATTCAAAATTTAATTACTCTTGCCAATAGCTTGTCCAATTCAAACATCAACTCCACTCCAGTTGCTAATATTGCAACAACTTTAGGTATTTCTCCAATCTGTAATACAACATCTAATTCAAATAATGCCTTTACTTGGATTTTAGATACCGGGGCAATAGATCATATGATCTGCTGTCCTAATCTTTTTACCTCCATAAAAATGCCCATTGAACCTTACAAAGTCCACCTTCCAAATGGCCAATCTGTTCCAGTTATTTTTACTGGAAATGTCATTTTTTTCACCTGATATAACACTGTATAATGCACTTTATGTTCCTGCATTCAATATCAATCTTATTTCTTCTTCAAGATTGACAAAAGATAACCCACTTGGTTTGTTCTTCTTCGAATCCAAGTGTGTTTTGTAGGATCTCAACAAATGGAAGATGATTGGGCTTGCTGAAGTCAAGTCAGGTTTATACCACTTACAACACATACCTGCTGCTACAAAAATTGAGAAGTCTAATCCAATCAGTTTACCTTCTATTTCAAATTCTGCTAAAGCTTGTAATGCCATTTCTGAGATATGGCATCTTAGGTTAGGACATCTTCCAAATTCTAGAATAAAAGTCATCAATTCATTTGATTCTTCTGTAACATCTTCAAAGAATCATATATGTGAAGTATGTCCATTAGCCAAGCAAAAGAAACTTCCCTTTTCTATATCAACTACTCAATCAAATAAAACCTTTCAGTTGGTGCACTTTGACATTTGGGGCCCCTTTTCCACAATATCTTATTCTGGATATTCCTATTTCCTTACTGTTGTGGATGATTATTCAAGATTTACTTGGTTATATCTTATGAAATCTAAATCAGATACTCGAGTTCTGATTAACAATTTCATTTCCTATGTTCAAAATCAATTCAATACACAAGTTCAAACCATTCGGACTGACAATGGTCAAGAGTTCAATATGCCAGATTTCTATTAAAAATATGGCTTCATACACCAATCATCTTGTGTAGAAACTCCTCAACAGAATTGTAGAGTTGAAAGAAAGCTTCAACATCTACTCAATGTTGCAAGAGCTCTCTTATTTCAGTCAAAATTACCCTTAACATACTGGTCTGATTGTGTGTTAACTGCCACACATATAATCAATAGAACTCCTTCCTTGATTCTTGATAATCAAACACCATACTTTCTGCTGTTTCAAAATTTACCAAACTACAATTATTTCAAAGTATTTGGTTACATACTTTGCAAATACTCTTACCAATCATTGAAGTAAATTCCATCCTAGAGCTGTCAAATGTGTTTTCCTAGGCTATCCACCTAACATTAAAAGATACAAAGTTCTAGACTTAAACACTCTAAAAACATTGTAACCAGAAATGTTACTCTCTATGAATCAGTTTTTCCATCTATTCCTAATAGTGATCATACACCTTATGTCTTTCCAAACTTTCCTCAAGTATATGATCATATAGTATCAAATATAGCACCAAATAATTCTTCTCACAATTCTGATGTCATAGGTCCTGTCATAATTGATTCTAATACCTCACATACTGACTCTACAAATCTAAGAAGGTCTTAAAGGAATAGATATCCTCCCACTCATTTGCAGGATTAGTATTGTGGCAACCTGACTCACAAACATTCAGCTGCACAATCATCTCCTAGTTGTTCTTCTAGTAAGCCTTACTCAATCTTTTCATTTCTTTCTAATTCCAAATTATCTCATAAACACAAAATCTTTGTATATGCTGTTTCCACCATATCTGAACCCAAAACCTTTAAACAGGCCATCTCTCAACCTGAGTGAAAACATGCTATGGCAGAAGAAATAAAAGCCCTTGAAATTAACAAAACTTGGGATCTTGCTATCTTACCTCCAAACAAATTTGCCATAGGATGGAAATGGGTTTATCATGTTAAGTTCAAAGTTGATGGTAGTGTTGAGAGATGTTAGTAGCTAAGGGATATACTCAACAAGAGGGACTATATTTTTTGATACCTACTCTTCTGTAGCTAAAATGACAACAGTTAGAGTGTTTTAGCTGTGGCAGCAATAAAAGGTTGGTATTTACATTAACTTGATCTAAATAATGCCTTTTTGCATGAAGAATTAAATGAGGAAGTTTATATGTAGTTACAACCTGGTTTTGCTTCTCCTAATGATCCACGAGTTTACAAACTTAAAAAGAGTTTGTATGGATTAAAACAAGCTTCAAGACAATGGTTCTCAAAATTGTCAGCCTCATTAATCCAGTTTGGTTTCATTTAAGGGAAATCAGACTCTTCACTCTTCACTAAGCAGACTTCTAACAGTTTCATGGTTCTATTAATCTATGTTGATGATGTGATCTTAGCATCCAATAACGTTGAGCAGATTGCTATTGTCAAAAAGTATTTGCATGATTCATTCACAATTAAAGATTTGGGTGAATTAAAATATTTTTTGGGCATTGAGGTAGCAAGATCAAAGAAAGGTATTGCCTTATGTCAAAGGAAGTATGCTCTCGATATACTACAAGATAGTGGATTTTCTGCTTCCAAACCAGTGGCATTCCCCATGGAATCAAACCTCAAATTGAGCGCACATGATTCCTCTCCACTCTTAACTGATGTTGCTGCCTACAAGAGGCTTGTAGATCGACTTCTATATCTAACTATTACCAGACTTGATCTGGCATACTCAGTCCAAGCTTTGAGTCAATTCATGGCTAATCCTAGTACATTACATCTTCAAGCAGCTGAAAGAGTACTTAGGTACATTAAAGCCACACCTAGACAGGGTATTTTCTTGGTTGCAGTAGCACCATTGCATTTGAAGGCATACTCAGACAGTGATTGGGGGGCTTATCTTGACTCAAGGAGAAGTATCACAGGCTTTACAGTTTTTATTGGTGACTCACTCATCTCATGGAAATCAAAGAAACAACCTACAGTAAGTAGGATCTCTGTTGAATTAGAATATAGAGATTTAGCCTCTACTACATGTGAGCTCCAATGGTTGGTATACCTTCTAACTGATCTAAACATCCAGCACACTCAAGCTGCTTTGCTTTATACAAATATTAAGCCAGCATCTGCAATTGCTTATAATCTTGTCCACCATGAAATAACCAAACATATTCAACTTGATTGCCACGTTGTTTGAGAGAAATTACAAGAGGGTCTCGTCAACATCATCCATATTCCTTCGAAGCATGAGATAGTAGATATTCTCACTAAGCCACTCGGATCTATGAATTCTCACTACCTTATTCGCAAGATGGGAATGTTAAACATTCATTCTCATCTTGAGGGGGGGTGTTGGAATATAGAAAACCATATCAAGGAATTGGAAAGGAAATCCCGAGAAGCCAAACAAGGGACTTTATTAATTCATAATCCAGCTTGACAGTTAAGTTAGTTAGCCTCAAAATAACCTACTTGATTGTACCTCAAGTTGTATAAAAAGGTTACTTTGTATAGTTTAAAATGATCAAGTTATTTTTTTCATTCGTCTAATGAGAAGAAGCAAAGTTCTCTCTTCCATATCTTCTGTTTTCCAATTCTTTTTCTGTTTTTCAATTCACAATTCCTAGCAATTTTACACTAGTTGAAGAAATATTTACTAGAATGATTAAAAAACAGGTAGAGTTGGGTATGATTGTGCCGTTTTTACCATCCAAGAGGTACACCGATTGTTTCACACTTGCTTTTATGCGGATGATGTGGTGTTATTTTCCAATGGGGGGAAAGAGATCCACACGTTCCATTATGAAGGTGCTAATGGTATATGAAAGCTGGTCTGGCCAAGTGGTGAATAAAAGAAAGTCTTCCATTTTCTTTTCCAAACACATCTCAACTATTCGACGGCGGTTATTGCTTCGCAATACTGGTTTCTCGGAAGGGTCTTTTCCCTTTATATACTTGGGTGTGCCAATTGTTTCTGGCAGATTGTTGACATCTCATTTTGAAGCTTTGATAAATAAAATCCGTGTTCGGCTAGAAGGTTGGCAGGCTAGACTCCTTTCCAGTGGGGCTTGGTTATTGCTAATAAAGCATGTCCTGCAAAGTATTATAGTGCATTCTTTATCTATATTGAAGACTTCAAAGGCTGTTATTCAGAAAATTACAAGGCTTATGAGCAC
Source organism: Juglans cinerea (assembly GCA_961763995.1). Lineage (NCBI taxonomy): Eukaryota > Viridiplantae > Streptophyta > Magnoliopsida > Fagales > Juglandaceae > Juglans > Juglans cinerea. Next base: position 48,105,323 of record CAUIVZ010000001.1, on the reverse strand, counting down.
CTTTTTTGGGGGAGTAAAGGATGGCAAAGCAAAGCGAGAATGGAGGATGTAGACGAGTCAGAACAGAAGGTCTGGTTTTCTATAAAATCTTGGGTGGCATGGACTGCACTAAAGTTGAAGGATGCTAGCTCTTTTAGTAGACAAGATGAGGCGATTTTACGAGGTTTGGAGCTGCCGGTTGTGCCTGTTGGATGGCTGTTCGTTTGGAAATCCTGGTGCATGGGGGGGGGGGGGGGGGTGTGGGTTAATACGAAATGCAGAAGGAGAATTGCTTAGTGCTTTTGCTGTGTCAACTTAATGGGTTGGGCTGGCAGAGAGTTGAAATCGAGATGGACTCGCATCTTGTTATCAACTGGTTGAAGATGCAGCGATGTGGTTTATGGTATATGGAGGACTATTGGGAAGAGATTCAGCACTGGTTAAATGGTATTAATTGTTCTCTAGCTCATGTTTACAAAGAGGTAAGTTGCAGATGGTCTTGCAAAACGGGGTGCTAAAGGATACTCGGGGCTTTTGGTCCTCATTGTCAGATCCCCCTTCCTTCGTTAGAGGGATCATTAGATTGGATAAGGGAGGTTATTCGTATATCAGGAAATGTAGGAGGTAGGTTATGTTCTTGTTTTGTCCTTTTTCGAAAAATAAAAATAAAAATAAAAAACTGGGCACGATGTGGACAAAATTTGTGGTGGCAATTTCTCTATTTTCTTAAAGGAGTCGTAGTTGATATATGTGAGGACAACTCGTTACCATTGGTGTTATTAAATCCACTCTCTTATCCCAACTATTTCGACTGATCTTTTCTTTACCATGAGCCCAAAAGGGTCATCGAACCCTAATGAGGCACAATAGACGAGTCCAGTCCTATAAATTAGTTTGGTCCATCTTACATAAAATTAAACCTCGAGACACTGAAAGTATTATATTACATAAAGTTTATTCCAAATTCCAACGCCTAGATTGTGATAACGACGTCCCAACTTATTTTAGTTCCATGAAAACTGATTTCAAATCAAATCAAGATATTTTCATTACAGATATATAGAGCTGCAAAAGATACCAAATGAATACAAGTTAGAGATGCTCTTAAGAAATAAGTAATTAATTAAATGTACCAAAGACATTGAAATTAGAATATAGCATGCGTGCACTAGCGCATTCCGATCAAGTTTTTGAAAAATTTTAAGTTCATAAAGTCTCCGCTATGTAATATGTATTTAGCATGAAATATTTCCTTTTGAGTAAAATCTTTAATCTTGAATTTGAAGGGAAGACACGTGTCGGATTTTGTAGAAATCCTGTCCACTTTCGCCAAGTCTATCTCTGAATGACATGGGCATGCCTATGATTTCTAATTTTTGCAGAGTAGTGACGAACTGAAGTCCTTCTGGAACCATCCTGAGATTGTCGCAACTTTCAATCTTCAAATGGCAGAGGCTGGGCAACGATCCTTCCTCCACCAACCACTCCTCCAAGTTATCTAGATGAGAAAGAATGAGAGATTGAAGTTTAGGAAATCCTCTAACAGAACAGATCATCTTCTTCCCTGTGCAGGCAAGAGACCCAAGGTGGACAATCTTTAAATTGGGTAACTTCTCCAAAGTCAGCATTGGGTCTTCCTCAAGACGAGTCTCAATTAACTTTAACTGGACAAGATGTGGAGAAATTTTGTCATGTTCTGGCAATTCCTCTATTTCCCCAAAGAGTCCTAACTTATATAAGTTAGGACAACTTGTTACTATTGGTATAATATCCACTCTCCTGTCATATGAAGATTGAATGAGAGTTCTATGATGAACGATCTTAAGAACACGAAGAGAGTTGAATGTGAGATCTGAAGGCATTATGTTCTTTCCAAACTCGTCAAAACCAGCCGTCGGATCTTTAACATCACATATGAAAACAGGAGTATTCACAAGTGTTTGCAGCTTACTAGTATTAGGTAGTTGCAACTTCCCACTGACTTTGGATAACCGAGGTAGATACAGATGCCGCAAGTGCTCCATATTTCTGAACACATCATTTGGCACATTAACTTCCTCATGTGTCGATCGCAAATCTAGTGTTTGCAAGCACTTCAAATTTCTTAGAGATGGGATACATCTTACACCAGTATTCCTCATAGATAAGAATCTCAAGTGTATGAGACTATTGATCTCAGGGGGGAAATCCATCACTGCAGAGCCTTCGCGATTCATTAATAAATTAAAGACTCTTAAGATATTTGAAGTTCCTTAGCATAGACTTCTGATCTTTCAAAGGCACAGAGAATGTTAGAAGAGACCTTAGTTGAAAATATTTTTGGGATGTCGATTGAAGCATAAATCCAAGTCTCACGGGATCACTTGATCCACCAGTGATAGCAACTCTTCGAACTACACCAATGGGAGCTTCTATTTCTTCATTGGACTCATGATTAATATTGATGGCGTTGAGAAAGCTTTCCAATTTAGCTTTTTCCACACAAAAGCCTCGCATAAGATCATGGAGACAAGAAGTTTTGATCCTTGCAACTGAACTCTTTTTTCCTACTTGTACCATACACCTTTGAACTAGCTCCTGTAAATATCGTTCTCCAACATCCTCCAGTGTTTCCTTTCCAGTGTGTTGCATTTGAGGTATAAGACCTTCGGCCATCCACATATGAATTAACTCCTTAGTCCGTATCTCAAAATCCTCTGGGAAATGGGCTAAATATAGGAAGCATAATTTTAAGTGTGAAGGCAAATCATCATAACTTAGATCTAAAATCATGCTTATTCCAAGATCTTTCTGTTGATGAAGGTATGATTTAAAATTTCTCTGCACTTGTTCCCACTCTTCTAATGTCTATTTTGTTGCCAAAAGTCCTCCTAATGCAATGACCGCCAATGGTAAACCCTTACAATAGATAACCATCTCGTTTCCTAAAAATCTCATTTCTTCCTTGATTTCAGAATCTGCATAGCCAACAACAACGTAAACAATATCATTCCATCTTGCATATTGAGCCAACATAAAAAAAAAAAAGAAAAAAAAAATAATGGCCCTAGTTTAAGGCTCGAAAGCTTTCAATGTCTAATTATAAAGTGACTAAACCATTGAAAAATATGGACTAAAAGCAGAGTATGCATAGTTATTGAAAGATTGTCCCTCCTGATCAATCAAATACTTGCGTTATTAAATGGTTTTCACTTTCAGCCAATGTAATATTGTCTTGTATTAAAAAAAAATATCCCTTCAATTAAGAGAGATAGACATATGTAGTGTGAGCCCTACAGTATTTATATAAATATTGTTGTTCCTCACTCATATGTCTATATCTCTTCCACTTACAAAGAGATAAGGTCTTCATATGTAGTGATTCATGGGATATTCTTGAATCCTCTCATCACAAAAATCAACATGTATGTTCTCATACTTATAAATACATGTGTAATTTTCAAAAAACAAATGTGTCAATTTTTCATTCAGACTAATAACATAAACTCATCATTGACCAACCTAATAGGTTTTTTCATTTTTCGTAGTGAAACCAACCAATTCTAGCCGCAAGACGGCAAAACTTCTCGATCATTAAGTTGCAAATTAATTATTGCCCAAAAGTAAAAATAGCCAAAAAGGCAACATGTTTCAAAACTATAATCCAAAACAAGATTATAGTCAAAAAGAATTTCGGCATAACTTAGCAAAATCAAAATGACTGCTATATATGGATGGTCCGATACTAAATAAACTAGCTAGTATCTTCTCTAGATGGAAGAAAGATTTCCATTGGAAAGGTAGTTTTGTCCAATCGGCCAAAGCAATGATATCTTGTATTTCCGTTGCATGCATAAATTATCATTTCAACAATCAACTTCTACGGTAATGATAAATAAGCTACCTAGTATTGTCATAATATGGGCCAATTTCATTCTTTTAACAAACAAAGGTTAAAGCAATTGTAAACCACCTTTTTTTCTGATCTCTCTCTTAAGTCCTATTCAATATGTTAGTCAAATAACGGGGAAAAAAATAATACCGTGACTAAACCAGCAATCATTACATATAAAAAATGCACTCTTAGAAAATCTAGCGAATGAGAATTAGATACTGTCTATATACCTTCTCTCCATGATATTGCTAAATTTTGAAGCAATTCCCGGCTGTTGTCAACGTTTAGAAACTTTAATCTGTGAAGGCGGCCCCTTGGATCTGCTTGCAAAGCCAAGTCTTCATTACGAGAGGTAAGTAATATTCTGCTGTCCGTATTATTCATTGGGAAGGCAGCACGTAAACTGTTCCAATCCCCAACTTTCCAGATATCATCTAGAACCACCAAACATTTATTTTGCTGCTGAGTTTCACAAAGTTTCTGAGCAAGCTCTGCATCTGTCATGCTTCGAATTTCATCTATCTGCTCTTTAGATGGAGAGATCATAAGACCGGTCATAACTCCTTCCCAAACATCTCTTCTTTGACATCGTTGAGAGATACATGCCCAAGCTCGGCATTCAAAGTGACTCTTGACTTGTGGATGATGATAAGCCTTCCTAGCAAGAGTAGTCTTTCCAAGACCACCCATACCACATATAGAAACGACTCTGTACTTGTATTTGACCTCTTCTGTCAAACATGCCACCACTTCCTTCAGGTTATCCTCCAATCCAACAACAACATGATCATGTTCAACATGCGCATGAGTTTGCCTTTGCTCTCTTATCTTCTCGCTCAAAGAACTCGGGCCTCCACCTTCCATCGAATCAAATTTTATGCCATAATTTTGTAAACGTGAGTTCAATGTAGAAATTCTCTTTGTTATTTTACCAATCTCTGAGTTAGTTTGGAAAATAGCTTTTGCTTCTACCAAGATGCAAGCAAACCTCTTGAGGAGATTTTGTTTGCCTCCTCCCTTTCTGGAGCCAACTTTGAGGGCATACCTCTCAATAATATCTTCGGCGTCATAAGTAACATCTCTGATATCTGCAACCCACTGGCGTACACTATTTTCATTTTGCCTCGCATCTGCAACTTTTAGGAGACTTTGGATCAGTTTGAGCTCATCCTGTAACAGTTTAACTCGGTCACTCACCCCGTGCAAGGATATTGTTTTTTGTATGAGCAAATCATCAAGCCTTTCCACCACAATAGCAATAGAGACGATAGCCTCTGCCATTTCTCTTCTGCTCGTCACAAAAAATAGGAATAATAGAAGAAGATATATTAGAGATTTGGATGAAACTCTCGGCTCAAGTTTTGCAAGAAAGTATAATATTATTGATGTGCAACGCTTGGTATCAGGACAAGAGAGGATTCAACCAAAACAGCGTGCAAACAGATCGTCCAGCAAGGAGGGTCCTCGCGGTTTCAAAAATAAGAAAATCTCTTAAAGGCGGCCATTGGATACGTGCAATATTTGGCAATTCTAATGTTAAAACCAGTTAATAGTTCAGTAACTGAATCACTAGTAAATTAAGAAGAGAAAGGAACATGTTTGTGTTCATCATCTCATTAATCGGTACATACGAAATTGCAATGAAGAAAGAAGCCTGCAGGACAAATTCTTGCTGGTGGAGCAAGGTCGCCTTGGGCAAAGATGGGAAAATCAAACCAGAAAACCAAGAAAACCCACGACAGTGAGAAAATCAAACGACTGCCAACCCATAAATCAAACCCACGACAGCTAACTCATAAATCAAACGCACGACTGAAACCCATAAATCAAACCCTAAAATCTAAAAGAAAATGGCATGTGAAAAAATAAAAAATTTACCAACGACAGTGAGAAGATGTTCGCTGCAATCAGTGCTGCGTGCGAGGGAGGGGGTGGGGAAGGGAAAAGACGCTGCAATCGGTGAAGTTAGAGGGATGAGGACTCGCTTGAAGAATTCGTGAGAGGGAGGGAGGGGGATGGAAGGGAAGGAAGGGGGAAGGAAAATCTCTTAGAGGCGGCCATTGGATACGTACAATATTTTATAGCGAGGTCTTGATCCAACTATCTATTAAGTAAATAAAATAAAATATATGAGCAATTAAAATTAAAATGAGAAGATAAATTTATAGAACGCACTAGCATTTTCTATAATTATTTGGAAACCTTGGAAACCGAATTCAAGTTGAATAATAATAGGTTATTATCCTGTTACTATCAATTTATTATTTTTTTATATTTTATTTTATATTTTATTTAATAATTAAAACCAAATCACAATAGGCACAAAACACAGCCCAAACACAAAAATCAAAGACCTTCCCACAACTACGAAGATCCTCAATTCTACAATGCAATGGGAGTAAAATGATGAATGAGCATGAATGCATGTATAGAAATTGACATAATGCCTAAAATTTTTAGTTGAGACAAAAGATCAAACACCTGGTGCGCAACCCATGAAAACCAAATTATATAATGCACTAACCCACAAAAATCCTTCCTAAATACATTAAAAATGTATAACCAAATCACAATAGGCATGAAACACAGCCCAAACACATATCATAATTCATAGGCCAACTTAAATATCTTTTTGAAAGAGTTTCCAAGTCACAATCAAACTCTACTGACAATTTTGTTGACGATTGAAACTTATCTTCTCAGTAGTGCCAGTTTCACATTTGAACTCTTCTCTAGATAAGATCAATATCTTGGAACTCGAATGTTACTATTTTGACTTATCTAAAATACTTCCTAACAACCTCTAGATAAAATCAAAACAAACTTTAGATAAACTCAAATTGTTTTACGTTCATTCAAAATACAAATTTCAACATAAGATGATGTCTATCATCTTAGTCACCTAGTTCTAGCCAAACTCTTACACTTTGCATTTTCAATCTCTCCCTTTGGCGGATTGCTGACAAAATCAACATTTGATGAATGTAGAATCGAAGGCCTCCAATCCTATCCAAATCCTTTCTTACAATCTATAACTTCATCTTTGGCCAGCACATATATATTAAAGTCTACCAAACTTAAAACTTAACGCTAGATCTTGCTTAAATACGCCACCAAAATCTAAACCCTCAATTTTATCAAAATCATTTTGTAAGATTTACAGAATGAGAGCCTACAGAATCTAAAACCTCAATTGTCGTGAAATCAGCTCATAAAATCTTTAAAATCCAATACCTCAAATTTCATACGACATCTTTCCTAAAGCTTGTATATTCCGGCTTGTTCGGGAGTGAGATGAGATGGAAATTTTGTGAATATTAGTAAGATAGTTTGTGAATATTATTGAAATAATTTGAGTTGAATATTTTTTGAGTTTTAGAAAATGAGAGAGAAAATTTTGAATAAAAAATATTATAAAGTTAAATATTATAATTATATAATTTTATAATATTTTTTTTTTTGAGAATTTGAAAAAATTTGAATTATTTTTTTATTTTTTATTTGAAAGTTTGAAAAAGTTGTAATGATTAATTAGAAAATTTTGTATTTGAATTATGTTGGAGAATAAGATGAGATGAAATGAAATAAGATTAAATGAGAATTTTGTGTCTCATCTAAGGCTCCAAACCTGCCAACAGAATCATCTCTTGCAATCCTCATATGTATAAACATCAAATCTTAAAATTGTTTCCTAGAGCTCACAAATATCCAAAACCTCATATATTATTGTTTGCAGAACCTCAAACCATTGTAACATCCCATATGATAAAGATAAAGGGTGAGTGGTGAATGAGATCCTACCTTGCTTAAAAATGAGAAGGTTTTGCTCTTTATAAGGTTCCAATGGAGTATAGACCATTTAGTTTGTGCCTTCCATTGAAACCTTATAATTCTAAAGGCTATGAAAACCCATAAGAAAAGGAAATAAACTCGAAGTGCCTTTCCTCAAAACTTTGGAGGAATCAGGAAGCGATGACTTCTCTCCCGCTCGTCAAATTCCAAAGATCTTCGCTCTCTCTCCTCCCTATATCTGAGTTTACATGATATGATACGACTTTTGGTGAGTAATTTGTTAGGAAAACGCTACCCATCCTGCCCTTAAGTCCCATTCGGACATCCCGCTCGACGTGTCAATACACGTTGCAAATGAAATAGAGTAAAATAAAGACACGTGATTTTAAAACACAACGGACGAACCCAAACCCGCGCGAACCCATCTCGACTTCGCAAGCATCCACTTCGCCACTTCGCAAGCAGAACCCATTCGGACCAGCCATCGCTGCCGAGCTCCCAAGCTCCATCTCCGACCTCATTTTCCTTTTTTTTTTCCTCCCCGCGCTCTCTGCTTCTCCCTCACCCGTCTACCCCATTCGGCGCAGCCATCTCCCCCAGCCCCACGAGTTCCAGCCCCACCAGTCTCTCAGCCATCTCTCCGACGGATCGGACCCAAGGTATGGTGTTTTTGTTTCCCTTTCTCAGTTTCCCCTACTCTGCAATTGATGTCCGAAGGTTTTGTTTTTTTTTTTTTGTGGTTTGTCTGGGATTTGTTTTTTCTTCTGAGTTATGTTGCTCTAGTCTTGTTATGATCTCTATGTATTGTACTAAGGAAGGCTAATAAAATGGAAAGATGGAGAAATTTGTGAAATAAGAACTTGCACTTTACATGTTTGTTAAAATGTCTCTGTGAAAACCGAAATGGATTGGGTAAACTAGAAGTTAACCCTTCAAGCTAGCTAATGAATTTCAAGACTTATGGAATTGCAGGAATAGATGGTAGCTAGTCATTTTATAAAATTTAGTTGATGACAGACATATGAATCCTTTGCTTGATCTTTTTTTATGCCAAATTTAGTTTATGCCAATGCTTTATTTTAATATCCTTGTTTCACATGTTGTATATTTGCAGAGAATTTGAATGTTGCAATGGATGCCGATATAGAATTTTCAAATAATGAGTGTGATGAGGCAGAAATTGATAAGTAGATTGGAGGTGATGAAATAATTGAAGAACCTACGGTTGGAATGCAATTTTCATCTGTAGAAGAAGTGCATGCTTATTATATGAAGTATGGTAAGAAGAAAGGGTTTGGGGTATCCAAAAGGAATATTAGACAGGATGACGATGGGACAGTAAGATGGTTTTGCTTGGCATGCGCGCGAGGAGGCACATCGAAGAGTACGGTTGCCAATGTTATGAAACCAAGACAAACTGTAAAGATGGGATGTAAGGATAGAATTAATGCAGTATTAAATGTTGAAGGTGGATATACTATATCTAAGGTGATATTGGATCACACCCACGCCTGTAGTCCGGGGAAGGCAAAACATTTCAGATGCTTTAAGAAGGTTGATGCTCGTGTTGCTAAGAGATTTGAAATAAATGACGAGGCAGGTATAAGGTTGTCCAAAAATTTTAAGTCTTTGGTTGTTGAGGCGGGGGGTTATGAGAATGTAACATTCGGGGAGAAGGAGGGTCGAAACTACATTGACAAAGCACGACGACTTCGCCTCGGAGTTGGAGGTGGTGTAGCTCTATGTAACTATTTCGAAGATATGCAAAAAAGAAATCCGGAGTTTTATTATAAGATTGACATTGATAATGAGATGCGGTTAAAGAATGTGTTTTAGGCAGACGCCAGGAGTAGAGCTGGGTATGAATCATTCGGGGATGTGATTACATTTGATACAACATATCTCACTAATGCGTATAAAATGCCTTTTGTACCGTTTGTGGGTGTGAACCACCATGGACAGTCAATCCTACTCGGTTGCGGATTGATATCCAATGAGGACGCAGATACATTTGAGTGGTTGTTTCAGTCATGGTTGCAGTATATGAATAACCAACCGCCAAATGCAATCATCATAGACCAAGACAAGGCCATGAAAATTGCAATATCGAGGGTGTTTCCAACTTCTAGGCATCGATTCTGCTTGTGGCATATAATGAAAAAACTTCCTGAGAAATTTGGCTCACATTGTCGATACGGGGAAATCAAGAGTACCATACATAGATGTGTATATGACTCTTTCAGTCAGCATGAGTTTGATGAACATTGGTGCCGTATGCTCGATACATATGATTTGCATGAGAATGCATGGTTAGTATCACTGTATAGTGATCGACATTATTGGGTGCCGGCCTATGTTAGAGACACATTCTGGGCAGGAATGTCAACCACACAGCGAAGTGAAGGAATGAATGCATTTTTTGACGACTACGTTCACTCTAGAACTACTCTGAAGCAATTTGTTGACCAGTATGATTCAACCCTTAGGAGGAAGGTAGAGAATGAAGCAATTGCTAACTTCAATTCCTTTAACACGGACATTCTGTGCATAAGTCGTTATCCTCTTGAGAAGCAATTTCAAAGTGCATAAACTCTTGCTAAATTCAAGGAGATACAAGAGGAATTGCGAGGATTTCTATATTTGACTAATAAGGAGATGGGGTGTGAGGATGATAGATATATGTTCGTTGTTGTGGATGAGGTTCAAATTGGTAATGACTTATTAAAACGTGTAACCTTTAATGTGGAATTTGATCAAGATTCCCTTGATGTGAAATGCAGTTGTAAATTATTTGAGTTTAGGGGTATTTTGTGTAGACACGCTCTCCGTGTCTTAACTCAAATGGGCCAACATACAGTACCATCAAAATACATCTTGGATCGGTGGAGGAAATATATTAAGCGAAAATACACCTTCGTGAAAAATAGTTATGACACTACTAGAATCGACGATGCACGAAGGTACGATAGGATCCAAGATTGTTTCTATGAACTGTGTTCCAATGCTTCAAAGGCTGAGAGCAGTTGTGTTAAATTGATTAGTCAGATAGAACAGTTGAAGACAAAGTACCCTGGTATCGCTGATCATGATACTAGCAACACAGTTGATACAGCTCCTTCGACGGAGGCTTCAACCCCTAGAGTTCTTAGTCCTTTGGTAGTTCGGAGTAAAGGAAGACCACCGTCTAAGAGAAAAGTGCACCCCGCTGAGAAGAGTATTAAGAAATCCAGTACGAAAAGGCGATTGCACAATAACCAAGCTGAGGTTCATTTTTATTAATTTTGTATACTAAATTTACGATTCACTTGTTTTTTATTTAATTTATTTTTAATTTATACTTTTAACACTAGGATCAACAAAGTCAAGTTTGAACACATGCACCGAACTTTTTTTCAACTCCTTCGACTGCTCATCACTCACAGGTAATGTAAAACTGAAATATTTTGATAATCTTTTTAGTGAATTGTGTTGACACTGATGAGATTTTTTATGCCTTTATAGGACAACATTACAGAGGCTTTCCATCAGGACTTCAGTGCTTATTGAACCTGTTTTTTGTATTGACGTGTTTAGATCATTAATTGTAATTTTGGGATTGTATTAAACCTGTTTTTGTATTGACGTATTTAGATCATTACTTGTAATATTGGAATTGTATTGAACTTGTTTTTGTAATCGTCATTTTTATAATAGTTTCTTGATGCAATATCATAATCATACTCATGACATTGAAATTACTTCAAAACAAGCCTAAACAAAGTACCCATAATATTGAAATTAACTTCAAAGATTACATATTGTCTCACTATTTCCCTCAAAATAAGCCTAAACAAAGTACCCATGACATTGAAATTAACTTCAAAGATTACATATTGTCTTAGCATTTCCTCCCAAAAAATAAGCTTAAACAAAGTACCCATGACATTGAAATTACTAAAACTACAATGACTCTCTCAACATTTCTCTTGCGCCTCTCAATCTCCGTTTCTAGTCGATGTCGAGTTGTTTGGACATCCATTGCTAGTTGTATCTTTTCAATTTCGGTTTTTAAACGGTTGATTTTCTTCTCGCCATATGGTGGTATTTCTGGGTCATACCAACAAAAATATCCGCAAGAATGCCCAGCCTACAAAATCAGCCAACACATTAGGAAACAAGGATTACCATTCACTTCTCAGCAAACAAGATTTAGATTTGAGATACCTGAAAGTTTTGACAACTGAAAAATCGACGCCCGTCATTATCCTCCGTATGTGCAGTTCATCTGCATGCTTTAATACCACAAAAGCATATTGGGTATTCATTTTGACAAGAGTTCTTTGAGCGTGAGATATTGCTAGTGCTACTACGTGCTTCCAACATTGTAGAATATCTAGTCTCGTGTAGGAATATGAAGACAACACATCTAGCTTATTAATTGAATAAATAGTAGACAACACATCTAGCTTATAAATTAACATCAACTAATAAAAAACACGAATTAACATCAGCTAATAAACAACAAATCTAGCTTATAAATTAAGTAAATAATAAAATTAAAAGAAAACTAGCATCCACTAGCATGTACTTTTGATATGGCAGAGTTCTTAAACACGAATCTATTGTTGGAAGGCTAACAATTTCAGTCCTTGCAAGATCTAATTCATGCAATGTGGAATTACAATTAAGTGTTATAAAGAAATCCAATTTTGATATGGCAGAGTTCTTAAAGATTGAAAACTTCCAGTGCTGGAAAAACTATTGATGAAAATGGAGTAAGATTTGAACAATCATAAAGTTCCCTTACGTGCTGGAAAAACTATTGAAACATACTGCTTGGTAAATGCATAAGATGTTTATAGCCTCCTAAATTCAAAATGCGAAGCCCACTGAGGTTCCTAGCAGATGGATCCATTTCGGTTTTCACAGAGACATTTTAACAAACATGTAAAGTGCAAGTTCTTGTTTCACAAATTTCTCCATCTTTCCATTTTATTAGCCTTCCTTAGTACAATACATAGAGATCATAATAAGACTAGAGCAACATAACTCAGAAGAAAAAATAAATCCCAGACAAACCACAAAAAAAAAAAAAAACAAACAAACAAAACCTTTGGACATCAATTGCAGAGCAGGGGAAACTGAGAAAGGGAAACAAAAACACCATACCTTGGGTCCGATTCGTCGGAGGGATGGCTAAGAGACTGGCTAAGAGGCTGCTTGCGAAGTGGCAAAGTGGATGCTTGCAAAGTGGAGATGGGTTCACGCGGGTTCGGGTCCGTCCGTTGTGTTTTAAAATCACGTGTCTTTATTTTACTCTATTTCATTTACAACGTGTATTGACACGTCGAGCGGGATATCCGAACGTAGGGGTGTAACCGGTCCGGTCCGGTCCGGTTTTGGATAAAATCTAGGACCGAACCGGTATGTACCGGTTTTGTATTTTTCAAAACCGATTACGCACCGGTTACCCTCCTAAACCGGTACTTCCGGTTTTACCGGTTTCCGGTCCGGTCCGGTCCGGTTTTCCGGTTTTTTTAAAATGTAAATTTCACAATTTGTCATTAAAAATTTGTTTATAAAAAAAAAAATTTGATTTAAAAAAAATTGATTTATACTTTTATTAATATATTAGACTATATAATAGTATTAATATTAGACTATTGGTATAGTTATAAGTTATATATTAGTATTAGTTATAAACTTTTAGTGATTTAGTATTAACATTTTATGTAATAATTTATAAATTATAATAAGAAATTATTTCATATATGAATATATATGTTATATATAAAATTTTACATAAAAATTTATAATTGTACATTATATATCAAACTTATATATATTAATATTTAATATATATAAAATATTTTGTATAAAACTTATATATAAAAATATTATTTTTTATTTTTTTTAATCAACCGGTCCGGTCCGGTCCAAAAAATCCCGGAACCGGAACCGGACCGGAACCGGCCGGTTTTTACATTTTAAAAACCGGTTCCGGACCGGACCGGTTCAAAACCGGTAAAACCGGTCCGGTTCGGTCCGGTCTGGTCCGGTTTTCCGGTTTGAGTTTACACCCCTATCCGAACGGGACTTAAGGGCGGGATGGGTAGCGTTGTCCAATTTGTTACCTATATAATTCTCAAAGCATCTTTTTTTCTTTTTCCATGAAGGCACGTCACCATATCTCGATTTAATTTGATCATTTAATATATATATATCTCTACTATTATATAAGTGGCTATCAAACGGTTGTGAAACGGAAATTCTTGTTTTCCGTTAAATCTGCTTTTTCCTTAAATCCGCGTTAAAGGACGAAAGTTCGTCCAGATAAAGTGAAAATTTCCGACAATTTCCTTAATGCTCAGAGCGCTTCTTGTTCTATTGAGGTGCGGGCACCCTCATCTTCAACCTCATCATCCTGGTGACTGCGCTCATTGTCTGGGCCATTCTCTAGCCAAGCAAGCCCAAGCTTGTACTCCAGGACGCTACCATCTATCTCTCTTACCGAAGTGACCTTCTTCTCTCTATCTCTCTTCTTTGCAACTTCTCTTTTCAAGTTTGTATTCTGCATCATTGAGTTTTTTTTTTCATACCGTTGAACTGGTTTGAAGATTGTAGATGAATTTTTGTGATCTTATCATTCCTCATTTTTTTTCCTCTTCCCCTCTCTCTATCCGGAGTTCTTTTTTTATAGTTGTGTGATTTACAGATTTATGAAAAAATAGATCACAGCGGCAGATCTGAGCAGGGGAGCACGACGATGCATGGCTTTCAAGTGGCTAGGCTGGACTACCCTAGGCGTCTTCCATTTTCCCCTCTCTCTATCCAGAGTTGTAACTTTTTTTTTATGAAAAAATATCTATGTTGTTGAAGATGATCCAAGATTTGATTTTGGTTATTTTATCTTTAATTTGCATGTTGAGGGAGGAGATCGAGGAGAGAGGGATTAGGCAAGGGGTTTTCAGACGACTTCGGTGCTCTTGCTGATCACAACGGTAGATCTGGGCTGGGGAGCAAGATGCTGCGTCACTTTTAGGTGGCTGGGCAGGACTATCCTTAGCAGTGATTTGACTCACGGAGGAGCTACGGACAGGCACCGAACCTCGTGGACGAGTGGCCCTCGATCGATGGCAACTGCAAAGCTTAGAGGTTGTGTTCGGTGCCATGGAGAACCAGAGAGAGAGAGAGACAGCCACGGTTGAAGAGGGAGAGAGAACCAGAGACGATCTGGTTTTTGAATTATCGGCACTATATATAGCCTTAATTGAGCAGAGATTTCATGATTTCATCTTCCATCTCCATTAAAATCATGAAATAGTGCCCGCTTTAATTGTGCTAGCTAGCTTCAATATTTAAGAAACTATATTTGTCGTCGTTTCTTTTCTTAATTGCTTCTCTTTAATATCATTCAGTTCTTATTATTTTTTTTCCTAATATTGCTCTATAATTGTTCTTCATAATTGTTTTTCCTAATATCATTCAGTTCTTCATAATTGTTCTTTTAAAAAAAAAATATTTTTTCCCCAGATCCATAGTCAACCCAATGAGCATAAGAAAGGTCCAACATATATTTTTTTTAATGACATTTATTATTTATTTATAATTTGATTGTTTTTTATTACTAAAAAAAAACTTATCTCAATTAATAGGAAACTGGCCCAAAATTCTAGCCCGCTACTACCTACTCACATTAAGAGGCGGTCGAGCATACAAAGTGTCCTTTATCAATCACTTAGCCTGACACAACTGATGATAAATATCACTTAGCCTGATACAACTGATTTTAATTCTACAAGTAATAATAAATGATTATATTGATCTCCGGCAAGCAAGGTGCAGGCCATCATGGTCTTTCTCCTATATAATTCTATATATAATTTCTGACCATGACCTTTAACAAAGAATACTAATATAGTATCACCTTAATAAAATCTCATCATAAAATTGGCGGGGATTTTGAAATTAACGACATAAGATATTGATGGCACTAGGATTTAAGCAGGAGTACGGAGTACAGACAAATAAAAATGATTATCGAGGTGTAGACCAACTGGTCTAGGTCTTCAAGATACAGTAAGATCCGATCTTGATCATTTTTTTGTATGCTCTGATTGAAACCGTACGTCATCTTTCTGCACTGTAGCTTTACGTAGTAGATATTTTTCTTGGGTTGCGAGCAAACTCGTTGCCCGTTAAAGTATGATATATCTGCTGGACAGAACAACACTGCTAACTTAATTTTTTTTCTTTCATTTTTTTTTTCAAGACCACGCTTATCAAACACTTATGGAGAGAGTTACGTTTAGACAGTGAAAATATATGTGTTAAGAAGGTTATGAATAGTTATGAATAGAGATTAGAATAAGTTTATAGATTCTATTGAAAGTATTTTGAATTATTTAGATATGTGAAGTATGTTAAGTTATTGACTTTTGGATAAGTAGTTAAAAAATGTGTGGGTCTCATAAATATTATAGTGATTTTATTTTTAATAATAAATATTATAGTGATTTTATTATAGTGATTTTTTAATATTAATAAATATTGTAATGATTTTATTTTATTTTTATATATAATAATGATAAATATTATAATGATTTTATTTTTAATTTATATATAATAGTGATAAATATTATAATGATTTTATTTATATATATATAATAATAATAAATATTATAGTAATGTTATTTTTTATTTATATATTATAGTGATTTTAATTTTAATTTATATTTAATAGTGATAAATATTTTAGTAATTTTATTTTTTATTTATATATAATAGTGATAAATATTATAGTAATTTTAGAATTCTCCTATGTGATATTGATATATTCCTTTATAGATTTTCTTTTCTTAGTATTTTTTTATTTGATATGTTCTTTTGTTACATTCATTTCTTTTTTTATTTAAAGTATAGATAATTTGATTGCTTGTATTGATTAGAAATTAATGAAATTGTTTATTGATTGTTTATTATAATTGAAATTGTTTATTGATTGAAATCTATATATTATTTAAAAAAAATTATATTATTTTTAAAATTAATAATTTTATTAAACTAGACAAACGTGCTTAGCACGTTGCTCTCTACTAGTATATATATATACATATTTTTTTTTTTACTTGCAAGCATTTTATTATTGACAAAAGACCAATGGTTTTCTATTATTATTTACAAGTTAAAACATCGTTTTCTATTATATTTACAGGTTAAAACATCGTTCGTGTTCCAACAACCAACTAATTAATTTATATGCTGTCTTTGCTTTTGAAGAGGCATGTAAAATTTTTTAATGAAATCCTTGTACATTTGGCAAGTCTACAGTGTATTCAAGTTTTCTCGAAATGCTGAGATCATATACAAACATTATTAAAGGTACTCTAATTAAAAAGAAACACGTTTAGCTGTTGTTTCCTGGACTTCTCCGACCCAGGTTTCCTCTATGTTATTGAACTCAACCAGTCACAATGCTGAGAAATAGTAAAACTCTATGAATGCAAATCATTTGTTGAAATGCCTCAATGGGCGAGTTCTATTTCAGAGATGAGTTACAGAGTATGATTTCCATTACAATAGCACTCGGTGCTCACATAGTATTTATAGACAGAGCTAGAACAATTCCAATGATTGTACAGAGTATTTCTAGAAGGTTCTGCAGTGTACGTCCGTAGCTGTATGAGGGACCTTCACGGGATTTTGCCTTTCTGTTCTGAGGTAATCTGTTGAGCATTCTGTTGTGAGCTGCTGTGCGAGGATGCAGAGAAAATTGCATTCTGTTGTGAGCTGCTGTGCGAGGGTGCAGAGAAATCTGTTGCGCTAATATCCCCCCGCGATGCAAGCGGTACCTGAATGATGGTGAGGCTTGATCGTAAAAGAGAGAAACGAGCTGAGGAGAGCGGCTTTGTAAGGATATCCGCAATTTGATCTTTGCTTTGGAGAAACTTGACAGCAAGTGCTTTGGCAGCAACACGATCACGGACAAAGTGGTAGTCCAAATCAATATGTTTAATTCGTGAGTGCATAACAAGATTAACAGATAGATAAGTAGCACCAAGATTATCACAAAATAAAGTAGGAATATCAGTAATAACAATTCCTAATTCAGTTAATAAAGATTGTAACCAAAGTATTTCACAAGCCGTTTTTGCTACTAACTTGTATTCGGCCTCAGTTGAGGACCTTGTAACAGTAGGTTGTTTCTTTGAACCCCAAGAGATTAAATGTGAGCCAAAAAAGATGCAAAAACCTCCAGTAGCTTTACGATCATCAGGACAACCAGCCCAATCCGCATCCGAAAAGGCAGTTATTTTAAAGGAAGAAGTAGGGGACAAGTGCAGGCCAAAGGTAGAGGTGAGACGAAGATAACGGAGAATACGTTTAACAGCTTGCCAATGAGTGAGATAAGGACAATGCATGAATTGACAGACTCTGTTAACAGCAAATGAGATGTCTGGTCTAGTAAAAGAAAGATATTGAAGGCTTCCAACAACACTGCGATAAAGTTGTGGATCCTCAAAGGAGGGTCCATCAACAGCAGTGAGTCGCGTGGATGAAGCCATTGGAGTAGACACTGTTTTGGACTGATGCATGTTTGTGCGAGAAAGGAGATTAGTAATATAGCGATGCTAAGAGAGAAATAAACCAGAGGAATTTCTAGAGACTTGAATACCCAAAAAATAATGTAGTACACCAAGATCTTTAACAGGAAAAGATTGACGCAAAGCATGAATAAAATCAGTAATCAAAGAATCAGTAGAGGCTGTTACAACAATATCATCAACATAGACTAATACGTAAATGGAGTCAGATGAATTGGAAAGGATAAACAGAGAAGAATCAGAAGCAGAAGCATGAAACCCTAAATCTAACAGACGTGAACTCAACTTAGCAAACCAAGCCCGTGGGGCTTGTTTCAAACCATATAGTGATTTTCGAAGCTTGCAAATAAAGTGAGGATAGTCAGGATTTACAAACCCAGTCGGCTGATGCATGAAAACATCTTCCTCGAGGTCCCCATGTAAGAACGCGTTCTGCACATCCAGTTGATGAAGAGGCCAATTCCAAGTTACTGCAAGAGAAAGACTTAGACGAATGGTAACCGGCTTAACAACGGGACTAAATGTTTCAGAATAGTCAAAACCGACTTGCTGGTGGAACCTTTTCGCAACAAGTCGAGCTTTTCGTCGTTCAAGGGTTCCATCGGCATGCCTTTTGGTTTTAAGCACCCATTTAGAACCAAGAATGTTGATATTGGAGGAGGGAGGGACTAAATCCCACGTGTGATTTCGTAAGAGGGCTTCAAATTCGGTGGCCATAGCATCACGCCAAACCGGATATTGTGAAGCCACCGTATAGGATGTGGGTTCCTCAGGGATGGGTTTTGATTTAGTAAGAGAGGCAGAGATTTTTGGAAGAGGCCAAGATAAGGTGCCATCTGTGCGTTGAAGGAGACGGGAATGGTGGGTCTTTGAACGAGTCAGCATCGGATGAGTGTTAGTGGGATTTGATGGAGGAGATAAGCTTGGAGTTGATGAGGCCGACGCAAGAGGTAGGGAAGACTGTGGGGAGATCGACGCAGGGGATGAAGACACAGAAAGTGAAGTAGGGTTTGGGGAAGACGGCGAATGAGATAGGTTAATGTTGGATCGGGTCGGTGAGGGAGAGTTTGTATGGGCCGAGGAAATGAGAGAATGATGGATCGAAGGAGGGATAGGAGAATGGGCTGAAAGAGAGTGTGGGCTAATAAGAGAGGAAGTAGTAAGGGAACGGGTATTAGAATTAGAAGGAGCGGGTTGAGAGGGGAATCCGAATAGAGGATTATGTGTACAGATGGATGGAGATAATGAATTAGAAGTGTTTAGAGGAGAAATAGAATCCGAGAAAGGAAAAGAATTTTCATCAAAACGGACATCTCGTGAGACATAAATTCTACCCGTAGGAATGTGTAAACAATTATAGCTTATGGTTTAAACTATATCCGGGAAAAATACAAAGTTGAGAACGCATGTCCATTTTATGACGATTGAAAGGACGAAGATTGGGCCAACAAGCACATCCAAAAACACGTAAAAATTTATAATCAGGTTGTTGATTGAATAAAGTTTGAAAATGAGAGATATTTTTTAAAATTGGAGTAGGCATCCTATTTATTAGAAAGGTAGCAGTTTGAAAAGCCTCAGCCCAATATTTAGAACGGGCCGAGGACTGAGCTAGAAGAGATAGCCCAATTTCTACAATGTGACGATGACGCCGCTCTACACTTCCATTTTGAGCATGAGAATAAGGACAAGTAATGCGATGAGAAATGCCAAAATTAAGAAGAAGAGATGAAAAAGGACGAAATTCTCCACCCCAATCTGTTTGTACAGCAATAATATTTTTAGAGAAAGTATTTTGTACAAATTTAATAAAGGCTAAGAAAATTTTAGACACTTCAGATTTAGCATGTAAAGGAAAACACCAAATATATTTTGTAAAATCATCAACAATGGAAAAATAAAATTTAAAGCTACTAGTGGATAGCACAGGCGTCGGTCCCCAAACATCTAAAAATAAAAGTTGAAAGGCATGAGATGATCTAGAAGGGGAGGGTGGATGAGGGAAAGTTTGAGATTTTGCTGGAAGACAAGCATTACAAAGAGGAACATAAGACATAGGGATAATGGGTAGATTATGTTGACGAATAGTAAAAGATGTGACACGAGGAGAAGGATGGCCTAAGCGGGAATGCCATATTTGAGGAGTTGTTCTTTCACCAATGAGAGCATGATGCTGAATGGTTCCAGTAGACTTGGAAATGAACTCATCATGTGATGGAAGCACGTACATGCCGTTCTTAACGGGGCCCTGAAGAAGTACTTCCCGGGAATGCAAATCCTTCACAAGAAAACCAGAAGAATTAAATTCAAAGAAAACAGAGTTATCAAGACAAAATTATCTAACAGATAATAAATTTTTAGAAATAGAGGGAACATGAATTAAATGGCGAAGAAGAAATTTGCCAGTGGGTGTTGGAAGAAGGCCAGTGCCAATATTCTGTATGGGGAGAGAAGATCCATCACCAATAGAGACTTGATCAGGTCCAGCATACGGTGTTGACTCTAAGTTTAAATTAGAGAAATCAGATGTAAAATGATTCGTAGCAGCCGAGTCAGGAAACCATAAATTGGAAGAAGTGGAAGAATTAGGCACATAAGTATAGTGAGCTGTAAGAGATGGAGGTGGAGATGGTTGATAATTGTGAGTAAAACGATGGTAACATTGAGAAACAGAGTGCCCAACCCGATTGCAAATTTGACCAGATAGGTTTAGAGGAAGAATAAGAAGAAAAGAAATTAGGAGGACCCGAAGATGTGCTACGGGCACCACCTCTACCACAACCACGACCACGGCCACGATTTTGATTGGGAAAGTTTGAAGATGGACGAAAATGAGTAGAATTAGTAGAGAAGGACGCAGAAGACAGAGTGGTTTGAGTCTGATGCATAAGACGGGATTCATGATTTAAAAGGTAACTATAAACTTGAGATGAGGACAATGGTTCGGGTCTAGTAGTGATGGAGGAAACAACAGATTCATAATCTGGGCTTAAACCAGTTAGAACATAGATGATGAACTCATGCGACGAGAGAGGAGGCCAGCGGAAGAAAGAGACGAGGCTAACGATTTTGCTTTATGAAAATAGGTAGAAACACTGTCGGAGCCTTTTTTGAGAGTAGCCAATTGATATTTGTCTGCATAAGGTGAGCGGTGGATGGAGCCGAGTAGAGATTATTGAGAGTAGACCAGATTTCGTGAGAGGTGGGACAATCAACAATTTGAGCGAGAATGGTGTCGGTGAGGGAGGAATAGAGAGCCGAAATAATCATCTGGTCCTGTAGAAGCCAAGAGTTATGGGCTGGGTTGGGTTTGTCATCAATGGTGGAAGAAGGAGGAGGAAACGAACCATCAACGTAGCCATAGAGTTGATGGCTTTTGAGGAAAGCAAGTAATTGTGCTTTCCAAAGGGGAAAGTTATCATGTGAGAGTTTGACAGTAAGTAGATGGGCAGCGGTGTTGGTGAGAGAAGGAGTTGGAGGTGGGGGAGCCATTGAAGAATCGTAAATGGACAGAGGTCCTATTTGGCTCTGGATACCATGCTGAGAAATAGTAAAACTCTATGAATGCAAATCATTTGTTGAAATGCCTCAATGGGCGAGTTCTATTTCAGAGATGAGTTACAGAGTATGATTTCCATTACAATAGCACTCGGTGCTCACATAGTATTTATAGACAGAGCTAGAACAATTCCAATGATTGTACAGAGTATTTCTAGAAGGTTTTGTAGTGTACGTCCGTAGCTGTATGAGGGACCTTCACCGGATTTTGCCTTTCTGTTATGAGGTAATCTGTTGAGCATTCTGTTGTGAGCTGCTGTCCGAGGATGCAGAGAAAACTGCATTCTGTTGTGAGCTGCTGTGCGAGGGTGCAGAGAAATCTGTTGCGCTAATACACAAGCAGATTCTTCATGTCCCTAAATTTACTCCGCCTGTTGTTTCTTGGCCTTCTCAGCCTCAAGCTTCCTTAATGTTGTTGAAATAATTTTCTCTCCACTAGATTCTTCAGAAACTAGATCTATAACTTCAATCTGCAATAGATCTATATGATGCTAAGGCCTCTGCTTTCGGACAGTTTTTCGAGGAATCAAAAAGAATATAGATTGATGACATATCTCGTTTTCAGAATTTTCTACAAGAATCAACACTGAAACTTGAAACTCAAACCTTTAGTTGCGATAGGCCTCTGTCAGCTCTCTTTTTATTAACCGAAAGTCCACCTGGCAATGTTTCCTTGCTGCCAGAAAACCAAATCTAGTAATCAAGAATTATCTGCTACCACTTTATTAGAAGATTAGAAGATTATTGAAACCCAGGTAGATCAATGTAACACTGACTGTTTCTTTTATACTTCCTTTCCCACAATTGATGAATATCACAAAGGTCTCTAGAACAATGGACCAAAGAAATTTTCCCCACCAAGCAATTTTCCCACAATTGCTGCCAGGTTCAGAGCAAGAGATTTTGTAATAGTCCAAAGAGGCAATCATCTAGAACAAGGAAAGTGAGACTTAAGCAATCAATTTTCTTTTTTAATTCTTTTTTCAAAATTTAGAATTTTCTTAGATGAAAGAATTCCAAATTTTGAAAAGAAAAATAATCTGTGTAAATTTGGGCAAATATGGTTGTCAGATGAGGTGCTTCCAAACAAGACTCCTAGATCGACTCCATAGTAGCACACCCATGTACAAACGGTGAGAAAGAAACAGACTAGTAAAAAACTAGAGCCATTTAAATAGCCTTCAGATGGTTTTTCAAATAAAATATTAAGCTAAGGCCTTATTTTAGAACAATAGATGCTATATTCATAAATAACAAACCTGACAACAATAGCCTCCAATTTTTCATCTACAATTGAAGGGCCATATGGGTCAGTGGTAGGCTCAACTTGAACTACCAGCTCCGGCTTAATAGACTGCATACATATATGCATGAAAATGAGAATTGAAACATTATGGGAAATTTTATGATACTTTTGAGTTTGGGGTGGCGGGCCCGATGGCCCGTCCAATCACAGGGCTATTTTCAGTTTAATTACTTCCAGCTTTCAGATATCCAGCTAATACAGACATCCAGCTTTCAGACACTTGCGAGGTAGGCATCATGCTATGATTTATACAGGAGAACATGGTAACAGTTGAGGGAAACATGAACCTATTCAGTCCACCATCTTAGCTACAATATATATGCATTCCTATATAGCCCATACGAACATGCATATTGTATTAAATACCTTTATAAATTTTTTGACATTACGGATCCTTTCCTCGATGGACTCATGTATTAAATCTTAGAACTGCAAAACAGGGAAGAAAGATAATAAATCATATCATCTCTACTGATGAAATGTCAGAGCAGAAAATATGGGCAAAGGTTTGTTGAGAAAATTAGTAATTTGCACGTTTCAATTGTCCTAGTCTTTAGGAATGTCAGTGAGTTTGTTTCTGTTTACCTAGTCAATAGGAGTCTGTTTTTGAACGTTGGGTAGTGCCTATTTTCATGTGATTTTCTGTTATGTGTTAGCCTATTTATAGGCTGTTTGTTTATCAATGAATAGTATGAAGTTTATCCTCTGTTTTCTCTATATCCTCTGCTTCCTACTGTTATTAGTTTTCTGTTTATATCAGTGGTATCAGAGCAGGTTCCAAGGAGAGTAAAAGTGAAATTGATGGCTTCCGAAAGTTTTGTACAGCCAGCCATTCCACGCTTTGATGGTCACTATGACCATTGGAGCATGCTCATGGAGAACTTTTTGAGGTCCAAAGAATATTGGACAGTTGTTTTTTCTGGAGTAGCAGAACCAGCAGCAGGTACTGTGCAGACAGATGCACAAAAGACGGAGTTTGAAGGGATGAAGTTGAAGGATCTTAAAGCAAAGAATTATCTCTTCCAAGCTATTGATCGCTCAATCTTGGAAACCATTCTTTGCAAGAACACAGCCAAGCATATTTGGGATTCCATGAAGAAGAAGTACCAAGGTACAGCAAGGGCTAAGAGGCAGCAGCTTCAAGCACTTCGTTCGGAGTTCGAAATGCTTCGAATGACATCAGGAGAGTCAGTTAAAGACTATTTTTCAAGAACGATGGCAATCGTTAACAAGATGCGGATCCATGGCGACAAGGCAGAGGATGTCACCATAGTTGAGAAGATTCTTCGATCCTTGACACCAAAATTTAATTTTGTTGTCTGTTCTATAGAAGAAGCTAATGATGTTGATGAACTTTCAATTGATGAATTACAAAGTTCTTTGTTGGTTCATGAGCAAAAAATTAACCACCAGGAGAAAGAAGAACAAGCATTAAAGACCTTATCAGAAAATAACTCTACACCTAGTGGAGCTGATAGAGGACGAGGTAGAGGCAGAGGTCGAGGAAGAGGAGGCAGATTCAACAATGATCGTGGGAAACAACAACAAAATCATCAGCATCAATTTCAAGGAAGAGGTAGAGGACATGGCAGCCACCACTCAACAACTTATAGACCACAGTCAGCAGACAAGTCCAATGTTGAATGTTATAGATGTCATAGGTATGGCCATTATAAGTCAGAATGTCAAACTAATTTGAATAGCCAAAGTGGAGAAAAAACTAACTTTGCAGAAAAAGAAGAAGAGTTGTCTCTTTTGATGGTGTGTCACGTGAAGGAAGAAACTCAACAAAACGTGTGGTATTTAGACACTGGCTGCAGCAACCACATGTGTGGAGAGAAGGAGGCATTCTCTGACTTAGATGAATCCTTTCGCAGCTCTGTTAAGTTTGGTGACAACTCCAAAATTTCTGTTATGGGAAAAGGAAAGGTAACAATCCAAACCAAAGGAAATTCCACCCACACTATCGCTAATGTTCTTTTTGTGCCAGATTTAAAGACCAACTTACTTAGTGTGGGTCAGTTACAAGAAAAAGGATACGAGATTTTTATCAAAGATGGAGTATGTCAAATTCAAGACGCAAAGTTGGGCTTAATTGCTCAAGTTAACATGACGGCAAATCGTATGTTCCCACTTTATCTCCACAACACCGCTCATTCGTGCTTCTCAGCAAAATTAAAAGATGAGGCATGGCTATGGCACTTTCGCTATGGGCATATGAATTTTGGCGGATTGAAAACACTACAACAGAAGAACATGGTGACGGGGCTTCCTCAAATTACAGCATCTTCTCAAGTTTGTGAGGAATGTGTTGTTAGCAAACAACATCGTAATCAATTCCCACAAGGAAAATCTTGGAGAGCGAAGAAGGCATTGGAGCTTGTTCATTCCGACATTTGTGGGCCAATAACACCACATTCTAATGGAGGTAAAAGATATTTAATTACCTTCATTGATGATTATAGTCGTAAGATATGGGTTTATTTTTTGCAAGAAAAATCTGAAGCCTTTGTAGCTTTTAAAAGCTATAAAGTGCTTGTTGAGAAAGAAGTTGGGAACCCAATAAAAGTTCTTTGCACGGATCGCGGTGGAGAATATAGCTCACATGAATTTGCAATTTTTTGTGAGAACCATGGAATCAAGAGACAACTTACAGCAGCTTATACACCCCAACAAAATGGTGTATGCGAGAGGAAGAACCGCACTATTATGAATATGGTGCGAAGCCTTTTGACAACAAGTGGCATTCCAAAAAGTTTCTGGCCTGAAGCAGTTAATTGGAGCATTCATATATTGAACAGAAGTCCCACACTTGCTGTTCAAAATATGACACCGGAAGAAGCATGGAGCGGAAGGAAACCTGCTGTAGATCATTTCCGGATTTTTGGGTGTATTGCCTATGCCCATATTCCAGACGAGAAGAGGAAGAAGCTGGATAACAAGGGAGAAAAATGTATTTTTCTTGGTGTTAGTAATAAGTCAAAAGCTTATAAACTATACAATCCTAACACCCTGAAAATTGTCATCAGCCGTGATGTGGTATTTGATGAAAAAGGCACCTGGTCATGGAATCAAAATGGTATTAAAAAAAAATATATTCCAGCAGATTTTGATGATGATGAGAAAGGGCAGCAGCCTATGGAGAATGAGCAAGAAGAGGAAGTCACTCAAAATGTTCCAATAGCTGATCAAAGCCCACTTGCAACTGAATCTCAAAGGCCTCAACGTGTTCGAAGAAGGCCAGCATGGATGACTAATTATGAGGTAACTGGAATTGACCAAGGTGATGACCCACTTACACATTTTGCTCTGTTTTCAGATTGTGATCCTACCATTTTTGAAGTGGCTGTCAAAGAACCCAAATGGAGAAAGGCTATGGATGCTGAAATTACAGCCATTGAAAGAAATAATACATGGGAGCTATGTGATCTCCCAAAAGGGCAAAAAACAATTGGTGTAAAGTGGGTTTACAAGACAAAGCTGAAGGAGAATGGTGAGGTTGACAAGCACAAGGCACGCTTGGTAGCTAAAGGCTATAAGCAGGAGTTTGGTGTTGATTATAAAGAAGTCTTTGCTCCGGTTGCAAGGCATGATACAATCAGATTGGTGATTGCGATGGCAGCTCAAAACTCATGGCCTATCTTCCAATTGGACGTAAAATCAGCATTCCTTCATGGAGATTTGAAAGAAGAGGTATTTATCGATCAACCTCCTGGTTATGTAAAACTTGGCAATGAGCATAAAGTGTATAAGTTAAAGAAAGCTCTATATGGATTAAAACAAGCTCCACGGGCTTGGTATAATCGTATAGAAACTTATTTTTTGAAGGAAGGATTTCAAAAATGTCCTTACGAACATACACTTTTTATAAAGATTGAAGATGGAGGGAAAATGCTCATTGTTTGCTTATATGTAGATGACTTAATCTATACTGGAAATTTTAAAGCCATGTTTGAAAGTTTTAAGAAATCCATGATGGCTGAATTCGAGATGTCTGATCTTGGTATGATGCATTACTTTCTTGGCATTGAAGTGGTGCAATCCTCCGCTGGAATTTTTATTTCTCAAAAGAAGTATGTGCGAGAAATCTTGGACAGGTTTCAGATGAAGGATTGTAATCCTGTAAATACACCATCTGAGTTTGGTTTGAAGCTAAACAAAGATAATGGAGGCAAGAAGGTTGATGACACTCTTTACAAACAGATAGTGGGGAGTTTAATGTATTTGACAGCAACAAGACCTGATATCATGCATGCTGTAAGTGTAATTAGTAGGTACATGGAGTGTCCTACAGAGATTCATCTCTTGGCTGCAAAAAGAATTTTCCAGTACTTGCAAGGTACTAAGGAGTTTGGGCTGTTCTACAAGAATGGAGAAAAATCAGATCTGTTTGGCTTTACAGATAGTGATTATGCAGGAGATTCAGATGATCGAAAAAGCACATCTGGGTATGTTTTCATGATGGGGACAGGAGCTGTTTCATGGTCATCAAAGAAGCAACCTATTGTCACATTATCATCCACTGAAGCTGAATTTGTTGCTGCAACAGCTTGTGCTTGTCAAGCTATTTGGCTAAAGAAAATCCTTAAAGAGCTTCATTTCAAGGAGGATGGACCTACTCAGATTTATTGTGACAACAGCTCAGCAATAAAGCTTTCAAAAAATCCTGTTTTACATGGTCGAAGCAAACATATAGATGTGAAATATCATTTCTTGAGGGATCTCACGAATGATGGAGTCATGAATCTTATTTACTGTAGAAGTGAAGACCAGATCGCTGATATTCTAACCAAGCCTCTCAAGTTTCCTGCATTTCAGAAGCTCAGGAAGCTACTTGGTGTTTGCATTTCAAATGATTCAATTTGAAGGATGGCGCTTCAAAGTTTGACTCTTATTAAACTGAATGTTATGTCTGGAACATCAGTTTAAGGGAGGGATTGTTGAGAAAATTAGTAATTTGCACGTTTCAATTGTCCTAGTCTTTAGGAATGTCAGTGAGTTTG
Organism: Juglans cinerea; assembly: GCA_961763995.1. NCBI lineage: Eukaryota > Viridiplantae > Streptophyta > Magnoliopsida > Fagales > Juglandaceae > Juglans > Juglans cinerea. Next base: position 48,077,228 of record CAUIVZ010000001.1, on the reverse strand, counting down.
TTTCTGTTTACCTAGTCAATAGGAGTCTGTTTTTGAACGTTGGGTAGTGCCTATTTTCATGTGATTTTCTGTTATGTGTTAGCCTATTTATAGGCTGTTTGTTTATCAATGAATAGTATGAAGTTTATCCTCTGTTTTCTCTATATCCTCTGCTTCCTACTGTTATTAGTTTTCTGTTTATATCAAGGTTGTCATCAACAAAGTCTCTACTGCAAAGTCGTTCCAAACAAGCAAATACTAACTGCATGCTTCTTGAAAACAATAAATGCAATTTGCCATAAAAGAGGCCAGCTTATCTTCTGGGGGTATACTCAGACACGCAACCTAACACCTATTTCTTTTTTTTTGATGAATAAGAAAATTTTATTGTGACAAGTAACAAGGCAAAGCCAAGTACACAGGAAGTAACCTAACACCTATTTCTACACTTAAATCTAGAAGAAATGAAAAAAAAAATGTAATGTAAAATTCAGGTAGACCTTGTGACATGTGCCTAATATCCTATTCTTTCAGAATGGCTATTGCAAGGAAAACAACTTTTGGTCCTATGGATTGTGAACTCACACTAATAGAGGCAGCTAATTACCACATATGGTTTTGAATACCGGTTTTGAATAACAAGTAGTTTAGACTTTGTAATACCTTGAGCATGAATCGCTACAGAATATTTTTAACACGAAAAAAATCAGAGAATTTTTTTGTAAGTAAAAAAATCTTTGATTTCATTTGTACTATAAGTTTTCTGTTGGTTAATAAATAAAATAGAAAAAGGGATATTCATCAGATAAATAAATAAATAAATATTATAACAAAAAGAAGTACTAAAAAAGTTAGAAATTGCAAATCTAGTTGACCCTTAAATATTCACTTCCAACAGAAAGCCTAGTCACCATGAAATTCAATGGTGCATGCTGCCTGTTACCCATTCTTTTGGGACATCACATGATTCCTAAGTGTCACCAAGACACAAAACATGAGCTACTAAAAAATCATCAATTACCGTTAATGGGCATCTTTATAATCTTCAAAAACTATCAAATACTTTGGAAGCAATATTTCCTCATCTCACAATAAAGGGAACGACAACATGCATGAGATCTATATTATTTGAGAGATGAAAGCATTGCTCATGACATAGTGAGCTCAAATAGATTTACAAACTCTATGTAAATCTCAAAAAGCTGCTTTTGGTACAATTGTTAAATGCAACATGAATACCTTTCAAATCCTTAAAAAATATCAAGTACTTTGGAAGCAATATTTCCTCATCTCCCAGGGTGAAAGCATTGCTTGTGACGGAATGAACTCAAATAGATTTACAAACTCTGCAAATTTTATAAAGAATGTAGCTAGTTGAGGTAAAATTGCTAAATGCAACATGAACCAGAATTCAAACTTGTTGTACCAAAACCACCCAAAAAATACATCCAAACACAAGATAGAGACAATATGTAAGTGGTTCAGCAACTTGCCTACGTCCACAGTGGTGAAAACAATTGATTCCAAAGTGTTTGTACAAGATTTACAAACATCGAACAAAACTATCTCTATCTCTTTAAATGGCCTCTTCTATGTATTTTCCACACTACTATTTCGTTTACAACTAATCTCCATTCATAAGAGAAGCTTCAGGAGGCAAACAGACAATTAAAGGGGTTGTAGGAGACAAATTTGATATTTTGGAGACAAGCTTGATATTTGGAGCAGCTATCCAAGACTTTTGAGGGACTACTGTTCACACTTGGGTTGATATTTAACAATTACCCCCTCCACCCATGTGTGCCATACTAAGCTGCTACAAACTGCTGCTTCCTTCAAATGATTTCACCCTCTCATTGAAATACTCATTATATCTAGCATGAGAGATTTCTGCTATCAAATGTGCCCTAAGGCACCAACACACCCAAGGTGCTTAGTAATGTGAGATATTGATCAATTCCAAACAGTGTTCGAATTTGATCCCTATGAAGACTTTTGTCAACAAATATGCTGGATTGTCTTCAGTGCCAATCTACTGAAGTAGAATGTGTCCTTCATCTAATATCTCACGTATGAAGTGAAAACGGACATCTATATGCTTTGTTCGAGAATGATAAACTTCATTCATGGCCAGATGAATTGCATTCTGACTGTCATAGTGAACGGTAACCTCTTGTTGTTTAAAGCCCATATTTGTTACCAGTCCCTGTAACCAGATAGCATCTTTTAAGGCTTCTGTCACAGCCATGTATTCAGCCTCTGTTGAGGATAGTGCAATTGTAGACTGCAAAATAGATCGCCAACTAACTGGTCCTCTAGCTATAGTGAATACATATCCAGTTGTTGATCATCGTTTGTCAAGATCACCAGCATAGTCTGAGTCAACATATCCAGTTATTAGACTATTTTCACTCTTCTCGAACTTCAAACCAAGATCTATGGTCCGTAGAATGTACCGTAGAATCCATTTAGCCGCATGCCAATATGTCTTTCCAGGATTATGCATATATCGACTGACTAAGCTAACGGCCTGGGAGATATCAGGTCGTGTACACACCATGGCATACATTAAGCTTCCCACAATACTTGCATATGGGACATTTTTCATATAGTCCCGCTCTTCATCACTTTTAGGAGACTGCAATGCACTGAGCTTGAAATATGGGGCCATTGGAGTACTTACTGGCTTCATTTTCGAATTCATGTTGAAGTGTTTTAGTACTCTCTTTAGATATTGCTTCTAAGTGGGGTAAATTGTGCTTTTCACCCTATCTCTGTTAATTTTCATCCCCAATATTCTTCGTACTTCTCCTAGATCTTTCATTTCAAACTCTTGACTAATTGAGCTTTCAATCGATTTATCTCCACCTTGCTTTTACATGCAATCAACATGTCATCTACATATAAAAGCAAATATTGAAAGATTCATCTGCAAGCTGTTTAAAATATACACAGTGATCGTATTGGCAACGAGTGTATTTCAAGTTAATCATGAAGTGGTCGAAACGTTTGTACCACTGCCGAGGTGACTGCTTCAAACCATAGAGAGATTTATTCATTTACAAACACCTTTTTCTTTACCAGCTTCTTTAAAACCTTCCGGTTGAGACATATAAATCTCCTCCTCCAGATTACCATGTAAGAAAGCTATCTTCACATCAAGCTGGGCTAACTCAAGATCATATTGTGCAACCAAAGCTAGCAAAATTCGAATGAGTAAATGTTTCACAACAGGAGAGAATACCTCACTATAGTCAATTCCCTTTGTCTGAGCGTAGCCCTTAGCTAGCAATTTAGCTTTGAATCGCACCCCACTTTTAGCAGCTTGATCATCTTTCTGTTGAAAGCCCACTTACAATCAATTGACTTCTTTCCATTTGGAAGTTGCACAAGTTCCCATGTCTGGTTCTTATGAAGAGACTGCATCTCCTCGCTCATTGCACTTTTCCATTCAGTCTGTTCACTAGATTGTATGGCTTCTTTGTAAGTGGTTGGGATCTGATCTCCTTCAGCTGGAAGTGCATACGTCACAAAGTCTGCATAACGTACCGGTAAAAGTGTATCTCTTCTCAGCCTGTTTGTTGCAATTGATTCAGGTTGGCTTGGAGATATTGTGACTGGACTATCAACCTCAAGTTGTACATGCTCTCCATTAACAACTCCTGATTCTTTTGGTGTGATAAACTTCACCTTCTGCGACTCACAAGGTGCTTCACTATCATGGCTACCTTCATGGGAGTCTTTATGCTCATGTGACTTAAGCATCTCAGACTCGTTGAATGTAACATATCTACTAACTATTACCTTCTTTGACTTTATGCACCATAGTCTATACCCTTTTATACCAGTACTAAAGCCTAAGAATTTTACTTTCTTAGCTCTAGGATCAAGCTTACTTTCTTTAGCATGATAGTAAGCTGGACATCCAAAAATATGTAAAGAGTCATAATCAGTAGCACGTGTACCTTTCCACATTTCAATGGGTGTCTTCCCGCCATTGGCAGCTGCGAGTAATCGATTGATGAGGTGGCAAGCATACGTCACAGCTTCAGCCCAAAATTGTTTACTAAATCTAGCATCCAGTAACATATGCCGTACTTTCTCTAACAAAGTACGATTCATCCGTTCTGCCACACCATTTTGTTGCAGTGTTCCTCATACAGTAAAGTGTCTAACAATTCCCTCTTTCCGGCATACTTCCATGAAGGGGTCTAGAGTGTACTTACATCCATTATCTGATCTCAGCCGCTTGATCTTCCTCCCGGTTTGAGTTTCGATCATTTTCTTCCAATCAAGGAAGATCTTCAACACTTCATCTTTATGTGTCTTCGTGTACACCCAAGACGATAATAATCATCAACAAATGTTACAAACCAATGTTTACCTCCCAAAGAAGCATTTTTGGTAGGTTCCCGAACATCGGAGTGCACATAGTCAAGTATCCCCTGTGTACTATGGATTGCAGTTCCAAACTTGATCCGCGTCTAGTTCCTTAATACACAGTTTTCACAGAAAGACAATTTGTCAGTATTGGCACCTTGTAAGCCTTGCTTTACAAGTGTTTGCAAAGCCTTTTCTCCGGCATGTCCCAAACGTATGTGCCAAAGCTTGGTGGTGTCAGCATCAATCTCATCTAGCTTCTCACAAACTGTGGAAGCTCTTCCACTAATAGTACTTCCTTGCAAGAAGTACAGATTCCCTCGCCTTAAGCCCTTCTAGTCACCTGAATTCCCATTACCACCTTGAGAATTCCATATTCTATGGTGATTCTGAATCCTTTTGAATCTAGAGTCTCAAGTGAGATAAGATTCTTCTACAAGTCTGGAATGTACCGAACTTCTGTCAATGTCCTGACCATTCCATCATGCAGCTTCAGCCGGATGCTACCTATTCCCTGAGTCTTACAAGCATTATTATTGCCCATAAGTATTGCTCCATCACTCTTTGTTAAGTTAGTAAACCAGTCTCGATTGGGACACATGTGATAGGTACACCCGGAATCCATTATCCATTCATTAGAATGACAAATGAATGATAAACCTGTTAAGGCAAGATCTACATCTTCATCTCTGTTGGGGACATTGGTTTTGGAGGATTGGTTGTTCTATTGCCCCTTTAGCTTGGGATAATCCTTTTTCTAATTCCCTTTGTTGTGACGAAAGGCACATTTATCTTTGGTAAGTCTTCTACCGACTGATGAACCACGTGATGTGGCCCGTATTCTCAATTGAAAATCCTTCTTCTTTCCTAGATACCTTGACTTCGGTCTCCCTATTATTGTAAAGGCTTCATTTGATGTATTTAGTTGTACCTCTTTATCTTTTTTAAGGTACACAATATTTATCAAAACACTAGATACATCGTTAAAACTAATATTTTCATAGTGTGCTAATCAAATGCCCATACGTCGCAAGCAAGGAATTTAATAAAAGTAAAGCCTTATCTTCATCTTGGATTTCTACATCCAAGTTTTGCAAATCAGTTAGTATCTGATTGAAACTATTGAAATGTTTGGACATAGACATACCTTCTCGCAATTGGAATCTAAAGAACTTCTTTTTCAAGTATAAGCGACTCTCAAAATTTTTTTTCAAGTATTGTTCTTCCAGTTTTCACCAAAATTCACTTGCTTTTGTCTCTCTCATGACGAAATACTTCTGATCTTTGGCAAGGCACAAATTGATTGTACCACAAGCTTGTCGATTAAGCTTGTCCCAATCCCTATCTGTCATGTCCTCTGATTTCTCTTCCAGCATAATATCCAACTCTTGTTGGATCAAAACATCCATGACTTCACATTGTCATATGCCAAAGTTATTAGTTCTATCGAATTTCTCAACTTCAAATTTGGCATTTGACGCCATGGATCTACACCCAGAGCAACTAGCATTTCAAGAGCTCCTATCACCTGCAATTTCTCCTTCTGATTCTATCTGTAATATTACTTACCTCTAGAAAATGAATTTCAAAATTTCAACCGTACGGATGAGTTCGAAATGATCCAAATAGTTGGAAAACACTATTGGATTGTCGAAATCAGACTCCGAATGGCTTAAATCAAGCCCAAAACAGATCCGAAATCTTAAACTGTCTAGATCGAACAGGAATAGCAGGCGGAGCGCATGGAGAGAGTAGGGGAGCGTGGGCACGTGTATCTCACGCATCTTCAACCTCTGGTGCCCGTGGGGGTGCGTGAGAGCATGTATCTCACGCGTCTTCAATCTCTAGACGACCGTTGGCGCATGAATCACACCTTCCGAGCTTCTAGGAACATGTGTGAGCTCCTCCGACGTTCGTTTTCAATGCCATTTGCGGCAATGTGTTCCGTCGAAACGAGCCTTCTAGTGTGGTCAAAAGTTGATTTGGACCAACTTGAATTTTCTGGGTAGCGCAAAACTGAAGCTCTGATACCAAATGTTGTACAAAAACCATCCAAAAAATACACACAAACACAAGATAGAGACAATATGTGAGTGGTTCAGCAACTTGTCTACGTCCACAGTAGCGGAAACAATTGATTTCAAAGTGTTTGTACAAGATTTACAAACATTGAACAAAACTATCTCTATCTCTGCAAATGGCCTCTTATATGTATTTCTCACACTACTATTTCGTTTACAACTGATCTCCTTTTATAGAAGAAGTTTCAGGAGACAAACAGACAATTAAAGAGGTTATAGTAGACAAGGTTGATATTTTGGAGACAAGCTTGATATTTGGAGCAGCTATCCAAGACTTTTGAGGAGCTACTGTTCACACTTGGGTTGATATTTAACAAAACTGCCCGAGTAAACTAGTTTTGTTGCTAGGTTAGCATGAATAACTATGTAGGCAATCCATAAAGTACACACACAGACACAAAGAAAAAAGGTCAGTTCGTACAAGCATATTAATGCACAGCGTATAGTTTATTAGCAATTAATTAGGTATTGGTGCACTAGTGTGGTGCTAGCTGAATACTATACCATACAAGATGGATGTAATTCATAATGCTGATTGCTGAAGCAATTAATGATAAGCAACGTCAGGAACTCAATGCAGATTCACATAGGCAATTGGTCGCAATGCTTCTCGCAGAAGTTCAGAATTTCATTAAACCAATATAAAATTTTAGACTAAAAAAACAAACAAACAAACAACAAATTTTGCAAAAAAAGAAAAAGAAAAATTGAAGTATTTTACTTTAAATAACTATTGACGTTAACTCCCTACCAATAAAATTTGATAATAGTAGCAAAAATAAGAACCGCCTGGTCGGTTTGAGAAAAAATGTCCCTGAGGTGTTTGATTAAGTGCCGCCGTGAGAGATTGCACAAGGGAATGGGGGGATAGGGGGAAAGAAGAATAGCTAGGCCTAGGCGGAGAGAAGCGTACGATATAGGAAGAGAAGCAACGAGTTTTTGGGGAATTAGATGGCATGTTGCACTTGAATATGTAGGATCTTTTCCGACACACTACAACGGACGAGTGGGGTTTGACCCACGAGTGTTGTTGCCAGCATGCAACGTGGGCAATGGGTTTCTTGTTAATCGAGCAATGCCGGAGGAAGGTATGTTGCTATATAGCTTTTGAAAAGGTACATATAATAGGGGTGAAAACTGACCCATTTGGTGCGATTTTTGGGCAAAATCGACACCTACCGATACCTTTTTTTAGGGAGAAAACCGACAAAACCGGTTGATGGGGAGGTGAAACACTGGCCAAAACCTATGCTTCATTTCTCTAGTGGTTCACGGTCGGTTCTCAGACCGAGTTTCGTCTGAGAGAGTAGAGAGAGAGAGAAAGGATGAGAACTGAGAATCTGAGATCGGGGAAGAAGACGCAAGGAAGAAGATGACTTTATTTTGAAACGATGCCATTCGGCTTAAACCAAACACTGTCGTTCTACTTAAATTTTTTTTCTAATGCATTATGAATTAAACAACGCCGTTTGGTTTAACACAAAAAGGCATCGTTACAATTGTGTTTAAAATACAACTATAGGCTTAAAACGACGTTGTTCCACTTAAACTTAAGTAGAACGGTGTCGTTTTGAGTATAGAATATATAAAAATAATAATAATTTCTTTAGTCAGCTGGTTTAGCGGTTCGAACTAATGCTGAACCGGCCGATATTAGTTTTCTCTTTTTGTTGCCACACGCCGATCGGTTCTGCACCGGTTTCGGCTGGTTCTGAGCTCTGACGGCCTGTCTGAGTCGGTCTAGGTCGGTTTCTCAGTTTGTTGTACAGCCTAACATGTAACACAAACAAAATAGCATAACAGTCAAAACATGAATTAATACAGTTGGCTCGAGCAAATCTTAGATAGAGAGTTTGCTCAAGGTGCGGTCAATGGGTGGCTGAAGTGAACATCGGACATAGAGTTCACTCAGGGCTCACTCGAGGCGCTCAACACTCTACTCACAATAATCCAAAATTTGGTCAAGATCTTGTGAATGAAATATGGTTTTGGTGATTCCCCAAGGATTTCCTTTTAAATGTCCAAAGCGTAAAAGTATAAAACCAATATAACATGTTTAAGTAAGACTGTCATCTTTTCTCTGTCTCTAAGATTTGTAAAATTTTAGTGCTATAAACAAAACAAAAACAAAGAAAGCTTGGAGATAAGGGACACAAAATTAAAGGTCATGCCGTCATAGACTTAGCTCTTCATGCATGATCAGCTACCAAAGAAGCACAAGACTCTTTTGGAAAGGTGATCAGTGTGAAGTTGAGAAATAATGAAAAATTGATAAAAATTGTCTATATATCACTGTAGAAATTTATGAACAAAAGTGGTTCTATTTTAGGTTAATCAGTTAATGAAGATTGATTGAGATCACTAAGCAACAAATTAGAATTTCTATGTCCATGAGAAATCTTTTTTTTTTAGTTGTCCATGTTCGTACATCGATTTCTCTACCATGCTGGCACTACAAGAAAACTACTTATTTGTGGCTAGCTATTTCCTGCAAAAATGACTATTTTATGTCAAAATTAGTCTATTTTTATTATAAATAGTCATTATCGTCACAAATAATCATTCACAAATGCTTGTTTTACGATTTCTCTACCATATTCTACGTTTTTAAGTAATCCTTCATGAGTTTTGTTCACAAAAGATTTCTACTAATGTGAGAAAATTTCTCGGCATATATCTTTTTAAATTACTCCCATCAAGCTATAACTTTTGAGAAGTATATTACTTCAACTCTTTATTGTTGGAATGGAAAATTATTCTCCAACCGGTCCGACCCTTCACGCGAAGAACTATATATCATTATTGGTAGTGTTGTTGTTATTATAATTACATATATAACTTAATTAAAGTCGCTGATCCAGATATTGTTAGCAACATTAATGTGCCACAACGAACTAGAGAGATTGCACGCTTGGGCATGCAAAAGTCACGGCCTGGACACGCCCAGTGTAGCATAAGCTAGCAAAGCTGCAAAGGCAACCATTCTAACGATTAAAAAAAGGCAAATAACCTTGCATGGCATGGATAGCAAGTTTAGAAGGGATTGCCAATAAATGATTATAGATCGTAGTTAAAAGAAACTTGAGAAGATCAGTGAAAAGCCATATATGTATAATAATAGTCCATGATAACCATAAAATTGGTGTCAACAGATGAACATTTAGGCAAAGTTATTCAATCTACATGTGTCGGCTGTTAGCTAGCGTGGCTGACAGACGGGGAAAAACAAAGGAAATGAAAGAATGAAAGAAAGAAAGGGAAACGTACAGGCCGGTTACATCACCGAATGGATATCTTCTTGGATTTTAATTACGGTCCATGGAATTTAGAGAGATACACTTAATGTAATACGTTTAAGATATTTAGACTATCTAAACATCCAATACATGAATAATATGATTCATAGAGTAATTAGTTTTTTTTATGATCAGAAGTATTATTGTCATAAAGAGATTTCATAAAAGTAAATTTACAAGTTGGTATAACTTTATATGATAGAATTTGATCTATTTTACAATAAACGTAATTTTATAATTTAATATATCACATCAAACCATATTAATTTGTTCCCTTAAATTTATGAAATCTCTTTGTACGTTGGTGTAACATTTCTCATTTTTTTATTTATTTATGTCTCTTTAGTCTTTTTTTCAATATTATTTCTCTCTTTTTACTTCTTTCTTTCTTATCATTTACCTCTCTTGATCTTTTCATTTCTCTTTAAGAAAAAATAAAGAAGAAAATTGGGTAAATGGTTGGATTGTGATCTTTCAAGGTAATTAGTTAATAGGATAAAAAAAAGTTAGATATTTAAACTATTGGGAATGCTCTTAGATATTTATATTTTCACCAATGAAGCTATTAATAATTGAAACAATAAATAAAACTTGTCGAGGGAAAATGAAACTATAAAAAAATAAAATAAAATAAAATAAAACGAGAAAAAGAAAGAAAAATGGGATGAGTGCAGTGTGATTGCGAATGTAAAATATACCCAAAATAGGAGAAAAATGAGGAAAACAAATGTTACTAAGGTCTGTATTATTTTTTGTTGGGATAATTTACCATTTAAAATAAAATTTCGACTAAAAATTTATCTTTTTCTCCATTTATAAACAATTTGAAATATAAAATCTCATGATTCCAACATCAAAATTTAAAATAAATTCCGTTCCCAACTCCAATGAACATAGTTTCCACTAGAAACTGACTCTGATATTTTTGCAAATAAATATTCTCAAACTTAAAAGTCTCATATTTGACAACATCAATAAAGTTCAAAATAAATTAAGTTCTCCCCTGGCCTGATGGGTTTGGGGCATGCTTTTATCAGACCTATTGGTAGGGGTGCTACCTGCATGGTGCGGGGCGGGGGCACCCCCTCCCCGCCCCCCGCCCCGCACCATGCGGGTGATGGGGGTTTTTCCCCCGCCCCCCGACCCGGGAGGCGGGGGCGGGGTCCCCCGCCCCGGTGCCGGGGGGCGGGGGAAAAACCCCAATCCGCCCCGCCCCCCGCCACTATATTAAAAAAAAAAATTTTGGTCTAAAAAAATTTTTTTTAGACCAAAATTATAATATAATTTAAATAATAAATTAAAATTTATAAATATAAAAAAATTTAAACTCATTAGAGTTAGATTTTGGATTGATTTGGCCTTCTAGGCTAATCTTTATATAGGAGACCAAGGCCATACAATAGTCATCCTTAAGCAATGTGGGACTTACTACCCCCCGCTATGCCCTCTCTATGCGGGGCGGGGCCCCGCCCCCGCATGGGCGGAGCGGGTTAGCCCGCCCTCCCATGCGGGGGAGGGGCAGCGGGGGCGGGGCCCCGCTACCCCTACCTATTGGCATACAGTAGGGGGATAAGGTGTGTGCAGTAGTGCTGAGTTTTTTGAATGTGAATGTTCTTTAGCAGTCCATCAATTTTACTTATGTAGCATTGGTACCAAAAGTTTCAGAGCCTAAGAAAGTTGGTAACTACAGACCAATTAGCTTGTGCATTGTTTTGTACAAGCTAATTTCTAAGACCCTTGCAAACATACTTAAGTTGGTACTGGATAAGTTCATTGCTAAAAATCAGAGTGCCTTCATTCTAGGTAGATTGATTTTGGATAATGTGATAGCAGCCTATGAAGCATTGCACTTGATGAAGACCAAATCCAAGGGGAAAGGGGGAAGTATGGCACTGAAAATGGACATCTCGAAAGCATATGACAGGGTTGAATGGGCCTATTTGAAAGCTGTCATGCAGAGAATGGAGTTTGGGGAGAGATGGATTGGGTTGATTATGGATTGTATAACATCTGTCTCTTATGCTATGTTGGTGAATGGGAGGCCAGAAGATGTTATATATCCCTCAAGAGGTATTAAGCAGGGGGACCCAATATCCCCCTACCTATTTTTGTTAGGTGCTGAGGGGCTTAGCAATCTTATTAATGCAGCTGAAATTAAGGGTGATATAAGAGGGATGCCTATTGCAAGAGGAGGTATAAGGGTCTCTCATCTACTACTTGCTGATGATTACATTATCTTTGCAAGAGCTAAGTGGCTAGAATGGTTGAACGTGAAGGAAATCTTAAGAGTATATGAAGCAACTTCTAGTCAGTACATGAATTTACAAAAAACCACTGTGATGTTTAGCTCTCGAGTTAGACAGGAAGAGAAGGAAATGATTGTGCACGACCTAGGGGCAAGGGTGCAAAGTAGTTGTGAAAAATACTTGGGATTGCCTATTATGGTTGGAAGAGCCTGTTATGACACTTTTAGGGGGATCAAAAATAGAATTTGACAGAAGATTAACAATTGAAAAAATCAATTTTTATCCCTTGTTAGCAAAGAAGTATTACTCAAAGCAGTTATTCAGTCCATACCCACCTACCACATGAGTGTTTTTAGGCTGCCTAAGAGGTTGTGTAAGGAAATATCTGGTACAATGGTAAGATTCTTGTGGGGTTATAAAAGTAATGAGAAGAAGATTCAATGGGCTAGTTGGGAGAAGAAGAGTTGTGCAAAGATGGTTGGGGGTCTTGGTTTTCGAGAACTGGAAAGTTTCAATACTTCTCTTTTAGCAAAGCAGTTTTGGAGACTTGTCACTAAACCAGATTCTATTGCTGCTATGGTGTTAAAGGCTTGGTATTACAAGAATTCTGATATGCTGAGTTCTAAGCTGGGCTATGGTCCTTCCATGATTTGGAGAAGTATTAATGTAAAAATGAGTGTGTTGACATATTCTTGTGAAAACCTTTGTAAAATTGTGTTGTAACAACTGTTGAAGTGTGCCTTAATGAAAATGGGGTCAAGTGAGCTCAAGTGGCTCAAGCATAACATATACAGGAAGTTGGCTTGACACTTCGCTCGAGCTAAGTTAGCTCGATATGGCTCAACACACCGCTTGAGCTACATTCAAGTCAGAGAGTTCGCTTGACTCAGCTCGACACTTCCTCGAGTGGATTTCAAGTCAGAGAGTTCGCTCGACATTTTGCTCGAGCCAATGTTATGAAAACTTAATTTTTTCTTAGGTTTGAGCACCTCTTTCTTGGGAAGTATAAAAGGGAACTCTTTGTTCTTCCTTTTGTGTGGCAAATCAGAGCTAAAATAGAGCCCCATTTCCAAGAGCATTTGAGAGAAACTTTTCCCCACATTCAAAGTTGAATCTCTTGGAAAAAATATCTCCATCCAATCACACTTAAGATATAAACACAGTTGAGTCCATTGGAGTGGATGTGTTCATTGGCTGGAAGGTTTCCGAAGCTGCTGTTGTTATAGAGATCGAGAGGTTCTCTTGGGATGCTACAAGTTTAGGAACTTCAAAGGTTTTGTGAGTGTCTCTAAATTGGTTGTAACAATTAAAGTTTCTATAGTAGATTTGAGGTGCTGTCTTACACTCAGAGTGGTTTTAGATTTTGAAGAGGTTATTCAAATGAGTTTCCACTTCGTGACCAAATCTCTATGTTGATTATTTGTATGATTTGTTTCATTGTTTAATTGCTTGCTTTTCAATATTTTTTATTAAACCAGAAAAATCGAACTACACCTATTCACCCCCTCTAGGTGTTGTGTTGGGTAGAACCACTACTTTTTCAATTGGCATCAGAGATAGTTCACTCCGCTAGGATTTAGTTCCTGAGTGTGATCATGTTGTAGTGGTTAAAATGGATAAGTCTCAATCACTCACATCACCACCATATTTTGATGGTAGCAATTATGCCTATTGGAAAGTTCGAATGAGAGCTTTTCTGAAATCCATAGATGAACGAGTGTGGGTTTCCATGGTAAGAGGATGGAAACAACCTGTTACAATCGTTTAATGAGTTGAAATTCCAAAATTTGTGAAAAATTACTCTAAGGATGAAGTAAACGAGTGTAATTGGAATAGTAAAGGCCTGAATGCGATTTTCATGGCCGTGTCCCAGGAGGAGTTCAAGCGAATCTCCATGTGTGAAATTTGCAAAGAGGCATGGGACATTCTTGAAATTACTCATGAAGGTACCAAGATTGTGAAGAACTCTAAGCTTGAAATGTTGACTACCAACTTTGAAGAACTTAGAATGAGGGATGATGAAACTTTTGATGTCTTTTATGCAAAACTGAATGACATTGCCAACTCTTGTTTTAATTTAGGGGAGAAACTTCCAGAAAATAGACTTGTGAGAAAAGTTCTCAGATCTCTTCCTGAGAGATTCCATCCCAAAGTCACTGCCATTGAATAAAGCAAAGATCTGGACAATATGAGGATTAAAGAGTTGGTGGGCTCTCTGCAAACCTATGAACGTACTCTTCCTGTGGATAAGAAAAATAAGTCCATAACCCTAAACATTATTAGAGAGTCATCCAATGAGTTGGGTATGAGTGACAAAGAAGTAGATTTTTATGCTAAAAAAATAGGAAGATGTTTGTGTCTACAAATAAAAAGAACTGGGGACATAAGAAGAAAAAGTTTGAGAGAGTCAACGGAAATTCCAATTCAGGGAGCAAGGAAAGAAGTTCTAAGAAATACACTAGAGCTACCAAAGACAAGGTACAATCTGATGTACAGTGTCATGAATGTAATGGCTTTGGGCACGTTCGCCTTGAGTGTGCGAATTGCAAAAAGGCCAAAGGGAAAGAAAATGGTGCTTCCTTGAGTGATAATGGTTCTGAGACAAGTGACTCATCAGAGAGTCATTCTCCAAAGAAAAATATCAACTACATGGCATTCACTGTTGGTGGCCAAAGTCAGAGAAGTGAATCAATGTCTCAAAATGAGAGTATATCCGGATGTGAATCCAGCAATGAAGATGAGTTGCAGGAAATCTATGAGAAGTTATACAAGGAATGTGTAAAATTAAGGAAACTCAATAAAGCACATATTGAGAATATAGATGTCTACAAAAGAGAAAATGAGTATCTTCAAGGTCAATTGAATGAAACCATTTATCTAACCGACCAGTTGCAAAAGAGGAATGCGTCACTTGGGGATAAAGTAAAAATGCAAGAAAGTGAGTTGATTTTGTTAAATGACAAACTGAAAAACTTTTCTGCTGGGAAACAAAATCTTAACAAAATCCTAAGCTCAAGAAAGTCCTCTGGTGACAAGGGAGGTATAGGATATGTTGAAGAGAAATCTGATGTGGCTTCAACTTCAAAAACCTCCTGTAACAATGTAGGAAAAACTGTGTTTGTTCCTGCATTGAATGAGAATGGCAAAGCACAACCATTTGAAAAGGGTAAGAAAACCCTACATGTGCAAAAGTCTGTCCCACCTCCCAAAAGACAAGGAGCTCTCAACACGAGCCCTATATGTCATCACTGTGGGAAGGTTGGTCATGTTGGACCAGATTGCTTGAAGTTTAAAAGTCAATCTGTTCGTACTCCCGCATTCTCTAAAAGTATGAATGCTTATCCTGTTAAAAATGGTAAGAATTTCGTGAATGCTCCCAGGTATGTCTCACCCTCCATAAGAAAAAAAGCTCACAAGGCAAACCATGTCTATCACAATTGTGGTAAGATTGGTCACATTCGACCAAATTGTTTTGAGCTTAGGTGCCATCCCAAGAGAACGGAAAAGCCCTACTCAAGAAAAGGGCATCAGAACTTGTGGAGCCAAGTCATGGTCTTAACCAAACAAAATGAGATGATGAATGTAAAGTTAGACCAATTGACTACTAGCCAGAAGGTTGATAAGGTGAATCATCCAAAAGTGAGACAAGTGTGGATGAGAAAGGAGGAGGAGCAGACCAGACATAGTATTTATGGTATAAACTAATGATCATGCATTCATACATTTTACACATGTTTAGGTCTTGTATAGTTTTTCTTTATTTTTTATTAAAAGCATATTGTGTGTGTTCAACTCATGCATAATTTTGTCCTTGTGCATTGTTGCGTGTGTTCCTCAAAAATCATGCATAATGTCTTGCACGTGAATGTGATAAATAGGACACTAGTGGTGGCAATTCTAAAAATCTAAGTGCATGTGTCTTTTGAAAATTGTATCATATGCCAATGTGTCACAAAGGTTTGAAACATGTGTATTACTTGTAGTTTGTGACCAGTATCACACACTACACTCCAAGCTCAATCAATTGTTGTTTTGCCACTTGTGAGTTCTTGGGGAGGCAATCAAAGGTGTAAGGGAGCTCTACGTGTATACAGAATTGACCACGGGCTAGATGACCTCATGATTATATATCAAAATTCATCCTGTGCAAAAATTCTTCATATATAAATAAATAAAATAAAATAAAAAAGAGGAAGAAGAAGAAGAAAAAGAAAAAGAAAAAGGGGTCATATTACTCGATATGCCAATACTGATACAAGAAATCAAACATAAGTATTTAGGTCCTAGTAGCATTAGATTTTACTTTCTGTATCGTGGAAAAGCTTCTCAAGCACTTATGGTTTCATGTTTCAGCCCAACCCCACTCACATCTTTCGGTTGAAACTTCTTGATTGAGTAAGGATTCTCTAAACACGCATGTTCATCTTACCTGTGATACTTTATTTTTACTATCTGTGTGAGGTGTGAAAATATGATGCTCTTGTACATTTGATGTGATTTTTAGATTTCAAAATTGACTTCATTAAAGCTTGAATCAGGTTTTTGAAAATTCTGGGGTTTTTGCTCAATAAATTCCGCTCGAGCGAAATTGTTTTGAAAAGCCCAGTGTCGTTTCTTTTCCTTCAAGCTCAGCAGTTCATCTTTTCTTTTTTTTCTAAACTTCCCTTTTCCATGCGATTGCCTCTCTTCTTCCTTCTTCTTCGTGTGGTCTCCATTGAATCTCCACCATTTAAACTTCACTCACGCACAGTGGAAACAAAAAGAAAAAAAGGTACTCGAAAAATTAAAATTTATGATAAAGTACGGAGATCGTCTCGGGTGTTAGCTAGACACAATAAACTTTATTTATTATGGGCCAATATTGATATGGGATATCCGAGTTCTACATACTTCGAAAGGGAGGTTAAAAAAGCTGGTTGGGAGGATGCAGAGAGGAGGGATGGGAGGCCTCGGCCAAGAGCAGCAATGGAAGAATTTAATTCTTGGATTCATGAATGTGGATGACAGAGTTAGAAGGGTTGGGATTCTGTTAATTTCAAAATGTGATTGTTGCTGTCAAGGTCAGTATGAAAACCAAAATTATGTATTATGCACTGGGGAGATTGTTGTTGCAGTATGGAAAAAATTTGGTACATTACTGGGTTTGCCGATTGGTAGATCTTGGGGTGAAACATCACTTAGATGGTTCCGACGTGCGACAAATTCATCTCAGATGGGGATTATTTTAGGATTGCTACCTTCTATAATTATTTGGAAACTATGGGAACGTACGTGTCTAGCACGTATAAAAGGAAGAGTGGTCTCGATTCAAGCTTTGTGGCATTCAATCATACACTGGATTGGCATAATTTCTCATGATGTTACTCGGGTACAGAGGATGTCTCAAAATGTTAGATACATTTTACATAGGGTATCTACAAGAATACTGGGATGAGATACAAAATTTGCTTCCAGATATCGATTACATAGTATCTCAATATATAAGGAAGGGAATGCGTATGCGGATTGGTTAGCAAGAAGGGGTGCAAGGGGAGGTGATTCGGAAGGGTCTCAGATGTCAAAATTTCCTTCTTATCTGCAGGGTTTATTGAGGATTGATAAATGGGGTCTCCTCATGATTAGATGCAGAGGTTCAGGAGGATATGGCGAAAGTTAACGTTTCTGGTGGTCTGGTTTGGTTTAAAGTTTATGTGTTATTATATATATGCGTACTAACGTTTTGTGTAGGTGCTCGGTCTTTTTGCTCTCGTCGTTGGGTATGGGCTCTGGGATTATTTGGCTTTTAGGATGGTGATGAAGATTTCTTGAAGATATGGTGATCGAAAATGTTTCTGGTGGTCGGTAGTATATTTTAATTGGATTAAAGTTAAGTTTTATTTTTATGTATTAACAATTTTTTTGGAGGGCTATTTTGTTTTTATTTTTATTTGGGTATAGTCTTTGGGGTAGAATCTGATTATTGTTTGAGATTTATTAGGACTCTGAATTTTTATACTTGGAGTTTTTGAATGTAACCACGGTTTTCCTCTGCCACACATGAGGGCTATAAATAAAATTGGAGAGGGGCTCCTCATGGACAAGGGGCTCTAACTCTTCTATAAAAAAAAATAATAAAAAAGAAACACACACACAAGGAAATATACAAGAAAAATAGAGGAATATATTTCAGTGGTTTGGAAATAAGCAGCATGTTTAATTTGACATAAATTTCTATAAACATGTCTAGAAACTATGTCAAATCAAAAAGGAATCGAAATCATCACAAATCAAACAATAATCGAAAAATCCCAAAATTTTTAAAACCCTAAAAATTGAATTTGATGGAAATGTAACAATGCATCAACAAATCAAAGTAGGAATCCAACTTATAGTGTCATGATGGCTAACAAGAAGTAGTCTACAGTGGGGCTAGGCTCGTAACGACGTAACGACAACAGAAAGAAGAGGGGTTGAAAGGCGGAAAGATATAGCGAGAGAGAGAGAGAGAGAGAGAGAGAGAGACGATCTGGGGGGAAAGAAAAGAGTGAGGGGGAGAAGGGAGGGAGTCAGTTTTGGACCTCGATTTGCAGAAAATGACATCATTCCTCTTGAAATGGAACGATGTCGCGTCACATTCGTTGTTTCAAAATATTAGATGTTTTACATCTGACTTTTTTTTAAAAAAAAAAAAAAGTCAGAGTTCAAAGTCGTAGTTCGAAGCCCATATGTGCTCTGACTCCGACTCCGACATCAAAATTTGGAGTACCTTCGATGTCGATTCTGAATTTTGACTTCTCTGACTCAGTTGGTGTCGAAGCCAGAGCGAGCGTCGGCTAGAGTTGGAGCCGACAGAGGATTGGCACAGTCCTACCTATCTTCACTAGGAAAATTAACCGCTCTAGAGCTCTTGCTTGGGCATGCTGGGTCTTCATGATTACTAAAGCAAGGCCACCCTCAAGCCTCGCCTAGGTGCCTCTAGCTTTTACCATACCCTAGCAAAAGAAGAGAGAGAATGGAAAATCCCAACAAGGGGCTGTCTTTGAGCCAGGCTTCGACACTCCAATAAATCAAATACTCTCCAAACATTAGGCCAATAAGCTCAAGTTTGCAAGTCTCAAACTCGTGGTTTGAATTATAGATAGTAACCAGTTTGGTTTTCTCTAAAAGTTTCTTTGGAACATTGGGCGGCCCTAGAGTCAAGAACATGGGCCCCTTGTAAAACAGGCGAATAAGGCTCATGCATGCCTTCACCACAATAGTGTTGTTAAGCATGCCTCCCGCCATGGAAAATAAGGCACACATACGCCTTTGCCATAGCAACGCGGACGAGCACGCCTCCCACTATGGCAAAGAAGGCACACATATGCCTTTGCCACAGCAATGCAAACAAGCACGGCTCCAGGCATGGAAAACAAGGCACACATACGCCTTCGCCATAGCAAAGCGGTCAAGCACTCCTCCAACAAACTTGGGCCCCCTGCAAAAGTAGTGATTGGGACTAACAAACGTACATGCGACTGGGGTTGAAACTCGCACAAAAGTTGAGTCCCCCTACAAACTTGAGGGCAAGGTTAAAGCACGCTCATGCGACTAGAGTTAACACTTACGCCTCAGCAAAGCAGTCGAACAATTCTCTCACAACCTCAACAAAGCAGCCAAACAATCCTCCTACTATCTCATTGAGAAATGTTAGTGCACACGAATGTGATCAGGTCAAATACTCTTGCTATAACCACCACCAGCAAGCTACCTCAGGGAAAAAGCCTTTGAGTTCCATAACTGCCTCACACAGGTTGCCTTCAAAACGAGTCGACATATTAGACAACTGCTTAAGGTGGACTGTAACACCTCACTCCCCACGGTTAATAATAAAGATACTTTTAAAAATTCTTAGGAGCTGGAATGCTACTACTGAACCTTCATTTAAAAATATTTTCTTTTATTCTAAAGGGAGCGCTAGGTACAAAAATTCTATAAATAAAATCATTCTTTATTAAAATACTGAGATTATAAACGAGAGTGCGCAGAAGTATTTATTAAAATTTCTCAAAACCCATGGCATAAAAATCATAACTTAAAATCTTTTTACATGATCTAGGTCACTGTCACGCCTCCCTGGACTAAGTCTCATCATGCAGCTCTACCGTCATAAATATTCTGACTTGTGATTTAAAAATATAAAAACAAACTAAAATGAGTCGATTACTCAATAAAAAACCCATCATAACATAAACATACTTAACATAAGATTTTTCATAAAATATTTCATGCTGAGAACTTAAAATCATGATGGTTCATACGAATGCTATGACATGCATGCATGACTTATCTTGGCTTATCTGACTTATCTTACTTATCATACTTGCCCACACAGACTTAACCATGCATGCAAAGTTGTGCATTGACCCCTCATCCCACGTTCGCGAGGATAGCCGCTAATAGTATTCTAGCATACTATGGTGAACCATTCTTAGGTTTGTGGCTTGCATGTCCACTCACAAATTTGCATTGGTACCATGCATCTGAATGGTCATCTGATTAACTGTTCTGAACTTATCTTATACTTGATCTTATGAAAGCTTACGTGTTTTTTGCAACGTGAAATGCATGAGATACATAATACATACATAAATATAATATGCAGAATGAAATATGATGAATCACGTGCTTGCAAATATTATGACATACATGGTACGTAAACACTTGCTTCCAAAAAATTGGCTTAAATAATAATATATATAACTAGCTAACGTATGATAATCATAATTTATGATCAAACTACTTATTTTGCATCGTTAATCCAATATTTTCTGTATGAAATCAATCACGGTGTTGGATTGAGATGTTTATGTTTTTTTTTTTAAATAACACACAGAATGGAGATATTTATAAAGAGATTTGGGAGAAGGTGACAACCAGTTTGAGTTCAACTCGGTTAGTACATGTAATGACACTAATCTGCTGAATACTCAGTCGTGATCAGCTAATAAGAGAGTTTGAATTTAAAAATATGATCTAGTTGTTCATTCAATATAGAATTGGTAGTGACTGAAATTGCGTAGAGGACCTCAATCAGTGATATCTTAAATTAAAATAAATTTCTAATGACTGGTTTTTAAATTCTAAAATGAGTCTAACTCGTTCAATAAATAATAAATGAGATTTAAACTAGTTATTGAGCCTAATTAAAACACCTAATCAACCTCAATAATTTATCGCTCATGAACTTATCCAATATATCCCATTAAATATAATTTAGGTCTAATAAAAATTATTAATATCTTGACCTTAGAATTATTGGGTCGGGTCATTACATGGACCCAGAGAACGACATGCTTCCTAACCACTTAGTGCAGGTTACAACAAACTAACTCAAGCCTTAAAGCCAACGTGAAATCACCTCAAGAGGGCAAGAAATCCACTAGCTCCTACCAAAACAAGAATGATCACCAAATATGGAATACATGATTTCTGTGCTTTTCCCTGACAAATGATAAACCACCAGACGAGAATATTAGTCATACGCTCGCACAACCAAACATCCTACAAGCCCACCCTTAGGGGCACTTACAAAGAATGAACATCTCCTTAAGGTCCATCCTTAGAGATCTTCATTGCATCACACAATAATGGAAAATCATTGGCAAATCCCTAAAATTTATTTTTCTACTATTTTTGTAAACTGTCTCTATCATGATTGACTCAAGGCCTTATTGTTGGAGACAAGTGGAAGTCCATTGTCAAGAATAAAAGGAAAAGATAAAGACAGGAAAGTTGACCGACGAAAGTGATATAAGACAAATAGAACTCAACTCCAAAGAAGGGATGAGACCTCTATAAAAGGAAGGGAGCACTATGAAGGTGAGTGGATTGGATAAGTCTACAAGGAAAGGCTTCTCTACCATCTCGAGGGACTCTCTCTCTCCAAAAGGGAGGCATCTTCTTCAAATTCCTAGGAACCCAATTTCCTCTATGGAGAGATATGGGAGGTTATGAGAAACTGTAAAATTATCTAATGTAGTGGATTTCACTCTCAAATAACTTGTGGACATAGGTTTTTAAGAAAAATTATGTAAATATTTGTAATTCTCATTATTTATAACTTATATGTCTTAATTACTATTCATTTTATGAATATGCATCCGAGTACCGTTTTAATGTCCATGACATCATCATGCATGGGCCATTCAACTGTATTATTGGGCTTTGACCCAATTGGAAAAATGCATCAACAGAAGCAATAAATAAAAGCTACCGGGGGAAAATCAAACTATAAATAGAAAAAAGAAGAAAGAAAAATGAGGCGGGTGGAGTGTGATTACCTATATAAAATTGAATAAATATAGATAGAAGTTACTATTGGAAGTATCTATTTTGCACACATGATGTGGCATCGTCTAGACCACACATCTCCAGTGAGTGTTGGGAACAATCAACTAGAAGCAGCCACGCAGTGAGTGTAAAGTGTGCACTGCTATAGTGGCTTCTCTCTAGCATTACTCTATAAAATTTACCCAAATAGGAGAAAAGGAAAAAAAAAAATTGTTAGTAAGGTCTGCACCATTTTTATAGGGATGATATACCAGAAATTAAATTAAGTAGTGTCTTTCACTTTTATAAAAACAATTTATCTCATCATATCTAATTATTATAATTTTTATATAAAATAAAATAAACAGTTCAACTTTTTTAAATTTTAAAATAAAAATTATAGTAAAAAAAATATTCGAATAATATTTTATTCAATTAATCTCATCTATAAAAATAAAAAAAATTAAATCCCGAGATCCTAAAAATATTATATTATTTCTGACTCATGCACATTGGAAGCTTTTTAGTCCAAATTCCAACGCCGAAATTTCTTCATTTTCGTGGTTTTCTATTGATGGTGGGCCGGTGGCAGGGAATTACCATGCTCAATTACATCAGTATTTACAAAAAACTGATGTCTATGGGTTCTTCAAAATGAAATAATCCGTATGCAGAAAGCTGTAATTGGTCTGGCCCACTGAAAAGTCCCACTAACCAACCACGGCCAGATGCCTATCTATTAACTAGTGTAATGTTAAGTATAAATTCTAAATAAATAAATTCTGTTTAAGCCTTTTATAAAAATATATGTGTCACTAAAAAATAAATTGAACCTCACGATTAAACCAACTAATGAGAAAATGAGTACTTATAAAAAAATATTAAAGTTAAATCTTACTATTTAAGTAATATATATGGTGTGCTTTACACATTGGCACAAGAATATAATAATTATTTTTATATTTATCAGAATTTAATTTAATTCTTGATGAATCCACCTGAATTTAGTTCCATGCAGAAAACTGATTTCAAATTTTGCAAGTACTTATAATAAAATCAAGGTATTTTCAATACAGATAGAGAGAGCTCATGCAAAAGATATCAAAGACAAGATTGGAGATGCTCTTATGAAAGAAGTAACTAATTAAATGTACGAAAGACATTGAAATTAGAGCAAGTAAAGCAGTATATAGCGCATTCCGATCAGATTTTTGAAAATTTCAAGTATGTGCACTGCTACAAGTGATTACTCGTATTTTAGCGTTATTACCTTAGAGTATTATTATTAGACACTGAGCATGCAGCAGCTACAAGTCGTTTTCCACCCACAACAACAACCACAAGTCATTTTGTACAAGGATAACATTCTGCCTATTATATTCTTACTTGTATTTTATTTCTTTTATTATTTTCTGCACATATTATGTTAATTAGCTGGTATTCTATTTTTAGATAAAAAGGATTCTGTTAGTTTGTTAGAGCAGACTGTGTATAAAGTGAACCTCCTTGTATCGTGCAGTACACTGAGAACATACATAGTGCAAAACTTTCCAGATCTTCATGAATTATTCTCTCTGTTTTCTTGCTTTCTGAATTGTTACATGGTATCAAGAGCCTGAGAGAATCCCACCATGGAGGACCCTCTTGAAAGTTCTGCCGATTCTTCTTCTACCCACACAGACAATTCTGCAAACACCTCTCGTGCCATCAATCCCACCATGGCTCGTTACTTGAACTTGAGTGACCCCAACAATCCTTTTCGACTAGACCATGGAGACAATCCAGCAGTGATTTTAGTCATTGATCTACTCACGACTGATAATTACCCCACTTGGTCGCGCGCTATGCGATGGGCACTTCGTGCTAAGAACAAATTAGGGTTCATCACGGGTACAATTCCCCAACCAATTGACCTCGCAGATCCTCTCTTTGAGCTTTGGGAGCGTTGCAATGACATGGTGGTTTCGTGGATCCAGAATTCGATCAGCCCCTCCATCAAGTCTAGCGTGGTATTCGTTGATGATGCGCGTGATATTTGGTCTGATCTTCAGGATCGCTTCTCCCAACAGAACGGCCCTCGCATCTTCCAGCTCAAGAAAACCCTAGCCAGTCTTTTCCAAGACCATGACTCTGTAAGTGTCTACTATGGTAAGCTAAAAACTCTCTGGGATGAGCTTTCGATATATGACCCCATCCCCGTTTGCAATTGTGGAACCATGAAAACACTGTTAGACCGATACCAACGTGACTGTGTATTTCAATTTCTTATGGGTTTACATGATACATATTCCAATGTCCGTGACCAAATCATGCTTCTAGATCCCTTACCCGCTGTTACAAAAGTTTTTTCCCTCATCCAACAACAGGAACATCAACATCACCTCATTTCTCATTCCCCCTCCCCTGATTCCATGGCCTTAGCTGTTAAAAGACCTTTTGTTCCAAATGCCAAATACTCACCTCAGTCACGACCCGTTTCAAAGAAAGACAGACCTTATTGCACCCATTGTAAGATTTCAGGCCACACTTTTGAAACATGTTTCAAAGCTGGTAATGCAGAGGCCCCCGTGTGTTCTCACTGCAACTTATCTGGACACACCATGGAGAAGTGTTACAAATTGCATGGATACCCACCAGGCCATAAACTCTTTAACAAGCCCCATAGCTCTGCTGTTTTTGCTACTCAATCTATGTTATCTTCTGCTTCTAATCTTGAGGAAATTAGTGATGAAAGAGTGGGTCTCACAAGGTCACAGTATCAGCAGTTAATAGCTTTACTTCAGCCAAGGGAGCCTTCCATTGCTGCTCAGTCATCTACTAAACAGATTCAATCCAATCATCAACCTGCCAATCAGCCTTCCACGCATTCCCATCTCTCTGGTACTCCTTTTTGTCTCTCTACCTGCACACACAACACTCTTCACTCACTTGATAGTTCTTGGATCATCGACACAGGTGCAACAGATCATATGGTCTGCTGCACTTCATTGTTCACTCAAATCACTGCACATGTTAATTACTCTGTTAAGTTACCAAATGGCACTGAAGCTCCTGTCACTCACATTGGCACTGTCCAAATAACATCATCACTCTGCCTAACCGAGGTTCTATGCATTCCTTCCTTCCATTTTAATTTAATTTCAGCCAAGAAATTGGCTAACTCTCTCACATGTTGTCTGGTTTTTTTATCTGATTGTTGCTTCATTCAGGACCTTTTCTCTTGGACAACGATTGGGAAGGGTGAAGTACGGAATGGCTTGTACCACTTGTTAAGAACTGCCGTCTCTCCTTCAGCTCTTGTCAACACTTTTTCACAATTTCCACATACCAAATTTACTGTTTCAGCTTCTGTTAAGTCCAATGTTGATGTCACTGACCTTTGGCATTGTCGCCTAGGTCACCTTTCATTTCCATGTTTAAGTTTAATTTCCAATCCTATTGTCAAGGATAATATTTCCTCTATCAATAGCAAACCATGTTACATTTGTCCTTTGGCTAAACTTCATCGTCTTCCTTTTCCTCATAGTCAACATAAGACTTCTGGACCTTTTCAAATCATACACTGCGACCTTTGGAGACCATGCTCAGTTACTGCCTATAATGGTTACAAATATTTTCTAACCATTGTTGATGACTTCACTCGAACCACTTGGCTCTATCTACTTCAAAACAAAGCATAAACCAGAAAATGTATCACATCTTTTTCAAATCTGGTTGAGACTCAATTTAACCTTAAAATCAAAGTCTTAAGAAGTGATAATGGGAATGAATTCCAAATGATAGATTTTTTTAACACTAAAGGCATTATACATCAAAAAAGTTGTGTTGCCACTCCTCAACAAAACGGTGTTGTGGAGAGAAAACATCAACACTTGCTCAACGTGGCTAGAGCACTAAGATTTCAAGCTAGTTTGCCACTTGAATACTGGAGTGATTGTGTCTTAACTGCCACTTACCTCATAAATAGGACTCCTAGTTCCATTCTTCAAAACAAAACTCCATATGAGCTTCTCTTCCACTCCAAACCCACTTATGCTCACATAAGAGTTTTTGGATCTCTTTGTTTTGCAACTACTCTTTCCCATGGTAGAAAAAAGTTTGATTCCCGAGGTCGCATGTGCATTTTTCTTGGCTATCCTTTCGGTATCAAAGGATATAAACTTCTTGATCTTGTCACAAAATCCACTTTTGTCTCTAGGGATGTTGTCTTTCATGAGTCAGTTTTTCCATTTCAGTCATTGCCTTCACCCACCTCTACCATATCCAATACACCTAATCTGGTTTTTACTCAACCCTTACCCGACTCCCTTGACTTCCCAACTTACACTTCCACTTCCATTCCTCTCCTTCCAACAGATTCTGCCAACTTATCCTCACCTTCTAATTTTCCAGCTTCTACAGCACCAAATCACTCTCACTCAGAAATTATTCCCACTGCTCCACTGTCCATACCTACCCGTGCCATTTCCTCCCCCAACATTGCTATTAACACCCCACCTCGCAGGTCAACAAGACTAAGGAGAGCACCACAGTACTTACAAGACTTTCACTGTCAACAAGCCTCAATTTCTGCTTCATCACCATTGTTGTCCAAGTCAATCTCTGCCGCCATTGGTAATCCTTATTCCTTAACAAATTTTCTCACTTACCAGAAATTTTCACCCTCTTTTACTGCTTTTTCTACTTCCATTTCCACTGTTTCTGAACCACAAACATATAAGCAAGCTCTGAAAGACCCTGGCTGGTGTCAAGCTATGAACACCGAACTGCAAGCCTTAGAACAGAACCATACTCGGATCCTCACTGATTTACCTCCTGGAAAAGAAGCTATCGACTGTAAATATGTCTACAAAACAAAATTCCATTCTAATGGGACCATTGAGAGGCTGAAAGCAAGGCTTGTCGCCAAGGGTTTTACACAGCAAGAAGGAGTTGACTACACAGAAACTTTTTCCCCAGTTGCTAAGCTGGTCACAGTCCGGGTTTTACTTTCTGTAGCTGCTGTCCGAGGCTAGTCTCTTCACCAATTTGATGTCAACAACGCATTTCTCCATGGCAGCCTAGAAGAGGAGATTTATATGCGCAAACCACCGGGCTACAACAAAGGAGGCCATCATCAAGTACGTAAACTGCTTAAGAGCATTTATGGCCTCAAGCAAGCCTCGAGACAATGGTATTCCAAGTTCTCTTCCTCACTTATTCTCTTTGGTTTTGAGCAATCAAAAGCTGATTACAGCCTCTTCACTAAACTAGATGGCACTTCCTTTACTGCCTTACTAGTTTATGTTGACGATATTATCGTTGCTGGAAATTGTCCAACCTCCATTGCTTCCCTCAAAACTTTCCTCAACAGTCATTTTAAAATCAAAGATCTTGGACCTTTGCGATATTTTCTTGGGTTGGAAGTTGCCCAATCTTCAAAAGGGATCCATCTATGCCAACGAAAGTATGCCTTAGAAATTTTATCTGACTCAGGCACACTTGGCAGCAAGCCTCTCAAACTGCCTCTCCACCAAAATTTTAAGATATGCAAAACTTCTGGTGATCCTCTTCAAGATCCTAGTCTTTATCGTAGGTTGATTGGGCGTCTGCTGTACTTAACAATCACTAGGCCTAACATTTGTTAGCCTGTCCAGCTCTTAAGTCAGTACATGGATCATCCCACAACTACACATTTAGCTACTGCTCATAATATACTTAGATATATTAAAGCAGCCCCTGGACAAGGCATTCTACTATCATCTGAATCTCAGCTCCAGCTCAAGGCATATTGTGATTCTGATTGGGCCTCATGCCCCGACACTCGTCGCTCGGTTACAGGCTACTGCATTCTTCTTGGCAGCTCACTGGTTTCATGGAAGACAAAGAAACAAACTGTCGTTTCCCGCTCCTCCGCTGAAGCTGAGTACCGTTCCATGGCCTCCACATGTTCTGAGCTTACTTGGTTGAGATATTTGCTCACTGATTTGAGAGTTTCACATCCGCAAGCTGCCTTCCTCTACTGTGACAATCAAGCAGCCCTCCACATCGCTGCAAATCCAGTTTTCCACGAACGGACGAAGCACATCGAGTTGGATTGTCACCTCATCAGAGACAAGATCCAAGAGGGTAGTATCACCACTGCCCATGTCCCCTCTCACTGCCAAATAGCAGACATTTTCACAAAAGCACTACCGTCCTCTCTCCTCCAGTCACACTTAGCCAAGATGGGAATAGTAAATCTCTATTCTCCATCTTGCGGGGGGCTATTAGACACTGAGCATGCAGCAGCTACAAGTCGTTTTCCACCCACAACAACAACCACAAGTCGTTCTGTACAAGGATAACATTCTGCCTATTATATTCTTACTTGTATTTTATTTCTTTTATTATTTTTTGCACATATTATGTTAATTAGCTGGTATTCTATTTTTAGATAAATAGGATTCTGTTAGTTTGTTAGTTTGTTAGAGCAGACTGTGTATAAAGTGAACCTCCTTGTATCGTGCAGTACACTGAGAACATACATAGTGCAAAACTTTCCAGATCTTCATGAATTATTCTCTCTGTTTTCTTACTTTCTGAATTGTTACAATTATCTTTAAATTTGAAGGGACGGCACATGTCGGATTTTGTAAAAATCCTCTCCTTTGCCACGTCTATCTTTGAATGACTTGGACATGTCTACGATTTCCAGTTTTTGCAGGGTAGTGACAAACTGAATTCCATGTGGAACCATCCTCAAATTGTAGCACCCTGCAATCTCCAAATAGCAGAGGTTGGGCATGGATCCTTCCTCCACCTCCCACTCCTCAAAGTTATATAAATAAGCAAGGATGAGGGATTGAAGTTGAGGAAATCCTCTTACAGAACAAACCATCTTCTTCCCTTTGTAGGCATGCAAATCAAGGTGGAGAATCTTTAAGTTGGGAAACTTCTCCAAAGTTGGCATTGGGTCTTTCTCAAGACGAGTCTCAATTAAGTTTAACTGGGCAAGATATGGAGAAATTTTGTCTCGTTCTGGCAATTTCTCTATTTTCCCAACGAGTCGTAGCTTATATATGCAAGGACAACTTGTTACCATTGGTATTATATCCACTCGCTTATCCGTCCTATTTGAAATGAGCTTAAGAACACGAAGACAGTTGAATCTGAAATTTGAAGGCCTTAAGTTCTTTCCAAACTTGTCAAATCTTGTCGTCGGATCTTTAACACATATGGAAACAGGAACATTCACAAGTGTTTGCAGCTTACTAGTATTAGCTAGTTTCAACTTCTCACTGACTTGGGAATACTGAGGTAGATACAGATGTCGCAAGTGCTCCATATTTCTAAACATATCGTTTGGAATACTCATTAGGGAATTTGTCGACCGCAAATCCAGTGTTAGCAAGCACTTTAAATTTACTAGAGATGGGATGCTTCTTACACCAGTATTTCTTAGAGATAAGAATCTCAAGTGGATGAGACTTTCGATCTCACGGGGGAAACCTATTCTCCAATAGCGGTCGATAGAGTATGCAAAATTCAAGACTCTAAGATATTTGAAGTTCCTTAGCATAGATGGATCATACAAAGGCACAGATAATATTAGAAGAGACCTTAGGTAAAAATATTTTTGGGATGTTGATGGAAGTAGATCTCCAAGTATAATAGGATTTGATCCACTACTGATAGCAACTCTTCGAACTTTACCAACGGGAGCTTCTATTTCTTCCATGAACTCATGACTAATATAGATGACATGGAGAAAGTTTTCCAATTTTGATTTTTCAACACAAAAGTCTCGCATAAGATCATGGAGACGACAGGTTTTGATCCTTGCAACTGAATTCTTTTGTCCTGCTTGTACCATACACCTCTGCACTAGCTCCAATAAATATCGTTCTCCAACATCCTCGAGCGTTTCCTTGTTACTCCCAATGTGCTGCATTTGATTTATAAGACCTTCGGCCACCCACATTCGAATTAACTCCTTAGTCCGTATCTCAAAATCCTCAGGGAAATGACCTAAATATAGGAAGCACAATTTCAAGTGGGAAGGCAAATCGTCATAACTTAAAGCTAACACCGTATTGATATGAAGATCTTCTAGGTATGATTTAACATTTACATGGACTTGCCTCCACTCTTCTATTGTCTGTTTTGTGGCCAAAAGTCCTCCAAGTATAGTGACGGCCAATGGTAATCCCTAGCAATATCTAACCATTTCCTTCCCTAAAATTCTCATATTTTCCTTGATTATACAATCTGCAAAGCCAACAACAATATAAAAGATATCATTTCTTCTTAAATATTAAGGAAAATAAATGCATAAATAAAATCGACTATATTTCATTAGACAAATAACAAAAAATGATTGTTAACCCACTTCATGCGGCTGTTAATTTCTTCAATTGTCACTAACTTGTTGAAGGCAGTTTCAATACATATCAAATTTTGATAGTCATCTTCCAATTCATCTCAATTGAGAATACTTGTTTAACACCATTTCTTTTTCTCTCAATCACTTCAAGTTGAACGTGTTAAGTTAAATATTGGGGGAAAATCTCAGTAACTTTCCTAAAACCAGCAATCATTTCATATCAAATTCTATAAAGAATAAAGTGGATCATATACTGATTATACCTTCTCTCCAAGATATTGCTAACATTTGAAGCAATTCCCAACTCCTTTCATCATCTAGACACTGCAATTCATAAAGGTGGCCTCTAGGATCTGCATGCAAAGCTACCCTTTTATTACGAGAGGTAAGCAATATTTTGTTGTTTGTATCATTCATTGGGAAGGCAGCACATAAACTGTTCCAATCCTCAACTTTTCAGATATCATCTAGAACCACCAAACATTTATTTTGACTCTGAACTTCACAAAGTTTCTCAGCAAGCTCTTCATCTCTCAGGCTTCGAATTTCATCTCTCTACTCTTTAGATTGAGAGATAAGACCGATCATAACTCCTTCCCAAACATCTCTTCTTTGACATTGTTGAGAGATACATGCCAAGGCACGACAATTGAAGTGAATCTTGACTTCTTGGTGATGGTAAACCTTTCTAGCAAGAGTAGTCTTTCCAAGACCTCCCATACTACATATAGAAACGACTCTGTACTTGTATTTGACCTCTTCTATCAAACATGCCACCACTTCCTTCAGGTTATCCAACAACATGATCATGTTCAGCATGAGCATAAGTTTGCCTTTGCTCTCTTATCTTCTCGCTCAAAGAACTCGGGCCTCCACCTTCCATCAAATCAAATTTTATGCCATAATTCTGTAAATGTGAGTTCAACGTCGAAATTCTGTTCGTTATTTTACAAATCTCTGAGCTAGTTTGGAAAATAGTTGCTGCTTCTCCCAATATGCAAGCAAACTGATAAGGTGTATAAAACTACATGATTAAGCTGCTAAAGAGAACGAATTGTTTAATCAAAAAATGAATTAAACACTTAATTATGTAGTAATTTTTATTACTTGACTCAATATTAAATTCTGATATTTTACACTTGAAAAGAGTTGTAATACAGTTGGTCCATACTAAAAATTAATATCCCAAATTTTACTCTCATATCTTACTTATGTTGCTGGGTATTGTGAAAAACATGTTAAAAGTACATGGGTATTATTGAAAATACTCAACTAACATGGCAGCAACCAAAGAAATGCACTGCATAGCAAAAGAAAGGGGCTAGGGATCGGAAACAAAACAAAGAAAATAAATGAAAGAGGGCTTCACGCACGTGGAAATGCACTGCAGGGGAGGCACGATCGTGGCCTCACAGCAGGGCACTCACGCGAACGCTGGGCTGGAGAGGAAATGGTGCAGGGCGACTCACGCGGGCAGACCAGGAGATGAAACGCGCAACTGAAGGCGCGCACTGCAGAGGGAAACAAAGGGGCTGAAACGCAAAGGGATAGACATGAAACGCTCAAGGCGCGCACTACAGAGAGCTGGAGTTGAACTGGTGCTGGGCTGAGACTCAAAACGCACGAAAAGGGAAGTGAAACGCAGGGCTGGAGGAAAAAAACGCGCAGTATAAAAGGATTTTTACACGGCGCCGTCTGGGGCTTCGTCTTCGTTTTTTTTTCTGCCTAGTATGTTTTTTTTTTCTTCCGCTTTTCTTCTTAGTTGATTTTCGGCAGCAGCAATTTTGATTTTATTATTCAGCATTTCCGTTTAGAGCAGTAACTAGAGATGTTCGAATTTAATCTTTTCGGACATTTTGTTAAATAGGTTAGATTTTTAGCTTGGGATTCAAGGAATAACCCATAACTGTTTGGGGTTGGATTTTCTTTAATATTTTATGTTTTTTATGATTAACTTGATGGATTATATTTCAATTTGCATCTAGAAAGGATTGGAGTTCTTTGTTCTTAGTTTAGCTCAGTTGTAGACGTTAAGGCACAATTGATACTTTAACAAATAACATGACTTTGATGGTTTTCTTTCACTATTTTATAGTTGTCATATAATTTGTCAAGTAGTTTTATTAGATTAAAAATTGTGGTTCATTGCTATATTATCCGACCATGATTTTTAGGAATGAGAGAATGGTTGAGAGAAGATGAATAGAGAAGTAAATCCATCACCAAATCAGTGGGCGAAAATTGCATCCCAAGTGTTCGTTTTATTGCTTCTTACAAGTTTAAATCAACTTCTACACATTTTCTTTAAATCTCTTGATTCTTAGTAATTTTAGAAAAATAAATTCATTTTTATTTTCAGCTTTACTCGTGCTTGAACTTTCCAACAATTTCACTCTTAATTCATTCTACACTCCATTAGTAAATAGCCCCATTTTGGTGTTGATATAGTTAGTGGTTAACTTTTGAAATTTATTTCTCATTTCTTATTTTTTTGTTCCTTGCTAGATCATTTAGTTTAGTGTTTTCTTATCATTTCAAAATTTCTTGTCACCACAAACGATAATTTGTTGTCTTGCGAATATGAAATGTTTACTAAATTCTCATTGTCCCTGTGAATTCGATCTTGAAATTTACCCTTATATTACTTTGACAGCTTCTACGTTTGGAAGTCGAAATTGAAAGCTGATCACAAACCTCTTGAAGACATTTTGTATGCCTCCTCTCTTTTGGGAGCCAACTTTGAGGGCATACTTCTCAATAATATCTTCGGCGTCATAAGCAACATCTCTGATATATGCAAGGACAACTTGTTACCATTGGTATTCTATCCACTCAGTTATCCGTCCTATTTGAAATGAGCTTAAGAACACGAAGACAATTGAATGTGAAATTTGAAGACCTTAAGTTCTTTCCAAACTTGTCAAATCTTGTCGTCGGATCTTTAACACATGGAAACAGGAACATTCACAAGTGTTTGTAGCTTACTAGTATTAGCTAGTTTCAACTTCTCACTGACTTGGGAATACCGAGGTAGATACAGAGGTCGCAAGTGCTCCATATTTCTAAACATATCATTTGGAATACTCATTAGGGAATTTGTCGACCGCAAATCTAGTGTTAGCAAGCACTTCAAATTTCCTAGAGATGGGATGCTTCTTACACCAGTATTTCTTAGAGATAAGAATCTCAAGTGGATGAGACTTTCGATCTCACGGGGGAAACCTATTCCGAGTATTCTCCAATAGCGGTCGATAGAGTATACAAAATTCAAGACTCTAGGATATTTGAAGTTCCTTAGCATAGATGGATCATACAAAGGAACATATAATATTAGAAGAGACCTTAGGTAAAAATATTTTTGGGATGTTGATGGAAGTAGATCTCCAAGTATAATAGGATTTGATCCACCACTGATAGCAACTCTTCGAACTTCACCAACGGGAGCTTCTATTTCTTCCATGAACTCATGACTAATATTGATGACATGGAGAAAGTTTTCCAATTTGGCTTTTTCAACATA
Organism: Juglans cinerea; assembly: GCA_961763995.1. Classification (NCBI taxonomy): domain Eukaryota; kingdom Viridiplantae; phylum Streptophyta; class Magnoliopsida; order Fagales; family Juglandaceae; genus Juglans; species Juglans cinerea. Next base: position 48,043,092 of record CAUIVZ010000001.1, on the reverse strand, counting down.
ACTTAAAGCTAATACCATATTGATCCGAAAATCTTCTTGATGATGGAGGAATGATTTAACATTTACATGGACTTGCCTCCACTCTTCTATTGTCTGTTTTGTGGACAAAAGTCCTCCAAGTACAGTGACGGCCAATGGTAATCCCTTGCAATATCTAACCATTTCCTTCCATAAAATTTTCATATTTTCCTTGATTATACAATCTGCAAAGCCAACAATAATACAAACAATATCATTTCTTCCTAAATATTAAGGAAAATAAATGCATAAATAAAATCGACTATATTTCATTAGACAGATAACAAAAAATGATTGTTAACCCACTTCATGCGACTGTTAATTTATTCAATTGTCACTAACTTGTTGAAGGCAGTTTCAATACATATCAAATTTTGATAGTCATCGTCCAATTCATCTCAATTGAGAATACTTGTTTAACACCATTTCTTTTTCTCTCAATCACTTCATGTTGAACGTGTTAAGTTAAATATTGGTGGAAAGTCTCAGTAACTTTACTAAAACCAGCAATCATTTCATATCAAATACTATAAAGAATAAAGTGGATCATATACTGATTATATCTTCTCTCCAAGATATTGCTAACATTTGAAGCAATTCCCAACTCCTTTCATCATCTAGACACTGCAATTCATAAAGGTGGCCTCTAGGATCTGCATGCAAAGCTACTCTTTTATTACGAGAGGTCATCAATACTTTGACGTCGGTTTCATTCCTTGGGAAGGCAGCACGGATACAATCCCAAACATCAATACTCCAGATATCATCTAAAACTACCGAACACTTCTTTTGCTGCTGAATTTCACAAAGTTTCTCAGCAAGCTCTTCATCTCTCAAGCTTCTAATTTCATCTCTCTGCTCTTTAGATGGAGAGATAAGACTAATCAAAACTCCTTCCCAAACATCTCTTCTTTGACATTGTTGAGAGATACATGCCCAGGCACGGCAGTCGAAGTTACTCCTGACTTGCTGATGATTATAAACCATCCTAGCAACAGTAGTCTTTTCAAGACCACCCATACCCCATATGAAAACGACTCTGTACTTGTATTTGATCTCTTTTGTCAAGCATGCCACCACTTCCTTCAGGCTATCCTCCAATCCAATAGCAACATCATGTTCAGCATGAGCATAAGTTTGCCTTTGATCTCTTATCTTCTCACTCAAAGAAGTCGGGCCTCCACCTTCCCTTGAATCAAATTTTATGCCATAATTATGTAAATGTGAGTTCAGCGTAGAAATTCTCTTCGTCATAATTCTGTAAATGTGAGTTCAGCGTAGAAATTCTCTTTGTTATTTTACCAATCTCTGAGCTAGTTTGGAAAATAGTTCCTGCTTCTCCCAATATGCAAGCAAACCTCTTGAGGACATTTTGTATATATGCCTCCTCTCTTTTGGGAGCCAACTTTGAGGGCATACTTCTCAATAATATCTTCGGCGTCATAAGCAACATCTCTGATATCTGCAACCCACTGGCGTACACTCTCGCTTTCATTTTGCCTCGCATCTGCATCTTTTAGGAGACTTAAATGCAGAGATAATAAGGAGAGATAGACACTCAGATTTATGTAGTTCGGTGCTAGGCCTACGTCCACGGGCTTTAGGGGAGAAGATATTACACTATAATATGCTTGTTTACAATCTCTCGTAGCCTATCATTTCTCATTGTACAATAAGAGTTGGAGATCTACATGCTGAAGAAGATGTTCTTTCTAGAGCTCTCTATCCTGAGGTTGAAGAAGAAGTCGAAACCAAAAGAAAAAGTCCTCAAGGAAAGAAGAAAAAGATTCCTGAAACCGTAGGCAGCCATCCCTTTTATCTAACTTTTCATGTGTGCGCCTTGGCTATGGTGAGGAATGTTTGCTTTGCGTGTCTGACCATCTTTCTTTTTCCTACTTTCTTATGACATTTTCCTGCCTCTTGACACTCCCACCCGTTTGTCCCTTCTTGTCCCCTCTCTGATGCAGGAGTCAGATGATACAAAGTTGTCAGATTGCACGTTGACTGCACTAAAATACCTTGAGGTAGTTTGATGGTAGGAAATCGTAATCTTTCCTTGATTGGGATAGTTTGAGGTATGTTTCGGTATTTTGATCATAACTTTGACTACGGGTATCAGAATCACGCATATGATCCCAATTCGAAAAACTCTTTTCGGTGCGCACATCGTGGTCACCGAGCTATGCTCGGTGCGCATCATTTTCGAGGCCAAATTCTACTTTTTCCCATCTAAATCCCTAGTTTAAGTTACTTTTTTACTTTTTATAGTAATATTTCATTTATCTTTTAGGAAGTGATTTTGAACTCGATTTGGACCAGATTTTTGAAAAATTATTTCTTCTATTACTTATTTATTTTTTGTGTGATTATTGAGATTTTGCTATTTTTGATAAAATTCTGATATGGTTGATTTTCAACTATTACAACCCAGCTTGTAGGTTGATTTGGTCATTGTTGGATATTGACAATTTTGAATTGAACATTAGAGTCATTTTCTTTGTATTTTGGACGATTCTCTTGTCTTTCTTCCTTATGAATTATCTGTTGAAACTATCTTGCAGAATAATTATTATTTTGTTCGGCGTCACTCTGCCTCTAACTGATTTTGTCTTCTAGTGATGGCCCTTTTGATGGGTTGGGACTTGAGAACTATTTTGGACTTGGTGTATTTTGCCCTCTCATAAAAATGATAATGACAAAAGAATAAAAAAAAATAAAAAAAGAGACATCCAATTTGTACGAGAAATTATATTTACAATCTCATATAATTTTTTTAAAAATAATGTTCATGTAATTATTAATGTCACTGTCATAAACACTAAAATACATTACTTCTAAAATTAAATAGTTACTAATTGATAACATGATAACTTTTGTTTCTATTATGATATAAATCATTAGAAGACTTAGGCCTGGTTTCTTATCTCATTTTATCTAATCTCATCTAATTATTATAATTTTTTAAATTTTTAAGTAAAATATAATAAACAATTCAATTTTTTTAAAATTCTAAAATAAAAATTATATTAAAAAGGTATATTTTAACAATATTTTAATTAATTTTTAACTTTCATTTCATATCATCTCGTCTCGTCTCGATTGTATAACCAAACAAGGACTACTATAATTGGTCGCGAATCTAGGATATTGTTAAAATTTTAATTTTATTCAGTTTTTTAATGACTAAATTTGTGTGAAGTTATTTAATATGTAATAAAAAAATCTATAAAATGAAATTAGACAAAATATTTTGGAAGAGAAAAGATGAAATAATCATCGTAACAGACAAAACAATGTCTTACGGGAAGTTTAAGAGACTTACAACCTATTTACAATTGAGTGGTACTACTCTGCCACCTGCAAGTGTTCACTCAGCAGCCTAATGCAAATTATAATTTTTTTTATTTCAAACACTTTTAAAATATGTTTAAACACTTTAAAAAAAAAATACAAATACATTAACAGTCACTTTCTTAACCATTAAAAAAAAAACAAATGCATTAGAGTCAAAATGAGGGAACAAATTGAGAAGGCACAATAGTATTATTCTTCACAATTTATAGACAACTTTAAATATAATAATCTTTTTTATAAATTTAAACCCATCAAATTAAAAATAAAAGTAAAAAAAATTAAAATAATATTATTTTATTACATAATTATAAGCAAGTTGTTATATAGTAGTAAACCTATTATTTCTCAATAAAGAGTAGAAGTAATAATTCGTAAAGTGGTAACGAACGGAAAGTGCAATACACAAGTACATGTTAAGTGTACTAAGGGACAAAAAGTGTAAGAAACGAGTATGAAGTGGTAATAGAAAAAATATATTTGCAACCGTGAATTGTGCAACCACCGCGTAATCGCTTTGAAAAAAGTGAATAAAACATGGGACCCACATGGAAAAAATTAATTTTTTAATAGTGGATTCCACTCTTTTTCAAAGTGATTACGCGGCGTTTACGCACTTCACGGTTGTATGTAGAATTACTCGTGGTAATAAACTAAACCCAAGCCAAGTCATACGTACGTGTAAAATAGCAAAACCATTCTACAAAGAAAAATGCTCAATGCAACCGTCCCAAGTAAACGTCGCGCAACCGGCTCCCCGTTAGTAATGAAACAATCGTGTTTCATTTAGGTAGCAAGTGGATATAATGTTTAATGAAAAGGCAAAACACACCATTTTTATTTTTCTCCTCCTTCTCCTTCTACCTTGTTCTCCTTCTCCTTCTACCTCATTTTCCGTGATGACAAAATCGTTACTCACCTTCTCCTTCACCAAAACTGGCTTAAGTGAATGTTGAACATAGAGTTCACTCAAGGCTCGCTTAACAGACCGCTTGAGCGAGTGTTGGATAGGAAACTTGCTCAAGGCGCTCAACACTCTGCTCGCACGAGAAATCCAAAACTTCATGATCTTGTGAATGAAATATGGTTTTGGTGATTCCCTAAGGATTTCCTTTTAAATGTTTAAAGCGTAAATGTATAAAACCAATATAACAAGTTTAAGTAAACTTGTCATATTTTCTCTCTACTCGCCCCTACTCTCCTTATCGCCCATCGACCCCGCAAGCTCGTCTCCCCTCTCCTCCACCTCCGACCCATCTCCGACAATGGACATTATTTTCTTTTCCTCCCCAGCCCCATCAACTTCGCTCTCCCTAGACCCACCATTTTGCCATCCCCAACCCCACCAGTTCATGGTCCCCTCTCGACCATCTCCAAGGTAATTTTTTTATTTTTTATTTTTTTTATTTTATACCTCAATTTCCCCTACACTAGGGAGGCCGATCTCTACAATTTTTTTTTTTGTTCTGAGCTATGTTGCAAGTGTATTGTTATGATCCTTGCTATGAATCAGTGTATTGTACTAAGGAAGAGAATGTAAATGGAATGATGGAGACATTTGTGAAAATAGGGATTGCAATTGAAATGTTTGTGAAAATGCTTATGAAAACTGAAATGTTTGTGAAAATGAAATGTTGTCCGAATGTTTCACAGCAGGCATTACAATTTTCATGCACAAATGCAAATCTCATCGATCTTACAGAACAAACTTAATTCCAGAGATCCTCCAAACTCGAGCATTTTTCATCTCATCGATCACCTGCAAATCTCAACAACGTGAATACACTTCCTGAAGATCTGAAAGGACAAAAATAAAAGAGTTAGCTACAACACATTCAATAAGTAGCAAAATTGAATTTAATTATCACAAATCATCAATGCAACATCACAAGATATTGAGATTTTGCAACAAGCTCATATAAGATAAGTATCAAATTATATCAATAACCTGGATTCATTTAATTTTCCCTGTAAATGAGGTACTTAAAACCAAACGACTATTGGATCAACTAATCATCAGGACATGCAGACCCAAAATAGATTTTAAAACCTTTCTATTACGACCAAAATCCATAACTTTTTTTTATTAGAATAATGATATACATATATATATTTTTATATATACCTCAACCAACTAATGTGAAAACGAGTACTTGTAAAAAAAATGTTTGAAGTTCTTTTTTTTAAATATATATCTGAATTTAAACTCATGATGAAACGACGATGTCCCAGCTGATTTTAGTTCCGTGAAAACTGATTTCAAATTTTGCAAGCATTTATACATAATCAAATCAAGATATTTTCATTACAGATATATAGAGCTGCAAAAGATACCAAATTAAGACAAGATTAGAGATGCTCTTAAGAAAGAAGTAATTAATTAAACGTACGTAAGACATTGAAATTAGAATATAGCATGCGCGCAGTAGTGCATTCCAATAAAGTTTTTGAAAAATTTAAGTACATGAAGTCTCCGCTATATATATAATATATATGTACGCTGCTATATAGATTACTTTTGTTTTAGCATTAATATTACCTTTGAGTAAAATCTTTAATCTTCAAATTTGAAGGGAAGACACGTGCCGGATTTTGTAGAAATCCTGTCCTCCTTGGCGAAGTCTATCTCTGAATGGCATGGGCATGTTTATGATTTCTAATTTTTGCAGAGTAGTGACAAACTGAAGTCCATCTGGAACCATCCTGAGATTGTCGCAAGTTTCAATCTTCAAATGGCTGAGGTTGGGCAAGGATCCTTCCTCCACCTCCCACTCCTCTAAGTTATTTAAATCATCAAGGATGAGGGATTGAAGTTGAGGAAATCCTCTTAGAGAACAAATCATCTTCTTCCCTGTGTAGGCATGAAACGTAAGGTGGAGAATCTTTAAGTTTGGTAACTTCTCCAAAGTCGGCATTGGATCTTCCTCAAGACCAGTCCGAACTAACATTAACTGGACAAGATGTGGAGAAATTTTGTCATGTTCTGGCAATTTCTCTATTTTCCCCCAAAGTCGTAGTTGATATATTTGAGGACAACTCGTTACCATTGGTATTATATCCACTCTCATATCCCAACTATATATGTGACTAATCTTAAGAACATGAAGACAATTGAATGTGAGATTTGAAGGCATTAAGTTCTTTCCAAACTCGTCAAATCCAGCCGTCGGATCTTTAGCATTACATATGAAAACAGGAATATTCACAAGTGTTTGCAGCTTACTAGCATTAGGTAGTTGCAACTTTCCACTAACTTCTGAACGACGAGGTAGAAACAGATGTCGCAAGTGCTCCATATTTCTGAACACATCATTTGGCACATTAACTACTTTGTGACAATATTTCGACCGCAAATCTAGTGTTTGCAAGCACTTTAAATTTCCTAGAGTTGGGATACTTGTTACACTAGTATACCTTAATGATAAGAATCTCAAGTGGATGAGACTATTGATCTCGGGGGGGAAATCCAATACTTCATGATCGAAATCCACCACCGCAGTCTTTGCGATTCATTACAAAATTCAAGACTCTAAGATATTTGAAGTTCCTTAGCATAGACTTCTGATCTTTCAAAGGCCCGGAGAATGTTCTAAGACATTTGAAGTTCCTTACCATAGATGTCTCTAACAAAGGCCCAGAGAATGTTAGAAGAGACCTTAGGTGAAAATATTTTTGAGATCTTGATATTGTAACGAGATTTGATCCACCATTGATAGCAACTCTTCGAACTTTACCAATGGGAGCTTCTATTTCTTCATTGGACTCATCATCATTAATATTGATGACGTTGAGAAAGTTTTCCAATTTAGCTTTTTCCACACAAAAGTCTCGCATAAGATCATGGAGACGACAAGTTTTGATCCCTGCAACTGAACTCTTTTGTCCTACTTGTACCATACACCTTTGAACTAGCTCCTCTAAATATCGTTCTCCAACATCCTCCAGTGTTTCATTGTTACTTCCAGTTTGAAGTATAAGACCTTCGGCCATCCACATTTGAATTAACTCCTTAGTCCGTATCTCAAAATCCTCTGGGAAATGGCCTAAATATAGGAAGCACAATTTCAAGTCTAAACGCAAATCATCATAACTAAAAGCTAACACCGCGCTTATTCCAAGATCTCTCTGTTGATGAAGGTATGATTTAACATTTCTCTGCACTTTTTCCCAGTCTTCAATCGTTTGCTTTGTTGCCAAAAGTCCTCCTAATACAATGACGGCCAATGGTAAACCCTTACAATATCTAACCATCTCTTTTCCTAAAACACTCATACGTTTCTTGATTTCAGAATCTGCATTGCCAACAACCATGTAAACAATATCATTCCGTCTTGCATATTGAGCCAACATATTAAACATAAAATAAAAAGAAGAAATCGACCCTCTTTTGAGACTCGAAGGCTTTCAATGTGTAATTATAAAGTGACTAAACCATTGAAAAATATAGACTAAAAGCAGAGCATGCATTGTTATTGAGAGCTTGTCCCTCCTGATCAATTCAATACTTGCATTATTATATGGTTTTCACTATCAGCCAATGTAATGTTATCTTATATTAAAAAAAATACCTTTCAATTAGGAGAGATAGACATATATAGTGAGCCCTTAAGTATTTATATAAATATTGTAGGGCCTAATTCATATGTCTATATCTCTTCCACTTGAGGTCTTCAAAATCTTGACAAGAACTTGATTCATGGGATATTCTTGAATCCTCTCATCACAAAAATCAACATGTATGTTCTCATACTTATAAATATGTAATTTTCAAAAAAAAAAAATGTGTCAATTTTTCATTCAGACTTACCATGATAAACTCATCATTGACCAACCTAATAAGTGTTTTCATTTTTTGGTCAAACTTTTAGAGGATTTAAGGTTTCGTAGTGATCGAGAAGTTCAACTGCAAAACTTCTCGATCATCAAGTAGCAAACTAATTAATACTGCCCTAAAGTGAAAATAGCCAAGAAAGGCAACATGTTGAATTCAAAACTGTAATGCCCATCAAAGTATGAACCATAATGGGTTGGATTATAAAGAAAATCCAAAACAGGATTTCATAAGCTTTACAGCACAAAATTGAATATAATTTTGAAATAACTATATATAAATAAACTAAGTTCATCATGATTTGCCGTACCTCCCATTTGAGCAATTGTCATCATCTTTTGATTTAATTTTCGAGTGATAATAGATATTGAGATCGGTAAAACAAGATCATAGTCAAAAAGAATTTCTGCATAACTTAGCAAAATCAAAATGACTGCTATGGATGGTCATATACTAGATGGACTAAAGATTCCATTGGAAAAGTAGTTTTGTCCAATCGGCAAAAGCTTGAAGAACTCCTAAATTACTAGGAAAACACTACTCCTACCTAAAAAATTCACTGACAAAACCAACCGATTGAGTTTTATTTATTTATTTATTATTATTATTGTTTTTAATGACTTTGTGATTTTTTTTTTTAATGTTTAAGAAAATGTTTGAAAGAAAACCAAAAAAATAAAAAAAAAATTGGCTGTGCGGTGAGGACGGCAAGAATCTCTCATCGGCATAGCATCACCCTAATTACTAATATGCCAATTGTGATTCCCTGTCAAAATAGGGAAAAGCCACCATATAATTCCTTAGACCCGTTTACATATACTACATAAAAAGAAATGATATCTTGTATTTCCGTTCCAATAAATTATCATTTCAACAATCAACTTCTCCCTGGCCGAATTTCATTCTTTTAACAAACAGAGGTTAAAAGCAAGTGTAAACCACTTTTGTTTTTCTCACTCTCTCTCTCTTAAGTCCTGTTCAATATGTTAGTCAAATAACGGGGAAAAACAAGATACCGTGACTAAACCAGCAATCATTTCATATAAAAAATGCACTTTTAGAAAATCTAGCGAATGAGAATTAATTAGATACTGTCTATATACCTTCTCTCCATGAAATTGCTAAATTTTGAAGCAATTCCCAGCTGTTTTCATCGTTTAGAAACTTTAATTTGTGAAGGCAGCCCCTTGGATCTACTTGCAAAGCCAAGCCTTCATTACGAGAGGTAAGCAATATTCTGCTGTTTGTATCATTCATTGGGAAGGCAGCACATAAACTGTTCCAATCCTCAACTTTCCAGATATCATCTAGAACCACCAAACATTTCTTTTGGCGCTGAACTTCACAAAGTTTCTCAGCAAGCTCTTCATCTCTCAGGCTTCGAATTTCATCTCTCTTCTCTTTAGATGGAGAGATAAGACCCATCATAACTCCTTCCCAAACATCTCTTCTTTGACATTGTTGGGAAATACATGCCCAGGCACGACAATTGAAGTGACTCTTGACTTCTTGGTGATGATAAACCTTCCTAGCAAGAGTAGTCTTTCCAAGACCACCCATACCACATATGGAAACGACTCTGTACTTGTATTTGACCTCTTCTGTCAAACATGCCACCACTTCCTTCAGGTTATCCTCCAATCCAACAACAACATGATCATGTTCAACATGCGCATAAGTTTGCCTTTGCTCTCTTTTCTTCTCGCTCAAAGAACTCGGGCCTCCACCTTCCATCGAATCAAATTTTATGCCATAATTTTGTAAACGTGAGTTTAATGTAGAAATTCTCTTTGTTATTTTACCAATCTCTGAGCTAGTTTGGAAAATAGTTTTTGCTTCTCCCAAGATGAAAGCAAACCTCTTGAGGACATTTTGTATGCCTCCTTCCTTTCTGGAGCCAACTTTGAGGGCATACCTCTCAATAATATCTTCGGCGTCATAAGCAACATCTCTGATATCTGCAACCCACTGGCGTACACTATCTCTTTCATTTTGCCTCGCATCTGCTTCTTTTAGGAGACTTTGGATCTGTTTGAGCTCATCCTTTAGCAGTTCAACTTGGTTACTCACCTCGTGCAAGGATATTGCTTTTTGTATGAGCAAATCACCAAGCCTTTCCACCACAATAGAGACGATAGCCTCTGCCATTTCTCTTCTGCTCGTCACAAAAAACAGGAATAATAGAAGAAGATATATTAGAGATTTGGATGTAACTCTCGGCTCAAGTTTTGTCAAGAAAGTATCATGTTATTGATGTGCAAAGCTTGGTATCATGTTATTTACGTGTAACGCTCGGTCCACGCGGTTTCAAAAATAAGAAAATATCTTTATATTTTATATCGAGGTCTTGATCCATCAAATAATGAAAGGGCGGGCCATCCCACCTAATCCATCTACTCGGACTTTATTTTATTAGCATAAAGCTCATAGCGTTTGCAAATCACTCTTCATTTGCACCCATTTCAAGCATCAGAGTTACTATCCTACTTCAACCTCATGGGGACAGGTTTCAGAGCAACTCAAAATAACAACCACAACCCAGCTTAAAATGCAGAATAAATAAATAAAAAACTTACAGATGCTTGCTAAATCGACTAGGTTCCAGATCGAGTTGAGGGAGGGAGTTGAGTTCGTTCCAAATCACTCTTCACGGAATCTCTCGATGAAGATGAGACAAAGGGAGAAAGGAAAAAGGGAATGGGAGAAAGAGGTGAAAGGGAAGAGGAGAAAGAGGATAGGAGAGCTGGGTTGTGGAGAGGAGAGCAGATGAGACAATAGACAGAGAAGAGGAAATGAAAAAAATGGAAGAGGGATGGGAGGAAGGGAGAAAGAAAAAATTCACTAAACTCGCACACATCATAATACACAAGTTCCATACGTGTTGAAATTCTATTGGCTAGTGTAAAAGGGAAAAAAACACCCGACCTGTTTGAAGCATTTCTCGTATAAGTATTGGTGGTCCTACATCGTCAATAATAAATAGTCTTCAATAATTATTTGAAAACCGAGAAATGGCGGTGCTATAGTTATTGAGAAACTGTACCGAAAGCTATCTTTACGCTAAGATAATAAAGTTTGAGCAGATGGGTTAGGTGAGATGGCTCTTTCATTATTTGCTGGATCAATACATCGATCAGAAATTCTATTTGCAGTTTTCAAGGGGAAACTGTATGTGCAGGCCCCTTATTAAATGAGAAAAAATATCATTTCAGGAAGGATAGTTTTGTAATTTTATAAAAATTTAAAGATAAAATTACCTAGACTTGTATTGCAGTCCCTAAATAGAGACTGTATCTAGCATTGCTCATACCTCGATATGAACCTAAAAAATAAAAATATAAACCTCGATATGAAAGTCGTATCTAACGGCCATTCGCATTGGTTTTATTAAAATTATTTTTAAAATTTAGTTAAAAATACATATTTTTGTATAAAATTAAAACCATTCAAAATATAATCTCATATTAGATTAATCAAAATAATAATATAATAATTTTTTTTTAATAATATTTTTTTTTTATATTTTACAGCTACATTAACTATATACTAATTAATAATTTAATAATTTAATATCTAATATTTTATCCAGCATCCCAATATAAAAAGCCCAACTGAGTAGCACGAAAATTATGAGCAATATCCCAATGTCCAGTTGTTATATATTTTTACAATTAAATAATTCATTTTGAAGATGAACAATACATCTTCAAAATTGAAGGAAACTTTGGTTGTACTATAGCTCATATGTTGAGCTTTCTCATTTTGACTGCTGCAATGCAGATAATTTTATTGATATTTAGCCAAACTTTAGAGCACTGACATTTAGCTAAGCCAATGTCAATGTTCTTAGATATTCTTTCATATGTACCCAGCACAATGCATTATATATCCAAGGACTAAACTAAAATTGCCTTTATGCTTGTTCAATAACAAGAAAACAAATTTGAATCTTGTTAAGACGTCTATATAAATAATAAAATCTATTTATTCTCATCTTAAATTTTTCAGATAAATGATAATTTTAAATGAATCACAGTAGATGTTCTGAATTCGAACTCTAACTCTACACTCTATTTTATTTAATTAAATATTTTACGTATTGAATCTCTCCCGCACATGATGAGGGGAATGATTTCAAATTTTAGCATGCATGTGATCTTAACAGCTCTGTACTATGACAGATCAGGGAAAGTAGTTCAATGAAACTCCCATTCATCATTAATTATTCTTTATCCATGTGATGTACTCAAACATCATTCAAACACAAACACTTTTAAACTAATTATTACAATTTTTTTAAACTAATCATTACAACTTTCTCAAACTTCCAAACAAAATAACAAAAACAATTCAACTTTTTTAAATTCCGAAACAAATATAATATTAAAAAATTATATCTAACAATATTTTAATTTTATAATATTTTTATTAAACTTTCTCTCTCTCTTTTCCAAAACATCATAACTCAAACTATTTTACTACTAGTAAAAAATTACTTCCCTACTATTTACAAAATTATCATCTCATCTCATCTCATCTCATTCCTCAAGCATCCTACAAAGTTATTCAATCTACACGATAATAAAGAATTGATATATTCTTCTAATGATTCCCAAAGTGGATGTTACCTCCCCTATTGGGTTAGGCCTAATTGGGAGAGATATTTATGCCCCTCCCGAGCTAGGCAAAGTTTATCATGTGCGCCCCCAATGACCAATAGCGCAGTCGACCCATCAGCTGAGTAAAAAGAGGTCCAAGGCCCGGTTAAGAGGGAAGTAGATGTGAGGTGACACCGCGACGACATTTCTAACACCGTCCTACACACACACGTAATGATAGTGCCACGTCGCCCTTATGTACTGTCACAGATGCAGACAGGGAACACGGCGAAGTGCCCTATCCTTGACAGTACGTGCGACACTACGTTTGTCCTTGGCAAAGTGCGAGGAAGGTGGCCGTACTTATTGACATGCCACAAGGATGTGACTCGGGAAGACCAAACCACAATAACGACGATGGTGTGGAGGCCCACATGAAAGGCAGTTGTCTCTAACGCGGGGAACAGAAGGCCCCTTAACAGGCAGTATAAATATCGAGCACCAGGTTAGAATTAAGGTTCATGCCCTTTTACTTACTAAAAATTCTACCTAAAGAATCAGGAACTGACGTAGGTATCGAAGGTGTCCCTTCCACCTCGAGTCCATCACCTTCTCTATGTTGCAAGTGACTGAGCCTAGTACCCGACTTATAAAACACATTGTTAATAGTAGTGTCATCTATGAGATCTTTATAAAAATAGCATGTCCTTTGTATGCCAGCTACAACACTCTCTCAGAAAACTCGCAAATGGAGATGTACAACAGGTCCAAAGATACCCTTGAGCACTTGGAGACCATCAAGGCTCATATGGCCTTGCATCAGTTTCCTAGGGAGATAGCTTGCAAGCTTTCCCACTGGCCCAAAAGGGGGCCGTGAGATGTTGGTTAGGGGCCTCATAGCCTGTCTCAATTGACAGTTTTAGTGAGTTTGCTCGAGTATTTGAGGCACTTATAAGCGTTAGAATGAGAAACGTCTGCCCCGTTAGACTGAGAGGGATATTTAGGATTTTATGGCATAATAAAACAATTTTTAATTTCTAAATAACGCTTGTTCAAAAATGTGTTTTAATTATTTTGAGGCACTTCAGAGTCGAAATTTGATAAATGATTTGCACTTTAAGCTTAGTATGATTATTTAGGATTTTATAGTGCAAAGTCTATTTTTTACTTTTTCGGAGTGAATAATAGTGTCAGTGTTAGCATCTAAGATAAGTCTTTTCAAAATCATAATGAAGAATGTCCAAATTAGGTTAGAGAAGTTTTATTTAGACACTTGGCAATATTTTAGCCACACTTGGTGAATGGTATTGGACATTTGATGCCAATAGGAACCATGAGATGGAAAATATAAAGGAAATCAAATTTTGTGATTATGTCACCTAAGCAAAACCATATTTCATCCAACCATTCAATTTGTGCCAAACCAAAGAGGGTTTCAACGTTAGAGAAACCCTAAACAGTTAGAATTCAACTGAAACCCCGAAAGCTTGGTGAAATCGAAACCCCAAATGGTTTCCCCAAACCCCAAATTTTGCCTCCAAACCCTAAATAGACCAGGCTTCAGCTTAGTATTTAATCACTTGATTAAATCACTTTCACATGCTATAAACCACTCAAATTTATGTTATTACATCATTATTTTTTCTTTTAAACCTTGGTAATTTTATTAGGCCAAGAAAAATTAGATTTGAGTTTGATAGTAACCCAAACCCCCTATTGAAGTCCTAAATGGAAGCCCATTCAGCTAAGACACACGAAATTGAGCCACCAAAGCAAGGCTTGTTGAGAAAGTTTCCCCCCTAACACAGCAGTCCTATCACTACCCAAATCAACCCCAAACAATGCTTAATGGGATGACAAAGAGCCACCTCATCACCACCCTTCACAACGAAGCTTCCTTGCCTAAAAACCTTTCAATGTTGCCCACTTTTTTTACCCACGGTTTTGGCTGACACGCCATCATCCAAAGTATCTTTCACACACCTCCTATCATCCCTCCAGATGTTTAAGTGGCTTCCATGTCCATTAACTTTTACATTTGGTCACTTTCCAACCCTTTTCTTAGAGAGAAAACCAGATAAGCTCTCTGACAGATTTTTTGGCTTACTTTAATTGGTAGACTTTTTTGAACATGTTGTAAGCATTTTCTCATATAGTACCCTTCAAAAAATGATAGTTCTTAGAAGTGTGTTATGAATGTATTGAAAGTATTTTTTTAAACTTTTAGAGTTATTGGAGTTGTTTTGAAATAAGATAAAACCTTGAGAATCAAGGAGTGTGCTTGAGGTTAAAAAACTTGAAGTTTTGTATTGAAAAGATTTGTGATTTTCATGATATGAGTTTTGTTGACTTTTCTAGTATGCTATTTGAACATAGAATATGATTTTTCATGTTGCAATATTTTGAGTTAAGCATGAGAAATGAGGTCTGATAGAATTGCAACATGAATCAAGAGATTTGGCCTATGTATGTTTCATCATGGGCATGCTTGACACACTTGTGATATGCTTTAAATCTTTCTAATTAAATATTTAGATTTAGGATAGAATTTACATGAGAAATATAAATTTTGGTGAGTTTTAGAATTAGGATGTGAAATTTTTAACTTGAGAGAAATAATATTGAGTTCTTGAAGAACTAGTTTCATATATTATGGTTTTTCAATTCTCTTGTTACTTCTCTTTAATTTTACAACAAAAAGTTCATAATTCACAACAGTTCAAAATAAATATAAATTTCAAGCACCCATTTGAAGCACCTACATGATATCATGATGTCAGAGATGATAATACAAACCTTATTTAGAATATATAATACAAATTTATTGAAGAAACATACAACCAAACAAACTTAATTACGGAGAGGAACTTCAAACTCAAGCATTTTTCATCTCATCAATCAGCGGCAAATCTCAATTAAAAAGAACATGAAAACATCAATTAGCTACAACACATTCAAATAAGTAGCCCAATTGATTTTAATCATAAATCATGAACTATTATTTTTAACTAATTATGACTCAATGCTTTCCATCTCATTAGCTGCAATTCTCAATTTGGTGACCCTCTGCCAATTGAAAATATAGAGAAAAAATCTTGAGATGAGATGAGATGGGTTAAGATGATTTATGAATAGTAATAAAATTATTAGTAGAAATTAGAAGAGATGAGATGAGATGTAGTTTCATCTCACCTCTATATCCAAACGGACATGGTAAATTGATGCCACGTCAAGTCATCATGGAGGGGACAGATTATGGAAATCTCATCTTGTCATATAAGAAATTAATGTAAGAAATTAAATTACTAGGCATCTTTTTAAATCACTCACCTAGTAACTTTTGAGATGTACATTTCTTTAACTCTTTATTTTTGGAATGAAAATTTGTTCTAATTGAATCCTTTTTTTCCTGAGGAATTATTATTATTATTATTATTATTATTATTATTATTATTGCATACATAACTTAATGTCGCTTCAAATATTAATAAATTACTACTTGTCTAAAAAACTTTAACCGATAAGAAGAAGTAAATTCTATTATTTATATTATATTCTGAACATTAGCAACAATGTGTCACGATGAGAAGGAGATCTTGCACACTTGGACATACAAAATTCACTAGGATACGCCAAGCCAACCCTTCTTGACTATTAAAGAGGCAAAGAACCTTGACATGGATAACCTAACCATAGAGAGAAACTGCCTGGAAGTATCACAGCCATCTACAATGAATGAGGGACTGATATATATAAGAGTGGAAGACTTCACATGTCATAAGGGACATTAATTCATTAGTACCTGATAGACGTGGCCTCTTTGAATGCCACTAAAATTGGTTTCAAACTTTCACATCCTTATCGATCGATCCCAACTTTAGTTT
Organism: Juglans cinerea; assembly: GCA_961763995.1. Classification (NCBI taxonomy): domain Eukaryota; kingdom Viridiplantae; phylum Streptophyta; class Magnoliopsida; order Fagales; family Juglandaceae; genus Juglans; species Juglans cinerea. The sequence continues at coordinate 48,026,410 of CAUIVZ010000001.1, read as the reverse complement.
CAACCCTCGTCACCGGTTTTGTAGCGTTACTGAAATTTTTCCATATTGATTTTTCTTTTTCCGCATTGTGTTAATGTCAATGAAACTTTTCAAGTCTGGTAACCTTCTCACTAGGATTCCTTGCAAAATCAGGAAATCGATAAAAAAAACATTGCCACACATCATTTAAGTTGAAAACTCTCCAATGCTCAAGTCAAAAAGGGTGTATGTTTGCGAGAGAAGTAAGCGCGCAGATGGGAGGTTTTCATTACCCGGAATCTTGAGGGCGATTGTATTGTGGGGAAAAGTATGAATAAAAAGATATATGTGCAAATGTTTTGTATACTAGAGAATAAGTAAAATAATAAGAACAAAGTAGAAAGAGAGAATTTGTGTTGAGGCACGTTGTTGTGAACGCTTTCCTTAAAGTAGATTTCCCCGCTTCCAAATCTTAACCTTAAAGTAGATTTCCCCGCTTCCAAATCTTAACATACATTAGGCTTCTTGATAGTATACAACCAATAACGTCGATTCTCGTTTGTCTCATTTTTTATGCACACAAAAAGAGATTAGAATAATGATATATATATACCTCAACCAACTAATGTGATAACGAGTACTTGTAAAAAACAATATTTGAAGTTATTTTTTTTCAATATATATCTGAATTTAAACTCATGATGAAACGACGATGTCCCAGCTGATTTTAGTTCAATGAAAACTGATTTCAAATTTTGCAAGCATTTATACATAATCAAATCAAGATATTTTCATTACAGATATATAGAGCTGCAAAAGATACCAAATTAAGACAAGATTAGAGATGCTCTTAAGAAAGAAGTAATTAATTAAATGTACGTAAGACATTGAAATTAGAATATAGCATGCTTTCCGATCAAGTTTTTGAAAAATTTAAGTACATGAAGTCTCCGCTATATAATATATATGTATACTGCTATATAGATTACTTCTTTTTTAGCATTAATATTACCTTTGAGTAAAATCTGAAGGGAAGACACGTGTCGGATTTTGTAGAAATCTTGTCCTCCTTCCCCAAGTCTATCTGTGAATGACATGGGCATGCCTATGATTTCCAATTTTTGCAGGGTAGTGACAAACTGAATTCCATCTGGAACCATCCCCAATATGTAGCAGTCTGCAATCTTCAAATGGCTGAGGTTGGGCATGGATTCTTCCTTAACCACCCACTCCTCTAAGTCAATTAAACCAGCAAGGATGAGGGATTGAAGTTGAGGAAATCCTCTTACAGAACAAATCATCTTCTTCCCTCTATAGGCATCAGACCTAAGGTGGAGAATCTTTAAGTTGGGTAATTTCTCCAAAGTCAGCATTGGGTCTTCCTCAAGACCAGTGTCATATAACTTTAACTGGACAAGATGTGGAGAAATTTTGTCATGTTCTGGCAATTTTTCTATTTTCCCCCAAAGTCGTAGTTGATATATGTGAGGACAACTCGTTACCATTGGTGTCATATAACTTTAACATCACATATGAAAACAGGAATATTCACAAGTGTTTGCAGCTTACTAGCATTAGGTAGTTGCAACTTTCCACTCACATTGAAACTCCGAGGTAGATACAGATGCCGCAAGTGCTCCATATTTCTGAACACATCATTTGGCACATTAACTTCCTCATGTGTCGACAGCAAATCTAGTGTTTGCAAGCACTTCAAATTTCCTAGAGATGGGATACTTGTTACATCAATATACCTTAGAGATAAGAATCTCAAGTGGATGAGACTTTTGATCTCAGAGGGGAATTCCACCACCGCAGGGCCTTCGTGATGAGTAGTCATTAATAACTTAAAGACTCTTAAGATATTTGAAGTTTCTTAGCATAGACTTATTATCTTTCAAAGGCACAGAGAATGTTAGAAGAGACCTTAGGTGAAAATATTTTTGGGATGTCGATTGAAGTATAAATCCAAGTCTCACGGGATTATTTGATCCACCACTGATAGCAACTCTTCGAACTTCACCAATGGGAGCTTCTATTTCTTCATTGGACTCATCATTAATATTGATGACCTTGAGAAAGTTTTCCAATTTAGCTTTTTCCACACAAAAGTCTCACATAAGATCATGGAGACGACAAGTTTTGATCCCTGCAACAGAACTCTTTTGTCCTACTTGTACCATACACCTTTGAACTAGCTCCTATAAATATCATTCTCCAACATCCTCCAGTGTTTCCTTGTTAGTTCCAGTTTGAAGTATAAGACCTTCGACCATCCACATGTGAATTAACTCCTTAGTCTGTATCTCAAAATCCTCTGGGAAATGGCCTAAATATAGGAAGCACAATTTCAAGTGTGAAGGCAAATCATCATAACTTAAAGCTAACACCGTGCTTATTCCAAGATCTTTCTGTTGATGAATGTATGATTTAACATTTCTATGCACTTGTTTCCACTCTGCTAACGTTTGCTTTGCTGCTAAAAGTCCTCTTTTCCTAAAAGTGACGGCCAATGGTAAACCCTTACAATGTCTAACCATCTCTTTTCCTAAAAATTTCATTTCTTCCTTGATTTTAGAATCTGCATTACCAACAACAATGTAAACAATATCATTCCGTCTTGCATTTTAAAAAAAAATCGACCCCATTTTGAGACTCAAAAGCTTTCAATGTCTAATTATAAAGTAACTAAACCATTGTAAAATATGGACTGAAAGCAGAGTATGCATTGTTATTGAAAGATTGTCTCTTCCACTTGAGGTCATCAAAATCTTGACAAGAACTTGATTCATGGGATATTCTTGAATCCTCTCGTCAAAAAAATCAATATAGATATATGTATGTTCTCATACTTGTAATAAATACATGCGTAATTTTGGAAAAAAAAAATGTCTAGTTTTCATTCAGATTAAAATTCTTTTTCATCTTTTTGTCATTTTCAGAGGATTTAAGGTTCTGTAGGGAAATCAACCAATTCTAGTCGCAAGACTGCAAAACTTCTCGATCATGAATTAAGTAGCAAACTAATTTCATTCTTTTAAGAGAGGCTAAAGCTATAAACGAATATTTTTTTCGCTCTTAATTCATGTTCAAAACGTTAAGTTAAATAATGTGGAAAAAAATATTACCTCGACTACTCAACCAGCAATCTTTTCATATCAAACACTTTTAAAAAATCTGGCGGATGAGAATTAGATATTGTTTATATACCTTCTGATCTCCATGATATTGCTAAATTTTGAAGCAATTCCCAGCTGTTTTCATCATTTAGAAATGGTAATTTGTGAAGGGGCCCCCTTGGATCTACTTGCAAAGCCAAGTCTTCATTACGAGAGGTAAGCAATATTCTGCTGTTTGTATCATTCATTGGGAAGGCAGCACATAAACTGTTCCAATCCCCAACTTTCCATATATCATCTAGAACCACCGAACATTTCTTTCGGCGTAGAATTTCACAAAGTTCCTTAGCAAGCTCTGCATTTCTCATTTTTCGAATTTTTTTTCTCTCCGTCAGATGGAGAGCTAAGATCGATCACGACTCCTTCCCAAACATCTCTCTTTTTACATTGTTGAGAGATACATGCCCAGGCTCGGCATTCGGAGTGACTCTTGACTTGTGGGTGATGATAAGCCTTCCTAGCAAGAGTAGTCTTTCCAAGACCACCCATACCACATATAGAAACGACTCTGTGCTTCTATTTGACCTCCTGTCAAACATGCCACTACTTTTTTCAGGTTATCCTCTAATCCAATAACATGGAGGATAATCTGAAAAAAGTGGTGGCATGTTTGACAGAAGAGGTCAAATACAAGTATAGAGTCAATTTTGAGGGCATACCTCTCAATAATATCTTCGGCATCATAAGCAACATTTCTGATATCTGCAACCCACTTGCGTGCACTATCTCTTTCGTTTTGCCTCGTATCTGCATCTTTTAGGAGACTTCGGATTAGTTTGAGCTCATCTTGTAGCTGTTCAACTTGGTCACTCACCCCATGCAAGGATATTGCTTTTTGTATGAGCAAATCACCAACTCTTCCCACCACACCAGAGACAATTTCCTCGGCCATTTTTCTTCACGTAAAAGAGGGGATGGATGGGATCGAACTTTGATTGTAACTTGGCTCAGATTTTGCAAGAAAGTATTATGTTATGTGGTGTTGCTGGTTTAATGGGAAAAGAAGCATGGAGAGAGCAGGTTCGACACCAAAACCGCGTGAAACACATAGTACCCTTTATACATCTTCTCTAACTTTGATTGGCCCGAAGCAATTCAGAAGAAAAAGGGAAGGTATGGGTTCCCCGAAAATTTGCAAAAAGTCTTCATTTTTAAACTGCTTTGACTGAGTGCACTTTATTTTTAAACTGCTTTGAAGATTTAAATGCATGATTCGACCTCGTTTGTATGCAAACAGAGCTGAGTGCACTTAATTTTAAAGCAGAAAGCCAGAAACTGCTTTGAACATCAAAAGCATTCGGATCTGAAAAGGTGAGATTATTGACCGAGTCCACACCTGACAAAATTCAGATTTTAGAATATTACTGAACCCACAAACCCACGTGAACCCAACTACAAAGTTCCCTTATTTGCCTTTGTTTTTTTTCTTTTGCTTCCAGGTTTGGCGCGGAAGCGGACAAATGTTTCAGATGAACAGTACTGTTTAATGTGGGACTCAATTCTTTTATAACTTTCCATAAATATATTTAAGGTTGCGTTTAGATGTTGAACTGAATTTAATTAAGTTGAGTTTTTTATGAATAGGAATGAATTTAATAGTGAAGTGAGTTATGTAAAATTCATTTAAATTGAATTTAAAGTGTATTTAAATATTAATATGAGTTTAATATTTTTTATGGGAAATTAAAAATGGTTGTGGATCCCACGTATTATAAGGTTTTAAATTGTGATAAGTTTAATAATTTGATAGTTAGTTATTTAGATGTTAGACTCAGTTTAAAATTAGATTGAACTCAACTAAACTCAACTGAGTTTAGAAACCAAACCCAACCTTAAACTCATCTTAACATTCAAATACATTTTAAACTCATTTTAAGTAAATCTTACAAAACTCACTCAACCATTTCAATTCACTATTATTCATAACAAACTTAATTGAACTCAACCTCTAATTTTTTTTTTTTTAATATGTACCCTGCATTATGTATTATTTTTCTAACTTAAATTGTCTCTGTACTATAACGGGGGGAAAGTTCAATGAAACTCCCTCTCATTCCTCATTACTCATTAATGATTCTTTAGGGCCTTCATCCATGTGATAAAATTTTTTTTTATTCATTTCTTCGAAAAAAGAATTAAAGTACATAGCTAGCTAGGAGAAATCAGATGTTATTATTCCTACATGATGCATATATGTTCTACGTTTTGAAGTAATCGGCCTTTATGAGTTTTGTTCACAAAAACTTTCTATTAGGCCTCGTTTGGATAGTCAAAATTTTTTATCTTATCTTATTTCATTTCATGATCATTATAACTTTTTCAAGTTTCCACACAAAATATAATAAGCAATTCAACTTTTTTAAATCTCAAAATAATCATAATAATGAAAAATAATATTTTAACAATATTTTATTCAACTTTCATATTTTATTTCAACTCACTATCTAAACAATATCTTAATATAAGGGGCAAAGAACCTTGGCATGTATGGATAGCAAGTTCAGAAGGGATGGGATAGTAAATATATGATTACATATCATAGTTAAAATTCAAGAGACTTTAGAATTAATTAAGATCGGTTAAAAGTTATGAATAATATTAGTCCATCATGATAACCATAGAATTATTGTTCTCAACATGAGTTCATGAACATTTATCTAGGCCCGTTCAAAAAAACACTATGACCCGACCTCGCCCAATAAACCGTCTGTCCCACCCGTTAAATGCGGGTTAACTAAACAATGGGTTCCAACCCGCTATTTAACGAGCGAAAGAGCAGCCCGTCGCTTAGCTCCATTCCAACTAGACGGCTCTCTCTCCCTCCCTCCTCGATCACACCTGTAGGAAATTGAATCTCTTCCTCCCTCATTTCGATCACTGCCACTCCTTTCAACTACAAAGACGACGTCGAGATAACCTCTCAAACGCAGCAAAAACAATCGCGGGCTTGAAGCTTTCTTACAAGTGCACCAACTGCAATAAAGCCTTCCTTTCCTAGCAAGCCCTCAGCGGCCATAAGGCTAGCTACCGTAAGTCCTCCGAAGCTGCCACAGCCACGATCACCGCCAACGACAACAACCACCTATCAACTTCCTCCTCCTTCAGAATTGTTGCCAACATGAACGGCAAGACCCACGAGTGCTCCATCTACCACAAGACCTTTCCCACTGGCCAGGCATTGGGCAGCCACAAGTGCTGCCACTATGACAGTGGCAATAGCCCTATCAACACCAACGCCAACATTGGCATGCCCTTCTCTGAAGGCGGTGGCTCTAGCCTCGAGCCACCATGCCTCGACTTGAACCTATATTTATCCTCGTTTGTTTTCATAACTATTCTCATCTCATCTAATCATTATAAATTTTTCAAATTTTCACGTAAAAAAAATAAACAATTTAACTTTTTTCAAATGTCAAAATAAAAATAATATTAAAAAATATATTCTAACAATATTTTATTTAACTTTTAATTTTTATCTCAATTTATTTTATCTTATCTGCAAAAATAAGCGATTCATCTAATGATTCCTACATGTGTTGGCTCATGTTAGCGTGGCTGCGAGATATTGGAAAGAAAAATGGAAAAGAAAGAAAGGGAAATGGGAGAAAGAAAAAAAAGATTCATTTTATGACCTTTATTTTTGTCTCCGCTTGAATGTCTTCTTCCTTTATTTTTCTCTATGAGTAATGCTATAAATAGTTATGAAATGTACAAACGTCGTGCAGTCGCTTTGAAAAATGGTCCACTATTAAAAAATTAATTTCTTTTGATGTGGGTTCCATATTTATTCACTTTTTTCAAAACGATTGCACGACACTTGCACAGTCACGACTGCAAGTATCATTTCTCTTTCTCTATACCCTATGATTATTGTGATTCTTCGAGGACACCAGTCCACGTACGTGATACGTACACATCTCCCAGTGTGGATATCTTCTTTCATTTTTATTATGGCCCATCCAATTTAGAGATATACATATAATTTAATAAGTATATATAATAGATTTTTTTTTATAACAGTAATTCTATTCATCAGCAAAAAAACATTACAAACTTTGTTTATCAACCCAAACAACAGAACTAATAAACTCAGAAAAAAAATCTTTCCCACACATTTATATCATCAATATTCCAAACAAATTTTGCCAATTTAAACTATCTAAAAACCCACTACATGAATAATATAATTCATAGTGAGATATGACACTACAAATTTAGAGAGAGAATAAGAAATCTTAGTTCTAAAACGAGTTGTTTTATTATTAGATTGGTGTGTAGAGTTTATCATACATCTTAAATAATAAGATTTGATTAATAAAATTTAAAATTTAAAATTTATTTTTTAAATAAAATTACATTAGGTAAAGATTTTATATTTATTATTTAAAATCTTGTCGTCATTACCTTTTGTTTTTTTCCCCAAAGGAGTCTTTAAAAACTGAAAGCACCTCGCAAGAGGCAGAAGTAAAATGAAAACTACAAAAAAATAAAAATAAAGAAAAAAAGAGAATGAGATATCCAATTTGGACCACATAAACAGTAGAGTTAATCTTATAACCGGTCGGGCTGACATCCAACAAAAAACAACCCTCCAATAATTTTATGACACGTAGGCTTCCCATTTACACTACAATGGAACTACACCACACTGAAAGAAACACCTCTCACACTCAAATCCACCCCTCTTAGATTTCTTCTTTGTCTAGCTCCTGGATCCCCCTCTCACATTCGCAACCTTAATCCTCAAAATAATAGTGGTAGGTGTCAGTTATTGGGCTTTATATATTGCTACCCATGTTGCAGGACATGTTTGAAGAAAAAAGAAGCATTTTAGACCCATCAGGTGCCCTTGCTCTTGCTGGAGCTGAAGCATACTGCAAGTATTATGGTCTCAAGGGCGAAAATGTTGTAGCAATAACTAGTGGAGCAAACATGAACTTCGATAAACTGAGGGTGGTGACTGAATTGGCTAATGTAGGCCGGCAACAAGAGGCCCTGTCTGGAACTGTTATGCTAGAGGAACCTAGAAGCTTCTAACGATTTTGTGAACTGGTGGGCCAACATAGATTGGGAACTGGTGGGCCAACGTTTCTCACGGTTGCCGCCGTTCATGGAGCTTTGATCTGGGAAGGGTTTCCAATGGGAAAGGGTAGGGGTTGTTCGCAGGCCTTCGGACAATTTTGTAGGTAGGTTTCTCTCTCTTTTTCATTTGTTATGGGTTTTAATCAGGTGTGTACATGTGTAATGTAAATTTAGGCCACTTTCTTACTTGTCTATTTATAATTGGGGGCTGTTGCTGCTCTTAGCAGATGGGTTGTTTTGAAGAGGAACTCTAAACAATATTTAGAATGGACAAGTCTCCTACATTTTTATAACAAATAATGTTTATATTATTATTGATGTCACTGTCATAAACACTAAAATACATCACTTCTAAAATTAAATAGTTACTAATTGATAACATGATAACTTTTGTTTCTACTATGGATATAAATCATCAGAAGACTTAGGACTGGTTTGGTTACACAAAATCAAACTATCTCATCTAATATATCTACCTCAAGTGGGGATCTTTGTGGGTTACTTCCTTCGATTATTAGTTGGCATCTTTGGCGTAGAAGATGCACTGCCCGTATGGAGGGGCGTATTCAATCTATTAGTGTGGTTTGGCATACTATTAAAAACTGGATAGGCTCAATTAGTCAAGACATGAAAAAGGTTAAGAAATGTTCTACGTTTGAATTGCAGATTTTACATGATTTGCAAATTATGCCAAAAGTTCCCGTGAGACAGTTTTTAAAGATTGTGGCTTGGCAAAAACTGCTCGGATGGTTTAAATTGAATATAGATGGTAGTAGCCAAAGAAACCCAGAAAACTTGCAAAAACCTGCTCTAGGGACGGTATGGGTCCCCCGAAAATTTGCAAAAAGTCTTCATTTTTAAACTGCTTTGACTGAGTGCACTTTATTTTTAAACTGCTTTGAAGATTTAAATCATGATTCGACCTCGTTTGTAAGCAAACAGAGCTGAGTGCACTTAATTTTAAAGCAGAAAGCCAGAAACTGCTTTGAACATCAAAAGCATTCGGATCTGAAAAGGTGAGATTATTGACCGAGTCCACACCTGACAAAATTCAGATTTTAGAATATTACTGAACCCACAAACCCACGTGAACCCAACTACAAAGTTCCCTTATTTGCCTTTGTTTTTTTTCTTTTGCTTCCAGGTTTGGCGCGGAAGCGGACAAATGTTTCAATTTTTTTATACTTTCCATGAGTATATTTAAGGTTACGTCCGGATGTTGAACTGAATTCAATTAAGTTGAGTTTTTTATGAATATGAATGAATTTAATAGTGAAATGAGTTATGTGAAATCCATCTAAATTGAATTTAAAGTGTATTTAAATATTAATATGAGTTTAATACTTTTTATGAAAAATTAAAAATAGTTGTGGATCTCACGTATTATAAGGTTTTAAATTGTGATAAGTTTAATAATTTGATAGTTAGGTATTTAGATGTTAGACTCAGTTTAAAATTAGATTGAACTCAACTAAACTCAGCTGAGTTTAGAAACCAAACCCAATCTTAAACTCATCTTAACATTCAAATATACTTTAAACTTATTTTAAGTAAGTCCTACAAAACTCACACAACCATCTCAATTCACTATTATTTATAAAAAACTTAACTCAACTCCATTTCTAAAACCAAATTTTTTAATATGTAATAACCTGCATTATGTATTATTTTTCTAACTTAAAAATTGCCTATATATATATTTTTTTAAAAAACAAAATTGACTCTGTACTATGACGGGGGGAATGTTCAATGAAACTCCCTCTCATTCCTCATTAATGATTCTTTAGGCCTTCATCCATGTGATGAAATTTTTTTTTATTCATTTTTTTGGAAAAAAGAATTAAAGTACATAGCTAGCTAGGAGAAATCGGATGTTATTATTCCTACATTATGCATATATGTTCTACGTTTTGATGTAATCGGCCTTTATGAGTTTTGTTCACAAAAACTTTCTATTAGGCCTTGTTTGGATAGTCAAAGTTTTTTATCTTATCATATTTCATTTCATGATCATTATAATTTTTTTAAGTTTTCATACAAAATATAATAAACAATTCAACTTTTTCAAACCTCAAAATAATCATAATAGTGAAAAATAATATTCTAACAATATTTTATTCAACTTTCATATTTTATTTCAACTTTCATATTTTATTTCAACTCACTATCGAAACGATATCTTAATGTAAGGGGCAAAGAACCTTGGCATGTATGGATAGCAAGTTCGGAAGGGATGGGATAGTAAATATATGATTACATATCATAGTTAAAATTAAAGAGACTTGAGAATTAATTAAGATCAGTTAAAAGTTATGAATAATATTAGTCCATCATGATAACCATAGAATTACTATTCTCAACATGAGTTCATGAACATTTATTTAGGCCCGTTCAAAAAAACACTATAGCCCGACCTCGCCCAATAAATTGTTTGTCCCACCCGTTAAATGCGGGTTAACTAAACAATGGGTTCCAACCCGCTATTTAATAGGTGAAAGAGCAGCCCGTTGCTTAGCTCCATTCCAACTTGACGGCTCTCTCTCCCTCCCTCCTCGATCACGCCTGTAGGAAACTGAATCTCTCCCTCCCTCCTTTCGATCACTGCCACTACTTTCAACTACAAAGACGACGTCGAGATAACCTCTCAAAAGCAACAAAAACAATCGCGGGCTTGAAGCTTTCTTACAAGTGCACCAACTGCAATAAAGCCTTCCCTTCCTACCAAGCCCTTGGCGGCCATAAGGCCAGCTACCGTAAGTCCTCCGAAGCCGCCACAGCCACGATCACTGCCAATGACAACAACCACCTATCAACTTCCTCCTCCTTCAGAATCGCTGCCAGCACGGGCGGCAAGACCCACGAGTGCTCCATCTACCACAAGACCTTTCCCACTGGCCAGGCCTTGGGCAGCCACAAGTGCTGCCACTATGACAATGGCAATAGCCCTATCAACACCAACGACAACAACGGCGTGACCTTCTCTGAAGGCGGTGGCTCTAGCCTCGAGCCACCATGCTTCGACTTGAACTTATATTTATCCTTGTTTGTTTTCATAACTATTCTCATCTCATCTCATCTAATCATTATAAATTTTTTAAATTTTCACGTAAAAAAAATAAATAATTTAACTTTTTCAAATGTCAAAATAAAAATAATATTAAAAAATATATTCTAACAATATTTTACTTAACTTTTAATTTTTATCTCAATTCATTTTATTTTTCTGCAAAAATAAGCGATTCATGTAATGATTCCTACATGTGTTGGCTCATGTTAGCGTGGCTGCGAGATATTGGAAAGAAAAATGGAAAAGAAAGAAAGGGAAATGGGAGAAAGAAAAGAAGATTCCTTTTATGACGTTTATTTTTGTCTCTGCTTGAATGCCTTCTTCCTTTATTTTTCTCTATACCCTATGATTATTGTGATTCTTTGAGGACACCAGTCCACGTACGTGATAAGTACACATCTCCCAGTGTGGATATCTTCTTTCATTTTTATTATGGCCCATCCAATTTAGAGATATACATATAATTTAATACGTATATATAATAGATTTTTTTTTTATAACAGTAATTCTATTCATCAGCAAAAAAACATGACAAACTTTGTTTATCAACCCAAACAACAGAACTAATAAACTCAGAAAAAAATCTTTCCCACACATTTATATCTTCAATATTCCAAGCAAACTTTGCCAATTTAAACTATCTAAAAACCCACTACATGAATAATATAATTCATAGTGTAGATATATCACTACAAATTTAGAGAGAGAATAAGAAGTCTTAGTTCTAAAACGAGTTGTTTTATTATTAGATTGGTGTGTAGAGTTTATTATACATCTTAAATAATAAGATTTGATTAATAAAATTTAAATTTTAAAATTTATTTTTTAAATAAAATTACATTAGGTAAACATTTTATATTTATTATTTAAAATCTTGTCGTTATTAGCTTTTGTTTTTTTTCCCAAAGGAGTCTTTAAAAACTGAAAGCACCTCGCAAGAGGCAGAAGTAAAATGAAAACTACAAAAAAATAAAAATAAAGAAAAACAGAGAATGAGATACCCAATTTGGACCATAAACAGTAGAGTTAATCTTATAATCGGTCGGGCTGACATCCACCAAAAAACAGCCCTCCAATAATTTTATGACACGTAGGCTTTCCATTTACACTATAATAGAACTACACCGCACAGAAAGAAACACCTCTCACACTCAAATCCATCCCTCTTAGATTTCTTCTTCGTCTAGCTCCTCGATCCCTCTCTCACATTCGCAACCTTAATCCTCAAAATAATAGTGGTAGGTGTCAGTTATTGGGCTTTATATATTGCTACCCATGTTGCAGGACATGTTTGAAGAAAAAAGAAGCATTTTAGACCCAATAGGTGCCCTTGCTCTTGCTGGAGCTGAAGCATACTGCAAGTATTATGGTCTCAAGGGCGAAAATGTTGTAGCAATAACTAGTGGAGCAAATATGAACTTCGATAAACTGAGGGTGGTTACTAGGGGTGTTCATCCGGATCCGGATGCTAAAATCCGGGTGGTTACCCGCCCGGATTTAATCCGGGCGGATAACCGGATTAAATCCGGATATCCGGTTTGTAACCGGATATCCAGATTTAATCCGGATCCGGATTATAACCGGATTTAATCTGGGTTATAACCGGATAAATCCGGTTTTTATTTTATTTTATTTTTTTTAAATACTTTAAAACTTAAAAAAATGATTGTATAGCACTTGTTTTTTTTTTAAATTATGATATACTTAAATTGCCCATATTGTTTTAAACAAATAATTTAAACACTTTAAAAGATTTATATAAAAAAAAAATCAATTAACAAACAAAATAAATAAAAATGCAAAATAAATAAGCTTGTTGTTACTTCACAATGCAAAACATAAATTTACAAAAAAATAAATAAATAATAATACATCACAACTAATTAACTAAAACATAAATTTACAAAGAACAAAAGAAATAATAATACATTACAACTAATTAACTAAAACATAAATTTACAAAAAACAAAAGAAATAATAATACATCACAACTAATTAAACTATTTCTTGGTAGCGCCACATGGATGAAGATACAAATGAAGCTGCCTGCAAAATGGATCCAGATAAAAAAACTCATAAATGAGTAATATTCAAGAAAGTCACATGAGTTTTCATCTGCTTTATGACTTGCTCTACAATGATATTCTTCTCAGGGTAGCTGGTGATTGAAGTTTTGTTGAGGGGATGAGTAGCTTCCTCACAATGCCCACCTGAATTCCATTGTCCTCCCCTATTCATTCCAAATGCTACACTACTCAGCTACTGGCATGAAGAGACTTGAAAACTACCATCAGTGTTAATGGTGGTGTAAAAGGGCAAACCTGAAGTGGGAAGGTGCCGAACTCCAAATAAAAAAACTCATAAATGGATCCAGATCTCATGCAAACGTTTTGCAGTAGTTCAGATGGAAAACATACTAGCGGCTATCTCTTCCCTTAATCCATTCTGGAATAGGTCCATTGAGCAAGTTACCTATCAGATATCTATCCAGTGATGACGAAAACACATTTATGTTAGATACCTTTGTGTTGAGTCGAGCATTAAAAAGTTGAAACAAAAGACTAGGCTGAGACCAATTATCTTCATACCTTGCAGTTATTGGCATCAAAATCTGGACCATATAAACCAGAAATAAGAACAAACCAGCATTACTCTCTGCATTAATTGCTGCTTCTTCTTGCTCATCCTAGAGAATCTACAAGATAATGGAATTTTGATACAGAAGGAAAAATAATATAAACCAAACAAACAGAGTATTACAATGAATTATTACAAAAATAAAGGGAACCTTAAGAAGAGGGTTAAGTTGAAGTTGAAGTTGCTTAAGTTGCTGAAGTTGAAGGAACATGGTTACCTTAAACAAAAAAAAAATGTAGAGGTTAAGTTAAATGGATAAATTAATAATAAAAAATCAAACTTAACAAATAAAAGTGTTTACCTTCGATGTCAATGCGTTCTACATGCTCCTCGACCTCCCAAGAACTAAGTAGTTCACAAGTCAACCAATTTTGCGTGCAAATAGTGCTTGGACAGTCTCCGGAGCTAATGAGTTTCGGTATGGGTCTATTACACGTCCACCGGTGCTGAATGCAGACTCGGATGCGACGGTGGAAATAGGGATGCCCAATACATCACGTGCGATCTCCGCAAGGATGAGATATCTAAATGAGTTCTTCTTCCACCAATCCAAAATATCAAACTCGAGTATTTTTGGTTCAATCACATCCGACAAATACCTATCCATGTCTGAGCTAAGTACTGAACTGTTTTGCTTCTCAAAATATTGCTCTAGAGCTGTATCAAAATCTTCACAATCCAAGTCATCACCAATAATATTTGAGGAACTTCTATGGGCCATATTTGTAACATCCCGTATTTTAGTGTATTTTTTACTGAAGGAATTATTTTTATGGATTCAAAATTTTATTCTCCTATCTTAAAATAATTGGATTTTGATTGGGTTATTTTTATGATTTTTAGTTTACAAAAATTATTTTCAAAGTGCTTTCTTTAAATTAATTACTGTGTGATTTAATTATTTCAATTTGACTTTACCATTACGTTTAAATTATTTTATTTAACTTGTGGTTTTAAAATCGTTTCCGTTGGATCATTTTTGTGACCCAAGTTATGAGGACTGGACCTCATTTCTTTCTCTCCATTTTTCTTTTTCCCTTTTCTTTTCTTTTCTTTTTCTCTTCTTTTTCTCTTTCTTTTCTCTCCTCTCCTTCTCTCTTCCCGCGCGGACGTCCCCCTCCCTCTCTCTCCCGTGCGTCCGTCGCCTCTCCCAGCCCAGCCGCCGTCGCGCCGCCGTGTGCGACACCGCCCGGCCGACTAGCACCCCTTCCCTCCGGCGACCTCACCCCCCAAATCCCAGCCCCTATCTCGCCGCCGGCAGCCCGCACGCACCCTCCAAAGCCGCGGCGTACTTTGAGCTCCAGCGCCGCCGTCGCTCCACCTCCGGCCACCATCTTCCTACCACTTCACCCTCGACCTCTTGGCAACCCATTGGACCTAACCCCGGCCCCGATCCGTCACCGGTGAAGCCACACTAAGTCCATTTCCGATTTGCACTTTTTTGGCCTAAAACCGCCCCTTGCGCCGCCACCCACGGCAAACCACCACCACCATTGGCTTCACCGACCTCTCTAGGCCCTACCCTACCATTTTTGGGTCTTCGTTTGTCTTCATTGAAAAGTGGGCATCTGTGACCCACGGCCACAGTGTATTTTACACTGTGGTGTTGCTCAGACATCACCACTTGCAACTTCGTGATCCTTCGGAAATTGCTATATTGCACTGTAAGTATTTTCTCAAAGAACTTTTGTGATTTAAATATATTTTTGCACTAACTCTTTTTAACTGTGAACTGGTTGTGGATTTCTGTTGGTATATGTACATCTCATTATTTCATGCATGATCATGTTTGTAACTGAAAATTGGGTTTTCGCATGAATGCATACATGTTCATGTGTTTGTAAAGAAAACTGGGTTTTCATGCGAGAAATGATTTTTTGAGGGTGTTTGAAACGATTGGTTTGACTGGTTTGAGAAAAGGAAATGAGACTGTAGGGATGGTGGTAAGCAGGGATGGTGGTAGAGTCCCGCCTGTGATTCCCGCCTACGGTGCACGCGGTAGGGATGGTGGTAAGCAGGGATGGTGGTTGTGTCCCGCCTGTGATTCCCGCCTACGGTGCACGCGGTAGGGATGGTGGTAAGCAGGGATGGTGGTATAGTCCCGCCTGTGATTCCCGCCTACAGTGCTCTGTTAAGTATTCGTTGTGTGTGTTAAGTATTCATTGTGTGGAAAGGAACTGTAGGGATGGTGGTAAGCAGGGATGGTGGTAGAGTCCCGCCTGTGATTCCCGCCTACGGTGCACGCGGTAGGGATGGTGGTAAGCAGGGATGGTGGTTGTGTCCCGCCTGTGATTCCCGCCTACGGTGCACGCGGTAGGGATGGTGGTAAGCAGGGATGGTGGTATAGTCCCGCCTGTGATTCCTGCCTACAGTGCTCTGTTAAGTATTCGTTGTGTGTGTTAAGTATTCATTGTGTGGAAAGGAACTGTAGGGATGGTGGTAAGCAGGGATGGTGGTAGAGTCCCGCCTGTGATTCCCGCCTACGGTGCACGCGGTAGGGATGGTGGTAAGCAGGGATGGTGGTTGTGTCCCGCCTGTGATTCCCGCCTACGGTGCACGCGGTAGGGATGGTGGTAAGCAGTGATGGTGGTATAGTCCCGCCTGTGATTCCCGCCTACAGTGCTCTGTTAAGTATTCGTTGTGTGTGTTAAGTATTCATTGTGTGGAAAGGAACTGTAGGGATGGTGGTAAGCAGGGATGGTGGTAGAGTCCCGCCTGTGATTCCCGCCTACGGTGCACGTGGTAGGGATGGTGGTAAGCAGGGATGGTGGTTGTGTCCCGCCTGTGATTCCCGCCTACGGTGCACGCGGTAGGGATGGTGGTAAGCAGGGACGGTGGTAGAGTCCCGCCTGTGATTCCCGCCTACAGTGTCCGATAAAGGGTTTGTTTTGTGTGAATCATTTTCTGGAAAAATGGTATTTTATGGCTAAGTGTATTTTGTCATATGAATGCATGTTGGTTGCATTAATATGTTTTTATCCTGAGAGTTATTTGGTTTATACTTACCTGTGGTACCATTTTATGGTATCGCAGATTTTGATGCAGATGAGGATGTTGAGCCTTAGCTTGGCTCCGTTGGTGGAGTGATCTGGGATTGCTCCTATTTATCAAGTTTCTTATTTTATCAATTTATATATTGCCTTTTGTAATTTATTTGGGATGACTGTATAACTGCTTTTAAACCTCTTCGGATATTTAAATTGTATTTTAAATTCTGGTACTTAGTTGACTATCCGCTGCGTTATTTTTTTTAATTGTACACCGTTGCATGTACACACACTGGCACTTCGTTGGGATGTGTGACCGTGTTGTCACCATCCTGGTGTCTCGATCCCCGTGTATTTTTATAAGGGGGATTGGGGGCGCCACAATATTTGATCTTCCACTACCTAACCCATAAAACTTGTGGTATTGCTCAATCAAACGATTCATGAGGATCAAGGACAAAAGCTGATCCACCAACACTACCACTAAAACTATCTTCCATCTGTTTTAAACATAAAAAATAATGTACATGCTTCAGCAAATATAATAAGAGCCAACAATGACAGCAAATATCAAACAAGCTTGGCCAATTAATTACATCAATCCCATGTACACTAGACGTATTTTAACAATGAGGCGCGAAACTATGATTTTTAATGAACTATGCATGAACAATACAATATTGAGATCCCGCATATCTGTGTTCTGAAGAAGGTACATGTCTATTTACTAACAGCAGCATAAATTTCTGAATCTTAGGTGCAACATTTAAAGCTCATGTTAAATTTTATGTCAGTTTCTCTAGTGGTAACATTGTTTTTATGATGACCTCCAAAGTTAGAGTTGAAAGATATTTGTGAAAGCTTTTGTAAGATTCTGATCCGGTCCAAATTTATCTGTGAAAGCTTTTGATGTTAAGCAAAAGACAGAAACTAATTTGGATGTGAATGAATGTTAGTAGATAAGATGATCTTATATATCGGGTATGAGAACCATCCTGATTTGACTAGTACTAGAGATTACCATTTAGCTATGTATAATTTTCTTCCATCTACTCCAAATCAAACTCTGAGTCTCAACGCTAAAATGATGTTCTTTTGACCTCCCTAGCTATCATGAATGTATATGCATGCGTCTTTGACTCTTTTTCTTGTAGAAATCCAGCTCCACAAAATACCAAATCGATAACTTGTTAACAAGGATATCACATGCCAACTTGTTTTTCTGATGACCTCCAAAGTTAGAGTTTTTTTTTTATACATGTGGGGGAGTGGGTTTCAAATTCCATTTCATTTGAGTCTAAAGATAAAACAAAATGGGTTATCATCTTGGGTCCTGAATGGATTTTAAGTTGTTTTATGTTTTCATAATACTAATTAAGACTTCTCTTGCTTAAATAATGGAAGTTATGATTTGGTTGGTGTTTATTAGATTAGGCTTCGCAAGTTACTTCTTATTGTTGAATTATATTTAGCAATATTAATATTAATGGAAGTTATGATTTGGTTGGTGTGTACAAGTAGATCTCTGACATACCTTTGTACTGGACATATTAATATTAGCAATATTAGTAATTATTCAGACCACGAATTATTTGATATTAGTAATTATTAATTTATTACATGAAAAAAGATACTCACCCTTCAAACCTGAACACTATGTAATCTAGAAACTTGTTTTTGAGCTTCATCTTCCAACAAGCCTATAACTGGTGATCTTAGATATATATATATATATATATATATATATATATATATATATATATATATGATGAGGACTTGATCCATAACTACATGACCTATCACAACCCTGTTTCTATAGCATTCTTGCTACAATAGGTCAAACATATATCCCTTCTAATTAGATCAATCATTCAATATGTCATGGCTTATGGGATTTCAGATAATTCTAATGCATAATATAAACACACTGTCAAATGGAGAAGAACACCAGGTTTTTGTTTTTTGGGTCATTAAGTGACAGCAAAATACTATAACATGTATAAAAAAAACCAGAAACAAACCCACCTTGCCCCCTAAAATAATATGCAAAAATCTTGGTTAATTCCCCAAAACCAGAAGCAAACTCTCCCCATCTAAAACAACCACTCATATGATACATAAGAAAAAAAAAACCTCTCTTATTCTCTCTTTCATAACTCAGTCTCAATGGGACCGTCCCATCGTTTACAACCAAACCCTAAAACACAAAAATTCCAAAACACCCATCGTTTACAAAAAAAACCCAACACTCATAATCAAAAATCCTGAAACACATCATTTACAGAAACTAACAAAGTAGAGAAAGAGAGATGATCATACCGTACAGAACCTAACAGAGTAGAGAAATAGAGATGACAGAGTAGAGAAGGGCTTGAGAAAAATATCTTAAGAGCTTAGACTTCAGAAATGTTGGATGGTAGCCTCCGAAAGACGAAGGGATTTAGCAGAAGAGACGCCTGCGTCAAAGAGAGAAGGCAGAATGGATTCGGAATGGAGAAGAGACGTCTGCGTCGAAGAGAGTAGGCAGAAGGGATTCAGAAAGGGGAAAGGGGAAAGGGGAAAGGCAGAAGGGATTCGAAGAATCGAAAGTTAGGGATTTTGTGATCTTGCGGTTTTTTTTTTTTTTTTTTAAATGACCCGATTACAGATAACCGGGTCACAGAACCGGATCCGGATTCTTCTCACCCGCCCGGGTGTAATCCGGGCGGATAACCGCCCGGATACACCCGGATTTCTGGGTTCTGGACCGGACCGGAAAAAAACCCGGTCCGAATGCACACCCTTAGTGGTGACTGAATTGGCTAATGTAGGTCAGCAACAAGAGGCCGTGCCTGCAACTGTTATGCCAGAGGAACCTAGAAGCTTCTAAAAATTTTGTGAACTGGTGGGCCAACATAGATTGGGAACTGGTGGGCCAACGTTTCTCACGGTTGCCGTCGTTCATGGAGCTTTGATCTAGGAAAGGTTTCCAATGGAAAAGGGTAGGGGTTGTTCGCAGGCCTTCGGGTTTCAATTTTGTAGGTAGGTTTCTCTCTCTTTTTCATTTGTTATAGGTTTTAATCAGGTGTGTACATGTGTAATGTAAATTTAGGCCATTTTCTTACTTGTCTATTTATAATTGGGGGCTGTTGCTGCTCTTAGCAGATGGGCTGTTTCGAAGAGGAACTCTAAACAGTATTTAGAATGGGCAAGTCTTGTACATTTTTATAAAAAATAATATAATTATTGATGTCACTGTCATAAACACTAAAATACATCACTTCTAAAATTAAATAGTTACTAATTGATAACATGATAACTTTTGTTTCTACTATGGATATAAATCATCAGAAGACTTAGGACTGGTTTGGTTACACAAAATCAAGCCATCTCATCTAATATATCTATCTCTACAAGGTCATCAAAATAATAATCAAACAAATAAATCAACTCCTTAAGACTTAATAAAAGTGTCAAATTTCCAATGAACCAAATCGATAAAGAGCTGTGCTACGGATCAGCCACTGTTCACGGCTGATCCGTAGCACACCTTAGCTCGCACTATAATTTTTCTTCCCTTTCTTTCTCTAAACGCAGACCACATCTCTCTCTCATCAATACTTCTCTCTCTCATCAGCTCACTCTCTCTCGTCTACGACTCTATCTCATCAAGCTCTCTCACTCATCAGGTCTCTCTCTCTCTCATCAACTTCATCTCAGTTGCTGAAGTTGAACCGAGGAGGATCAAAATAGTTATGGTAGGGTGGAGAGGCATAGTTGGGGAAGCCATGAGAGCTGAGATCGAGAGAGAGAGAGAGAACGATATAGACAGAAATGGAGAGTTTTATTCAGCAAGAAATGTTATCACAAGGTGGTGGCGAACATGGACAAGATTGTTTTTGAGATTTTAGTCAACAAATGTGAGTTGTCTGCTAAAGTAATAAACAATCCGGCCGCAAACATCGCTTGGGTAATATACTTCCATGGCATGGAACTTGAACTTACCAAATTCAGCAGAGGCTTCAAGGAAAGTGGGTGCCATCCACTTTTGGATTAGAAATAAGAAAAAGGGAAGGGGGAAAGAGAAATTAAAGGGAACGGGTGGAGTTTTATTATAGGGTGATTTTGGTAATTTTACTTAAGCCATGTAGGGTGTGTTGTGGTTGCTCTCCAAACAATGGCTGCTCCCCAGCTTTTTTTATCGATAAAACAAATCAATCTACTAGATAGTAGTCTCTAGAAATCTCAACACTTACCCCTACACACAACAATCTTGTTCCCGCTTTTTATTCTTGATCCTCAATTGACACATTCACGTTATATGAAAATATTATAGAGATAAGGGCTGAATTATCAACAACTCAGTAAGCAGAGAACATATAGTAGTGTGTAAACATGAGCATTTACAGAGTTCAGAATGTAGAACACAAACCTTTAGTTTTATAATGCAGAAACAAAACATATTATCAAAAGTATCAGAGTGAATAGTTAAAAGACATTCATATTCAAAAGTATCATTTGGTATAGCATAACTGAACATCATCATCATGTCTATCATATCAGAGCACCATATCATATCAGAGACCATGTTTAACCCCAGTGGTAGCTAGGGTTGTGCATGTCTGCAGTTAACTAAGCAGAACCTTTCATTGTTCATCACCCAAAGTAATGTACTCAAAACAGAGACCATTATTATATCCCGTAGCGGGTTTAGAGGCAACTGTTATCTCCCGTGGTAGAGCTAGAGGTCACTATTATATCCCGTGACAGAGCCAGGGGTCACTATTATGTCTCGTGACAGGGCCAGAGGTCACTATAATATACTATGACAAAGTCAGAGGTCACTATTATATCCCGTGGCAGAGTCATATATCAAAGTAGAACAGAATCGTTGGTACCATCACAATCACAATATCAGAATTATTGAATCAAAACCAGAAATAAAATCAGAAAGTTATGCCAAAGGTTTTCAGATGCCCAATCATATCAAAACACAATACTCAACAGAGTCAGATCATTTTCACATATTCAAACAAATTCAGAACATCTTCACATAACATGTACAAATTTTCAGATTCATATTCGCTTTATTTTTATAGAGTTTAGAAATAGCATGCCAGAAATAGTTCATGTTTATACCAGTCATGACAAAAAATATTGTCTCTTTTATACCAGTTTCATGAGTAATGCAAAACGCATAATTGGGGTTGTTTTCACATTTCTTATCAAAACATAACATGCAAATTTTTCATAAAATCAACCACAATTCATTTTCTTTCTATGAAAAGTCAAGCATAGGAACTCCGCTTACCTGACTCTTGTATCGTATTCTCTAAGACCAGAACTTGAACCATAGTAGAGTCGCAACCTAATCCAAAGATATCGCTAACATATTAATAACCTGTACACATACAAAACCAACTAACAAACAAAATTGTAAAACTCGAAACTAAAGATCCAACTGCACTCGTAAACAACCCATAACAAAATAGACCATCCATGTACTTTGGGTTTATAATGGTCCAAGTACAACGTCCATGCACTAAACCAAAAAATTAACCTAACTTCCTCGGATTTCCCTTAATCATTCACCACACACATGTCAAGCCACAACCCACACTTTTAAGTCAAAGTGAACTTGATCACGACATATCCAATAGCCAATAATCAGCCCACACGTTCAAAAATAACTTACACCTAACTTATCTAACAAATAAACATCATGCAAATTATCCCTAACTGTCAAACCGACATGCCTGATGACCACACAACCACGTTGTCAATTCTTACCCACCCCCAGTACTACAACCAACAACTCCCAACAAGTCACACAACAAACATCCTGCAAACTGACATATCAGCAATCCCAAACAGCCCACAATTCGACATATTGATCAATAAAACAACCTACATTTACAAGTCACTTCCTTACCTGAGTTTCCCACATTACTTTCAAGAATGTCTCCACACACCTTCCACTGTGTATTCACAATCTCTACAAACTAAAACACACAACCACAGACAATACAACCTCCAGTAGACACCGACATACATCACACAATGATACAATTTTAATATTGAAACTTACCCAAATTGCGTTCCGGTGATCTGTCAAACTCGAGAATGAGGGATGTTAACAAGGACTGATTTCAATGCCCTGTGCCAGACAATGTCAATTCTAGTTCGCGTGGTGGTGGTGTGGCTGACGGCTTGGTAACACGTAGCAGTGCATTCAGGTTGGAATCGAAACAGTGAAAAACCAGATAATCGAGGGACGAGTAAGGCATAACTATAGGGAAAAAAATAAAGCTAACGGAAAATAGAGGAGAGGATTTGTGAGGGAGTGAAGCATGGAGATACAAAGAGGAAAAGAACAAAGAGTAGAGAGAGAGGGAGATAGGGAGAGAGAGAGAGAGAGAGAGAGAGATGGATAAATGAAGAAGTGAGGCTTACCAACCGACGAAGCAAGGGCTAATGGTGTGGAGAGGGTTGGGAGAGGGTTGCCGCCACGGCGCAGTGGCATAGCAAAAACAAACGGCGGCTTGTGACTGGAATCGAACGAACAAGACGCAGAGGTGGCACTCGATTCAGGGGCTCGTGTGAACAGAGAGTTAGTGAACCAAAGCTTATCTTCGTTCAATATCATTCTGGTAAGGAGGCTCGATGGCGACGAGACTCCAAGAAGGGCCAGCGAATCACAGTCCCAAACCGAAACGAAGAAAATCGCAAGAGAGTGAGGGTGTGAACTGCATATTGGACTTGAGAGGGAGTTGGGCACAGTGAGATAGAGAGGAAGAGAACGTGCAAAGAGTGGTTGTGTAGGGAAAGGGGTGACTCTGGGTTGTGGATGCGTGAAAAGGGGAATGGGGGTAATCTGGGAATGGGGGAAAGACCGAGGATCTTAGGTGAAACAGTGCGTTTTGCACCTTTTAAAAATCTCGTCCTCGAAATCTGCTAGTACCTCAAGTGAAGCCTACACACTTATTCGTCACATCCCATCTATGCCTATTTTAATTCTCGATCATTCTTGTCAAACCTAATATTCCAAGATTTTAACTTTCTGATATTTTTGTTCAGTGCCTTAAATACTTACTAATTCACGTACCTAGTATCGATTGTCATACACTCCAGGGTCTAATTCAAGTCGTAACCATCAATAACGGCTTGATTAAAAACCTAATAATAACTTCACCGAAGTTCTAAGCTTAACTTCATATCAAATAGTAAACAAGACTATTCACATTATATAACACGCTCATGTGCAAAGCAACAATAAAATTCTCCAAAGTCTTGGATATTAGATCTCATACTCGATTCATGAAGGTATCCAAATCATGGTCTCTAAGAATCAATTGTTCCTAATAATCCTGAAACATTTGAAAATCCATAGCTGAGATTTAAGTCCTAAGTGATCTCAAGTCAGCTAATTTCCAAATCTTTACAAAGTTTACTCCCAAACCATCATGCCAATCTCCCATTGCAAACTCTAATAATTCCACCCAAATGCCTAAGGTTAAAATCTCATAAATAAATCATTGTTGTAACTAATCGACTTTCACACCTACCTCTACAACTCTTACCAAACTTTATCAGAATAAAGATCACATAATCATTCCTAACTATAATGCCCCAAAGTTAAATAACACTAGTTTTTTTTTTTAAGAAAAGGGGTAGAGTACCTGTATTGTGTTGAACTTGGGCCGACACTTTATTGTGTTGATTCTTTCCTTGTGCTCCTGAATTAGTCCTTTGAGGCGGGTTGGGGTTCATACACCCATCTGATTGCCTTGGACAATCTTTGACAAGGTGGCTAAGCTTACCACATCAAAAACACCGTCTAGTTCCCCTTTTGCATTCCCCAAAATGTACTACATTGCATGAATTGTAGAGGTTATTTCGTTGATTGTCTTGTACCTATCTCTGGCCCGAGTTGCTCACTTCATTCCTCCTCTTTCGTGGTCCTTGATTCTCGCTCGAGGGGAACCCCAATGGCGTCAACCTCTTCCTCTGCTCCTGAAGTTCAGCGCTTCTCTTAAGGCTTTGCTCAAGTATTGTGGCCTTATCTACTAACTTTGAGAAATTCTGGATCTGAAGGGCCACCACTCGATCATACACCCGATTATTCAGTCCCTCTTCAAACTTTTGGGTCTTCTTCTCCACATATGGGATGCGATATGAGGTAAAGTGCGATAGTTCAACAATTTTGCTCGCGTATTGGTGCACTGTCGTAGTCCCCTACACTAAGTTGGAAAACTTCCTTGTCCTAACGTCTCTAACCGATCTTGTAAAGAAATGATCAAAGAAAAGCTGCTTGAAGTAAGGCCAGCTAGCAACTCCCCTCCCATCAGCTTCCTTGATGTTTCTCTCTGATACCCACTATCTTTTAGCCTCTCCTGCCAGTTTGAAAGCATAGTACAGTACCTTCAGCTGATTAGTGCAATTCAAGACACGACATATTTCTTCGATGTCTTGGGTCCAATTCTCTACTAGGGTCGGGTCGCCTCGCCCATCAAAAGTGGAATGGTGCATTCGATTAAATTGCTCCACAGTGCAACCACCCTCATCATTGGTTGCATTCAAGTCTGAAATGTTTCGAGCCCAACGACGGGATGCCATCCTAAAAAACAATATAAATTAGGATTTTTTGTTGTTTTACCCATTCTTATCCATATACTAATCTATTGATCAAAGCCTACATACTGAGACTCATAGAATCCAAGGCCTCCAATCCTATCCAAATCCTTTCTTACAATCTATAACTTCATATTTGGCCAGCACATATATATTAAAGTCTACCGAACTTAAAACTTAATGCTCGATCTCGCTTAAATACGCCACCAATATCTAAACCTTCAATTTTATCAAAATCATTTTGTAAGGTCTACAGAATGAGAGCCTACAAATCTAAAACCTCAATTGTCATGAAATCAGCTCATAAAATCTTTAAAATCCAATACCTCAAATTTCATAGGACATCTTTCTAAAAGCTTGCAAATTTGAAAACCTTAAGGCTTGTTTGGGAGTGAGATAAGATGAAAATTTTGTGAATAGTAGTAAGATAGTTTGTGAATAGTAGTGAAATAATTTGAGTTGAACATTTTTTAGATTTTGGGAAAGGATAGAGAAAAAGTTGAATAAAAAATATTATATAGTTAAAATATTATAATAATAATATTATTTTATAATATTATTTTTGTTTACTGATTTGAAAAAGTTGAAATTATTATTTTATTTTTTATCTGAAAGTTTGAAAAAGTTGTAATGATTAGTTTGAAAATTTTGTATTTGAAATTATGTTGGGGAGTAAGATGGGATGAGATGAAATGAGATCAGATGAAAATTTTGTATCTCATCTAAGGCCCCAAACCTGCCATATCAACAGAATCATCTCTTGTAGTCCGCATAAGTATAAACATCAAATCTGAAAATTATTTCCTAAGGCCCATAAATATCCAAAACCTCATTTATTATAGTCTGTAGAATCTCAAACCATTGCGATACCCCATATGATAAGGATAAATGGTAGGTGGTGAATGAGATACTACATTGCTTGAAAATGAGAAGTTTTTTCTCTTTATAAGGTTCCAATGAGATGCTCTATTTTGATGTGATGATGATGCTCAAGTTATGTTATGCCAAAGTTTCTGGGTTTTATGTGTCTTAAAATCATCGCTCTGTTACTTTTGAAAACATGTTTGGTTCTACCTTATAACTCTGGAAAATGTTTTTGTTCTATATACTGTACTCTATAAATGCTCATGTTTGCATGCTAGTATATGTCATCTACTTACTGAGTTGTTGATAACTCACCCATTATCTTCATAACATTTTTCAAATAATTTTCATGGTACAACTGGGGATCAAGACTAGAAATCATGTATAAGGCTACATGAGCATAGTGGATTAAGTACAAAGATGGTATTTTGGTTATTGGAGATTTTATTTCATAGTTCTGTTTTAATATGTTGTCTTGGTATCTTGGAAGGTTGATATTAAATTTAAGATTTTTTTTGTGGGGTTTAGACTAATCTTATTGGAGTGATTGATCTGAAATAGCGAGTTGTACGTGTCATTGAAAATTTTGGAGTCTATAACTATATGGTTAAAAAATGATTTTGAGTGATAAGGAGTAACTCTCCAATCCATCCGAGACCGGGGCGTTACAATTGGTATCAGAGACAGGTTTGAGATTCTGCATACTATAATAAGAAGTTTGATGACATTTAAGGTTTTAGAATTTTGTAGGTCCAAGATATGATTTTGATGATATTTAAGGCTTCCGCATTTGCATACTCATGGAAGGTGGCTTACGAAATCTGAGATTTAGAGATTCTGCAGACTATATGGATTGAGATTTTGGGAATTTGAGGTTTTAGATTTGATAGGTTTATTCTGTATGCTGTAGGACATGACTTGGATATGAGTTAAGGTTTAGTTTTTAAAGTTGACCTAAGTTTGATAAAAAGATAGGTTTAAGGTTCTGCAGACTATAAGATTTGTGGTTTAGATATTTTTTGGATTTAGGAAATAATTTTCAGATTTGAGGTGTAGACATTTGCGGATTGCAAGAGATGATTTTGTTGACATTTAAGGTTTTAGAATTTACAGGCATTAAGGAATGTGTCCTACAAAACCTGAGGTTTTAGGTTTGAATGGTTTTTAAGAAATGATTATTATGACATATAAGATTATGTGGACTCTAAGAATTGATTCTTTTTAGAGTGAAGTTATAGATTGGACAAAGTTCAAGAATTTTTTTTTTTTTGGGTGCTCAGGACATAGTTCCAGCAAACCATTGGAAATGATTTAATTGTTTTGATAGGTTGTTGGATATTGTCAAGCTATGTAGAGTATTAAATTAGGTAGATTAGCCTTTATCCAAGTTGGTTTTGATTATGACTAGACCTTAGTGGTCGTTGAGATTGATGTGTATTAATTGCCACAAGCTTATATGTGAGTTGGAATTGAGATGATGAGTTCTTGGGTATATGTTGTCGGGTTGAATCTAATAGATGCATTGTCGGGATAGTGATAGAACTTTTGAGCTCGTTTAATTCTGAATGGGAAGTACTGAAATTTCTTCTAGTTGGGTTCAACGTGCATTAAGTTGTAATTGGGATTTCTCCACCGTAAAGATGTTCACTTGTATATGTATCGACACATATAGGAGTTGAGAAGATAAATGTCAACTCTTTTCGTTGCCAATGTTATAATCACCGCTACCCTTGGGTTTCTCAAATAGACCCTTCCGGCCTGAAATTTATTATTAAGTTATGGCCGTCAATTCCTTTCAAAAAATTTTAAGGCGTCTTTCTTGAAGTCTCGTTTGGAATGGACACAAAGGAACACTATTTATTATTATTATTATTATTATTATTATTATTTATTATTATGTTTTTTGTAAGTCAGTTAGTGTTTTGACAAGAGCATTTTGGAATTTTTGATCCGGTAAGCTTATTCTAAGGACAATAGGAAATGATTTTGATAAGATTTAAGGTTTAAAGTTAGTAGACCTTAAGCTATAATTATTTTCAGATTTAAGATTATAGACCTTTCAGATGTTAGGCAATTGTCTATTATTCGGATTTGAGATTATAGTTTCAACAAGTTCTAAGAAATCATTCATTCAGGCTTAAGGTTATTAATTGCAACTGAGAATGAAAGAAAGAATTTAAGAGTAAAGTGGGAGTGCATGAATTTGAGAGACAAGAAGTTGGGTTGCTAACAAAGTTGTCTTAAGTGTGCAACGGAAGCGTGGTTTTTGGTAATATGATGGTTTGAGAATAAACTTCGGGAGAACTGGAAATCAATTAACTTGAGGTCTCTTAGGACTTAAAGCCTGTGGCTTTGGACTTTCAGTTTTTGGAGGATTATTGAGAACTATAAATTCTTAGAGACCATAAGTTGAATATTTTTCATGAATCGAGTGCGAGATTAAAGGCCACGGACTTTGGAGAGTTTTAATATACTAATTGTACGAAGTTATTACATTATGTGGGGAGTTCTTTGTAATTTTTATTTTTATATGAAGTCAGATTGGAATTATTGTTAGACTTTTAAGTCCATTGTTGAGGTTTATGTTCCTAGACTTGAACTAGACCCTAGAAAGTATGTCGATCGATACTATGTGTGCATACGTGTATGCCTAGAGGATTAGGAGGTATTTGAAGCACCAAGTAAATTATCGGAGGACTAGAATCTTGGAACAATAGGTTCGACAAAATGATCGAGAATTAAAATAGGCGTGAAATGGATATGACATTAAGTGTATAGATGTGGCTTAGGATCTAGCAAATTTCGAGGACTAAATTTTTTTTAAGGGTGAGAGAATGTAAAGCCCAAGTCTGTAGCCCAGACTAGATGAATCCCCAGGATGATACGATGTCGTTTAGGTAAGAATATTTACTTATTTTTTTTGGTTTAGTTTCTATTCCCTTCTGTTTCTTGCCCACCCCGACGGTTTTCCTCTCTCACTCTCTCTTCAGTTTATTTCATCCTGAAATCCCCTCCTTCCCGTATCCCATCTTCCCACATTTTTATAGTTTCCCCTTTCTTTTCTCACAGTCACCCTCTCTCTGAGCCTCACCATTTTTATAGATGTTAATAATGCATTCTTGTATGGTGACCTCGATGAAGAGCTTTATATGAAGCCACCTCCTGGCCATTTCACAGCAAAAACCAACCAAGTTTGTCGTCTACAAAAAAGTCTTTACGGCTTGCGGCAAGCATCCAGGCAATGGAACACCAAGCTCGTCTCCTCTCTAGCTGAATTTGGGTTTGCTCAATCCAAAGCGGATTACAGTCTCTTCACAAAATGCACGCCCACTTCCTTCGTAGCCTTGCTCATCTATGTAGACGACATCATTCTAATGAGTTCAAACACTACTTCAAGCACTGCTGTGAAGCAATTTCTGGAGACAAAATTCAAGATAAAAAATATCAGCTCACTTAATTACTTCCTTGGCATGGAAGTGGGACGCTCACAAGCTGGAATCTAACTTTGCCAATGCAAATACGCGCTGAATATATTGGCTGAGATGGGCCTATTGGCGTCTAAGCCTTCTCCATTACCAATGAAGCCTAACATCAAACTCAAAAAGGATGAAGGTGCACTCTTTCATGATCCTGCTCTCTACCGTAAATTGGTTGGTAAGCTTCTTTATCTAACCAATACACGGCCAGACTTAAGTTACAATGTCAACCTACTTAGTCAATTCATGGCAACGCTGAGAGTCCCTCATTATGATGCTATCATCAAAGTCCTCAAGTATGTCAAGAGTACACCGGAACAAGGCATTTTTTTCCATACCAGTTCGAAGATGGAGCTCGTGGCTTACTCAGATGCTAATTGGGCCAACTGCCCAGATACACGAAGATCAACCATCGGATTTTGCGTGTTTATTGGCAACTCCCTTGTCTCCTGGAAGTCAAAGAAACAGAACACTATCTCAAGATCATCTGCCGAGTCTAAATACAGAGCCATGGCAGCAGCTGTATGCAAACTCACCTGGCTCCGTTATTTGCTCAATGATTTACGTGTTTCCATCAAGGCACCAGCTACTCTCTATTGTGATAACTTAGCTGCCATGCACATTGCCACAAATCCCATTTTTCACGACAAGCGCACGAAGCACATTGAAATCGACTACCAGCTAGTCCGAGAGAAAATCTCAGCTGGGCAAGTGCTTACTGCTCATGACTTCTCTTCTGCTCAGATGGCTGATTTACTCACAAAACCTCTCAATTCTCCCACGTTCAGTAGGCTTTTATCCAAGATGGGAGTCATCAAAATTTAATCTCCATCTTGCAGGGGGATGTTGAGATTACAGAAAAATAATAGCTGTAGGAAGAAGGATCCACCAGATGCAAGTATCGTGCAGAAGCAAAGGAATATAAATCCATTATAGTGAGCTGCAAATATTTTTTTCTTATTGTTTTATTGTTTTACTCATTCCTTTGTATCTATAAATAGCAGTAGGTACTCGTACGTAAGGGTGTAAGAATTGAACAATAATAATTTCTTTCCAGTAACGACATTATGTTACCTCGTCTTCTACCATGCGCGCATATTGCTCTTCTGCGTCCTCCTTTTTGGCTTTGCATCTATGCCATTGTTAATACAATAGGGCTCCCAATTGTATCATTGATTAATCATTTTAGAGTATAGACCATTTAGTTTGTGTCTTCCATTGGGGCCTTATACTTCTAAAGGCTATGAAAACCCATAAGAAAAGGAAAGAAACTTGAAGTGCCTTTCCTAAAAACTTTGGAGGAATCAGGAATTGATGACTTCTCTCCCGCTCGTCAAATTCCAAAGAACTTCGCTCTCTCTCCTCCCTATGTCTGAGTTTACATGATATGATATGAGTTTTGGTGGTAATTTGTTACCTATATAATCAGGAATCGTAATTTGTTACCTACA
This sequence comes from Juglans cinerea, assembly GCA_961763995.1. Lineage (NCBI taxonomy): Eukaryota > Viridiplantae > Streptophyta > Magnoliopsida > Fagales > Juglandaceae > Juglans > Juglans cinerea. The sequence continues at coordinate 47,995,099 of CAUIVZ010000001.1, read as the reverse complement.
TGATAAGTAATGCTTGCTGTAAAACACCAGCCATAGACATATATACATATATGTATATATATACATATCATTGCTTAAAAACAAAATAAAACACTAATTCCTGCAAGCAATAAATTTTTATACATAGGTTTTTAGGTGAAACAGCAAGACATAGTAGCATGATGATAGGAACCCAAATATAAGTTACAAGCTTGTTAACATCATTGATTGAAACTTGTGGGCTTGCATACAAATGGAGCTAACCAGTTTTGATACTATATGATGGAATTTCTAACTTCAGCTCCTACAATGTGATCGATGGTACTGTAAATAACCTTAGTCTTGAGACTGAATTCTTGCTATTTTTTTCTCTTTTGTAGAAATTCAATTCTTTTGGAAAGGAAGAGTTAAAGGGTGGAGTTGATGCCTAGGCTTTTCTGAGAAGCTAAATAATATATTGAGTCATTTTAGAGCCTAAAACACTAGAAGGCTTGAGGTGCATGGAAACCTTTTAAGTTGAATTGAAGGTTTGTAAAGGATGGACAAGGTAAGTATTAGACTCGTGAGATAAGACGATGGCTTCCCTGCAACTTGTTATTTTGGCCTTGATGAAGTGAAATGAGAAAGTTGGATATATGGTTTTTGATTTAAAAAGGTGGCTACTAAAATTCGGTGGCTAAATTAGCTCTCCCAAGACTTCATCACTTCATAAATATTTCACTCAACCAAAAAGAGCCCAAATCGTAAATTTATGGTGTTGCCTTTGGAATTATTTTTAATCATTTAGAGATTTTGAGAGCCGTATATTGCATCATTAAATGATTGATTTTGATAGCCCTATAATTAATTGTCGTTTCATTAGTTTGTATAGAATTTTGATACCCAAGTACCGATTGTTTGTTTATGGTCATTAGGGACTACTATACTGCAATTATTTCAAATGGGCAGATAGTGGTGAAGACAAAGAAAAAAAACCTTGCCAAGATAGAAACTGAATTGTTAGGATGGAGAAGGAGCTTCGAAAAAGAGAGGAACAACTTCTAAAGAGGGAGTTCAAGGTCCACAACAACCAACTCGCTATACAACGGCAAGAAGTAGATATCCTAGCAAAACACACACTAATTCATGTATTGGATTATTTCTATAATAATTTCATTGTATTTCATACAGTCATAGTGAAGCCCCATTACGGGAGGGAATTTTGTATATCGTACTTTTGTGGCCTTTGTTGTGTATAACCTCAACTAACTAGTTGTGAACTTTCTTGTAAGTGACTTTGTCTTTGTGTGCATCAGTACTCTTGGTATTTATAAATGAGAGATTCAACTGCAAAAAGAGAACGATCATGGCAAATGTCATGGCAAAAAGAGACCATCCTATAATTACATGGAAAATTCCTCCACTCATTTCATATAATTAGAATTTTATTGAACTACCTGATTTAACTTTAACAAAATATAGTTTGGGCTATCCAAGCAGCACCTCATTCCAGTGCATATAAATAACATACTCCATACTTCACAATTAATTAACATTTACAACTCAACATACAACCATGGAATGAAATACACCAGTTCAGTTTCCAAACTAAAACATAAACAATGCATTGTACATCTCTAACTTGAGTGTAAACAAATACACCAACAAAAGATAAAATCATCATTCGAAAGTATTTCCATAAATCTTCAAGCCTTTAAGTGTCCAAAGTGCTGTCTAATCCCATTTTGTACAAATTTACATCATTATTTATGCAGAAAAAAACAGAGAAACATATGTGAGGGACTTAATTAATTCTCCATTAAAGTTCCACTATGAAAAATAAAACATGTCCTACCAATACCTGTAACTCCATACTTGTGCTCAGCATGCTCTTTCCCTTTCCACATCCAGAAAATAATTTTTGGAAGCGGCGAAGAGAAAAAATACTATTGATTATAAATATACTGGCCAAACATTCACTCTCCACCATATCTCTTATAAAAGAGAGGAAGAATATATAATTGACTCAACACAAACAGTAGAAAATTAAGTTGATCTCGTATGACATCGCAGTAGATAATTAAGTAGAAAATTAATTGCCTGGTATGACATCGTATAATGCATCAACTCATGAGATGAAAAAAAGTATTAGGAAGAAACCAACTTGAGCATATGGTTTTAGTTGGCAATAGATAGATCCAATATCTCTATTAATGTGTCCACTATGGGTTTTCTTTATTTTTGTTTGGAAACTGTAGGAATGCTGTCAACTTGGGCATATGGGGCCACGACATGGCCGCACTACAACACAACCCACATTTTGTGTCGGAGAAAATCGTTGCAATAGCTAAAATCTGGGTCGCACACTCTTTTTCCCGTCCAAGCTATTAACATATATACATCTAGTATAAATAATGATACACGACATAACAGTACACACAGCACAACAGCTAGTGCAGAGCCACAACGGATTGTAAACCATACACTGCAAAATAGATTCCCTTGCACTGCAGAATAGATGGTTGGTCTCTGCTGTGATGTAACAAACTTTATTCTTTGATTCTCTTGTAAAAGTCTATATATAGACCACTATGTACTGTTATCAATTATCAAAGGAAGTTTTTCCTACTTTCCATTGCTATGTTTATTTTTCTTTTACTCTGCTTCTCAACATGGTATCGAGAGCCATATCGAGAGCCATTCGACTCAGCTAGTCTTCCCGATCCATGGCAAATCCATCTCCCTCTCTCTCTCCCTCTCCCTCTACTCCTCCTTCTCCCTCTCCCTCTCCTTCTCCATCTATTCCTTCCTCCTTCTCTCACATCATTTCAACAAAACTCACCACAAAGAATTACCTCCTTTGGAAAGTCCAAATCTCAGCGTATCTGCGTGGTCAAGATCTATACGGCTATGTTGATGGCACCTTACCAAAACCTCCAGCATTCCAAATCAATGACCCTAATCAACCCTACAAACCCAACCCTGCCTTCTCTCTTTGAAGACGTACAGACCAAATGGTCCTCAGTGTGCTATTCTCCTCCCTTTCAGACTTTATCTTGGGTCATGTCCTCTCCTCCTCTACTGCCCGAGATCTTTGGAACTAAGTAGCCTTAATGTTCTCATCTCACTCTCAAGCTAAAGAATTCCAAATCAGGTTCCAACTTACAAATCTATCCAGAGGTGACCAATCCATTACGGATTATTTTTGCAAAGTGCGTTTACTTGCTGACTCCCTTGCTGCTACTGGCAATACCATATCTGAGAAGGAGCTTGTTTCCTACCTCCTCAATGGTTTAGGCTCTGCCTATGAATCCTTTATCACTTCTATCACCACAAGAGCTGAACCATTGACCTCTCATGAACTATACCAACTCCTTCTAATACATGAAAGTCGACTCTCTCATAATTCCAAAAACAGTACAGCTTCACTTGATTTTTCCGCCAACTTCAGCATAGCAAATTCCTACCATGGTCGTGGTCATTTCAGAAATGGTAGGAAAGGTTGTGGTTGTGGCAGAATATCAAACAATAGCCGTGGCGGATGAATTTTTAAAACCAACAATGGCATCCAACAACACAACATGCAGAGGCCTACCTGTCAAGTCGCTGTCAAGTCTGCAACAAGTATGGACATGTTGCTCTCCAATGCTGAAACAGGTTTAATTATTCCTATCAGTATGATTCTTCAAACAACTTCTTTGCACATTCCTCTGCTCAAAATGATTTTTCTGCTAATTACACGGCTCCAAGATCAACATCAGACAACATTTGGTATCCTGATTCTGCGGCTATGCACCATATCACCAACGATCTGGCCAACTTAAACATGTCCTCGGAACCGTACACTGGTGGTGAAACAATTCGAGTTGGAAACGGCACTGGTCTTCCTATTCATAACCATGGTGACACCTCTCTTTCCACTGACTCTTCTCCCTTTCTTCTTCGTAATCTACTGCACGTACCTTCCATCACCAAAAACCTCATATATGTGCTTCGATTTTGTATTGACAATCATTGTTTCTTCGAATTTCACTCATCCCATTTTTCTGTGAAGGACTCAATGACCAAGAAAATCCTCCTCACCAGTCCAACCCGTGACGGACTCTACGTGTTTCCACCTACCAACGCTTCCTCTCCCACCGTCAATGTTAGCGAGAAAATCTCCCTTGCTCAATGGCACAGATGGATGGGCCACCCTTCCTTAGCTCTTGTCACTCGCATCCTGCGCAATCAATGCTTGTCCATTTGTCCCACTAAAGACGTCTTCAAATGTCCCGTGTGTCCGTTGGCCAAATCTCATCAGCTGCCATTTTCTTCTAGTCAGGCCCTTTACAATAGGCCTTTAGCTTTGATTTGTTCTAATCTTTGGGGCCCAACCCCTTATGTATCTCGGTTGGGCTTCAAATACTCCATCTCCTTTGTAGATCATTTTACCAGATACACGTGGTCATTTTCCATCAAATTCAAATCGGATGTAGTTCATATAGTCTCTAAATTTTTGCCATTTGTTGAAAGATTATTTAATACCAAGTTACTTAATCTTCAAACTGATGGAGGTGGTGAATTCAAACCTATCACCTCTTTGTGTCAAAAACTTGGAATTAATCATCGTATTTCATGTCCTCATACTCATTAACAAAATGTACTTGTAGAAAGAAAACATCGTCATATAGTTGAAACTAGGCTTGCCCTTCTAGCCCAAGCATCACTTCCCTTCACATATTGGGCCGATGCTTTTGAAATTGTTTTCTACCTTATAAACAAGCTTCCCACTCCAACTCTTCAAAATCAGTCTCCATTTTTCAAAGTTTACAAAAGTGACCAATTTCTTAAAAGTTTTTGGTTGTCAATGCTGGCCTAATCTAAGGCCATATCTCTCTCATAAATTCAACTTTCGTTCCATATCTTGTTTATTTCTGGGCTATAGTGCAACACACAAAGACTACAAATGTTTAGATCTTGCCAACAATAGAATGTACATCTCACGAGATGCTACATTTCATGAGTCTTCATTCCCCTTTTCTCAGATAAAGCCCACCCACCCATCTCTCCCTTCCTCCCAATCTCACACTTTGCTTCCGTTTTTTAACACATCCATTTTAGGCCCACACCCAAATTCCTCCCAACCCGATCCAACATCCGCTCAGCCCACACCCTCTCTCTTAGGCCCTGGTCCATCTAATCTCTCCCAAACTACTTCCTCAATGTCTTCATCAACCTCCCACACCCCAGATTCATCAAACCCCTTACCCACATCCAGTCCTCCCGCATCATCAACAATCCTCATCCCGCCCAGGTCCCCCATCATCACTAGAGCTCAAACTCACTCTTCCCGTCCCAAAGTTTTCACTGATGGAACCGTGCTCTACCCTTCTCGACAGTGTCTCACTACCAGTGCCTCGGTTCCCAATGACCCATCAAGCTATTTAGTAGCTTCCAAGTTCTCAGATTGGCGTCAAGCAATGGAAATAGAGTATGCTGCCTAGCTAAAAAACAATACCTGGATTTTGGTTCCTCTCTCTACAAATTCCAACATTCTTGGTTGTCGATGGGTTTTAGAACCAAAACAAATGCCGATTGCTCTTGTCAAAGGAGAAAAGCCAGATTAGTTGCCAAAGGCTTTTATCAACAACCTGGCATAGACTATCAAGAGACCTTTAGTCCAATAGTTAAGCCAACAACAATTCGGCTTATCCTTTCCATTGCTGTCTCTCATGGCTGTTCACTGCGTCAGCTAGGCATTGAAAATGTTTTCCTACATGGTACACTCACTGATGAAGTTTTCATGTAGCAGCCTCAAGGATTTGTAAGTTCAACTTATCCCAACTATGTGTGCAAACTCACAAAGGCTATCTACGAACTCAAACAAGCACCAAGGGCTTGGTTTGCTTAGCTCAGCTCGTGGTTAACTGAGTACGGTTTCTTGGCCTCTAAAGCCGATCCCTCTCTTTTTATTTTCAATCATGGTGCTATCTGTATGTTTCTACCTTTGTATGTAGATGACATAGTCATCACTGCCTCACAGTCCTCTGCCATCAATACTTTGATCCATGATATGAATCTAGCCTTTCCAGTTCATGAACTCGGCAAACTCTCATTTTTCCTTGGACTCGAAATCGACTATACTCCTGGTGGTCTACTACTTTCTCAAAGGAAATATATCAAACAACTTCTCACACGCAGCAACATGCTCCAGTCCAAGCCTGTGACCTCCCAGTGGCTTCTTCTATCAAACTCTCAAAGTTTGACTCTCCTGATTTTGATGACCCGACCTTATATCATAGCTTAGTTGGTGGCCTTCAATATCTGTCACTAACCAGACCTGATATAGTCTTTGCAGTGAATAAAATTTTTCAGTTCATGCACACACCCAAACTCACTCATTGGACTGCTCTGAAAAGAATCCTGAGGTATCTCAAAGGTACCTTAAATCAAGGTCTCCTTTTTGCATCTCCCTCCAGCTTTACACTTCACGCATACTCAGATGCGGATTGGGGAGGTTGCCCCGACGACAGGAGATCCACTGAAGGTTTCTATAATTTTCTTGGCAAGCATCTCATATCCTAGAGCTCCAAGAAACAGAAGATTGTTGCAAGGTCTTCCATTGAAAATGAGTACAAGTTCTTAGCATCCACCGCAGCAGAGTTACTTTGGCTTCAGACCCTTATTCGAGAACTTGGGTTAACCTTGCATCAAGCACCAACACTTTGGTGTGATAACCTTGGAACTACGTACTTATGTGCTAATCCTGTTTATCATTCCAAAACAAAGCACATGGATATAGATTATCACTTTATTCGTGATAGAGTTACAGCTAACACTCTCAAGATTGACTTTTACAGCTCAAAAGAGCAAATAGCCGATGTTTTGACCAAGCCAATTGTAGCAGAAAAATTCCACAGCTTCAAATCTCGTCTCAAACCGGTTGACACCCCTTTGGACTCGAGGGGGCATATTAACATATATGCATCCAGTATAAATAATGTTACACGGCATAAAAGTACACACAGCACAACAGCTACTGCAGAGCCACAACGGATTGTAAACCATACACTACAAAACAAATTCCCTCACACTGCAGAATAGATGGTTGGTCTCTGTTGTGATATAACAAACTTTATTCTTTGATTCTCTTGTAAAAGTCTATATATAGACCACTGTGTACTGTTATCAATTATCAAAGGAAGTTTTTCCTACTTTCCATTGCTATGTTTATTTTTCTTTTACTCTGCTTCTCAACACAAGCAATTTCGCCAGTACATGGTCGATACAAGTTCATCTCAAAAAGTCTGTGACAGCGCAGCAGGAGAGCTATGCAAATGAAGGAAATTTTCAGTTAATACTTTTACCGAGGATGCACGCCCGTCGATAGAAAATGTTTTTGCCACCAAATGTTCTGGTGGGAAATACTAATACCTACCAGACTCTCTTGCAGTAATTGATCCGATCTCCACGAGCATAAATGAAAGTAAGCGTTCTTTTGCAACAAGCTTAATAGGCTTTTGCTGCATGATCTGTCGTGGGAACACCTATGTATTTCCTACGAATTAAACCTCTTGTGGGAAATAATACTTTTGGCGTATATGCCACAAGCCATTCCCGAACGAAATTTGTGGGAATATGGTTTTTCCCACAAAAAGAATGATTTTTGCCACCAAACTCATTCTTGAGAAAACACGGTTTTTCTTGTAGTGGGTGTAAGACAGCACTGGCGGCACCGTGTAAAGATTTGTGGATTTGTGAAGGAGAACAGAGACGAAAATTTTGTTGACTAGGCCTTTCAATTCCTACGGTTTATACATGAAAAATGCTTTTAACAATTCCTTCACAAAAAGTTGTAATCGCTCTCGGCCACTGAAAGTCCAACTAACCAACCACGGCCAGATGCCAATCTTCATTGAAAGAAAAAAATATTTTTATTTTTCTAGTTTAAAAAATGTTAAAATAAAATTGAGTAAAAGTTCGAGTAAAAAAATAAATCTCACACGACTTAAACATCAGAATTTAAAATAAATTGAGTTCCCAACTCCAACGAACATACCTAATTTCAGTACGAACATATATAGTTTTCAGTATAAGTTGACTCTCTTATTACAAATATATAAATATTCTCAAGCCTAAAGTATCATAATTTACAACATCAAAGTTTAAAATAAATGTAATTTTCAATTGAGCACCCACATGACATGATATCATGATCATATTAGAGCGCTACAAACCTCTTATTTAGATAGAATACATAATACAAGTTTATTGAAGAAACAAGTCAGCCCAACAAACTTAATTCCAGAGATCAAGACCTCCAAACTCGAGCATTTTTCATCTCATCGATCACCTGCAAATCTCAATTAGAACATGTAATTATATCAAATTATAATTTTCCCTTTAAATGAGGTACTTATCAGGACATGCAGACCCAAAATAGATTTTAAAACCTTTCTATTACAACTCATGATGGAACGTCGTCCCACCGGATTTTAGTTCCATGAAAACTGATTTCAAATTTTGCAAGTATTTATATATAATCAAATCAAGATGTTTTCATTACAGATATATAAAGCTGCAAAAGATACCAAATGAAGACAAGATTAGAGATGCTCTTAAGAAAGAAGTAATTAATTAAATGTACGAAAGACATTGAAATTAGAATATAGCATGCGCGGAGTAGCACATTCCCATCAAGTTTTTGAAAAATTTAAGTATATGAAGTCTCCGCTATATATATAATATATATGTATACTGCTATATAGATTACTTTTTGTTTTATCATTAATATTACCTTTGAGTAAAATCTTTAATCTTCAAATTTGAAGGGAAGACACGTGTCGGATTTTGTAGAAATCTCGTCCTCCTTTGCCAAGTCTATCTCTGAATCGCATGGGCATGTTTATGATTTCCAATTTTTGTAGGGTAGTGATAAACTGAAGTCCATTTGGAACCATCCTGAGTTTGTGGCAACGTTCAATCTTCAAATGGCAGAGGCTAGGCAAGGATCCTTCCTCCACCTTCCACTCCTCTAATTTATTTAAATCAACAAGGCTGAGAGATTGAAGTTGAGGAAATCCTCTTACAGAACAAATCATCTTCTCTCCTGTGCAGGCAGAAGACCCAAGGTGGAGAATCTTTAAGTTGGGTAACTTCTCCAAAATCAGCATTGGGTCTTCTTCAAGATGAGTCCAATTTAACTTCAACTGGATAAGATGCGGAGAAATTTTGTCATGTTCCGGCAATTTCTCTATTTTCCCCCAAAGTCGTAGTTCATATATGTGAGGACAACTCGTTACCATTGGTGTTATATCCACTCTCTTATTATTGCTCCTTTGTTGAATGGTGATCTTAAGAACATGAAGACAATTGAATGTGAACTTTGAAGGCATTAACTTCTTTCCAAACTCGTCAAATCCAGTCGTCAGATCTTTAACATCACATATGGAAACAGGAATATTCACAAGTGTTTGTAGCTTACTAGCATTAGCTAGTTGCAACTTCCCATTGACTCTGGAAAACCGAGGTAGATACAGATGCCGCAAGTGCTCCATATTTCTGAACATATCATTTGGCACATTAGCTTCGCGATTTGTTGATCGCAAATCTAGTGTTTGCAAGCACTTCAAATTTTCTAGAGATGAGATACTTCTTACACCAGTATACCTAAGAGATAAGAATCTCAAGTGGATGAGACTATTGATCTCAGGGGGCAAATCCAATACTCGACTGCGATTGATAGTCGATATTACAAAATTAAAGACTCTAAGATATTTGAAGTTCCCTAGCATAGACTTTTGATCTTCCAAAGGCACAGAGAATGTTAGAAGAGACCTTAGGTGAAAATATTTTTGTGATCTTGATACTATAACGAGATTTGATCCACCACTGATAGCAACTCTTCTAACTTTACCAATGGGAGCTTCTATTTCTTCATTGGACTCATCATTAATATTGATGACATTGAGAAAGTTTTCCAATTTAGCTTTTTCCACACAGAAGTCTCTCATGAGATCATGGAGACGACAAGTTTTGATCCCTGCAACAAAACTCTTTTGTCCTACTTGTACCATACACCTTTGAACTAGCTGCTGTAAATATCGTTCTCCAATATCCTCCAGTGTTTCCTTGTTACTTCTAGTTTGAAGTATAAGACCTTCAGCCATCCACATTTGAATTAACTCCTTAGTCCGTATCTCAAAATCCTCTGGGAAATGGCCTAAATATAAGAAGCACAATTTCAAGTGTGAAGGCAAATCATCATAACTTAAAGCCAACACCGTGTTTATTCCAAGATCTTTCTGTTGATGAATGTATGATTTAACATTTCTATGCACGTGTGTCCACTCTTCTAACGTCTGCTTTGTTGCCAAAAGTCCTCCTAAGACAATGACGGCCAATGGTAAACCCTTACAATATGTAACCATCTCTTTTCCTAAACAGCTCATATCTTCCTTGATTTTAGAATCTGCATAGCCAACAACAATGTAAACAATATCATTCCGTCTTGCATTGAAAGCTTATAATATCTAATTATAAAGTGACTAAACCAAAGAAAAATATGGACTAAAAGCAGAGTATGCATTGTTATTGAAAGATTTTCCCTCCTGATCTATTCAATACTTGCGTTGTTATATGGTTTTTACTTTCAGCCAATTTAATGGTGTCTTATGTTAAAAACAATATCCCTTGAGTTTTTATATAAATATTTCTGTCTCTTCCACTTGAGGTCCTCAAAATCTTGACAAAAACTTGATTCATGGGATATTCTCGAATCCTCTCATAAAAAAAATAAAAAATAAAAAATAAATCAATATGTATGTATGTTCTCATACTTATAATAAATACATGCTTAATTTTGACAAAAAAAAAAATGTCAAGTTTTCATTCAGACTAACAATTTTTTTCATCTTTTGGTCATTTTTTTAGAGGATTTAAGGTTCCGTAGTGAAATCAACCAATTCTAACGGAAAGACTGCAAAACTTCTCGATCATCAAGTAGCAAACTAATTTCATTCCTTTAAGAGAGGCTAAAGCTGTAAACGAATATTTTTTTTCTCTCTTAATTCATGTTCAAAACGTTAAGTTAAATAACGGGGGAAAAAAATATTACCTCGACTACTAAACTAGCAATCTTTTTATATCAAACACTTTTGAAAAATCTAGCGGATGAGAATTAGATATTGTTTATATACCTTCTGATCTCCATGATATTGCTAAATTTTGAAGCAATTCCCAGCTGTTTTCATCATTTAGAAATGGTAATTTGTGAAGGGGGCCCCTTGGATCTACTTGCAAAGCCAAGTCTTCATTACGAGAGGTAAGCAATATTCTGCTGTTTGTATGATTCATTGGGAAGGCAGCACATAAACTGTTCCAATCCGCAACTTTCCAGATATCATCTAGAACCACCAAACATTTCTTTCGCTGCTGAATTTCACAAAGTTTCTCAGCAAGCTCTGCATCTGTCATGCTTCGAATTTCATCTCTCTGCACTTTAGATGGAGAGATAAGACCGATCATAACTCCTTCCCAAACATCTCTTCTTTGACATTGTTGAGAAATACATGCCCAGGCACGACAATTGAAGTGAGTCTTGACTTCTTGGTGATGATAAATCTTTCTAGCAAGAGTAGTCTTTCCAAGACCGCCCATACCACATATGGAAACGACTCTGTACTTGTATTTGACCTCTTCTGTCAAACAAGCCACCACTTCCTTCAGGTTATCCTCCAATCCAACAACAACATGATCATATTCAACATGTGCATAAGTTTGCCTTTGCTCTCTTATCTTCTCACTCAAAGAACTCGGGCCTCCAGCTTCCTTCGAATCAAATTTTATGCCATAATTTTGTAAATGTGAGTTCAATGTAGAAATTCTCTTTGTTATTTTACCAATCTCTGAGCTAGTTTGAGAAATAGCTTTTGCTTCTCCCAAGAAGCAGAGAAACCTCTTGAGGACATTTTGTATGCCTCTTCCCTTTCTGGAGCCAACTTCGAGGGCATACCTCTCAATAATATCTTCGGCGTCATAAGCAACATCTCTGATATCTGCAACACACTGGCGTACAATATTCTCTCTTTCATTTTGCCTCGCATCTGCATCTTTTAGGAGACATCGGATCAGTTTGAGCTCATCTTGTAGCAGTTTAACTTGGTCGCTCACCCCGTGCAAGCTGGATTTTGCTTTTTGTATGAGCAAATCACCAAGCCTTTCCACCACAATAGAGACGATAGCATCTGCCATTTTTCTTCACGTAAAAGAGGGGATGGATGGGATCGAACTTTGATTGTAACTTGGCTCAGATTTTGCAAGAAAGTATTATGTTATGTGGTGTTGCGGGTTTAATGGGAAAAGAAGCATGCATGGAAAGAGTAGGGTCGACACCAAAACCGCGTGAAACACGTAGTACTCTTTATACATCTTCTCTAACTTTTCTTGGCCCATGCTCGAAGCAATTCAGAAGAAAAAGGGAGAGTGTATGGGTCCCTCGAAAATTTGCAAACGTGAGTCTTCATTTTTAAACTGCTTTGAGCTGAGTGCACTTTATTTTTAAACGCATATTTCGGTCTCGTTTGGATGCACAAGTCTCTGAGTGCATTCATTTTTAAATTGCTTTAAACATCCAAAAGCATTCGGATCTTACTTCTGAGTGAGATTATTGGCTGGCCCCATATCTGACAAAGTTCAGATTTCGGAATATTACTGAACCCCACTTGACCAACCCACGTGAATCCACCTACAAAGTTCCCTTATTTGCCTTTAATTTTTTTTTTTTTTTTGCGCGGAAGTGGGATAAAGGTAACAGATGCAGAGAACTGTTTAATAGTGAGACTGAATTTTTTTTACAACTTTTCATAAATATATTTAAATTCATAATATTTATACCTACTTTAAATCTATTTTAAATATGTCTCACAAAATTCATTCAACTATTTTAATTTATTACTATTCATAAAAATTCAATTCAACTTAATATCAAAAAATCTTTCCCACACATTTATATCATCAATATTCTAAGCAAATTTTGCTAATTTAAACCGTCTAAAGGCCCACTACAAATTTAGAGAGAATTAGAAATCTTAATTCTAAAACGAGTTGTTTTATTATTAGATTGGTGTGTAGAGTTTATCATACATCTTAAATGAAAGATTTGATTAATAAAATTTCAAATTTCAAATTTATTTTTTAAATAAAATTACATTAGTTAAACATTTTATATTTATTATTTAAAATCTTGTCGTTATTAGCTTTTGTTTTTTTTTCCTAAAGGAATCTTTAAAAACTGAAAGCACCTCGCAAAAGGCAGATGTAAAATGAAAACGACAAAAAATAAAAAGGAAGAAAAAAAGAAAAAAGAGAGAATGAGATATCCAATTTATTTAGAATTTGCAAGTTTCGTACTCTTCTATAAAAAATAATCTTCATATAATTATTGATGTCACTGTCATAAACACTAAAATACATTACTTCTAAAATTAAATAATTAGTAATTGATAACATGATAACTTTTGTTTCTACTATAGGTATAAATCGTCAGAAGACTTAGGATTGGTTTGGTTACATAAAATTAAACTATCTCATCTTATGTATCTATCTCTACAAGGTTATCAAAATAATAATCTAACAAATAAATCAACTCCTTAAGACTCAATAAAAGTGTCAACTTTCCAAGAAACAAAATTGATAAAACAAATCAATCTACTAGATAGTAGTCTCTAGAAATCTCAATACTTACCCCTACACACAACAATCTTGTTCCCGCCTTTTTATTCTTAATCCTCAATTGACACATTCACGTCATCTGAAAATATTATGAAGAGAATGACTGAGTAATCAACAACTCAGTAAGTAGAGAACATATAGTAGTATGTAAACATGAGTATTTACAGAGTTCATAATGTAGAACAAAAACCTTTAATTTCAGAATGCGAACAATTAAAAGACATTCATATTCAAAATTATCATTTGGCATAGCATAACTGAACATCACCATCATGTCTATCATATCAGAGCACAATATCATATCAAATGTCATGTTTAACCCCAGTAGTAGGGTTGTGCATGTCTGCAATTAACTAAGCAGAACTTATCATTGTTCATCACCCAAAGTAATGTACTCAAAATAGAGGCCACTATTTTATCTCGTAGCGGGGCTAGAGGCAACTATTATCTGCCGTGGTAGGGTTAGAAGTCACTATTATATCCCGTGACATAGCTAGAGGTCACTATTATATCTCGTGACAGAGCCAGATGCCACTATTATATCCCGTGGTAGAGACATATATCAGAGTAGAACAAAATCTTTGGTACCATCACAATCATAATATCAGAATCATCGGATCAAAACCAGAAACAAAATCAGATACAAGATCAGAAAGTTATGCCAAAGGTATTTAGATGCCCAATCATATCAAAACAAAGTACTGAATAGATTCAGATCATTTTCACATATTCAAACAAATTCAGAACATCTTCACATAACATGTACAAATTTTTAAATTTCATATTCGCTCTATTTTTACAGAGTTTAGAAATAACATGCTAAAAATAGCTTATGTTTACACCAGTCATGACAAAAAATATTGTCTATTTTATCCAAGTTTCATGAGAAATGTAGAACGTATAACTGAGGTTGTTTTCATATTTCTTATCAAAACATAATATGCACATTTTTCATAAAATCAACCTCATATCATTTTCTTTCTATACAAAGTCTAGCATAAGAACCCCACTTACATGTCTCTTGTATCCTATCCTCTAAGACTGGAACCTGAACCATAGTAGAGTCGCAACCTAATCCAAAGATATCGCTAACATATTAATAACTTGTACACGTACAAAACCAACTAACAAACAAAATTGTAAAACTTGAAACTAAAAATCTAAGTGCACTCGTAAACAACCCATAACAAAATAGTTCATAGGGAAAAAACATAAAGCTAATGGAAAATAGAGGAACGTGATAGAGAGAATTCGTGAGGGAGTGAAGCATGGAGATACATAGAGGAAAAGAACAGAGAGTAGAGAGAGAGAGAGAGAGAGAGAGAGAGATGGAGAAATAAAGAAGTGAGGCTTACTGACTGATGAAGTAAGGGCTAATGGTGTGGAGAGGGTTGGGAGAGGGTTGCCACCACCACACGGCGGCATAGCAAAAACAAATGGCGGCTTGCGACTGGAATCGAAGGAACAAGACGCAGGGGTGGCGTTCGATGCAAGGGCTCGTGTGAATGGAGGGTTAGTGAACCAAAGCTTATCTTTGTTCAATATCATTCTGGTAAGGAGGCTTGATTGCAATGAGACTCCGAGAAGGGCCAGCGAATCACAGTCCCAAACCGCAATGAAGAAAATCGCAGGAGAGGGAGGGCATGAATTGCATATTGGACTTGAGAGGGAGTTGGGCATAGTGAGATAAAGAGGAGGAGAACATGCAGAGAGTGGTTGTGTGGGGACAGGGGTGACTCTGGGTTGTGGATGCGTGAAAAGGGGAATAGGGGTTATCGGGGAATGGGGGAAGAAAGAAGGGGGAAAGACTAAGGGTCTTTGGTGAAACAACGTTCTTGCACCTTTTTTCTAGGCTTGGGTTAGCACTTGGGCTTGGGCCCTGGGCCTGGGGTATTACATCCTCCCCCTTTATAAAAATTTCATTCTTGAAATTTGTTAGTACCTCAAGCGAAGGCTACACACTTATTCGTCACATCCCATCTGTGCCTATTTTAATTCTCGATCATTCTTGTCAAACCTAATATTCCAAGATTTTAACTTTCTGATATTTTCATTCAATAGCTTAAATACTCACTAATTCACGTACCTAGTATCGATCATCATACACTTCAGGGTCCAATTCAAGTCGTAACCCTTAACAATGGCTTGATTAAAAGCCTAATAATAACTTCACCCAAGTTCTAAACCTAACTTCATATCAAATAGCAAACAAGACTCTTCATATTATATAACACCCTCATACGCAAAGCAACAATAAAATTCTCCAAAGTCTTGGATACTTAATCTCACACTCTGTTCATGAAGGTATCCAAATTGGTCCCTAAGAACCAATTGTTCCTAATAATCCTAAAAAATTTGAAAATCCATAGCTGAGATTTAAGTCCTAAGTGATCTCAAGTCAACTAATTTCCAAATCTTCACAAAGTTTACTCCCAAACCATCATGCCAATCTCCCATTGCAAACTCTAATAATTCCACCCAGATGTCTAAGGTTAAAATCTCATAAATAAATCATTGTTGTAATTAATCGACTCTCATACCTACGACGACAACTCTTACCAAACTTTATTAGAATAAAGATCACATAATCATTCCTAACTATAATGCCCCAGAGTTAAATAACACTAGTTTATTTTTATTTTTTTTTTAAGAAAAGGGGTAGAGTACTTGTATTGTTTTGAACTCGGGCTGACACTTTATTGTGTTGATTCTTACCTTGTGCTCCTAAATCAGTCCTATGAGGCAAGTTGGGGTTCATACTCCCATTTGATTGCCTTGGACAATCTCTGACGAGGTGGCTAAGCTTACCACTTCGAAAACACCGTCTGGTCCCCCTTCTGCATTTCCCAAAATGTACTGCATTGCATGACTTGCAGAGGTTATTTCATTGATTGTCCTACACTTGTCTCCGGCCCGAGTTGCTCGCTTCATTCCTCCTCTTTTGTGGTCCTTGATTCTCGCTCAAGGGGAACCCTAATGGCGTCAACCTCTTCCTCTGCTCCTGAAGTTCAGCGCTTCTCTTAAGGCTCTGCTCGAGTATTGTGGCCTTGTCTACTAACCCTAAGAATTTTTGGATCTAAAGGGCCACCACTCGCTCATACACCCGATTATTCAGTCCCTCTTCAAACTTTTGGGTCTCCTTCTCCACATATGGGATTAGATATGAAGTAAAGTGTGTCAATTCAACAAATTTGTCCGCATATTGGTGCACCTTCGTAGTCCCCTGCACTAAGTTGGAAAACTTCCTGGTCCTAATGTCTCTGACCGATCTTGGAAAGAAATGATCAAAGAAAAGTTGCTTGAAGTTGGGCTAGCTAGCAACTCCCCTCCCATCAGCTTCCTTGATGATTCTTTCTAATACCCACCATCTCTTAGCCTCTCCTCAGTTTGAAAGCATAGTACAGTACCTTCTGCTGATTAGTGCAATTCAAGACGTGACTTATTTCTTCGATGTCTTGGATCCAATTCTCTACTGGGGTCGGGTCGCCTCGACCATCAAAAATGGAAGGGTGCATTCGATTAAATTTCTCCACGATGCAACCACCCTCATCATTGCGTTCAAGTCCAAAATGTTTCAAGCCCAACGACGAGATGCCATCCTAAAAAACAATATAAATCAGGATTTTTTTTTGTTTTTGTTTTACCCATTCTTATCCATATACTAATCTATAGATCAAAGCCTACATACTGAGACTCAAAGAATCCAAGGCCTCCAATCGTATCCAAATCCTTTCTTACAATCTATAACTTCATATTTGGCTAGCACATATATATTAAAGTCTACCAAACTTAAAACTTAACGCTCGATCCAGCTTAAATACGTCCCCAAAATCTAAACCTTCAATTTTATCAAAATCATTTTGTAAGGTCTACAGAATGAGAGCCTATAGAATCTAAAACCTCAATTGTAATGAAATCGGCTCTTAAAATCTTAAAAATCCAACACCTCAAATTTAATAGGACATCTTTCCTAAAGCTTGTAGATTCGAAAATGTTAGGGCTTGTTTGGGAGTGAGATGAGATGAAAAGTTTATGAATAGTAGTAAGATAGTTTGTGAATAGTAGTGAGATAATTTGATTTGAATATTTTTTGGATTTTGGAAAGGGAAAGAGAAAAAGTTGAATAAAAAATATTATAAAGTTAAAATATTGAATTAATATAATTTTATAATATAATTTTTATTTGAAATTTTGAAAAAGTTGGAATTATTTTCTTTTATTTGAAACTTTGAAAAAGTTGTAATGATTAGTTTGAAAATTTCGTATTTGAATTATGTTAAGAAATAAGATGGGATGAGATTAAATGAGATCAGATGAGAATTTTGTATCTTATCTAAGGCCCCAAATCTGCCATATCAACAAAATCAACTCTTGCAGTCCGCATATGTATAAACATCAAATCTGAAAATTGTTTCCTAGAGCCCACAAATATCCAAAACCTCATATATTATAGTCTGGAAAACCTCAAACCATTGTGATACCCCATATGATAAAGATAAAGAGTAGGTGGTCATATCTCGTTTTCAGAATTTTCTACAAGAATCAACACTGAAACTTGAAACTCAAACCTTTAGTTGTGATAGGCCTCTATTAGCTCTCTTTTTATTAACCAAAAGTCCACCTGGCAATGTTTCCTTGCTGCCAGAAAACCAAATCTAGTAATCAAGAATTATCTACTACCACTTTATTAGAAGATTAGAAGATTATTGAAACGCAAGTAGATCGATGTAACACTGACTATTTCTTTTATACTTCCTTTCCCACAATTGATGAATATCACAAAGGTCTCTAGAACAATGGACCAAAGAATTTTTCCCCACCAAGACAGCTTCAGAGCAAGAGATTTTGTAATAGTCCAACACCAGTTCCTCTTGAATATGTTTCATAGTTGCTAAGTGCTCACCTGTATCAGTGTTCTGAAGGTGCCTAATACTTTGTTTCCCCTTTTTGATAACCATATCTTCTTGTTGCTTAAGTGTCTGCCTCCAAGTCAAAAGATCCTTTTGGCATAGCTCAAGCTTGGTCCTTAGTAATTTGGCCTTACAATCTGTTGTACAAGTTTTCTGCCATGCCTCACTCACCACCTGCTGGCATTCTTCCTTCAGTTCCCAGGCCATCTCATATCTAAAGCACCATCTTCGATTCTTCCTCCCCTGATTAGTGTTATGTAAACTAATTGACAAAGGAGAATGATCAGACTTACTGGCAGGGAGAACATTGCATACACCATGGATATAGAGATCATTCCATTCTTTGTTTCCAAGAGCTCTATCAATTTTTTCTTTGGTAAATTCCCTGCCATTTCTATTATTCAACCAAGTAAACTCCTGCCCATATGATTGTATGTCATTGAGACCACAATATTCCACAGCTTGTCTAAAATCCTCAATCTGTTTGTATGGTCTATTGGCTCTACCTAACTTGTCACTTTGATGGAGGATCTCATTAAAGTCCTCAGCGCATAACCAAGCTATAGAACTAGTTGATTTGAGCATCTTTAGCAATTGCCAACTACTGCTTCTCTTCCCTGTGTCAGGATGTCCATAGAAACCTGTGAATTGCCATGTTGGTCCACTTCCTTTGTCTTGGATCAAAGCACTAATGTGCCATCTTGTATAATTGATGACTTTAACACTCCAATCCTCTTTCCAAAGGAGAGCAATACCCCCACTAAACCCCACACAATCCACTGAAAAACACCCATCCATCTGCAAACATCTCCTTACTACCTCCATTCTATTCCTTCTGCATTTAGTTTCCACTAGAAAAACTAAGTTCGGGTACTTTTCCTTAGTTAAGTTCGTAAGGACATTAACTGTCCGAGGGTTCCCAAGACCTCGGCAGTTCCACACCAAGATGCTCATTGATGATGGCAGGGCTGGGAACCAGCCTCTACCTTAGCCATGGGAATTCCTTTGGTGTCATAGCATCTCTTTTTCTTCTTTGCGACAGATTCCTGCATAGGTAAACTCCTTTTACAACCCCTCATATTTGTTCCTCGCAGTACAGTTTGATATGTTAGCCAAGACCAAGTTACCCTTGCCTTCTGTGTTAGTTACACACTCACGAGCTTTCCTTTTCTATTTCCTCAATGTACTCATACCATTAACATTAACCAATGCCATGGTAACATCTTTGCCATGTAAATTATCCAGAACCACCCTTTTTTTTTATCATTTTTTTTAAAACCACGTACCTCAACAGTAGGTGCCACCACACTGCCTTTAGTGATTTCCCGCGTTCCCATTTCAACAACTATTTCCCTCGTAGGTCCATGAGGGCTTTAAGTCCCTGATATTAGGTTTGCTACAGCATCCATCCCCACGTGAGGACCATGGTTCTATTAGAGGACAGAGGGTTCTAAACACCTATCACCCTCTTGTACGAAGGTAACATGTGCATGGTCAAAGGGTTGACTTACCTTCTGGCTTCTAAACATGTTCCTGAGGCATGGATCATTAGAAGTTCCTACTCCTGCTTTGCCCTCTGTTGATGGCTGAAGTAGGCCTGCACGAAATCCTCCATCCTCATTTTCCGCTGTCACCTTCTCCTTTTTCTCTGCCACCTTTTCCGGATAGACCTCTGGTACGTTGTGCAGTGAAACTTTTTGGACCAAAGTGCCCTCTCCACCTTGTTTACCCCTCTGTTGGTTGTTTCTGCCTTTAGAACCACCATATCTACTGGTATCAAAGATGTTTGTATTTATGGGTTGTCCTCGAAGCCATGGACCAAACTGAGTTGAGGACTGTGTATCTCCTTGTTGAGCAGTTTGTGATCTCAAACACCCTTTTCCTTTGTGATTAAGAACGCCACAATGAAAACAAAAATTTTGCAGTCTCTCGTATTTACGAGAAACCGAGTGCTGCTTGTGTCTAGCTTTAACCATTTCCCTCGCAGCAATGGTTTATTGATGTCCACAGCCACCGTTACTCTAAGACACCTCCCCCATGCACAACCATCTGCCTCTACATCAACTCTAATGACAAAGCCTATGGACTCTGCAAACTGCTCTCGAAAACCTTTTGTCATGACTGATAGTGGAAGGTTGTGAAGTTGTATCTAGAAGGGTTCAAAACGAAACTGCAATGCATCTATGGATTCCTTGTCATCCACCTCCATCATGGTGAAAAGGTGTCAGTCAAAGAACCATGGACGTCCACTCAGGACCCTTTCTTTGTCTTCTATCCTCTGAAACTCGATCAAAAAACATTGTTCACCAAGCTCCTTAAAGGTCACCCACCCTTCCAATCTCTATATTTGAGACATTGTAATCCTAAAACCTTCGCTATTAACTCCCTTCTCGGTCAGAGCCTTCCCCACTATACAGTATTTGCCCCATTTTTCCTCTCCGTTTGTGTTCTCCTGCTTGAAATGGAAACAGGCGCTCTCTTCTTTGGAAAGGTGTAACTTCTCCCATCGTGATGCCAAATCCTCAGCCTCCATTACGTCTCACCACCCAAATACCAGTAACAGAAAAGTGAAAACGTTACACAAGCTCACAGAATGTGAGACTTTAACCTTTGATAGAACAAAGGCACTGGAACCTCACACTTTCTCCCAGAGAAAGGGAATTGGAAGAAATTTAGTGGCAGCAAGGAAATAGGAGGACTTGGGTTTAGAGATCTAAGAAGCTTTAATTTTGCTTTACTCTCAAAGCAGGGATGGAGGATCCTTCAAAATCCAACATCCCTAGTGGCACAAATATTAAAGCAAAAGTATTTTAACAAAGGTGATTTGCTTGAAGCAAAATTGGGGACAGGGCCTTCCTTTGCATGGAGAGGCATACATGCTGGATTAACACTATTAAAGAAAGGACTCATATGGAAGGTTGGAAATGGCAAAAAGATAAACATTTGGCAAGACATATGGATACCTTCACTACCTGCCCAAAAGATCTTGACTCCTCGAGAAGCAGACTGCTGGTGTGACAAAGTTAGTGATATTATTAACCCTCAACTAAAGCTATGGCAAAAATCTCTCCTCTTTGAACTTTTTACTCATCAGGAAATAGAGAGCATCAAAGCCATTCCCATTAGTTTAGGGGGGAGAGAAGACAAATTAATATGGCAGTTTACTCCTAATAACATATACACAGTCAAAAGTGGATACCATCTCAGCAAAGAAATGGAAAGAGAGAAAGAAGGGGAATCATCAGGCAGAAAAAGGGACTGCCAAGTGTGGAGGACAATTTGGAAACTAAAAGTACCTCCTGCCACCAAGGTGTTTCTATGGAGAGCATGCAGTGAGGCTCTCCCCACTCTGGCTAATTTGAAAAGGAGAAAGGTAGTAGAGGACAACCTCTGTCTAATATGCAACCAAGAACCTGAGACTTCTGGCCATGCTTTATGGGGATGTATTAGTGCTAAAGACCTGTGGTGTCAAGGTCCAAAGAAAGTGCATAAACTATCTCTCCAAAGTGATTTGATTTTCAATGTTTGGGCAGGCCTGGTTGGCACTCTTGATCGAGTGGAGCTAGATGAGGTTGCAGTCACAATGAGGGTGATATGGTCTAGAAGAAATGACTGTTTGCATGGGAAAGCTTTTAAACACCCACAGGAAGTCACATATCAGGTCAGGACAGAACTTTTATCTCATAAGGAGGCCTTCAAATTGGAAACTGATCTTAATTCAAAGTCTTTGGCAAGGGCTCATTGATGGACAAAACCTGCAGTAGGGATTCTAGAAGTCAATTTGGATGCAGCAGTGCAATCGAGGGAAGGGAGAATTGGCATAGGTGTCCTCATCAAAGACCATCAAGGTCTTGTGATAGGTGCCCTTCATGCTAACAGAATCTTAAAAGGCAATGCCTTTGATGCGGAAGCCTATGGGCTACTTATGGCAACTGTTTTTTGCAAGGATCTTCGATGAAGACAGTTCTGCCTGGAGGGGGACTCAAAACAGGTAGTGGACCTACTGAACCAAGATAGTTCCAATTGGAGCATGGGTGGATGTCTCATAACAGATGCCAAAACTATTCTAAATTCGGCCACTGCTTGGTCAGTTTCACATGTATATCGTGAGGCTTATATGGCAGCACACATGTTAGCAAAGGCTGCACTCGACTGCACTGAAGATGCTTATGATATTGAGATTTGTCCAACCTGTATTCTTCCTTTGGTCACTAAGGATATGAATTAATCTGTTTCCTTTACTTTGTACTATCGAGTATCTTGTAAGTGTTTGATGATGATTAATGAGATCAGGTTTATTATCAAAAAAAAAAGAAAAAAAGAAAAAGAGGCAATCATCTAGAACAAGGAAAGTGAGACTTAAGCAGCTCATTTGACAACTATATTCGACCGAAGCAATCAATTTTCTTTTTTAATTCTTTTTTCAAAATTTAGAATTTTCTTAGATGAAAGAATTCCAAATTTTGAAAAGAAAAATAATCTGTGTAAATTTGGGCAAATATGGTTGTCAGATGAGGTGCTTCCAAACAAGACTCCTAGATCGATTCCATAGTAGAACATCCATGTACAAAAGGTGAGAAAGAAACAGACCTGTCAAAATCTAGAGGCATTTAACTAGCCTTCAGATGGTTTTTCAAATAAAATATTAAGCTAAGGCCTTATTTTAGAATAATAGATGCAATATATATAAATATATATATATATATATATATATATTCATAAATAACAAACCTGACAACAATAGCCTCCAATTTTTCATCTACAGTTGAAGGGCCATATGGATCAGTGATAGGCTCAACTTGAAATACCAGCTCCGGCTTAATAGACAGCACACATATTTGCATGAAAATGAGAATTGAAACTATCATTGTAAAAGAAAAGTACGTAATTATCCTCTTAGAAACATTGCGGGAAATTTTATGATACTTTGTGTTTGGGGTGGCGGGCCCGAATATGGCCCGTCCAATCAAAGGGCAATTTTCAGTTCAATTACTTCCACCAGAATAAAATTCAAGCCCCATCTTTCCCTTTTATCCCCTTAATGACTAGCTAATACAGACATCCAGCTTTCAGACACTTGCAAGGTAGCCATCATGCTATGATTTATACAGGAGAACATGGTAACAGTTGAGGGAAACATGAACCTATTCAGCCACCATCTTAGCTACAATATAGCCCATACGAACATGCATATTGTATTAAATACCTTTATAAATTTTTTGACATTATGGATCCTTTCCTCGATGGACTGTATTAAATCTGAGAACTGCAAAACAGGGAAGTAAGATAATAAATCATATCATCTCTACTGTTCAGATGAAATGTCAGAGCAGAAAATATGGGCAAAGGTTGTCATCAACAAAGTCTCTACTGCAAAGTCGTTCCAAACAAGCAAATACTAACTGCATGCTTCTTGAAAACAATAAATGCAGTTTGCCATAAAAGAGGCCAGCTTATCTTCTGGGGTATACTCAGACATGCAACCTAACACCTATTTCTTTTTTTTTTTATGAATAAGAAAATTTTAATGTGACAAGTAACAAGGCAAAGCCAGATACACAGGAAATAACCTAACACCTATTTCTACACATATATCTAGAAGAATTGAAAAAAGAAAATGTAATGTAAAATTCAGGTAGACCTTGTGACATGTGCCTAAAATCCTATTCTTTCAGAATGGCTATTGCAAGGAAAACAACTTTTGTGCCAATGGATTGTGAACTCACACTAACAGAGGCAGCTAATTACCACATATGGTTTTGAATACCAGTTTTGAATAACAAGTAGTTTAGACTTTGTATATAATACCATGAACATGAATCGCTAACAAAATATATATATTTAACACAAAAAATCACAGAACACGACGGTGAGAGATGATGTCATTCGGGCCCACGAGTTTATTCACGTTCGATGTTGTGCTCATATCATCAACCTCATAGTTGTTGAGGGGTTAAAAGAGACTGATGATTCCATTACCCAGGTTCGCAGCATTGTACGATATGAGAGGGATTCCCCTCAAAGGCTTGCCAAGTTTAGGGTAATAGCAGAAGATCTTAAGATTGAATGTTCTAACATGTTGTGCTTGAATGTTCTGACTCGATGGAACTCTACATACATGATGTTGGATGTGGCACAGAAGTACCAAAAAGCATTCGAGCGGATTAAGGTTTAGGATGGGGACCCGATGTATGCTTTGTTGGAGCCAGCAGGACAGGGAATCAGTGTGCCGAACGCACATGATTGGACCACTGTGAGCTACTTTGTTGAATTTTTAAGAATTTTTATGACATAACCATCTGGCTATCTGGATCCAAATATACGACTGCAAACTCATTCTTCAGCGAGCTCTTGGAGCTTCACTTCCAGTTCAAAAATAGTTGTACCAACTCTGGTGGATTGTTATCTGCTATGGCTAAGAGGATGAAGACCAAATATGATAAATATTGGGCAAATATTGAGAAGATAAATAGATTGCTATTTGTGGTTGTGATCCTTGACCCCTGATATAAGTTGGTTGTTCTAGAATTTTGGGTAAATTCCGTCCTCGGGGCAGTGAAGGCTGCAGAGTTTATTAGAGTGCTAAAAAGTGATATTGATGACCAATATAATCACTACAGCAATAGTTGTCAGCCTTCATCCGGAGCTGCTAGCTCCCACATTCGAGACCGACGGGGTCGACAGCTTGCTCAGGTGATACTGACCCATTTGTAGGGGTTAGAGGCCATCGTATTATACAGCAGTATCATCAACTCATGTCAACAAGGAATATTATGCATTGTACATATGAGATTGAACGATATTTTATGGAAGCTGTCGAGGCACCTAGTGATGTATTTCAGTTATTAACTTGGTGGAAAGTTAATTCCACCAAGTATCCAGTCCTTTCCTGTGTAGCCCGAGATGTGCTAGCCATTCCTGTCACTACAGTTGCCTCAGAGTCGGCATTTAGCACTGGAGGTCTCGTGTTAGATGCTTATTGGAGTTCATTGTCACCGTCAACCGTAGAAGCCCTTGTTTGCACACAGAATTGGATAAGTGAAACGCTCATTGGACTAGATACCGTTGGCGTTGATGCCGAGAGCTATAGACTTGAATCGGGTAACTTTATATGCTTTTAAATGATTATTTAATTATTTTTAATATTTCTAAATTCTACTTTTTATGATTTTAAAGATCTAATTGTGAACCTTAACATAATTGCCGATGACTGAGAGTCTGAGACGGACGCCCCTTGAGAGTTGGGATGGAGTTAAGAGAACCCCCTTTCTTGGTAAAAATCAAATTCTACTTTTACCGTATTCAATTTTTTATTATGAATTTTTTTCATTTATTGATTGCAACTTTCTATCATCATTTCAGGCATCACCAATGGACCAAAAAACATTTGAATGAAATCCGTGTTTAATATTTATGTAGTTATATTTCAAGGCTAGGTCAATGTTGTTATTACGTTATAAATGAAACTGTTATAACTTATGGCTACATCATACATGTTATTTAGTTTTTAAACTATTGTATTTAAGGTTTTTTTTTTTTATCTTTTCAGTATTTTTTTTTATAGATTTGGACTTGGGCTTCGGTGATCATATTTATGTAGTTACATTACATTGTGCTCAATCCGAGCAAAGACTGAAACAAGGACCCACCACCTGATACTCTTATTTAGGCCACATTGATTTTTGTCTTTTTCTTTTTCATATTCTCCAATATTAATTATCTTCTTTGCAATTAGGATTTTGGACAATTGAGTCATGTTGCTTAAAACTTTTATCAGTATCAGATTCTTCATTTTTTTGTTGGTAGTAAAATTTTGAATCATTTTATATACATGGTAGTATTGGCGCCCCAAAGACATTTTAATTTGTCTCCACAATGTCCTATATACACAAAACAAACGCCCTAAGCTGATGTACAACTCGATTTGCAAGAAACGTAGAGAAACAAACAGTTCGACTCCAAATGGAGGTCGAAATTTCGATCGGAGGTCAGAACTCGATCAGAGGTCGGAGCTCCGACCTTCATTCGGAGTCGGATTCTGACTCCAGTTCGGAGTCGGAGTCGAAAGAACAATTTGGCTCCGACGCCTATCAGAATCGGAGGTCGGAAACGACAACTCTGACTCTGTCAGAGTCAGAGCTCAGCCCTAGTTAAAACATTGCTCGTGTTCCAACAACCAACTAATTTATAAGACATCTCAGCCGCCCGCAGGCTACATTGGAAAAATGTTGTCTTTGCTTTTAAAGCGGCGTGTAACACTTTTTAATGAAATCCCTGTACATTTGGCAAGTCTACAGTGTATTCAAGTTTTCTCGAAATGCTATGATCATATACCAACATTATTACCGGTACTCTAATAAAAAAGAAACACGTTTAGCTGTTGTTTCCTGGACTTCTCCGACCTAGGTTTCCTCTATGTTATTGAACTCAACCAGTCACAAACAGATTCTGTGAAATCACCACTTATCCCAAAATGTTAAGCTAATGGGAAAAGGTAGATTTTATTATTTATTTTATATCTTAACACTCTCCCTCACGTGTGAGCTAGACACTCCCTCAATGAGTAGTCCAACACGTGAAATATTTAATTAAATGAGATCAAGTGTAGAGTCAGGGTTAGAACTCAGGACCTCTGCTCTGATACCATGTGAAATCACCACTTATCCCAAAAGCTTAAGCTAATGAAAAAAAGT
Organism: Juglans cinerea; assembly: GCA_961763995.1. NCBI lineage: Eukaryota > Viridiplantae > Streptophyta > Magnoliopsida > Fagales > Juglandaceae > Juglans > Juglans cinerea. Next base: position 47,967,825 of record CAUIVZ010000001.1, on the reverse strand, counting down.
AGATTTTATTATTTATTTTATATCTTAACAGATTCTTCATGTCCCTAATTTACTCCGTCTGTTGTTTCTTGCCCTTCTCAGCCTCAATCTTCCTTAATGTCGTTGAACTAATTTTCTCTCCACTAGATTCTTCGGAAACCAGATCTACAACTTCAATCTGCAATAGATCTATATGATGCTAAGGCCTCTGTTTTTGGACAGTTTTTCGAGGAATCAAAAAGAATATAGATTGATGAACACTGAAACTTGAAACTCAAACCAAACCTTTAGTTGTGATAGGCCTCTGTCAGCTCTCTTTTTATTAACCGAAAGTCCACCTGGTAATGTTTCCTTGCTGCCAGAAAACCAAATCTAGTAATCATGAATTATCTGCTACCACTTTATTGGAAGATTAGAAGATTATTGAAACCCAGATAGATCAATGCAACACTGACTGTTTCTTTTATTCTTCCTTTACCACAATGGATGAATATCACAAAGGTCTCTAGAACAACGGACCAAAGAAATTTTCCCCACCAAGCCAGGTTCAGAGCAAGAGATTTTGTAATCGTCCAAAGAGGCAATCATCTAGAACAGGTTCAGATGGTTTTTCAAGTAAAATATTAAGCTAAGGCCTTATTTTAGAACAATAGATTCAATATATATATATATATATTAAAAAGATTACTCTGCCACTCTAAATGTACCGTTCGGTTTGACCATTCAGTATTTTTTTTTTATTTAATTATGAAAGAAGTGATTTTAAGTATATTGATTTATTTTTTTTTATTTTTTTAAATTTTTAAATATATTAAAAAAATATAAAAAAAAATAAAAATAAAAATAAAAAACCAAAAAGTGAAGTACAGTCAAACCGAACGGATTATTTTGAGCGGTAGGGTAGCCAGCTTTCAGACACTTGCCAGGTAACCATCATGCTATGATTTATACAGGAGAACATGGTAACAGTTGAGGGAAACATGAAACTATTCAGTCCAACATCTTAGCCACAATATATTATATACATTCCTATACGAGCAATACAACACAACCTCTCTAACTTCTACATATCATATTTTTTAAAATTTTTAATATTTTTTAAAATTGTTAATTTTTTTCAAAATTAATTCAATTCTTCTACTTATTATTCATATATTAAATATTTGATGAAAGAAAAAAAAATTAAAAAAAATGTGGTGTGTGAAGGTTGTGTAGAATTTTTCTTCCTATATAGCCCATAGGAACATGCATATTGTATTAAATACCTTTATAAATTTTTTGACATCATGGATCCTTTCCTCGATGGACTGTATTAAATCTGAGAACTGCAAAACAGGGAAGAAAGATAATAAATCATATAATCTCTACTGTTCAGATGAAATGTCAGAGCAGAAAATATGGGCAAAGGTTGTCATCAACGAAGTCTCTACTGCAAAGTCGTTCCAAACAAGCAAATACTAACTGCATGCTTCTTGAAAACAATAAATGCAGTTTGCCATAAAAGAGGCCAGCTTATCTTCTGGGGTATACTCAGACATGCAACCTAACACCTATTTCTTTTTTTTTTTATGAATAAGAAAATTTTAATGTGACAAGTAACAAGGCAAAGCCAAATACACAGGAAATAACCTAACACCTATTTCTACACATATATCTAGAAGAATTGAAAAAAGAAAATGTAATGTAAAATTCAGGTAGACCTTGTGACATGTGCCTAAAATCCTATTCTTTCAGAATGGCTATTGCAAGGAAGACAACTTTTGTGCCAATGGATTGTGAACTCACACTAATAGAGGCAGCTAATTACCGCATATGGTTTTGAATACCAGTTTTGAATAACAAGTAGTTTAGACTTTGTATATAATACCTTGAACTTGAATCGCTAACAGAATATATATATTTAACACAAAAAAAATCACAGAATTCTTTTTTTAAGTAAAAAAAGTTTTGATTTGCTTTGTGGCATAAATTTTCTGTTGGTTAATAAATAAAATAGAAAAAGGGATATTCATCCGATAAATAAATAAATATTATAACAAAAAGAAGTATTAAAAAAGTTAGAAATTGCAAATCTAGCTAGTTGACCCTTAAATATTCACTTCCAACAGAAAGCCTCGTCAACTTGATAAAATTCAATGGTGCATGCTGCCTGTTACCCTTTCTTTCTTTTGGGACATCACATGCACGATCCCTAAGTGTCACCAAGATGAAAAACATGAGCTACCAAAAAAAATCATCAATTACGTTGCTAGGTTAGCATAAATCTTGGTGGTGTACAATCTTCGGTCTAGCTGTAGCAATCTCCAGAGTTCTCTCCTATCTAAATGGTTACATTTAGCATACACCACAGAAACAAGAACTTGCCAAGAGTCCATACACAAAGAAACAGTCACATGTTGAGCACTGTAATTAATGACCAACATCTGTGATCCTTCTTTCCATAATGTTGAGGAAAATATCAACTACACTTTGCAGTTGTGTTGACTGTATTATTAATAGAGAAATACAAGTACAATGACAGTAGGAGTCATAACAAACCGATAAGAGAAAATATATAAACTGGATTACAACTAGATAACTAAGTCTATTGGAATTGGAATTCTAGTTTCCTACGGCTTCAGCATCTTTATCTTCTATGGCTGCCTTATCCTTAACACACCCCCGCAAGTCCAATGAAGTGGAAACTACATTGAGCTTGGATCAAAGTGCCGCAAATCTGAATGAAGAGGGAGGCTTCGTAAAAATATTAGCTAGCTGATCCTTAGAGGATAAAAACTTCACTTCAATAAGTTTCTTGGCTACCATATCCCGCACAAAAACTGGATTAGATGATAAATATGTGGCGCCTATGTTATCACACCATAAGATGGGAGAAGTTGATGGTTTAAGGCCAAGTTCTTGCGGTAAGGATTGAAGCCATTGAAGTTCAGCAGCTGTATTTGCAAGTGCTTTATATTCCGCTTCAATGCTTGATCGAGCAACTGTTGCTTGCCTTTTGCAACTCCATGAGATAAGATTTGGCTCGAGGAACACACAAAACCCTCCAGTCGATCGTCGATCATCACAAGAACTAGCCCAGTCAGCATCTGAAAATGATTGGAGAGTTTTGTTGCTTGACTTGCTAAATACAAGACCATAGTTAATGGTCTGTTTTAGATACCGAAGTAGTCGTTTAGCTGACTGCCAGTGAGCAAGTTTCGGTTTATGCATGAACTGAGATAACTTGTTAACAGTGAATGCTATGTCTGGCCTAGTGACTGACAAGTACTAGAAAGCACCAACTGTGCTACGAAAAAGTGTGGGGTCACTGAAATCTTCATTGTCAAAAGCACTTAGATTAGTAGAGGTAGCCATGGCAGTACTAATGGGTTTGGACTCATTCATTTTTGTCTTTTGGAGTATATCCATAATGTACCTATGTTGAGATAATATAAGCTGCCCGCTTGACTTAATAGCTTCAATACCTAAGAAAAAATTCAGACTTCCCAAATCCTTGATTGCAAAGTCACAATGTAGCAATTTTAACAACTCATCAATAGCATGCTTGTGTGAGCAGGTGATCAAAATGTCATTCACATAAATGAGAATGTACATGGTGAACGTGAATGAGGTATGAATAAATAGAGAAGTGCCTGATCGTGAGCCATGAAAACCAAGGTCCAGAAGCCGATTACTGAGACGTGAGAACCACGCCCGTGGGGCTTGTTTTAGGCCATACAAGGCCTTTTTCAATTTACAAACATGATTTGGAAATTGTGGATGAGTATGAGTATACCCCTAAGGTTGGGTCATGAAAACCTCCTCTGTCAGTGTGCCGTGTAAGAAGGCATTATGCACATCAATTTGTCTAATTTCCCAGCCTGAAGAAATAGCAATAGATAGAACTATTCTTACTGTGGTGGGTTTAATCACTGGGCTGTAAGTTTCTAAGAAATCAACTCCAACTTGTTGAAGGTAGCCCTTGGCTACTAGACATGCCTTGTAGCGTTCCACATTGCCATTTGCTTTCCTTTTTATCCGATAGACCCATTTTGACCCAATTATATTTTGAGCATCAGTGGGGGGTACAAGAATCCAGGTACCCTTTTTGAGTAATGCATCCAATTCCTGGTTCATGGCATGTCTCCATTGCGGATGCTTGGTCGCGTTGGTGTAACATGATGGTTCAACCATTAGAGACTTGGTTTCGGCAATTAGGGCTTTTGGGAGAGGATATATGATGGTGCAATCTGTACGTGTTTTGGGTTTAGTGATGTTATGCTTTGAGCAAGTGATCATAGGATGTTGGGATGGAAGGATATTTGAGGTTGATTGAGTGCAAGGGTTTTCTAGAGGATTCGGTGCAAGGGTATCTGACGGTAATGAGGGGGAAAGGTTAGAGAAGATGGTTTGGGAGGGAGGAATAACCATGTGGGCTGGAGAGGTTTGAGATGGAAAAATATCCGTGTGGGCTAGAGAGGTTTTGGCTTGATATGGAGGGACCGATACTAACGAAGCCTGCTCTGCTACACGGGTTGAGTAAGTATTAGACTTTAAAATGGGTATAATAAATGGTGCCGAGGAAGACTCTTGATGATTCGGAGTGGAGGACTGAAATTGATATGGGAATAATGACTCTTCAAAAACAACATCGCAAGAAATAATTATTTTTCCAGTAAGTTGGTTGAGACATTTGTAACCTTTGTGATTGGGACTATACCTAAGGAAGATACAACAAGTGGACCGAGGTTGTAACTTGTGGTGATTATATGGTCGGATGTTAGGCCAACAAGGACAACCAAAAACACGAAGGAATGAATAATCTGGATTACTGTGAAAAAGACAAGTGAAAGGAGATTGGTTGTGAGAGACGGGTGATGGCATCCGATTAATTAAATAGCATGCAGTATCAAACGCATCATCCCAATATTTAAGAGGAACATGACTATGAGTTAAGAGAGCCAAACCAGTTTCAACAATATGACGGTGTTTACGTTCAATAGCACTATTTTGTTGATGAATATGAGGACAAGATCTGCAATGAGAAATGCCAAGAGAGGCCAGTAACGTGGATAGCGAGCGGAATTCACCACCCCAGTCAGACTGAACATATTTAATTTTGCAATTAAATTGTCGCTTTGCATGAGGCTGAAATTTGCAAAAAATTGTAATAATGTCACTTTTGCAAATTATGGGATAGAACCACGTGTATCGACAATATGAGTCTAGAAAGGTAACATAATATCGGAAACCATTATGAGAAAAAATATGAGACGAGCCCCAAACATCACTATAAATCAATTCAAGTGGTGCCGAGGCACAAGTACATGACTCAAAAAATGGTAACTGACGACTTTTAGAACTTAAACATACAGAACATGATAGACTAGACCTAGACACGGTTACTAGTAAAGAAAATTTCGACAAAACATGACGAACAATTTTGAAAGCTGGATGACCCATCCGAGAATGCCAATGAGGAAGCGAGGCTCGTTCACCAATAAACGCAGATGGAGGAGAAGTTTTATTTGAAACAGAGAAGGGATAAAGCCCATTCTTACTCGGCCCGTGTAGTAGAATTTTCCCCGTTGCTTGATCCTTCACAAAAAAATAAGAGGGATGAAATTCAAAGAAAGTGTTAGTAGCTATAGTGAATTTTTGAACAGAAATTAAATTCTTGGTAATTTACGGCACATGAAGCACATTATGAAGTAAAAAAGAAAGCATGGGAGTAGAAATTTTAGAAGTGCCGAGATGTGTAATGGTCAAACCAATGCCATTACCAACACAGATTTGATCTGGCCCAATATATGCTTCAGCAGTAATATTGAGATTGGAGAGATCTGAGGTCAAGTGATGAGTAGCACCCGTGTCTGGATACCAATTTAGATCATTTGACTTAGAGAAACTAGTGTAATATGCTTGCATAGGGGATGGATCACGCTCATAAGATTCATCATAGCGATGATAACAACATAAAACAGTATGACCCGGTTTATTACATACTTGACAAACAGGTCGAGATTCGGATGAATTAGAGCTTCGACCACGACCCCTGCCATGATTGAAGCGACCATAACCACGGGCACTAGTACTGAAACCAGGGCACGCCTAGAGCTGCGTCCACCACGAGACCCACGCAAACGAGATGTAAAATTTGCACCTCCTAGAGTAAGATCATTAGGTGCTTGGCGATGTTCCAGCCAAATTTCATGGGCTATCAGATGCCCATATAGATCCTCCAAAGGGAGTGGGTCGACTTGGGTTGTCACGGATGTAATAAAAGAGTCGTATTCCTGTCCTAGACCCGCAAGCAAAAATAAGACCAACTCAAATTCATTGAGTGGTTGATCAACAGCGGCTAATGTATCAGCAAGGGTAGTAAATTTATGGAAATAGTTTGAGATTGAGGAACCACCTTTCTTGAGTGTAGCTAAATGATAATGAAGATTCATGGATCTAGCATAGGATGTGGAGGCAAACATTCTTTCCAGCGTCGACCAGACCTGATGAGAAGTTTGGCATTTGATAACATGGGCAAGGACCGTTTTGAAGAGGGATGAATTTAGAGCAGAAAGAATTAATTGGTCTTGCATGATCCATTGCATAAAAGCAGAGTTGGGCACGGTTTAATTGGTAGCGGTAGTGATCATGGGGGAAGGACAAAAGGATGATCCATCGACAAAGGAAAATAGATGCTGACCTCTGAGATAGGGGACAACCTGCACTTTCCATAGCAGGTAATTATCTCTTGTGAGCTTAATGGGAGTAAAGTTGGGAAGGGATGTAGTGGGTGCAGGGAAGGTGTTTGTAAATATGGGAGGGTGAACAAAAGGAGAAGAGACGTGAGTCTATGATACAGGTGGAGTTGAATCTGTCATGGCTGACGTTAGTCTTAGGCTCTTGATACCATGTTGAGGAAAATATCAACTACACTTTGCAGTTGTGTTGACTGTATTATTAATAGAGAAATACAAGTACGATGACAGTAGGAATCATAACAAACCTATAAGAGAAAATATAAAAACTGGATTACAACTAGATAACTAAGTCTAGTGGAATTGGAATTCTAGTTTCCTATGGCTTCAGCATCTTTATCTTCTACGGTTGCCTTATCCTTAACACATAACAACCAAAGTTTAGCACCAACACAAAGATTAGAAAAACAATGCTCAAAACCCAACTAATGCTTCAAGTTAACCATTGTATGATCATCTGCAAATGGTTAAGCTAACATAATAAAATTCAAATGTAATTTTCTAACCAACTTACACAACCTTCTCCAAGACGACCTGAGGCCCCCGGATATTCCAAAACATACGGTTGCAAATCATAAATTCATACGAACGGGTTTGCTAGGAACCCGAGTCAAACTTCTGAGCAATTTTTCCCCTTTGGCCAGGTTCTTTCCGTTCTGGGTATCACTATTCGAGAGATATTCTTTATTTTTGCACAAATGTTCCCCACACTCCTTTTTCGAGACAAAACCACAATCTTCCTTACCTTCCATGCTCAAGGAATCCAAACCCTCTTGTACCAGATTTCCATCATCCTGAACAACTTGTGGAGACCCTACTAACACCTCATCCACCACCACATCGTCAACCAACTCCTCAATCACGACATTACCAAGGCTCTCTGGCCTCGTGTGATCCCCTTCTTTGTTACCCACTTAAGAGCTAGGCGGTTCCAAAACCAGTAAATGAGCTTCGACAACAACAAGACTTGCAACATCAATATCATTCAAAACTCGCCCTCTATCAACTTGGCTGGACGAAATGGGATCTCCACCTCCGATAAGGGCTGTGGAGGCTTCGCCACCATGTCGGCGAAGGTCCTCTGCCTCCCAGATGGCTCTGAAGGCCCAGGGGGACCCTTGGAGGTAGCCATGGGGAGAGCGCAAGAATCCCTAGCGGCGTAGAGAGAAAAAAGGGTAAAAAAAGTAATTAAGATCAGTATTATATAGAGAAGGCAATGCATGAGCATATTTCTTGGCACGTTGGGCTTCATATCAGAAAAATGGTATATGGAATACTTACAATGAAGTGCCGTATTTGCTCAAAGGGATTCTCAAAGTTGATAAAATTGGTCTTCATGCTATTCGTCTATAAGCGGAAGGTGCGTATGGACAGAATAAGAGCGTCAGCTAGTTTTTATTCAGGTTTGGTTCAGTTTTTTTTTGCTTTAGGCTTGTTAGATGCTGGTTTCTAATATGTTCATTTTTTGGCATGATTTGACACTTGGTTTTGGGTTAGTTTTTAGCATTCTATCTTGAAAACCCCCAAGTGTAATGATATTATCACGGTCTTCCTCCACCACAAGTGAGGGTTAATTTAATAAACTTGGGACGGGACCGCTATGTTTGTGGCTACCGGCTCTTCAAGAAAAAAAAAGTTAGCATAAATAACTATGTAGGCAATCCATAAAATACACATACAGACACAAAGAAAAAAGGTTAGGATATTAATGCACAGCGCCAATAGAAGCATTAAAACAAAATAAAATTACCCGTTTGTTAGACAACAATCAACATAGGCCCATCACAAACTCCAACCACTATTCGTTCCCTTACCAGCTCTGCCGTTGCCTAATTTACAAATTTCATCCTCTTCAACATCATCAAATGCAAAATAAGAACATAAGTAAATTACTCTTATCACCTTAACTAACCCCCAATTTAAAATGTCCCCAACCGTCGATTTGCTTAATTGAGTCCAGTTGAAAGAATTGTAACAAGGCACTTTGACAGTGTGATTCAACGGAAAAATATAAAAAGTTGACCAACAAATGCAGTTTGTGTCTACTAGTGCCTAAGCAATTGAAACTCATGTCCAACCTTTAAAATGTCCAAATTACCCTCACAAAATAGAAAAACCTCGTTCCATCTCCACGGATTAGGAACCAGAAAGTGGTCCAGACATCTCTTCAAGGAATAATTAGGTATTGGTTTCGTATGGTACACTAGTGTGGTGCTAAATGAATACTATACCACACAAGATGGATATAATTCATAATGCTGATTGCTGAAGCAATTAATGATTAGCAACGTCAGGAACTCAATGCAGATTCACATAGGCAATTGGTCGTATTGCTTCTCGCAGACGTTCAGAATTTGATAATTACCCAGAAACCAATATAAAATTTTAGACTAAAAAAACAAACAAACAAACAACAAATTTCACCAAAAAAGAAAATGAAAAATTAAGTATTTTATTTTAAATAACTATTGATGTTAACTCCCTGGCAATAAAAATTTGATAATAATAGCAAAAATAAGAACCGCCTTGTCGGTTTGAGAAACAATGTCCCTGAGGTGTTCGATTAAGTGCCGCCGCGAGAGATTGCACAAGAGAAGGCAGTGCCTCCAAGAATGCAGAATTGCATAAACCTCTTTAATGAATATTACTTCACTTCCATATCCTACTTATATACGTAAAGCTACACTATTTTTGTTAAATATGGTATTTCTGTTACAATAAGGGCATTACAGTAAATTGCCATTTAATGATCACGTGCTCCTCACATGTACAATCAAAAGCCTCTTTCGATACTTCAACTCACAACTTATTTATTTCCTTCTGCTCCAGCACCCTTTACAAAATGTCCATGATGAGGGGAGGTGAAGATGGCGTTTTCTGTAGGACTCGGTCACAGCACTAATAATGTGGCAGAATTCATGGCTTTTCTCCATGGGCTGAGGTACTGCAAAGAACTCGGTATTGTGAAGTTGGAAGTGGCACTAGATGCTCTTCTAGTGGTGCAGTGGCTGGAGAAAAAGTAGTGTGGGATCTGGTACCTAGAGGAGTTTTGGGAAGAAGTACAGGGGCATCTATCCAATATGCAGGCAGTGGTAAGGCATGAGTATAGGGAGTGCAACGTTGGAGTAGATTTCTTAGCCCGTTTACCGACTGGTTTGAGTCCAAGGAAGAGGATGCAGTTCAATGATGTTCCTCACCTTCTCAAGGGAATTCTTAAGCTAGACAGATTAGGCCTTCCTCTGTTGCGTTTTTAACTTTTCTTTCAAAGTTCGTGTACATGGGTTCCCTCCCCTTTACTGAGGCCTTGAATCAGATTCCATGATATTCCATTAAATAAAATAAAATAAAATATTAGAAAAAAAAAGGATGAGAAAGTGGAAGAAAATGTGCATATTTTGTGAATCGATCTACTTCTACAAAAAGCAATATTTAACCTTGTGAATTGGGTAAAGCTCCAATAAAGTCCATGGAAATATCAGTCCATGACTTAGTAGGAATATGTAGTCGCTGTAATAACCTAGGTGGATGTACATTATCTGCCTTACATTGCTGACAAATGGAACATTGCTTAATAAACTCCTTAATTTCCTTTTTCATACCAGACCAATAAAAATCAGATTTAGCTCGATGCAAAGATTTCTGGTATCCAGAATGCCTTCCCTCTGCATTGCTATGGAAGTTTGGATAAAAATAACTTTCCCTTTTTAAACAACAAATCATTTTTAACTCCATACCCCTTTCCATCTAATTTCCCTTGCTAACTTTTCTTACAAATATCAGCAAACTTCTGCATCCTGTAGATAAGAACTTTTGAGTTGCTCAAGCCAGATGGGATCTAAAACTATAATAGCACTGCATATCGGGCCCTCTTGAGTCACTTCAAGCTTCCTTGATAAAGCATCTGTGGCAACATTCTCCTTCCCTTTCTTAAACTCAATTATGAAATCATAACCAAGCAACTTACTAATCCATTTTTGCTGTGAAGGTGTCCTAATCTTCTACTCAAGTAAGAACTTAAGACTTTGATGATCAGTCTTAATAACAAAAGTTCTTCCCGACAAATAAGGCCTCTATTTCGTAACAGCATACACAAGAGTAAGCAGCTCCTTTTGATAAGTCGACAGATCTAAAGCTTTTCCCTTTAAGGCTTGGCTTAGGTAAGCCAAGGGTCTCCCCCTTGCATCAAAATTGCACCCATTTCCAGCCCAAATGCATCACATTCAATTAAAAATGGCTTCTCAAAATCTAGTAAGGCCAACATTGGTGGAGTACTCATAGCTTTCTTCAATGCTTCAAAAGCTGCGAAAGCCTCCACATTCCAACAAAAGGAATCTTTCTTTAGTAAGGCAGTTAAGGGTGTAGCAATAAGTCCATAAGTCTTTATGAACTTTCTGCAGCATCCTATTAACCCAAGAAACCCTCTCAAGGATGTAATAGACTTGGGTAGTGGCTAATCAACCATGGCTTTTAGCTTGGAAGGATCTGCCTAACACCTTTAGTAGACACCAAATAACCAAGGTAGTCTATCTCAGCACATGCAAATCTACACTTACTCCTCTTAGCAAACAAAGTATGTTTAGCTAAGGTCTCTAGCACCATAGAAAGGTGTTTCAAATGCTCATTTTTGTCTTACTATACACAAGTACATCATCAAAAAGACAATAACATACTTTCTCAGAAAAGGTTGAAAAACCTCATTCATAAGAGCTTGAAATGTGGCAGGAGCATTTGTTAAATCAAAAGGCATTACTAAAAATTCATAATGCCCTTGGTGAGCTCTAAATGTTGTTGTTTCAATATCTTTTTCCCTTACTCGAATCTGGTGATACCCAGATCTTAAATCCTGTTTTGAGAAAATAGTGGCTCCAAACAGTTCATCCAAAAGTTCATCAATCACAGGAATTGGAAACTTATCTTTGATGGTGTCTCGGTTTAGGGCTCTATAGTTAATGCACATACGCCATGTGCCATCAGCTTTCCTTACAAGTAACACAAGGGAAGAGAAAGGAGATTGACTGCTTCTAATCACCCCAGCCTCAAGCAACTCCTTCACAATCTTCTCAATTTTTGATTTTTGAAAAAATGGATATCTATATGGCCTTACAGAAATACGAACTGCCCCTTCCTTCAAATTAATCTGATGATCTCTACTTCTGTTTGGAGGAAGTCCTTTTGGTTCTTCAAAGACTTTAGTATATTGTTGTAGCACAGTTTCCATCCCTTGATCAATGCCCTCCACTGATTCATCACATTTATTTTACACAATCTACAAGAACATGCCCTTTCTCTCCAATGTTGTTGACTGGCATATTTGAACGTCTTGTACAATCTCAGAACCACTAGGATTAAAGCCTTTTAAAATCACTGACTTATTACCATCTTTAAAATACATAATAAGGGAATCAAAATCCCATAATACAGGCCCCAAAGTCCTCAACCGCTGCATACCCAGTACAACATCACAACCTCCCAAAGTTAATAAGAAAAAATATGTCACAAACTAATTTCCTTGCACCTTGAGATCCACCATTTCCACCATTCCTTCATTGCTCATCCTATCACCATTAGCCACACGAACTTCAATCAATTGGCCATTACCAATCTTCAAACCTGCCTTCTTAGATATTAGAGGATCAAAGAAGTTTTGAGTACTTCCTATATCCACAAATATCACCATTGAGCTACCATGTGCCAATCTAGTCAACCTCATAGTCCTTGGACTTAGAGCTCCAACTATTGCATGTAAAGAAATCTCAAGAATTTCCCCATCTTTATCACCACAATCTCCACTTACTAACACTTCTTGAGTCAACTCTTCTTCTTCATACTCACTGTTATCAAACAGATCCATTCCCTCCATAAGGTAAATTTTAGCTTTTTTACAATGGTGACTAGGATTCCACTTTTCATCACAAAAGTAGCACTACCCTTTTTCTCTTCTCTCTTTCATCTCTAAGGGCTACTCTTTCAACAGGGAAAGAGTTTTTAAAATTATTGCTAATTCTAAACAACAGTTTCTCCAATAACTTGCTTATTGACATTAGCAGCAAGATTAGAGCCTCTTGATGACAAAGGCACAATTACAATGTGATTAACCCCCTCCTCTACTATTACCACGCAAACTTGTGACATATTCCTCCTGAATTTTGACCAAACCAAATGTTGAACTCTAGCTATTAGGATGCAACATACGTACTGGCAACCTAATCTCATCCTTGAGTCCACTAAGAAAGCAACTCAATTTATAACTTTCAGACAGCCCTCTCCATCTATTTGATAGCATTTCAAATTGAGACTTGTAAACTGAAACTGTGGAAGTTTTCCTCAATCTAGTAATTGCCTCCATTGGATCATCGTAAGAGGAACTACCAAATCGAATTTGTAAAGCTTCTGTGAAAGAATCTCAAGAACAAAAAGTACTTGTTTCTTCAGCATCTTGATACCATACCAAAGCACTCCCTTCTATGTAAAACGAGGCCATCCAAATCTTCTATCCTTCTGGCATAGGATTCAAAGCAAATTAGTGATTTGCTTTATAAATCCAACCCCTTGGATTTTCCCAATCAAACCTAGAAAAATCCAATTTAATCAATCTGAACTGCATTCGCCCACACAAAACAGAGTTGTCATTACAAGCTTCTTCCTGCCCCCCCCCCCCCCCCCTCACATGACCATTTCAAGACCCCATTCCACCTCCATTTACTACTTCCAACATCAAATCCATCTTCGAACTCAACTCATCCAACACTCCTTAATTAAAGATCTTCTACCCTCTTATCTTGTTGTTCTTGGTGTTGCTTCAACCTAAGAAAGAATCATCTTCTCCAAATCTTTAAAATGCGTGCCTTTCCCCATGACCAAAAAAAAAAAACTGCTCTGATTCCACTTTGTTAAGATCCCAATTATAGCGTTGCAGCAGAATCGTGAAACAAAGAGAATTAAGAAAAGAATGATTGTGTAAGTATCAGATAGAGAGAATAGAACTCTGGTTTTCAAGGAACCAATGCCTCCAAGAATGCAAAATTGCATAAAACTCTTCAATGAATATTACTTCACTTCCATATCCTACTTATACATGTAAAGCTACACTAATTCTGTTAAATCTCGTATTTCTGTTACAATAAGGGCATTATAGTAAATTGCCACTTAATGATCACGTGCTCCTCACATGTACAATCAAAAGCCTCTTTCGATACTTCAACTCCCAACTTATTTCTTTGCTTCTGCTCCAGCACCTTTTACAAAATGTCCTTGAGGTGTTTGATTAAGTGCCACCGCGAGAGATTGCACAAGAGAAGGGGGGTTGGGGGGAAAAGAAGAATAGCTAGGCCTAGGCAGAGAGAAGCGTACGGTCTAGGAACAGAAGCAACAGGTTTTCGGGGAATTAGATGGCATGTTGCACTCAAATATGTAGGATCTTTTCCGACACACTATAGCGGACAAGAGGGGGTTTGACCCACGAGTGTTGTCACCATCATGAGACGTGGGCAATGGATCTCTTGTTAATCAAGCAACATCAGAGGAAGGTACGTTGTTATATCATTTTTTAAAAGGTACATATAACACAAGCAAAATATTGTAACAATCAAAACAAGAATTAATAGACATTTGGCTCGAGCAAATATTAGGTAGAGAGTTTGCTCGAGGTGCAGTCAATAATTGGCTGAAATGAACGTCGAACATGGAGTCCACTCAAGGCCGCTTGACAGACCGCTTGAGCGAGTGTTGGATAGAAAACTCGCTCGAGGCGCTCGACACTCTGCTCTCACGAATAATCCAAAAGTTGGTCATAATCTTGTGAATGAAATATGGTTTTGGTGATTCTGTAAGGATTTCCTTTTAAATGTCCAAAGCGTAAAAGTATAAAACCAATATAACATGTTTAAGTGAGCTTGTCATCTTTTCTCTCTCTCCAAGATTTGTAAGATTTTAGCTCTAAAAACAAAACAAAAACACAAACAAACAAAGCTTGAAGATGAGGGACACAAAAAGGTCATGCCATCATAGATGTAAATACAAAAGTTTGGTTAGGACTAGGTGACTAAATGATAGAGTTTATCCTATCATTATATTTGTATTTTTGGATGAATGTAAAATAATTATTCAATTTATCTATAACAACATTGAGTTTATTTAGAAGTCTTAAAGGTTGTTTAAATAAGTTAGTAATGTGAAAAATCGAGTTTATAAGAATCTACACTTATTCGGGACAGAAGATCAAACTAAAATCAGAAGCTGCAGTGAAGAGTTATTGCGAAATGTCAGCAACCCGTCCGAAGAAGTTCTCACGATAAACTTGATCTGTTAGCAGAGTCCTACCTCAACTGAGACTCTTTCCAGACTTCATAAATAAAGGATTCGGTTTAATAACTCTCTAAGGAGTTTTGGTCAGGAATAATTGAGAGTATATTCTGAGTGCTTGAGAGTGAAAAAATTCAATTGAGAATTTTCATCTTATTTTTCATCTCTCCTTGAGTATGATCGTACTCTAAGTTTGGAGGATCATTGATTGGATTTCAACTACTAGAATTTCAGGTGGAAAGGTAATATTTAAAGATCACCAGAGGTTCTAACTGCTACTGCGGTAGAAGACAAACGAGCCGTTTATCTGGTCAAGTAAGAGAGTCAATACAAAGGTTTTGTAATTGAGAACTTATTTGTAATTTGATTTTCAAATAATAAAATTATTTTTTCTGGATTTGGCTATCCCTTAAGATTTTACCTTTGAGGAGTTCTTTAAAGAGTTTCTCTTCATAACCAATGGTTGTATTATGCAAATTTATTTATTTAATTCAAGGAATTTGATTAATTAAATAATCACAAGATTGAAAACTAACCAAGTTGTTCAAGTGAATTGGTACGTTATCTTGTGATTACATAGAGGTACATTGGGAATTTCAATTGGCATCAGAGCGTGGTTCGCTCATCCGAGTGTAATCCGTGCCCCTGTTGAATATGTCTTCATTGGCTGCCCCACCGCACTTCATGGTGAAAATTATGCATATTGGAAAGTACGCACGAGAGCCTTTCTTAAATTGTTGGATGAATGAGTATTCTATTCCATTAAACAAGGATGGACTAAATCCAAAGCAAACATTGATGCTTGGACAATAGATGAGGCTAATAATTGTAGTTGAAATAGCAAGGGACTGAATGCTATGTTCATGGCTGTATCTCCAGAAGAATTTAAGAGAATCTCCATGTGTGAGATTGCTAAAGAAGCATGAGACATCTTGGAGGTTACACATGAGGGAACAAAAATTGTGAAAAATTCTAAATTACAATTGTTAACCTCAAAATTTGAAGAGATTAAGATACTGAAAGATGAGAATTTTAATTATTTTTATGCTAAGCCAAATGACATTGTAAATTCCAGGTTCAATCTCGGTCAAAAAGTCAAAGACTCAAGAATTGCGCGGAAGATTTTGAGGTCACTACTTGAAAGATTTCGGTCTAAAGTTAGTGCTATTGAGGAAAGTAAAGATTTGGATGCAATAAGAGTTGAAGAGCTGGCTCCTTATAAACATATGAATCCTCACTTCCTTAAGCAAAGAAAGGTAAGTCTATAGCTTTAAAAACTATAAAAGAAAGTCGTGAGGATATTTCCGATGAAGAAAATATAAATGATGAGGACATAGATTTCATTGCGAGAAAATTCAGAAAATTTATGTTTAATAAAAAGAATAGTGGTAAACAAAAATGAGGAAAAGAATTTTCTGCTAAGAGAAATGAGTCCAAAAATTGGAACAACAATAAAGTTAAGAAAAAGGACAAAGTGAAGTGTCATGAATGTTCTAGTTATGGTCATATAAGAATTGAATGTCCAAATTTCAAAAAAAGTAATGGAAAAGCATTGAATGTCACACTTAGTGACAGTTCAGATTCTGAAAGCTCAGATTCATCATTAGATGATGAAAAATCTGTTATGGCATTTTCTACTATTGTGAATAATTTTCCTGAGTGTACACTAACAGAAGTTGAAAGTGAAAATGATGATAGTGATTTGGATGTAGCACTTGTTGATGCTGACTAAGAACTAAGTATATAGAAAGCATACAATGAAGTGTGTGAAGAAGTGGTTAAACTAAAGAAACTCAACAAGAAGCTGTACAATAAACTTACTGCTGAGGAACATGAGAAAAATAATCTTTTTGAAGCATGAAAATTTTCCGAAGTTGAAGTATCATGATTAAGAAAACAAAAACTTGCACTAGAAAAAGAATTCAAAAATTTTCAAAAGTGCAAACAAAAAACTGCTAAACAGAAATTAGAAGAAATGTTGAATTTTCAGAAATTAAGTAGTGATAGAACTGGCCTAAGATATATGACCTCCAAATGTAAAGAAAAACAAGCCTTATTATCTACTGCCTCTACATCTAAAGGTATTGTTTTTGTTGAAGGAAGTCAAGGTATAAACATTCAAAATCATGTTGTACCTAAGTCAGGTTATTCAAAAATTCTGCATTGAAATTCAGCCACAAAAATATTAATGATGAAAGGTAAGTCTGAAGGTAAATTTATCCCTACTTGTCATAATTGTGGAGTTGCTGGTCATATAAGACCACATTGTTTTAACTTGTAACAAGTGTAGAAAATTGAAGGTGAAAGAAACTCAAAAAGAAAAGAGAAGAGTCTAGAAAATCAAGTTGATGATATGAGCCAACAAATCAACTTCATAAATCTCAAGCTTGGTGAACTAGCTGATTTCTGCTTCCAAAATAAATAAAAGATCATTCAAAGCAGTAAAAATGAAAAGAACAAGTCAAAACTCAAGGTAAAGTGGATGGTTAAGGAAGATGCTAAGTGTCTTGTTGCTCACACGACACTTAGATCAATGGAAAATTGTCTTTGGTACCTAGACAACGCTTGTTCGAGACACATGTCTAGAGATAAAACATTATTTAAGAAGGTTGAACCAACCTTTGGAGGCACCGTGACCTTTGGAGATGGTAGCTAGGCTATTGTAGAAGGGAAATGGAGTATTGAAATACCTGGATTGCCTATTCTACATAATATTTTATTTGTTAGTGGCCTTAAAGCTAATCTACTCAGCATTGGTCAATTTTGTGATGATAATCTTTCTGTGTAGTTTTCAAAAGACGAATGCAATATTTATAATCAAGCCCGAGAATGGATCTTAAAGGGCACAAGAACCTCAAATAATTGCTATGGAGTCTCTCCAACATCAAGGTTGAGCTGCCATAGTCTTACTTGATGAGGCTAAGTTGTGGCATCAATGCCTAGGGCACATTAATTTTAAAGATCTATCAAAGATCTCAAAAATAGAAGTTGTAAATAGACAGCCCGAGGCCATTAAAGCCAAGAAAATAGTTTGTGGAGCTTGCCAAGAAGAAAAACAAACTAGAGCCCAACACAAGAAAGTTTCTCATATTCTTACTTCTCGGCCACTTGAGTTATTGCTAATGAACTTGATGGGACCAACACAAACCGAGAGTCTTGGTGGGAAAAAGTACATCATGGTGCTTGTGGATGATTTTTCTAGATAATTTTTCTAGATATACATGGATCATCTTGTTGAGAGAAAATATGAAGCTTTTGACCTTGCCAAGAAGCTATTCAAGAAACTACAAATAGAAAAGGAAGTTTCTATCTCTAGAATACGTAGTGATCATGGTAGAGAATTTAAAAATACTAATTTCACCTCTTTTTGTGATGAACAAGGTATATATCAAGAATTTTCTGCACCTATCACTTCACAACAAAATAGAGTGGTGGAAATGAAAAATAGAGCAATTCAAGAAATGGCTCGAACTATGTTAAGCAACAAGGAGATGGCACTACATTTTAAAATCATATTCTGAATCGAGTAGTCCTAAGACCCTGTACCAAACATACTCCTTATGGTTTGTGGAAAAATAAAAAACCCACAGTAAAATACTTTAGAGTCTTTGGTAGCAAATGTTACATCTTAAGAGACTGAAAAAATACTCATAAATTTGAGAGCAAGAGTGATGAAGGAGTGTTCCTTGGTTATTCTTCAGATAGTAAGGCATATAGAGTTTACTACTTATGCACTAAATCAGTTATGGAATCAATTAATGTGGTTGTGGATGACATTTCAGCCGAGACTACTATGAGAGAACTTGAAACTATAAAGGAGTTGGTGCAAGCTAGTGAAGAGGACTCATAAGTGCAAGATGAAGAAGATCACACAGAGAAAACACCTCAAAATTCACAAGTCAAAGAACCCATTTCAAGGGTTGTTCAAAATCATCCAAAGGAAAATATGCTTGTGAGCCAGATGAAGGTATGAGACTTAGAAAAGATTACTAAATTAGGTTTCTTTTGTGTGTTATTTGTCACAGGTTGAACTCAAGAAAGTTGAGGAAGCATTGAATGATGAAAGTTGGGTCAACACCATGCATGAAGAACTCCATCAATTCACTAGAAATGGTGTATGGGAGTTAGTCCCTAGACCAGAAAATTACAACATTATTGGGACTAAGTGGATCTTCAAAAACAAGTCTGATGAGCATGGCACTATTGTGAGAAATAAAGCAAGTTTGGTTGCATAAGGATACACTTAAGTAGAGGAGATCGATTTTGATGAAACATTTGCCCCCGTAGCTCGTCTGGAATCAGTCCGCATTCTCATTGCATTTGCTTGTCATCTAGACTTCAAATTATATCAAATGGATGTCAAGAGTGCCTTCCTAAATGGTCTACTATAAGAAGAGGTATACGTTGAAAAACCTAAAGGTTTTATTAATCACCTCTATCCTGAATATGTGTACAGGTTAAAAAAGGCCCTTTATGGACTGAAACAAGCACCTCGTGCTTGGTATGAAAGATTAACAGCCTATTTGCTTGATCATGGTTTCATTAGAGGTCAAGCCGATAGAACTCTTTTCATAAGAAGATCAGGTAAGCAACTTTTAATTGCTCCAGTCTATGTTGATGATATCGTATTTGGAGCAACACTTGAGTCTCTTGCATGTAGCTTTGCTGATGAAATGAAATCTAAATTTGAAATAAGTATGATTGGTGAGTTAAACGTTTTCTTGGGTATTCAAGTCAAACAATGTAAAGAAGGTATTTTTATCTCACAATCTAAGTATGCTAGAGACCTTGTTAAGAAATTTGGAATGGAAGGAAAAAGCAATGCTCGCACTCCCATGAGCACATTAGTAAAAATAAGCAATAATCCTACAGGCAAAAACATTGATCCTACTCTTTACAGAAGCATGTAACACCCCCTTCCCGTGGGCTAGGAGTGTCACATACTTTTTATAAAAATAAAATTTGGCAAGAGATCTCAAATTTCATAAATGAAATCAGCAATTTATTTTGTAGAAAAGGTCTAATAAAAAGTCTTCCAAAAACATTAAATGAAATAAACTGAACGAAACTCATGTCATAAAAACATGTTTTATTTTAGAAAGTCTAAACAAAAATTTAATGCTCCTTCTACTCCTGGCCTGCCTACTCGTATTCATCATCATCACCTGGGTGGTTTAAAACATGAAAATAAACAAAAATGAGTCGAAGACTCAGCAAAGAATCCATCACAACATAAACATACTAAATATAAGGTTTTCATAAAAACTTTCATGTTGAAAGTTTAAAATCATGATTATTCATACTGATGCTTGTGCTATGCATAACTATTTAACTGAATTAACTAATTGATCTGACTGATCTGATTTATCTGACTGGCCAACACACTTAACCCTATGTATGAGGTTGTGCGCCGGCCCCACATCCAGCGGCCGCAAGGGGAGCCGTTGATAGTATTCTGGCATACTATGGTGGACCACGACTGAGTTCGTGGCTTGCACATATACCCTGAAACTGAACTGTATTGGTACCATGCATCTGAATGGCCATCTTATTAACTGATCTGATCTTATCTTTCACTTGAATTTAAGATGGCTTACGTGTCTTATACACATGAGATGCATGACATACTACATACATAATTATAATTTCTGAATCTGAACATGATGTGGAATGACATGATCGTATGCTATGCTGGATGACATGTTTGCATATGACATGAGTGGTTCATAAATAATGGCTAGAAATGAACTGGCTTGAATACTAGTTATCTATAAACTGAATTGTGACGATCCTAAACTTGTGATCAAATTACTTACCTCGCTGCGTGTTTTCTGGAATATCACTTCGTAACTCAACACCTATACGCAATAATAACTATTACTAAATCCGTCTAGAAACAATATGTACTAATATCATTCTTAATTAAATTCACAATCTAAAAGATAGTCAAATAAATATTTTGTTTAACACCATAATAAATAAATCCTAGTATTTAAATTACTAAAAATACTAATTACATATTATAATTTAGTAGAATACTCAACTATTTTAAAATAATTCATAAACTTCAATTCTTAAAATAAGTTTCCTTTCTTAACATAATAATTTTATTAAATTCTTAACATAATAATTTTATTAAATTCTACTAAGTAGACAAAGGAATATTAACAAAATATTAGGCTCAATAATATACTTGAAATATATTTCCAATTCTTTAAACATTTTCTTATAAAATAAGTTTATGACTAATATCTTTATTTCAGAAGAAAAACTCATCTTTGAAATATTAAGCCCAACTCAACTTTAAATAAAATGACTTAATAAAATCTATAATTAACATATACTTAAATGTAAGGTTATAAATGTAATTATCTTTAAAACACTCGTTCAAGATACTATGGGAAGTGATTAAAAAGGGCATAAAAGTAATCTCCTTTAAACACTTGCACTTAGTGAATTAAACCTAAAAAGTAACTAATACATTTTGTAGAGAAACAGAGGCAACGGGAGAGGCGGTTGGTGCCGTTTACGTGGGCTGCGGGTAGTGTTTCCGTCGTGAACGTGGTTTGCACAATGGCCTTCGGTGGTCGTTACGGAGGAGGTCTTGGGCGGTCTGCTGGACAAACTGAGGGGAGGTGGGGCGCAATGGTCGTGCGTGCTAGTTGGTGCTGTGTGGGTGAAGTGGGTAACGCATATATATAGAGAAACTGATAAAAACCCTAGAGAAACAAATGGTAGAGAAACTGCATAATGTGAACGTATATCTCCCATGCAAGTTGTTGCCGTGAATGTCGTAGGGATAGGAAGAAACGAGATATAAATCCAAACCAAAAACTCTAGTAATCTGAAAAAATCTAATAGTAATTATTAAAATTAATAAATATAAAATCTGATAGTAATAATAATAATAATAATAATATTTATAGTTATAAGAAAAAAATACATAAAACTTATCCTATAGTTTAATCTTAGGATCGGGTTGTTACAAAGCATGATAGGAAATCTATTATATATCACAGTAAGTAGACCCGATATAACCTTTAGTGTTGGTGTGTGTGCTAAATTTCAAGCTAATTCTAAATAATCCCATCTTATAGCTGTAAAAAGAATCATAAAATATCTTAATGCAACTGTTGATTATGGGATATGGTATTCTAAAGACATTAATCTAACACTTGTTAGTTATTCGGATGTTGATTGGACTGGGAATGCTGATTATAGGAAGAGTATTACCGGTGGATATTTTTATATAGGGGAGAATCTTGTCGCTTGGGTAAGTAAAAAGCCAAACTCGATCTCCTTATCTACTGCTAAAGCTGAATATATTGCTGCAGGGAGTTGCTGTAAACAACTTTTGTGGATGAAAAATGTGTTTGAAGATTATGGTCTTTCTCAAGATACTATGACAATTTACTGTGATAATTCTAGTGCAATAAGTATTTCAAAAAATCTTGTTCGGCACTCAAGAACCAAACACATTGACATTAGACATCATTTTATTAGGGACTTGGTTGAGTCGAAAATAGTATCTTTGGAACATGTGCCTACTGATCATCAATTGGCTGACTTGTTTACTAAACCTTTAGATGGTCTAAAGTTTGAGTTTTTAAGAAAAGCAATTGGTGTGTGTGATATCAAGTGAGAGTCCTTACATTTCATTAGTCTAGGATATGCATTTTATTTTCTGTTTTTAATTTATGATTCCGTTTTCAGTTTTTAAATAAGAAAAATATAATATAAAAAATTTATGGTTTATTTCTAGTTTTTTGGGAAGTGTATGCTTGATATGTCAAAGTTTTGAGCACGTGTTCTCACAAAATAAATTTTTCAACTTATGCATCTCTCTACTTTGTGCAGTTCTCTTTATTATTATATCAAATTCCCTTGCCAAACACAAATAGTTAATCCATATAGAAAAATTCGATGTTATATCATTGCGGGAAAAGACAAACACCATACACGGATCTATCCCTTAAGTCCTTATAGAAAGAATCGTGGTTCAAATCATTGGGGAAAAAAATGAGCAACAAAAATGGATATAAAAGGGGTTGTGCAAACTAGTGTTTGGAGAAGATACTCATGTATCTAGGCTCTAACATAAAACTTGACTTTTGAGGTAAGTGACAATCTCATGGAAGCATCTATAAGAAGAGAACACTGATGAGTAGTATTATCAAAAATATATTGAATAAGAAAAGAAATAAAAAGTTATTGTTCTATGTAAGTTTGCTCACTCACACACTCACATGGACTTTGATATTGATGATCTTATGAGGTGTGAACATTCATAGTGATTGTTGCAAATAAAAGGGTGTACTCTATTGAAATTATTTTGTGAGATACACTATGTTTGAACTAAGATGCGCATAAGCATGTTACTGGCTACATTGGTTTATATACATATATAAAAAAAATACGGTTTTTTCATTTTTATTATTTTTATTTATTTTATTACTATTTTAATTAAAAAATATAAATAAAGTAATAAAATATAAAATATTTTTGGTTGGGTAAGGATTGGGTACTGGTCTAAATTTGGAACTTGGACTCTCAGTTGTTAACTTAAGTCCCAGTGGGACTCTGTGGCATAAGGCACGCGCAAGACAGCAAGTCACTTAAGTGACTTAAGGGATTCTGCCAAACACACAACGCTCAGACCTTCTTCCTAAAATACTTCACACCCACGGCACTCTCTTTATTTATCTCGAAGCCTACAAGCATGACGCATCACCTTATCGATTTCGTGTCTCTTGTGATTAAGACCCGGAAGTAAATCTTTTACTCTACATCTCTTCATCACGGTAAGGGTTCTATATAAATCAAATCCTTCTCATTATTAAACTAGGGTTCAGCATGTATTTATGGAGATTGGGTTGTGAAGTTTGGTTATGTGAAGTTTGGGATTAATTTTTTATTGGGCTGAGAAGACATTGACTTAGTTGATCATTTGAGGTTATATTATGCATGTATTGAGGATGATTTTTGGTGGGTTATGTGATTGTGCATTTCGGTTTTAACCAAGTGCCCACTAATTGTATGTGCTTATTCCTCAATCAAGTCACATTACTTATTTGTGCATATTGTGATTGGTCCATGTGGAAAGTTGAGTCAATTCCGAGGGGTTAAGAATATCATGGCCCTCACTGTCATCAGAATCATTCACTTACCTTGGTTATTTTTATTCTAATCTTGTTGGCATGATGATTCAGATTAGATTCAAAGAAAGAGCAAAAAGGAAGAAAATTGTAGACTTCTCAAGTGAGGATGAAGCTGGACCAAAATCAGCACAGCTAGGAGAGACCTCAGCCCCTTCTCCTCTTCCACCTTCAACAGGACTATCCAATGCTACTTTTGAATTCTTCACAACAGTTGAAGCCGAGACTGCGTACAGAACTACGTTCTCCAAATGACCTGTTTTAGGTGAGCGTGAGGTAAGCATAAATGATTTTCCTACGGATGACTTTCAATTCATTCGTTGCATTTTCATTGAACGAGGATGGGAAAAACACACCCACTCCTCTCCCACACCTTGTGTTGAAGTTGTCCATGAGTTTTATTCAAACATTACACACTTCAATCTTGAGGACCACAACATTGTTTCCATTGTTCGGGGAACTCAAATTGAGATATCCCCCACTATTCTTAGAGAGCTGTTTGATCTTCCTGAGGTGGAAGCACCACTGTATTCTTATAAGGGAATGGGGGCCCCCACAAAAACTGCCATGTGCAATCTCTTTTTTAGCCCTGATGGCCCAAAGTGGCATGCTAAAACCCACAGACTTCCTCTGACTCATATGCTACCTCAGTATAGGCTGCTTGCAAAAATAGTGTTAACTAATTTTTGGCCCATTTGCAGGGACACTGAAATTACATTAGAAAGAGCCTACTTCTTGTATGCCTTGGCTACTGGGGTCTCAGTTGATTTCCCCCGACATATTATTGACATTATTCACCGCTCTCATATTGAAAAAGAGCTTAACCTGCCTTTTGGAGGCTTAATCACTAAATTGGCTATGAAAGCCAAAGTTCCTCTTAGAAACAATGAGCCCATGATGAAGGTGGCAGGTTCTATCTCCGTTGTTACGGTAGTCAAATCTGAGGCAGTGCTTACTAAGAAAAAAAACCCCCACTACTGAGTCTGCCTCCTCGCCTCTCGAGCCTACTATAGCTGTGGCTCAAGTTCTTGAGCAAATCACTCTTTTGTGTCAAAAGATTGATACATTTATTGCTGAGTGGGAGGCAAGTCAGGCCAAGTTAGAGCAGCAACTAGCCTCTGTCTGTTTAGATTGCATTCAAGCCAATGATAGACTAGTTCAGTTTTCGTTGGACATGCAACAACTAGTGGATCATGTCGTTGGTTCAGATGAAAAACAATAGAATTTCATGGTTGATTGATGACAAAAATGGGAAGTAGTAGTTGAGGGGAAGCAGCAGCAGCAACAGCTGAGGGGGAGTAGCAGCAGCAGAAAAATCTATCTTTTATTGCTCGTTTTGTTATTCTCAATTTTTTTTTTCATTTTTGTTTGAATGTAATTCTAACAAATATGTTTTGTTTATTTGAGTATGCTTTATTCTGATACTTAGAACATTTTTAACTCTAATAGTACATTTGAGTTTCTTAGTCAGTAAATTTACTAAGTGTGATTGTTTTGGAAATTTCTGTTGTTTGTATTTGTCTGCTGTTTTAAAATGTTTTATAGGGATTTTTCATTCATCAAGAAGGTTTCGTCACCAATCCGCCAAAAGGGGAGATTGTAAATACAAAAGTTTGCCTAGGACTAGGTGACTAAATGATAGAGTTTATCCTATCATTATATTTGTATTTTTGGATGTGAATGTAAAATAATTATTAACTTTATCTATAACAACATTGAGTTTATGTAGAAGTCCTAAAGGTTGTTTAGATAAGTCAGTAATGTGATAAACCGAGTCTATAAGAATCTGCACTTATCTAGAACAGAAGATCAAACTAAAATTAGAAGCTGTAGTGAAGAGTTATCTCGAAATGTCAGCAACCCACCAGGAGACGTTCTCGCTATAGACTTGATCCGTTAGCAGAGTCTTACCTCAATTGGGACTCTTTCCAGACTTCATAATTAAAGGGATTCAGTTTAATAACTCTCTAGGGAGTTTTGGCCAGGAATAATTGAGAGTATATTTCAGAGTGCTTGAGAACTAACCAAGTTATTCAAGTGAATTGGTACGTTATCTTGTGATTACACAGGGGCACATTGGGAATTTCAATAGACTTAGCTCTTCATGCATGATCAACTACCAAAGAAGCGCAAGACACTTTGGGAAAGGTGATCTGCGTGAAATTGAGAAATAACGAAAAATTGACAAAAATTATCTATATATCATAGTTGAAATTTATGAACAAAAGTGGTTCTATTTTAGGTTAATCAGTTAATGAAGATAGATTGAGATCACTAAACAACAAATTAGAATTTCTATGTCTATGAGAAATATTTTTTTTAGTTGTCCATGTTCGTACTCTGATTTCTCTACCATGCTACCATTACAAGAAAACTGCTTATTTATGGCTAGCTATTTCTTGCGAAAATGACTATTTTCTGTCAAAATTAGTCTATTTTTGTTGTTAATAGTCGTTATTGCCGTAAATAATCATTCACAAATGATTGTTTTACGATTTCTCTACCATGTTCTACATTTTTAAGTAATCCTTCATGAGTTTTGTTCACAAAAGATTTCTATTAATGTGAGAAAAGTTCTCAGCATATATCTTTTTAAATTTTTTTTGAGCATATATCTTTTTAAATTACTCCCACCAAGCTATAACTTTTGAGAAGTATATTTCTTTAACTCTTTATTGTTGGAATGGAAAATTATTCTCCAACCGGTCCGGCCCCTTTGCGCGAAGAACTATATATCATTATTGGTGTTGTTGTTATTATTATAATTGCATATATAACTTAATTAATGTCGCTTATCCAAATATTATTAGCAACAACGTGCCACAAACATCTAGAGGCACAAAATGTAGAGGGTCAGATGGATGATCATGAATCTAACTCCAATTTCGAGAACCCATACCACAATCGTGCTTTATTTCAAGAGTATCGTGGTAGGGTAGCGATGATAATGCATTTGCACTGAAGAGAGTTGGAATTTGTTTCCTAACTCCTACACGTGTCGATACATGTACATGCAAGCATATTTATGACGAAGGTGTTCCCAATCACAACTTAATCCAAGTCGAACTCAACTAGTTGAAGGTTAGCACATCCCATCTAAAATACGATATCGAGCTCAAATTTTCCAACGTCATTCCCAACAAAGAAATAATCGCACCTATACTTTCAACCTGACAACCTAGATTTGAATGTGCCCATCTCCTCATTTCGAACAAGCGTTCATTCTAGTGGTAACTAAAATCAATTCTTAAAATCTGCCGAACCTAAGTCCTCAAATATTGTAATAATCAATTGCCCAAACATCTGCAAAGTCTATACCCCTAAATCGGAGTTATAATATCCCCTAGTGTCTCGCTTGGAAGTGAGGTTTTCTCTCTACTATAGAGTGAGCCTTTGGACTAGCCTGTGCTGGTCTGAGTGTGAAGGTATGGAGGAAGAGTTGTCTAAGCAATGGGAGAGGCTACGTCTAACAGAGGAAGAGAAGGAGGGGTTGGCACTAAAACATCATCCACCAGTGAACACAAGGGAGCTGAATCACTTATGTTTGCTGGTTATGATAGTAGCGGAAAAAACTATTAATAGGGAAGCTTTCAAGAACACCATGTTAAAAGTTTGGAAATGTGAAAGCTGGCTACAATTCTCAGAAGTTGGTACAAATAAGTTTCTGGTTGAGTTTAATAGCAAAATGGATATGGATAGAGTGATCAATGGCAGGCCGTGGGCTTTTGATAGATGGCTCCTATGTATTCCAACTTTCAATGGATCCATCTCCATTAATGAAGTTCAGTTCAACAAAGAAGAGTTCTGGGTCCAAGCTTACAACCTACCTTTTGACTGTATGAACCAAGATGTTGGTTACCAGATTGGTAACAGCCTGGGAAGAGTCATAAAAGTTTATGTAGACGAAAGAGGCATAGGATGGGGCAAGTTTCTAAGAATAAGGGTGGAGCTTGACTTAACCAAAGCTCTCTTAAGGGGCATGTTCATCACAGTGGGGAGTAAGAAAACATGGGTGTATTTCAAGTATGAGAGGCTGCCATCCATTTGTTTCAAATGTGGTGTTATCAAACACTCTTACTATGCTTGTTCATATAGTAAGGGTGGTGATGGTCAAGCACAATATGGGGCTTGGTTAAGAGCACCTTCAGTAAGGGAGAGTGAGCTGCAATGCAAAAGATATGGTGAGAGTGCTGCACAGGAGTCCCAACCAGACTCACGATCATGGAGGGAGAGAGGTGAGGTCAGGGATGAGGACAATATTGGAAAAGCAAAATTCAGGGAGTGGTGTCAGACACCTGCCGAGGTAGCTGTTATTCTTGAGGAAAAAGGTACTGGTGGGGGACAAGGGCAGGTACTAGGGGATATGTTACAGTCAAACCCAAAGCTAGAAGAGGGGAGTATAGGAATACTGAATAAGGTAGCCAGTGTACTACCAGACAAAGTTGAGGAGACATGTGATAGGCTGGGAGTGGTGGATCCAGATTTTAGTACTGGTAGCACTGTTGCAAAAGGAACCAGATTTGACATCAGTTTGGAAAAGAAATCACAAAAGGGATCTGAAGCCACGATTGATCTAGTAAACCAGATCCAGGAATTTGACAAGTTTTTCTCCAATCAAGTAAAGGTACTTGAGTAGGCTAAGAAAACTACCAGCTAGAAGAGGAGGGCTCAAGACATATGCCTAGAGAGGTCTTCTTTGGGGGTGGGGGCAAGCTCAGGGTCACATACAGGTAACAAGAGAGATAGCAAGCACTTGCTAACCAATGAGAGTCAATGTCTTACTAAGAAAATCAAAGTTGAGGAAGATGACAATTATGTTCCCTTTCCTTCTGATATGGTGGTGGCTGTTGAACAGCCCCACCATTATAAATGAATTGCCTCAGTTCGAACTGTCGGGGGCTTGGGAACCCCCAGACAGTTCATGATCTGCACCACTTGGTGGTTAAAAAGTCCCCATCCTTTGTTTTTCTTATGGAAACAAAGTGTAAGAGAACTAAAATCAAATGTATTAAAAAGCGTTTGAAATTTGAGAATAGCTTTGTCATTGATTGTAAAGGAAGGAGTGGTGGTTTAGCCTTTCTTTGAAAAGAAGGAATGGAAGCTGTAGTGCACACATACACTCAATTCCACATCTCTCTTATGGTGAAGGGCACTGAGGAGGGAAAGGAATGGCTGATTGCTAGGTTATATGGAAACCCAATTACAATGAAAAGGAGGGAAAGCTGGCAGCTTCTTCAAGCCATTAAACCTGAAAGTACCAAAGGGTGGATGTGTGTGAGTGA
Source organism: Juglans cinerea (assembly GCA_961763995.1). Taxonomy (NCBI): domain Eukaryota; kingdom Viridiplantae; phylum Streptophyta; class Magnoliopsida; order Fagales; family Juglandaceae; genus Juglans; species Juglans cinerea. The sequence continues at coordinate 47,938,371 of CAUIVZ010000001.1, read as the reverse complement.
TTTTAATGAGATACTCAACTATGGAGAAAAATGGGGTGGGGCATTGAAACCTAGTGCGCAGATTGAGGCATTTAGAGCAGCTGTTGAGGCTTGTGAACTTTGTGACCTGGGCTATATAGGCAACAAATTCACTTGGACAAATGGAAGACATGGGGTAGCTTTTACCAAAGAAAGGTTGGACAAAGCTTTCTGTAATGCTACTTGGACTGAGGCTTTCCCAAACACAAAAGTTTTTACCCTTCCAACCTTGAGCTCAGACCACTGCCCTTTGTTGTTTACCATTGAGGGAAGCCATAATTACAGGAACAGGAAGGAAAAGCCTTTTAGATTAGAAGCAAAATGGGCTGTAAGGGAGGATTATCAAAAATTGGTAGAGGAAGCATGGATGAGCCATAAGGAATCAGATAACAAACTGAATGCTATCTCTGCAGGCCTTAACCAGTGCAAACAGAAGCTATTGCAGTGGAATAAACAAAGGTGGGGCAATCAAAATCAACAGATGTCAGAGAATTTGGTTCTATTGACTGAACTCCAGAAAGAGAACAAAGGCCACCTTAATGATCAAATCAAGCAGGTCCAGAGGGATACAAACAAACTTTTAGAGGAAGAGAACATCAGATGGCAGTAGAGAGCTAAGTAGAGGTGGTTGAGAGAAGGTGATAGGAATACCAAGTATTTTCACCAATGTGCCTCCCTCAGAAGAAAAGTCAACATGATCAAGAAACTGGTGGATGATGATGGGCAGGAAGTGCATTCCAATGAGAGGATTAGCTCTCTTTTCCAAGATTACTACAAAGAACTTTTCTCCACTTCCTCACCAAAAAACATTTCAACTTGCTTGGAATCTATGGAGCCTCAAGTCACAGAAGATATGAATGCCAATCTCACAAGAACCTATACTCAACAAGAGATTGAAGAGGCCCTTTTCCAGATGGAGGGCCTCAGCTCTCCTAGACTAGATGGATTTCCTGCTGCATTTTATCATAAACAATGGCCCCTTATTGGTAAACAGGTCAGTGAAGCTATACTGCAGGTGCTGAATACAAATGTGGCCTTTGAAGCCCTGCATACAATGAAGTCTAAAATGACAGGCAAAGAAGGTTACATGGCACTGAAACTAGACATGAGCAAGGCATATGACAGGCTAGAGTGGAATTTCATCAAAGTTGTGTTGTGCAGAATGGGCTTTTGTAATCAGTGGATTGAGATGGTGATGAAATGCATTGAGTCAGTCTCATATGCTCTTCTTCTTAATGGAGTCCCTCAGGAACCTTTCCATCCAACTAGAGGCATAAGACAAGGTGATCCCCTCTCACCTTATCTGTTTATCATCTGTGCTGAGGCCCTTAGCTGTCTTCTAAGTAATGTTGAAGGGAAAGGCTTAATCCATGGAGTTCCTATTGCAAAAGGACAGATCAGAATATCCCACCTCTTTTTTGCTGATGATTGCCTCCTTTTTTGTAAGGCTAATGCCATTGAATGGGGTAGACTTTTTAATATTTTGAGATCTTATGAATTAGCCTCGGGCCAAAGGCTGAACCTGGAGAAAACTTCCATCTTGTTTAGTAAGAACACAACAAGGGTCACACAACAATACATTTTATCTATTGCGGGGGTAAAGACATGGCATGACATATGAGAGATATTTGGGACTGCCCTCAGTGGTTGGAAGGTTCAAATGTCAGACTTTTAAAGGCATCTTGGACAATATCAGATCAAAGTTAAGTAATCACAGAGTTAAATTGCTATCTCAAGCTGGGAAGGTGGTTTTTATCAAAGCTGTACTTCAGGCATTACCAACATATACAATGTCTGTTTTCAAACTTTCCAAATCCTTGCTTAAAGAAATAAATAGTGTCATAAGTAACTTTTGGTGGGGGCAGCAAAACAATGAGCATAGAATCCATTGGATTTCATGGGACAAACTAGGAAAAGCAAAGTCTGAATGGGGGATGGGTTTTAGAGACTTCGAGGCCTTCAACAAAGCTATGTTGGCCAACCAATGTTGGAGGTTGGTCCAATATCCAAAGTCCCTAGCTGCTCAGGTGATGAAGGCCAAGTATTACCCAACTTCCACTTTTCTAGATGCTAAACTTGGATCAAAACCATCCTATGTGTGGAGAAGTTTCCTAGCAGCTAGATCCTTGGTGGAGGCAGGCTCATATTGGAGAATAGGAAATGAGAATCAAGTGAAAATCTAGAAGGATAGATGGATCTTACATACAAATCCAAGTAAGGCCCAAAGTAGTGTTAGTGTGCTGGAAGATAATGCAACAGTGTCCAATTTAATTGATCCAATCACTAAGCAATGGGATAGAACTCTGGTGCATCAGATCTTCAATGCTAGAGAAGCTGATATCATCCTCAAAACCCCCATAAGCTCACTCAACTGCAGAGATAAACTAGTTTGGCAAGGCACAAAAGAAGGGGTTTTTTCAGTAAGAAGTGCTTACTACAAGGAACTAGAGAGAAGCCTACATGTCTCATGTCAAGCCTCAATCAGCTTTTCTTTCAAAGCAGTATGGCATCAGCTATGGCAGTTAAAGGTGCAGTCTGGAGATAAAGTGTTCCTTTGGAGATCTTGCTTAGAGGCCCTTCCAACTCAATCAAACCTCTTTAAGAAGAAAATAGTCGAGAACTCCCTCTGTCCTATTTGCAATCAGGAGGAAGAAGACTCAGTACATGCCATATGGAGGTGTGCATCAGCAAAAGATGTGTGGAGCCAGTGCTAAAAAAGATTACAAAAATGCCACCTCCCTTTCATATCCATGATCCAACTACTTGAAGCTTTATTTCAGACCATGGATTGCCAACTCATCCAAGAATTTGTTGTGGTTGCAAAGAAGATATGGTGGAGAAGGAATAGCTTTATCTTTAAAGGCTCCTTGGCTCACCCGAATGTTATTGTCAAGGAAGCAAGAAGTCTATTGGAAATGCTAAATGAGGAGATCCAGCCAGGACAGTGTGCAAACTTGCAACTTAGCTGAGGTTTGGCTGGCTCCCCCATCAAACTGGATCAAGATGAATTGGGATAGTGCAGTAGACAAGGCCAAAGGAGTTATTGGAGTGGAGTAGTAGTTAGGGACAATGCAGGTCAACTCATTGCTACCATGAGGACCAAGAAACACCTCTTCCCCGATCCATTACTTGCAGAAGCATTTGGAGCCCTCAAAATAGTTCAGTTTGGTTTGGAACTTGGGCTATCTCAAGTGATCATTGAAGGGGATTCCCTACAAGTCATTAATGCTCTAAAAAGGGAGAAAGAGGGTTGTAACAGTGCAAGTATGTTTGTTAGTGAGGCAAAACATCTTCTTAATTCTTTTGCCAAGTGGGAGGTTTCTCATGTTAGGAGAAATGGTAATACCATGGCCCACTTGTTAGCAAAGAATGCTCTTTCCATCTATGACCATGTTGTAACGTTGGGGCATCCCCCTCCTTGTATTCCTTTGGTTTAATAGAATGGAATTGTTTCAAAAAAAAAAAAAAGTCTATACCCCTAAATCTGAATATAATTATAGCTTAACATTTGCAAAATCTAGAGCCATAAATTTCATCCAATTCATTATTAAAGTCTGCAGGATCTAAAGTCTCGAAGGAATTATTTCTTGATGACTACAAAAATTCCAACCATAACCTTATCCACAATACTTCTTAAACTTTGCAGAATCCAAAACCATAAATCTAAAACAAAATCATTTCTCAAAGTCTGCAAGATCTACAACCTTATAAGCTAAAATACACAGAACCTAGCTAAAACCTTGAACCTTATCCAAAATCTTTTCTTAATGCTGTAGAATTTTAAAACCTTAGATCTCATCAAAATCATCTCTCGATGACTCCTAAACATCAAATCTGAAAATTATTTCCTAAAGTTATCGAAAATCCAAAACCCCATCATTTAAAATCCATAGTATCTCAAATCAGCTTTCGATCATGCTTTTATGTACACCTTTAGAATCTAAACCTTAAATCTTATAAAAATCATTTTCTTCTGTCCATAGAATAAGCCTACCAGATCTAAACCAAAAATGTAATGAGAATCATTTTTAAAATATGCAGAATCTCAAAACCTCAGAATTCCAAAAACTCAAACCTTAAAGTTTGCAGAACCTCAAACCTTAAATTTCATCAGACTCCTTATTATAGTATGCAGAATCTCGAATTTGTCTCTAATACCAACTGTAACACCCCGGTCTCACAAGGGTAGGAGAGTTACTACCTTTCATTTAAACTCACATTCCAAAAATATATTTATTGACTCCAAATTCTCGTTGCTATAGAAAAATTATTGTTTCAAACCAACTACCTCAATATAATCAACCTCCCAAAATACCATGTCATCAAAATACGACAAACTTACGAATAAAATTCCTCAAAACTTATATGAATCTTCTAGGCTTAATCCATTAGGCTTAAATCATCTCATTCATGCTCCATAATCTTGATCCTCAGGTAAAATATTCAAATCATCTAAAAAAATATTGTGAAAATAAGGGGTGAGTTATCAACAACTCATTAAGTAGAGAACATATACTAGTATATAAACATAAGTATTTACAAAATTTGGAATGTAGAACAAAACATTTACTTTTAGAATGCAGAATCGGAATATTTGTTTTCAGAATGCACAATCAAAACATGTTATCAAAATATCAGAGCAAAACTTCATAAACATTCTTATTCAAAAACAAAATCCTTTGGCATATCATAAATTGAGACCTCATCTTCATCGCATATCAAAGCATCACATTGTGACAGACACCATGTTTAACCCTCGTGATAGGGTTATAAACCACCATTATACCCATTACGGGGTTGTATACCATGTTTAACCCCGGTAGTAGGATTATAAATCACTATTATACCCGTGGCAGGGCTGTATGCCACTATTATACCCATAGCGGGGTCATATACCACTATTATAACTATGGTGGGGCCATATACTACTAGTATACCCGTAGCAGGGCTATATCATGTTTAACCCTCATAGTAGGGTTATAAACCACCATTATACTCATGGTGGGGCCGTATACCATCATTATACTCATGGTGGGGCCTTAACAGAAACTGAACAGAAGCAACATCGTAACCACCTTATAATCAAAAATAGAATAAAAAATTCATGCCAACATTTTCAGATGCTACATCATATCAAAACAGAGTACTTAACAGAACCAAATCATTTCACATATTCAAAAACAGATTCGGAACAGCTTCGCATCACATGCACAAATTTTCATAAATTTCATATTCGCTCTTTTTGCACAATTTAGAAATGGAATGCAACAAAATAAGCTCATGTCTACATCAGTCATGACAAAAAATACTTTATTCTTATACAAATTACGTGCGTATGCAAAACACATCGCTGAGGTTGTTTTCAGGTTTCTTTTCAAAACAAATATGCTTACTTTCAAACTTAATCTCAGTCACTTTCTTTTATGCAAAGTCTAGTATAGGAACCCTGCTTATCTGGACTTTTTAGCTTTTCAAAACTTTTCCACAAACGTGTCGAGTAAATATTAATTGCCACCTATACAATTGTCACATAATTTTCGTAAATTTCCAATCGAACACGTATCCCAATATTTAAATCTGAAATGCTAAAACTCGTCCTATTTTAATTCTTCAAAACCTACAATTCTCATAACCCTAAAATGCCATCATTTTTCAAATCCATCAATATCCATTGAATATACTTAATCTACTTTCAAAACAAACCCCAGTTCATTTAAGAAATCAAACCTAACCCACTTAAAATAATGAAAAGTTGTTGTAATAAAAATATTACCCAACCAAAAATAATTTAGAACCCGAGCCCGACCCAAAAACATTTAACTTAAAAAATAACTTAACCCAATAGAAAACAAGTGCATGTGACCGAAAGTAAAGACAACCCAATTTTAAAATCCTCATTTTAGGTTTTACAACTAAGAGGGCAAAATCGTAATTTCATAAAAACCTCCTACCTCAATCAAGATAAGCCTTACAGAAAGGCAACATAATTGTTTCTGTTTGAAGACTATGAAAACATGCGGTGGTGATACGACTAAGGCATTCCGAGAGGGAACGAGGCGTGCTGCAGAGCAAGGGACTAGGCGGAGGTCGACAGTGGTGAGCTCAATGGCGAAGCACTGAGAGAGGGCGAGAGAGAGAGAGAACAGAGATTGAGAGAGTGAGAGAACCACGGTGTGAGGGAGAGAGATGTTACCAAGAGAGAGAGTTGTGGCTTGGGGTGGTGGCAGGTCATGGAGTGGCACGTGGATGACGGAAAGTTGGCTAGTCGGCATCGCTAAGCTTCACCGACATGTCACGGGGCTGCAAAATTGAGACGGGGCAAGTGGTTTTATTGCTCTATTTCGGGGGTCAAAAACAGGGGACATGTAGTGGCTTGATCAATGGCTTGATGATGTAGGGGCATCGCAGTGGAGGAGTTCTTTGTTGTACCGAGGCTAAGTGAAATCATCTGTGGTGGTCTTGCTGGTTGTTGGGCTATAGGAAAGAAACCGAGAGAGGGATGAGGCGTGAAGGAGGCTCACGGTGTGATTGTTCCACCGTCGAGAACAGACTGTAGTAGTAGGGTCTTCTCACATTGCAATGGCTTGTGGTTGTTTAGTGAGACAGGGGCGGAGGGAAGTCCATGAGGGGGGGAGGTCGTGAAACGTGGAGGCTTCTTTGGCTGTGATGGGAAGCTTCGTGGTGGGTGGCATTCTTTTCTCTCGACTTGTCCAGGTGCTGTGACAGAGGAGTATGGTTCAAAGGATGTGGGGTTGAAGGCTTGCTGCTGTGTGTTTGGGTGGCTACATTTTGAGGGAGTGAAGATGGTGTTACTTCACCGCGGTGCACTTCAGTGGAAGGCAGTGAGTGGCGTACGTGGGGCTATGAGAACTTACGGAGAAATAAAGGAGCAAAGAGAGAGTTTGTGGGGTAGTGTGGCATGAAAAAGTCAGAGGAAGTTGTGGAAATAAAAAACAAAATTGAAATGAAGTGGCGTGAATGTGGATGAGATGGTGAGAATAAAGTTGACGGGAAGGAGCCAAACACGAGGAGGATAAAACTGAGAAACTGTCGAGGGTGAAAGGCGGGAGAAAAGAAAAGAAAAAAATTCATACATCAAAACCATTTCGTTTTATAGGTAGTTTGGCTCCTTCACAAGTATGTGTGTTACATAGGGAGTAATATGTGCCCTCCACAGAAGACAATTATATTTCGTAAGTTTAATGGACAAAAAATGGGAGAAAGAAGAAGGAATAGAGATAATTGGAGGATATGGTATGGAAGACAAGGTAGTAGAGGAGCTGGACGATGGAGAGGAGATGCAAGTCTTTATCTTGCTCTTAATACCATTAAAGGTTTTTGAGTTTAGGAATTCTCCACATATCAATTAGTGAGGAGATACGTTTCTATTTATAGAATCACTTTACATAGCATCATTATCCTATTAGGATTACACATTCGTATCCTATTAAGATTACCTATATAAAAAAAAGTATCCTATTATGATCAAGACGTTAGAGTATCCTATTATAATTGTCTAACTGATCTGTAGTAATCACAAGCCTTATCCTAATTTTATTTTCTTGTGTTGAGTCTTGGTTCCACCTGAGTTCTCGTTCAAGGCAACCTCTTGATCTATACGAGTATCTGGGATATTTTCAAAATTTTAATTTGATTATATTCTTTATTTTGTTTTTAATTAGATTGTGTGAAGTTATTTAAATGTGATATTTTTTATTACTACTTTTGAAATACTTATAAATGAAAGAAGACAAAATACTCTAGACAAAAAAAAGATGAAATAACGATAATGAACAAAACAATAACTTACGGAAAGTACAAGGGACGTAAATGAAGTGATAATAAAAGGTAGAAGTAATAATCAGACGAAAAATGCAAAACTAAAAGAGACGAAAATGAGAAAAAATATTTATAATCGTGCAATTGTCGCGTAATGGATTTGAAAAAATAAATAAAATATAAGACTAACAGGAAAAAAATTAATTTTTTAATAATAAATTTCATTTTTTTTTAAAACGATTTTATGATGTTTATACACTTTACGATTATATGTAAAATTACTTGACAAAAATTATAAGAGGGGGAGTATAATAATAAAGTGGTAATAAATGCCAAGGTGGAATTAAACCCAAGCAAAGTCATAAGTGTAAATTAAAAAACCGGTTTTCAAAACTTAAAGGTAATCTCGTGCCAATCACATAATTTTTTATTTTTTAATTTCTCTCTCTTTACTATTTTTTCAGTATTATTTTGCTCTCTCTTTTTACTTCTTTCTTCCATCATCATTTATCTCTCCTTTGTTAGAATAATTTTAAATATGGGTTTCATTTGATTGCATGTTTTATAAAAACGGGTTAGATATATATATAGCTCACAATGATACTTTGGTTTAACCCATTAAATTGAGTGATCATTTGGGATTTATTGCACCTTAGTGATATAGGATTATATCCTATTTATATTGTGGTAAAATTACGTATGTAGGTCTGGAAGCTTAAGGGTCTTGTTCTGGAATTTTTCTAAACCCATTGAAATTTGAGTCCTTAATGGGAGGACTCCATAAATTTTCTTTTATAAGAGGCTAGGTCCCCTCTCCTCTCCATATGTCCATTGGCTTGCTCCATTGAAAACTGATATTTTGTGAGGAGCAAGGAGGGGAAGATCTGTCTGTCTGCATTCTCCAATCATGTCATCCGCAGGTACATTCTCTACATTCCATACTCTGTATTCGTTCATTTAGATTCTACATTCTAGCATGTTTTCCTTTAGGGAGAAGGAAATTTCTAGGCTAATGCAATCCTTTTAACTAATTCACACCATTTTCTAAAATGTCACACACAATAACACATTTGGGTAAGATATTATGTGCAATAAATTAGAAAACAAATATATCCATTTCTTTCTTTCTTTTTTTTTTTTTTTTTTTAATATCAATGAGTATGCCACTTTAGCGGCTACCACCCACTAATATTTCAAAATTTCACTTAATGTAAAAACTAGGAAAACCATGCTAGAATTAGAATCTTTCGTAACAATGAAAGGAAGTTTCGTATGATTGTATTTTCAGTTTTTCTCTATAAAAACCGATCACTCAAAATCAAATTCGTTGAATTTTATTTATTGCAAATCTTCAAATCGTTTGGACTTTTATTTCCTTTTCATCTCCTTGCTCAAACCTTACTGTTATGGATTCGTTTGATACTTTTTTTTTCGAAACCATTTTTGGGCAAGAAAATCGTATTACATAAACGACTGATCAAATTCATATCAAAATCGTTTTCTGGAATGCTATTTACTTGTTTTAGATGTCTTTAATTCATTGGTTCGTTTCGGTGTTGAGTTTTATAAAACTAGGGTTCATACCCATTTTCAAAGTTTGATTAATCTACACTAAATATGGATACTCATTGTTTTAAAACATTATATATGTATTTTTCAGGTACTCAATATTGTTTCCCCTAAATTAATTTTGTTTTTTGACCCAAGAATTGCAATAAATTGAGAAAAATCCATTTGAAAACCCATAGACCAGAACTGCTAACCCGCGACCCACTTTCAAACCCGGCTACAGGTTGAAGATGAATTCTCCTCCAGCCAGAACGTTACCCACGCGCATCAAATTTTAACACTTGTGTGGACTGTATAAGAGGGAAGCTGACTAAATCCACAAGAAAGGGTTCTATTAGGAGCGACGACATTTTTGGACTTAATACATATCGACATTAGTGGATCTTGACCTTCTACTATATGTGGAAATAAGTACTTTATATCTTTTATTGATGATTTCTCACGCTATGGATATGTTTACCTGATTAATGATAAATCCCTAGCTCTTGAAAAATTTAAGATCTTCAAAATGGAAGTAGAAATCAATGTGGGAAAAGTATTAAAGTTATAAGATCTGACCGTGGTGGTGAGTATTATGGGAAGTATGAAGAGTCTGGTCAAAACATGGGCAATTTTGCAAAATTTTTACAAGGGTGTGGAATAGTGCCTCAATACACCATGCCAAGGACACCCGAGCAGATTGGTGTTTCTGAAAGACGAAATCAGACTCTAAAGGATATGGTTATGAGTATGATGAGCAGAACAAATTTGCCAGAATATCTATGGGGTGAAGCTTTGAATACAGCTATGTACATTTTAAATAGGGTACCGAGTAAAGCTATTTCACAAACTCCTTTTGAATTGTAGACAGGCCGAAAGCCAAGTTTGGCTCATTTCAGAGTTTGGGAATGTCCAACTGATGTTATAATTTATAATCCTCTTGAAAAGAAACTAGATCCAAAATCTACTCCTGTTTATTTTACTGGGTACCCAAATAGATCAAAAGGATATAAGTTCTATTGTCCTAATCGTGGCACCAGAATTGTTGAGTCCATTACTGCAAAATTTTTGAAAAATGATGTTGGTGTCAGTGGGAGTTATGTATTGAATGAACTTTTTGTTGAACCTAATCCAGTTGTTGTTCCAGTTCCTGTTGTACAGGAAAGAGTAGTTTCCCCCCCAATTGAAATTGTTAGTGAAGAACCTGGACAACAAGAAGAAATTCCAATAGTGATTGAGTTAGTTTCTGAGCCACAAATCAGAAGATCTCAAAGAGAAAGAAGGTCTGCATTGCCTAATGATTATATTGTCTATTTGTTAGAGAGTGATTTTAATATTAGGCATGTAGTTGATCCTGTTACTTTTAAGCAAGCCTTGACATGTCCTGATTCAGACAAATGGTTAAGTGCTATGGAAGATGAAATGAATTCTATGGAAAAGAATAAAGTCTGGGAACTTGTTGAACTTCCTTCAGATGCTAAGGCCATTGACAACAAATGGATTGTTAAAATTAAATTAGACTCAAAAGGGAATGTTGAACGAAAGAATGCAAGATTAGTTGCAAAAGGATTCACTCAGCGGGAAGGCATTGACTATAATGAAACATTTTCACCAGTTTCATCTAAGGATTCTTTTAGAATTATCATGGCACTCGTGGCACACTACGATTTGGAACTTCATCAGATGGATGTAAAGACGGTATTTTTTAATGGAAATCTTTATGAAGAGGTTTATATGAGACAACCTGAAGGTTTTGTTGTGAAGGGAAAATAAAACTTGGTATGTAAGTTAAATAAATCCTTATATGGCCTGGAGCAAGCATCTCGACAATGGTATTTGAAGTTTGATGATGTTGTAACTTCACTTGGTTTTGTTGAAAATGCAATTGACCAATGTATATATCGCAAGACCAGTGAGAGAAACTTTTTTTTTCTTATTCTGTATGTAGATGACATTTTGCTTGCTAGCAGTGACTTAGGATTACTTCATGAAACAAAGAGAATGTTATCTGCTAATTTTGAGATGAAAGATCTAGGAGAAGCTTCTTTTGTGCTTGGCATTGAAATATGTCGTGATAGAGCTCATGGCTTGATGGGACTCTCTCAAAAAGCTTATATACAGCGTGTACGACAAAGGTTTGAAATGCAAAACTGTGCACCTGGTGATGTACCCATCACGAAAGGAGATAAGTTTAACAAAACTCAATGTCCCAGGAATGAGCTCGAAAGGGAATCTGTAAAGAACATCCCATATGCTAGAGTTGTGGGGAGTTTGATGTATGCTCAAGTTTGCACTAGACCAGATATTGCATATGCAGTTAGTGTTCTTAGTAGGTGTCAATCAAATACAGGGCAAGACCATTGGAAAACAACTAAGAAAGTTATGAGATACTTGAAGAAAACTGAAGGTTACATGCTCAGGTTTTGTTGGATGTCAACATAATTTGAAATCGACCTCAGGTTATGTTTTTATGCTAGCTGGGGCTGCTATTTCTTGGAAGAGTGTTAAGCAAACTCTAGTGGCATCTTCTACTATGCAAGTTGAATTCGTGGCGTGTTATGGAGCTAATATCCAAGCTGTTTGGTTAAGGAATTTTATTTCTGAACTGAAAGTTGTTGATTCCATCTCGAGGCCAATTACTATTTATTGTGACAATAGTGCAGCGGTGTTCTTTTCAAAGAATAATAAAAGTTCTAGTGGATCCAAGCACATTGACATCAAGTATTTGGTGGTCAGAGATAGAGTTAAAGAAGGGCAAACAAAGATAGAACATATAAATATAGAGGTGATGATTGCAGATCTTTTGACTAAGGGACTCGCTCCTAAAGTTTTTAAAACACATGTTACTAATATGGGTATTATGGAAACTTTTGATGTTTTTGGTTAGTGGGATTATTTATGTAAAAAAGAACTACGTTTTGGCTTGATACCTTTACAGGGTACGTAGGCAACCCTTTTGTTTTAGGGTGCAACCCCTTTCCAATATAAATAAATCTCCCATATTCATAAACTATGTTTTTGAGCATGCATTTGGTTTATGTCTTTTATTATGATATCATTATGATAACGAGATATATAGATAAAAGACATAAGATGAGTCTCTTTTAGAGACATGTGGCTCCATTTTAAAGCATTATGAGGACTGATATGAATTAGCACAGCTTTTGATCACATTGATGCTAAGTTCATACTACATACTACCACATTGGTCGGAGGATGGGGATCCATGTCGATAAGGATATTAGCATTTGTAGCTGTGGAGTCTTACATCGTTTAAGTGGTGTAACGACTTCCATGTTCGATGTTGATATTCTTGTTGGACCGGATCACGTTTTCTAAAGTGCTATCATTTGAGCTATATATTTGTGTGACCACCTATGTAGTCTAACCCAAGAGTCATTTTCAAACAAGTTTTTATTTTTTAGCAATCAATGTTTGCCCAAGTGGGAGAATGTTAGAATAATTTCAAATATGGGTTTCATTTGATTGCATGTTTTATAAAAACGAGTTAGATATATATATAGCTCACAATGGTACTTTGGTTTAACCTATTAAGTTGAGTGATCATTTGAAGTTTATTGCACCTTAGTGATATAGGATTATATCCTATTTATATTGTGGTAAAATTACGTATGTCGGCCTGGAAGCTTAAGGGTCTTGTTCTGGAATTTTTCTAAACCCATTGAAATTTGAGTCCTTAATGGGAGGATTCCATAAGTTTTCTTTTATAAGAGGCTAGGTCCTCTCTCCTCTCCATACGTCCATTGGCTTGTCTCATTGAAAACTGATATTTTGTGAGGAGCAAAGAGGGGAAGATTTCTCTGTCTACATTCTCTAATTATGTCTTCCGCATATACATTCTCTACATTCCATACTCTGTATTCATTCATTCTCTACATTCCATACTCTGTATTCGTTCATTCAGATTATACTTTCTAACATGTTTTCCGTGTTTTTACATCCTCATCTTTTCATTTCTCTTCTTCAAAAAATAAAGAAGAAATTTGGGTAAACGGTCGGATTGTGATATTTTAAGATAATTAGTTAAAATAGGAAAAACGGGTTGGATATTTAAGCTATTGAGAATGCACAGACATTCATATTCCAATTTACCACCAGCCAAGCGATAAAAGTTGCCGAGAGAAAATGAAACTATAAATAGGAAAAAAAAAGGGGACAAAAATGGAACGAGTGAAGTGTGATTGTGATGTAAAATATACCCAAAATAGGGAGGGAAAAGGAGAAAAACAATTGTTACTATGATCTGCATTCTTTACTGCAGGGATATACTATCATAAGCCCAGAAGGCTCGGCAGATCTTTTGTCGGCAGATAGTGTTTTGGCAGATTTTTTTTTTTTGGCAGAAAAAAAAAAGGCTGAAGTCCATAGGGAAGGGAATGCCTCAGCAGATATTTTGACGAAGATGGCAGCGGAAGGGCATAGTGGTCAATGGTGGTCTCCATCAAATGTTCCCTATGGATTGAAAGGGAAAATTGAGGTTAGAAAAGGCGGGCCTCCCGAATATTCATCGTTTAAAATGTTCTGATCTCTGGTTTGATGGCTATGCCTTTTTCCAGCTTCATATGGTTTTTTTTTTTTGGCATTATTGGTTTTGGTTTTTTGGTGTCTTGGCCTGGGTTTTTGGGTCCCATCTTCATATGGGATTTTTTTTTTCTCGTTTTATAGGCTCTTGGTCTGGGTTTTGGTTTCATGAAAATATGTAACTTGCAGGTATTAGTGTTTGTTATCACAGTTTTCTTTGATCAAAAGTGAGAGATCTCAATAAGATGAGGTATTCTGTTTTTGTTTAAAAAAAAAAAGCCCAAAAGGCTCATAGAGCCCAAATGAGGTACAATAGACTTGAGTGAAACAAGCCTGGTCTGGAAAACATTAATCCTCGAGATCCGGAAAACATTATATTATTTCTTACTTATCTTAATATGTATAAATTTGGTCTATTACTTTTAAAAAAAAGTGACTAAATATCAAATCTACTTGAAAATATTATTTTTTTAATACTAAATACATTTTTCAAATAAAGTGTACACAATTTATACATCTTAAAATTGTATCTAATATTATTCTTAAAAAATTTCACAAATATTGTCAAACATAAAAAATATCATAACTTACAACATCAACGTTCAGAATAAATTTAATTTTCAAGCACCCACGTGATATCTCATATCAGAGCTCTACAAGTCGGCCCAACAAACTTATTTACAGAGAGCACCTCCAAACTCGATCGAGCATTTTTTATTTCATCAGCTGCAAATCCCAATTAGAATTTTGGAACCGGAATGGAGACAAAGCTTAAAGGACGTGTGTGTTAGGTACAAGATATTAATTAGATATTCAATACCAAACTATCTCATATCATTTCATATAATTATTAAAAAAATTTCAAATTTTAAAATAAAAATAATATTATAATAGTATATTATTCAACATTTAACAAAATATCTCATCTCATCTCATCTCATCTGCATAACTAAACAAAACATATTAAGTAGCACGTACAATTGACTTTAATCACAATTAATCATAAATCCAATATATATATATATGAATATTAATATCATGAAAATACTCAACAGTTCTATATCACACACATGCTTAATAAAAATAAATAAATCTTTTTTTTCTACTTAACAAATGTTTATTGTAAAACTGTTTGAGTAAAATAAAATCTCCGTTTGGATATAAGAAATGTTTAATCTCATCTCATCTCATTATTATAACTTTCTTAAATTCTTATACGAAATATAATAAACAATTCAACTTTTTTAAATTTTAAAATAATAATAATTAAAAAATAATAATATAGCAATTTTTTATTCACGTTTTACTTTTTATCTTAACTAATTTTATCTCAACTTACTGTCCAAACGGTACCTAATTCTAACATCATATGTAGGAGGAACGTTAAAATTTTGCAACAAGCTCAGGGATAAGTACGAAATTATATCAATAAGGTTTCTTCAATTTTCCCTTTAATGAGGTACTTAAAAGTCAAACGAGGGGACCTTAATTTACTAAAGGTTGTTTATGCCTCAAATATGCCCTAAATTAATTAGGACATGTTGAATTTTTCATTGAAACGAATCATGATCAGGACAAACCCAAAATAGATTTTAAAACCTTCCTATTACGATCATGAAGATAAACCCAAAAAATTTTTAAGTTATATAAATAAGCAAGGATGAGAGATTGAAGTTGAGGAAATCCTCTTACACAACACATCATCTTTAACCCTGTGTAGGCATGAGACCTAAGGTGAAGAATCATTCAAGTTGGGAAACTTCTCCAAAATCAGCATTGGGTCTTCTTCAAGATGAGTCTCATTTAACTTCAACTGGGTAAGATGTGGAGAAATCTTGTTGCAGTGTTCTGGCAATTTCTCTATTTTCTTAAGAGTCGCGTAGTTGATATATGTGAGGACAACTGATCGTTACCATTGGTGTTATTAAATTAAATCCACTCTCTTAACCCAACTATTTTGACTGATCTTTTCTTTACCATGAGCCACATGACATGATATCATGATCATGTTAGAGCGCTACAAACCTCTTATTTAGATAGAATATATATATATATATATATATATATATATATATATATACAAGTTTATTGAAGAAACAAGTCAGCCCAACAAACTTAATTCCAGAGATCAAGACCTCCAAACTCGAGCATTTTTCATCTCATCGATCACCTGCAAATCTCAATTAGAACATGAATACACTTCATGAAGACCTGAAAGGACAAAATTCAATAAGTAGCAAGATTGAATTTAATTGTCACAAATCATCAATGCAACATCACGACCATTGGATAACCTGGATACTCATATATCAATAACCTGGATTCATTTAATTTTCCCTGTAAATGAGGTACTTAAAACCAAACCACCATTGGATCAACAAATCATCAGGACATGCAGACCCAAAATAGATTTTAAAACCTTTCTATTACGACCATAATCCATGACTTTTTTTTATTAGAATAATGATATATATATATATATATTTATATATACCTCAACCAACTAATGTGATAACGAGTACTTGTAAAAAAAATGTTTGAAGTTCTTTTTTTTCAATATATATCTGAATTTAAACTCATGATGAAACGACAATGTCCCAGCTGATTTTAGTTCCATGAAAACTGATTTCAAATTTTTGCAAGCATTTATACATAATCAAATCAAGATATTTTCATTACAGATATATAGAGCGCAAAAGATACCAAAATAAGACAAGATTAGAGATGCTCTTAAGAAAGAAGTAATTAATTAAATGTACGAAAGTCATTGAAATTAGAATATAGCATGCGTGCAGTAGCGCATTCCAATCAAGTTTTTGAAAAATTTAAGTACATGAAGTCTCCGATATATAATATATATAATATATATGTACACTGCTGTATAGATTACTTTTGTTTTAGCATTAATATTACCTTTGAGTAAAATCTTTAATCTTCAAATTTGAAGGGAAGACACGTGTCGGATTTTGTAGAAATCCTGTCCTCCTTCCCCAAGTCTATCTCTGAATGGCATGGGCATGCATGTTTATGATTTCCAATTTTTGCAGGGTAGTGACAAACTGAAGTCCATCTGGAACCATCCTGAGATTGTCGCAAGTTTCAATCTTCAAATGGCTGAGGTTGGGTAAGGATCCTTCCTCCACCTCCCACTCCTCTAAGTTATTTAAATCTTCAAGGATGGGGGATTGAAGTTGAGGAAATCCTCTTAGAGAACAAATTATCTTCTTCCCTGTGTAGGCATGAAAAGTAAGGTGGAGAATCTCTAAGTTTGGTAACTTCTCCAAAGTCAGCATTGGGTCTTCCTCAAGACCAGTCCGAATTAACTTTAACTGGACAAGATGTGGAGAAATTTTGTCATGTTCTGGCAATTTTTCTATTTTCCCCCAAAGTCGTAGTTGATATATTCGAGAACAACTCGTTACCATTGGTGTTATATCCACTCTCTTATACCAACTACTATCCCCATTGATCTTAAGAACATGAAGACAATTGAATGTGAAATTTGAAGGAATTAAGTTCTTTCCAAACTCATCAAATCCAGCTGTCGGATCTTTAACATCACATATGAAAACAGGAATATTCACAAGTGTTTGCAGCTTACTAGCATTAGGTAGTTGCAACTTTCCACTCACATTGAAACTCCGAGGTAGATACAGATGCCGCAAGTGCTCCATATTTCTGAACACATCATTTGGCACATTAACTTCCTCATGTGTCGACCGCAAATCTAGTGTTTGCAAGCACTTCAAATTTCCTAGAGATGGGATACTTGTTACATCAACTAAATTTCCTAGAGATGGGATACTTGCAAGCACTTCAAATTTATGTATGTCTACAGAAAAAATCTATCGCAAATTTTTTTTTTTAATTTTTTTTACTTAATAGTTAAATAAGTATTTTTAAATGAATATGTATTTTTTTAAAAAAAAAAATATTATAGTAACGTTCTTGTTTTGTTTCTTTTAATTCCAGGTTTGGCGCGGAAGTGGACAAATGTTTCAGATGAACAGTACTGTTTAATGTGGGACTCAATTCTTTTATAACTTTTCATAAATATATTTAACGTTAATTAATTTCAATTTTTTATGAATAATAATAAATTTAATAGTGAAGTGAGTTATATGAAACCTATCTAAATCGAATTTAAAATGTATTTAGATATTAATATGAGTTTAATATTTTTTATGAAAAATTAAAAAAAGTTATAGATTCTACGTATTAGAAGGTTTTAAATTGGGATGAGTTTAATAATTTGATAGTTGTGTATTTAGATGTTAGAATCAATTTAAAATTAGACTGAACTCAACTAAACTCAACTGAGTTTAGAAACCAAACCCAACCTTAACTCATCTTAACATTCAAATATACTTTAAACTTATTTTAAGTAAATCTTACAAAACTCACGCAACCATCTCAATTCACTATTATTCATAAAAAACTTAACTCAACTCCATCTCTAAAACCAAATTTTTTAATATGTACCCTGCATTATGTATTATTTTTCTAACTTAAAAATTGCCTATATTTTTTTTAAAAAAAAAACAAAATTGACTCTGTACTATGACGGGGGGAAAGTTCAATGAAACTCCCTCTCATTCCTCATTAATGATTCTTTAGGCCTTCATCCATGTGATGAATTTTTTTTTATTCATTTTTTTGGAAAAAAGAATTAAAGTACATAGCTAGCTAGGAGAAATCAGATGTTATTATTCCTACATGATGCATATATGTTCTACGTTTTGATGTAATCGGCCTTTATGAGTTTTGTTCACAAAAACTTTTTATTAGGCCTTGATTGGATAGTCAAAATTTTTTATCTTATCATATTTCATTTCATGTTCATTATAATTTTTTCAAGTTTTCATATAAAATATAATAAACAATTCAACTTTTTTAAACTTTAAAATAATCCTAATAGTGAAAAATAATATTCTAACAATATTTTATTTAATTTTCATATTTTATTTCAACTCACTATCCAAACGATATCTTAATGTAAGGGGCAAAGAACCTTAGCATGTATGGATAGCAAGTTCAGAAGGGATGGGATAGTAAATATATGATTACATATCATAGTTAAAATTAAAGAGACTTGAGAATTAATTAAGATCGGTTAAAAGTTATGAATAATATTAGTCCATCATGATAACCATAGAATTATTGTTCTCAACATGAGTTCATGAACATTTATCTAGGCCCGTTCAAAAAAACACTATAGCCCGACCTCGCCCAATAAATTGTTTGTCCCACCCGTTAAATGCGGGTTAACTAAATAATGGGTTCCAACCCGCTATTTAATAGGTGAAAGAGCAGCCCGTCACTTAGCTCCATTCCAACTAGACGGCTCTCTCTCCCTCCCTCCTCGATCACGCCTGTAGGAAACTGAATCTCTCCCTCCCTCATTTCGATCACTGCCACTCCTTTCAACTACAAAGACGACGTTGAGATAACCTCTCAAACGCAACAAAAACAATCGCGGGCTTGAAGCTTTCTTACAAGTGCACCAACTGCAATAAAGCCTTCCCTTCCTATCAAGCCCTTGGCGGCCATAAGGCCAGCTACCGTAAGTCCTCCGAAGCCGCCACAGCCACGATCACCGCCAACGACAACAACCACCTATCAACTTCCTCCTCCTTCAGAATCACTGCCAGCACGGGCGGCAAGACCCACGAGTGCTCCATCTACCACAAGACCTTTCCCACTGGCCAGGCCTTGGGCAGCCACAAGTGCTACCAATATGACAGTGGCAATAGCCCTATCAACACCAACGCCAACAACGCCGTGACCTTCTCAGAAGGCGGTGGCTCTAGCCTCGAGCCACCATGCTTCGACTTGAACCTATATTTATCTCCGTTTGTTTTCATAACTATTTTCATTTCATCCAATTATTATAAATTTTTCAAATTTTCACGTAAAAAAAATAAATAATTTAACTTTTTCAAATTTCAAAATAAGAATAATATTAAAAAATATATTTTAACAATATTTTACTTAACTTTTAATTTTTATCTTAATTCATCTTTTCTGCAAAAATGAGCGATTCATATAATGATTCCTACATATGTTGACTCATGTTAGCGTGGCTGCGAGATATTGGAAAGAAAAATGGAAAAGAAAGAAGGGAAATGGGAGAAAGAAAAGAAGATTCCTTTTATGACGTTTATTTTCGTCTCTGCTTGAATGTCTTCTTCCTTTATTTTTCTCTATATCCTATGATTATTGTGATTCATTGAGGACCCCAGTCCACGTACGTGATACGTACACATCAACCAGTGTGGAATGTGGATATCTTCTTTCATTTTTATTATGGCCCATCCAATTTAGAGATATACATATAATTTAATGCGTATATATAATAGATTTCTTTTATAACAATAATTCTATTAATCAGCAAAAAAACATTACAAACTTTGTTTATCAACCCAAACTACATAACTAATAAACTCAGAAAAAAATCTTTCCCACACATTTATATCATCAATATTCCAAGCAAACTCTGCCAATTTAAACTATCTAAAAACCCACTACATGAATAATATAATTCATAGTGTAGATATATCACTACAAATTTAGAGAGAATAAGAAGTCTTAGTTCTAAAACGAGTTGTTTTATTATTAGATTGGTGTGTAGAGTTTATCATACATCACAATTTGATTAATAAAATTTAAATTTTAAAATTTATTTTTTAAATAAAATTACATTAGGTAAACATTTTATATTTATTATTTAAAATCTTATCGTTATTAGCTTTTGTTTTTTTCCCCAAATGAGTCTTTAAAAACTGAAAGCACCTCACAAGAGGCAGAAGTAAAATGAAAACTACAAAAAAAATAAAATAAAGAAAAAAAGAGAATGAGATACCCAATTTGGACCATAAACAGTAGAGTTAATCTTATAATCGGTCGGGCTGACATCCACCAAAAAACAGCCCTCCAATAATTATATGACACGTAGGCTTTCCATTTACACTATAATAGAACTACACTGCACAGAAAGAAACACCTCTCACACTCAAATCCACCCCTCTTAGATTTCTTCTTCGTGAAGCTCAAGATCTCTCTCTCACATTGGCAACCTTAATCCTCAAAATAATAGTGGTAGGTGTCAGTTATTGGGCTTTATATATTGCTACCCATGTTGCAGAACATGTTTGAAGAAAAAAGAAGCATTTTAGACCTAGTAGGTGCCCTTGCTCTTGCTGGAGCTGAAGCATACTGCAAGTATTATGGTCTTAAGGGCGAAAATGTTGTAGCAATAACTAGTGGAGCAAATATGAACTTCGATAAACTGAGGGTGGTTACTAGGGGTGTTCATCCGGATTCGGATGCTAAAATCCGGGTGGTTACCTGCCCGGATTAATCCGGATTTAATCCGGGCGGATAACCGGATTATAACCAGATTTAATCAGGGTTATAACCGGATAAATCCGGTTTTTATTTTATTTTATTTTATTTTATTTAAATACTTTAAAACTTAAAAAAATGATTGTATAGCACTTGTTTTTTTTAAAAAAATTATGATATACTTAAATTGCCCAGATTGTTTTAAAAAAATAATTTAAACACTTTAAAAGATTTTTATAAAAAAAAATCAATTAACAAACAAAATAAATAAAAATGCAAAATAAATAAGCTTGTTGTTACATCACAATGCAAAACATAAATTTACAAAAAAATAAAAAAATAAATAAATAATACATCATAACTAATTAAGTAAAACATAAATTTACAAAAAACAAAAGAAATAATAATACATTACAACTAATTAACTAAAACATAAATTTACAAAGAACAAAAGAAATAATAATACATCACAACTAATTAAACTATTTCTTGGCAGCGCCACATGGATGAAGATACAAATGAAGCTGCCTGCAAAATGGATCTAGATAAAAAAACTCATAAATGAGTAATATTCAAGAAAGTCACACGAGTTTTCATCTGCTTTATGACTTGCTCTACAATGATATTCTTCTCAGGGTAGCCGGTGGTTGAAGTTTTGTTGAGGGGATGAGTAGCTTCCTCACAATGCCCACCTGAATTCCATTGTCCTCCCTTATTCATTTCAAATGATACACTACTCAGCTACTGGCATGAAGAGACTGGAAAACTACCATCAATGTTAATGGTGGTGTAAAAGGGCAAACATGAAGTGGGAAGGTACCGAACTCCAAATAAGAAAACTCATAAATGGATCCAAATCTCATGCAAACGTTTTGCAATAGTTCAGATGGAAAACATACTAGCGGCTATCTCTTCCCTTGATCCATTCTGGAATAGGTCCATTGAGCAAGTTGCTTGTCAGATATCTATCCAGTGATGACGAAAACACATTTATGTTAGATACCTTTGTGTTGAGTGGAGCATTAAAAAGTTGAAACAAAAGACTAGGCTGAGACCAATTGTCTTCATACCTTGCAGTTATTGGCATCAAAATCTGGACCATATAAACCAGAAATAAGAACAAACCAACATTACTCTCTGCATTAATTGCTGCTTCTTCTTGCTCATCCTAGAGAATCTACAAGATAATGAAATTTTGATACAGAAGGAAAAAAAATATAAACCAAACAAACAGAGTATTACAATGAATTATTACAAAAATAAAGAGAACCTTAAGAAGAGGGTTAAGTTGAAGTTGAAGTTGCTTAAGTTGCTGAAGTTGAAGGAACATGGTTACCTTAATAAAAAAAAAATGTAGAGGTTAAGTTAAATGGATAAATTAATAATAAAAAATCAAACTTAACAAATAAAAGTGTTTACCTTCGTTGTCAATACATTCTACATGCTTCTTGACCTCCCAAGAACTAAGTGGTTCACAAGTCAACCAATTTTGCATGCAAATAGTGCTTGGACAGTCTCCGGAGCTAATGAGCTTCGATATGGGTCTATTACACGTCCACCGGTGCTGAATGCAGACTCAGATGCAACGGTAGAAATAGGGATGCCCAATATATCACATGTGATCTCCGCAAGGATGGGATATCTAAATGAGTTCTTCTTCCACCAATCCAAAATATCAAACTCGAGTATTTTTGGTTCAATCACATTCGACAAATACCTATTCATGTCTGAGCTAAGTACTGAACTGTTTTGCTTCTCAAAATATTGCTCTAGAGCTGTATCAAAATCTTCACAATCCAGGTCATCACCAATAATACTTGAGGAACTTCTATGGGCCATATTTGATCTTCCACTATCTAGCCCATAAAACTTGTGGTATTGCTCAATCAAACGATTCATGAGAATCAAGGACAAAAGCTGATCCACCAACACTACCACTAAAACTATCTTCCATTTGTTTTAAACATAAAAAATAATGTACATGCTTCAGCAAATATAATAAGAGCCAACAATGACAGCAAATATCAAACAAGCTTGGCCAATTAATTACATCAATCCCATGTACACTAGACGTATTTTAACAATGAGGCGCGAAACTATGATTTTGAATGAACTATGCATGAACAATACAATATTGAGATCCCGCATATCTGTGTTCTGAAGAAGGTACATGTCTATTTACTAACAGCAGCATAAATTTCTGAATCTTAGGTGCAACATTTAAAGCTCATGTTAAATTTTATGTCAGTTTCTCTAGTGGTAACATTGTTTTTATGATGACCTCCAAAGTTAGAGTTGAAAGATAATTGTGAAAGCTTTTGTAAGATTCTGATCCGGTCCAAATTTATCTGTGAAAGCTTTTGATGTTAAGCAAAAGACAGAAACTAATTTGGATGTGAATGAATGTTAGTAGATAAGATGATCTTATATATCGGGTATGAGAACCATCCTGATTTGACTAGTACTAGAGATTACCATTTAGCTATGTATAATTTTCTTCCATCTACTCCAAATCAAACTCTGAGTCTCAACGCTAAAATGATGTTCTTTTGACCTCCCTAGCTATCATGAATGTATATGCATGCGTCTTTGACTCTTTTTCTTGTAGAAATCCAGCTCCACAAAATACCAAATCGATAACTTGTTAACAAGGATATCACATGCCAACTTGTTTTTCTGATGACCTCCAAAGTTAGAGTTTTTTTTTTATACATGTGGGGGAGTGGGTTTCAAATTCCATTTCATTTGAGTCTAAAGATAAAACAAAATGGGTTATCATCTTGGGTCCTGAATGGATTTTAAGTTGTTTTATGTTTTCATAATACTAATTAAGACTTCTCTTGCTTAAATAATGGAAGTTATGATTTGGTTGGTGTTTATTAGATTAGGCTTCGCAAGTTACTTCTTATTGTTGAATTATATTTAGCAATATTAATATTAATGGAAGTTATGATTTGGTTGGTGTGTACAAGTAGATCTCTGACATACCTTTGTACTGGACATATTAATATTAGCAATATTAGTAATTATTCAGACCACGAATTATTTGATATTAGTAATTATTAATTTATTACATGAAAACAGATACTCACCCTTCAAACCTGAACACTATGTAATCTAGAAACTTGTTTTTGAGCTTCATCTTCCAACAAGCCTATAACTGGTGATCTTAGATATATATATATATATATATATATTGATGAGGACTTGATCCATAACTACATGACCTATCACAACCCTGTTTCTATAGCATTCTTGCTACAATAGGTCAAACATATATCCCTTCTAATTAGATCAATCATTCAATATGTCATGGCTTATGGGATTTCAGATAATTCTAATGCATAATATAAACACACTGTCAAATGGAGAAGAACACCAGGTTTTTGTTTTTTGGGTCATTAAGTGACAGCAAAATACTATAACATGTATAAAAAAAACCAGAAACAAACCCACCTTGCCCCCTAAAATAATATGCAAAAATCTTGGTTAATTCCCCAAAACCAGAAGCAAACCCTCCCCATCTAAAACAACCACTCATATGATACATAAGAAAAAAAAAACCTCTCTTATTCTCTCTTTCATAACTCAGTCTCAATGGGACCGTCCCATCGTTTACAACCAAACCCTAAAACACAAAAATTCCAAAACACCCATCGTTTACAAAAAAAACCCAACACTCATAATCAAAAATCCTGAAACACATCATTTACAGAAACTAACAAAGTAGAGAAAGAGAGATGATTATACCGTACAGAACCTAACAGAGTAGAGAAATAGAGATGACAGAGTAGAGAAGGGCTTGAGAAAAATATCTTACGAGCTTAGACTTCAGAAATGCTGGATGGTAGCCTCCGAAAGACGAAGGGATTTAGTAGAAGAGACGCCTGCGTCAAAGAGAGAAGGCATAATGGATTCGGAATGGAGAAGAGACGTCTGCGTCGAAGAGAGTAGGCAGAAGGGATTCAGAAAGGGGAAAGGGGAAAGGCAGAAGGGATTCGAAGAATCGAAAGTTAGGGATTTTGTGATCTTGCGGTTTTTTTTTTTTTTTTAAATGACCCGATTACGGATAACCGGGTCACAGAACCGGATCCGGATTCTTCTCACCCGCCCGGGTGTAATCCGGGCGGATAACCGCCCGGATACACCAGGATTTCTGGGTTCTGGACCGGACCGGAAAAAAACCCGGTCCGAATGCACACCCTTAGTGGTGACTGAATTGGCTAATGTAGGTCAGCAACAAGAGGCCGTGCCTGCAACTGTTATGCCAGAGGAACCTAGAAGCTTCTAACAATTTTGTGAACTGGTGGGCCAACATAGATTGGGAACTGGTGGGCCAACGTTTCTCACGGTTGCCGTCGTTCATGGAGCTTTGATCTAGGAAAGGTTTCCAATGGAAAAGGGTAGGGGTTGTTCGCAGGCCTTCGGGTTTCAATTTTGTAGGTAGGTTTCTCTCTCTTTTTCATTTGTTATAGGTTTTAATCAGGTGTGTACATGTGTAATGTAAATTTAGGCCATTTTCTTACTTGTCTATTTATAATTGTGGGCTGTTGCTGCTCTTAGCAGATGGGCTGTTTCGAAGAGGAACTCTAAACAGTATTTAGAATGGGCAAGTCTTGTACATTTTTATAAAAAATAATATAATTATTGATGTCACTGTCATAAACACTAAAATACATCACTTCTAAAATTAAATAGTTACTAATTGATAACATGATAACTTTTGTTTCTACTATGGATATAAATCATCAGAAGACTTAGGACTGGTTTGGTTACACAAAATCAAGCCATCTCATCTAATATATCTATCTCTACAAGGTCATCAAAATAATAATCAAACAAATAAATCAACTCCTTAAGACTTAATAAAAGTGTCAAATTTCCAATGAACCAAATCGATAAAGAGCTGTGCTACGGATCAGCCACTGTTCACGGCTGATCCGTAGCACACCTTAGCTCGCACTATAATTTTTCTTCCCTTTCTTTCTCTAAACGCAGACCACATCTCTCTCTCATCAATACTTCTCTCTCTCATCAGCTCCCTCTCTCTCGTCTACGACTCTATCTCATCAAGCTCTCTCACTCATCAGGTCTCTCTCTCTCTCATCAACTTCATCTCAGTTGCTGAAGTTGAACCGAGGAGGATCAAAATAGTTATGGTAGGGTGGAGAGGCATAGTTGGGGAAGCCATGAGAGCTGAGATCGAGAGAGAGAGAGAGAACGATATAGACAGAAATGGAGAGTTTTATTCAGCAAGAAATGTTATCACAAGGTGGTGGCGAACATGGACAAGATTGTTTTTGAGATTTTAGTCAACAAATGTGAGTTGTCTGCTAAAGTAATAAACAATCCGGCCGCAAACATCGCTTGGGTAATATACTTCCATGGCATGGAACTTGAACTTACCAAATTCAGCAGAGGCTTCGAGGAAAGTGGGTGCCATCCACTTTTGGATTAGAAATAAGAAAAAGGGAAGGGGGAAAGAGAAATTAAAGGGAACGGGTGGAGTTTTATTATAGGGTGATTTTGGTAATTTTACTTAAGCCATGTAGGGTGTGTTGTGGTTGCACTCCAAACAATGGCTGCTCCCCAGCTTTTTTTATCGATAAAACAAATCAATCTACTAGATAGTAGTCTCTAGAAATCTCAACACTTACCCCTACACACAACAATCTTGTTCCCGCTTTTTATTCTTGATCCTCAATTGACACATTCACGTCATCTGAAAATATTATAGAGATAAGGGCTGAATTATCAACAACTCAGTAAGCAGAGAACATATAGTAGTGTGTAAACATGAGCATTTACAGAGTTCAGAATGTAGAACACAAACCTTTAGTTTTATAATGCAGAAACAAAACATATTATCAAAAGTATCAGAGTGAATAGTTAAAAGACATTCATATTCAAAAGTATCATTTGGTATAGCATAACTGAACATCATCATCATGTCTATCATATCAGAGCACCATATCATATCAGAGACCATTTTTAACCCCAGTGGTAGCTAGGGTTGTGCATGTCTGCAGTTAACTAAGCAGAACCTTTCATTGTTCATCACCCAAAGTAATGTACTCAAAACAGAGACTATTATTATATCCCGTAGCGGGTTTAGAGGCAACTGTTATCTCCCGTGGTAGAGCTAGAGGTCACTATTATATCCCGTGACAGAGCCAGAGGTCACTATTATGTCTCGTGACAGGGCCAGAGGTCACTATAATATACTATGACAAAGTCAGAGGTCACTATTATATCCCGTGGCAGAGTCATATATCAAAGTAGAACAGAATCGTTGGTACCATCACAATCACAATATCAGAATTATTGAATCAAAACCAGAAGCAAAATCAGAAAGTTATGCCAAAGGTTTTCAGATGCCCAATCATATCAAAACACAATACTCAACAGAGTCAGATCATTTTCACATATTCAAACAAATTCAGAACATCTTCACATAACATGTACAAATTTTCAGATTCATATTCGCTTTATTTTTATAGAGTTTAGAAATAGCATGCCAGAAATAGTTCATGTTTATACCAGTCATGACAAAAAATATTGTCTCTTTTATACCAGTTTCATGAGTAATGCAAAACGCATAACTGGGGTTGTTTTCACATTTCTTATCAAAACATAACATGCAAATTTTTCATAAAATCAACCACAGTTCATTTTCTTTCTATGAAAAGTCAAGCATAGGAACTCCGCTTACCTGACTCTTGTATCGTATTCTCTAAGACCAGAACTTGAACCATAGTAGAGTCGCAACCTAATCCAAAGATATCGCTAACATATTAATAACCTGTACACATACAAAACCAACTAACAAACAAAATTGTAAAACTCGAAACTAAAGATCCAACTGCACTCGTAAACAACCCATAACAAAATAGACCATCCCGGTACTTTGGGTTTATAATGGTCCAAGTACAACGTCCATGCACTAAACCAAAAAATTAACCTAACTTCCTCGGATTTCCCTTAATCATTCACCACACACATGTCAAGCCACAACCCACACTTTTAAGTCAAAGTGAACTTGATCATGACATATCCAATAGCCAATAATCAGCCCACACGTTCAAAAATAACTTACACCTAACTTATCTAACAAATAAACATCATGCAAATTATCCCTAACTGTCAAACCGACATGCCTGATGACCACACAACCACGCTGTCAATTCTTACCCACCCCCAGTACTACAACCAACAACTCCCAACAAGTCACACAACAAACATCCTGCAAACTGACATATCAGCAATCCCAAACAGCCCACAATTCGACATATTGATCAATAAAACAACCCACATTTACAAGTCACTTCCTTACCTGAGTTTCCCACATTACTTTCAAGAATGTCTCCACACACCTCCCACTGTGTATTCACAATCTCTACAAACTAAAACACACAACCACAGACAATACAACCTCCAGTAGACACCGACATACATCACACAATGATACAATTTTAATATTGAAACTTACCCAAATTGCGTTCCGGTGATCTGTCAAACTCGAGAATGAGGGATGTTAACAAGGACTGATTTCAATGCCCTGTGCCAGACAATGTCAATTCTAGTTCGCGTGGTGGTGGTGTGGCTGACGGCTTGGTAACACGTAGCAGTGCATTCAGGTTGGAATCGAAACAGTGAAAAACCAGATAATCGAGGGACGAGTAAGGCATAACTATAGGGAAAAAAATAAAGCTAACGGAAAATAGAGGAGAGGATTTGTGAGGGAGTGAAGCATGGAGATACAAAGAGGAAAAGAACAAAGAGTAGAGAGAGAGGGAGATAGAGAGGGAGATAGAGAGAGAGAGAGAGAGAGAGAGAGAGAGAGAGAGATGGATAAATGAAGAAGTGAGGCTTACCGACCGACGAAGCAAGGGCTAATGGTGTGGAGAGGGTTGGGAGAGGGTTGCCGCCACGGCGCAGTGGCATAGCAAAAACAAACGGCGGCTTGTGACTGGAATCGAACGAACAAGACGCAGAGGTGGCACTCGATTCAGGGGCTCGTGTGAACAGAGAGTTAGTGAACCAAAGCTTATCTTCGTTCAATATCATTCTGGTAAGGAGGCTCGATGGCGACGAGACTCCAAGAAGGGC
This sequence comes from Juglans cinerea, assembly GCA_961763995.1. Lineage (NCBI taxonomy): Eukaryota > Viridiplantae > Streptophyta > Magnoliopsida > Fagales > Juglandaceae > Juglans > Juglans cinerea. The sequence goes on along the minus strand of CAUIVZ010000001.1, from coordinate 47,909,031 downwards.
CAGCGAATCACAGTCCCAAACCGAAACGAAGAAAATCGCAAGAGAGTGAGGGTGTGAACTGCATATTGGACTTGAGAGGGAGTTGGGCACAGTGAGATAGAGAGGAAGAGAACGTGCAAAGAGTGGTTGTGTAGGGAAAGGGGTGACTCTGGGTTGTGGATGCGTGAAAAGGGGAATGGGGGAAAGACCGAGGATCTTAGGTGAAACAGTGCGTTTTGCACCTTTTAAAAATCTCGTCCTCGAAATCTGCTAGTACCTCAAGTGAAGCCTACACACTTATTCGTCACATCCCATCTATGCCTATTTTAATTCTCGATCATTCTTGTCAAACCTAATATTCCAAGATTTTAACTTTCTGATATTTTTGTTCAGTGCCTTAAATACTTACTAATTCACGTACCTAGTATCGATTGTCATACACTCCAGGGTCTAATTCAAGTCGTAACCATCAATAACGGCTTGATTAAAAACCTAATAATAACTTCACCGAAGTTCTAAGCTTAACTTCATATCAAATAGTAAACAAGACTATTCACATTATATAACACGCTCATGTGCAAAGCAACAATAAAATTCTCCAAAGTCTTGGATATTAGATCTCATACTCGATTCATGAAGGTATCCAAATCATGGTCTCTAAGAATCAATTGTTCCTAATAATCCTGAAACATTTGAAAATCCATAGCTGAGATTTAAGTCCTAAGTGATCTCAAGTCAGCTAATTTCCAAATCTTTACAAAGTTTACTCCCAAACCATCATGCCAATCTCCCATTGCAAACTCTAATAATTCCACCCAAATGCCTAAGGTTAAAATCTCATAAATAAATCATTGTTGTAACTAATCGACTTTCACACCTACCTCTACAACTCTTACCAAACTTTATCAGAATAAAGATCACATAATCATTCCTAACTATAATGCCCCAAAGTTAAATAACGCTAGTTTTTTTTTTTTAAGAAAAGGGGTAGAGTACCTGTATTGTGTTGAACTTGGGCCGACACTTTATTGTGTTGATTCTTTCCTTGTGCTCCTGAATTAGTCCTTTGAGGCGGGTTGGGGTTCATACACCCATCTGATTGCCTTGGACAATCTTTGACAAGGTGGCTAAGCTTACCACATCAAAAACACCGTCTAGTTCCCCTTTTGCATTCCCCAAAATGTACTACATTGCATGAATTGTAGAGGTTATTTCGTTGATTGTCCTGTACCTATCTCTGGCCCGAGTTGCTCACTTCATTCCTCCTCTTTCGTGGTCCTTGATTCTCGCTCGAGGGGAACCCCAATGGCGTCAACCTCTTCCTCTGCTCCTGAAGTTCAGCGCTTCTCTTAAGGCTTTGCTCAAGTATTGTGGCCTTATCTACTAACTTTGAGAAATTCTGGATCTGAAGGGCCACCACTCGATCATACACCCGATTATTCAATCCCTCTTCAAACTTTTGGGTCTTCTTCTCCACATATGGGATGCGATATGAGGTAAAGTGCGATAGTTCAACAATTTTGCTCGCATATTGGTGCACTGTCATAGTCCCCTACACTAAGTTGGAAAACTTCCTTGTCCTAACGTCTCTAACCGATCTTGTAAAGAAATGATCAAAGAAAAGCTGCTTGAAGTAAGGCCAGCTAGCAACTCCCCTCCCATCAGCTTCCTTGATGTTTCTCTCTGATACCCACTATCTTTTAGCCTCTCCTGCCAGTTTGAAAGCATAGTACAGTACCTTCAGTTGATTAGTGCAATTCAAGACACGACATATTTCTTCGATGTCTTGGGTCCAATTCTCTACTAGGGTCGGGTCGCCTCGCCCATCAAAAGTGGAATGGTGCATTCGATTAAATTGCTCCACAGTGCAACCACCCTCATCATTGGTTGCATTCAAGTCTGAAATGTTTCGAGCCCAACGACGGGATGCCATCCTAAAAAACAATATAAATTAGGATTTTTTGTTGTTTTACCCATTCTTATCCATATACTAATCTATTGATCAAAGCCTACATACTGAGACTCATAGAATCCAAGGCCTCCAATCCTATCCAAATCCTTTCTTACAATCTATAACTTCATATTTGGCCAGCACATATATATTAAAGTCTACCGAACTTAAAACTTAATGCTCGATCTCGCTTAAATACGCCACCAATATCTAAACCTTCAATTTTATCAAAATCATTTTGTAAGGTCTACAGAATGAGAGCCTACAAATCTAAAACCTCAATTGTCATGAAATCAGCTCATAAAATCTTTAAAATCCAATACCTCAAATTTCATAGGACATCTTTCTAAAAGCTTGCAAATTTGAAAACCTTAAGGCTTGTTTGGGAGTGAGATAAGATGAAAATTTTGTGAATAGTAGTAAGATAGTTTGTGAATAGTAGTGAGACAATTTGAGTTGAACATTTTTTAGATTTTGGGAAAGGATAGAGAAAAAGTTGAATAAAAAATATTATATAGTTAAAATATTATAATAATAATATTATTTTATAATATTATTTTTGTTTACTGATTTGAAAAAGTTGAAATTATTATTTTATTTTTTATCTGAAAGTTTGAAAAAGTTGTAATGATTAGTTTGAAAATTTTGTATTTGAAATTATGTTGGGGAGTAAGATGGGATGAGATGAAATGAGATCAGATGAAAATTTTGTATCTCATCTAAGGCCCCAAACCTGCCATATCAACAGAATCATCTCTTGTAGTCCGCATAAGTATAAACATCAAATCTGAAAATTATTTCCTAAGGCCCATAAATATCCAAAACCTCATTTATTATAGTCTGTAGAATCTCAAACCATTGCGATACCCCATATGATAAGGATAAATGGTAGGTGGTGAATGAGATACTACATTGCTTGAAAATGAGAAGTTTTTTCTCTTTATAAGGTTCCAATGAGATGCTCTATTTTGATGTGATGATGATGCTCAAGTTATGTTATGCCAAAGTTTCTGGGTTTTATGTGTCTTAAAATCATCGCTCTGTTACTTTTGAAAACATGTTTGGTTCTACCTTATAACTCTGGAAAATGTTTTTGTTCTATATACTGTACTCTATAAATGCTCATGTTTGCATGCTAGTATATGTCATCTACTTACTGAGTTGTTGATAACTCACCCATTATCTTCATAACATTTTTCAAATAATTTTCATGGTACAACTGGGGATCAAGACTAGAAATCATGTATAAGGCTACATGAGCATAGTGGATTAAGTACAAAGATGGTATTTTGGTTATTGGAGATTTTATTTCATAGTTCTGTTTTAATATGTTGTCTTGGTATCTTGGAAGGTTGATATTAAATTTAAGATTTTTTTTGTGGGGTTTAGACTAATCTTATTGGAGTGATTGATCTGAAATAGCGAGTTGTATGTGTCATTGAAAATTTTGGAGTCTATAACTATATGGTTAAAAAATGATTTTGAGTGATAAGGAGTAACTCTCCAATCCATCCGAGACCGGGGCGTTACAATTGGTATCAGAGACAAGTTTGAGATTCTGCATACTATAATAAGAAGTTTGATGACATTTAAGGTTTTAGAATTTTGTAGGTCCAAGATATGATTTTGATGATATTTAAGGCTTCCGCATTTGCATACTCATGGAAGGTGGCTTACGAAATCTAAGATTTAGAGATTCTGCAGACTATATGGATTGAGATTTTGGGAATTTGAGGTTTTAGATTTGATAGGTTTATTCTGTATGCTGTAGGACATGACTTGGATATGAGTTAAGGTTTAGTTTTTAAAGTTGACCTAAGTTTGATAAAAAGATAGGTTTAAGGTTCTGCAGACTATAAGATTTGTGATTTAGATATTTTTTGGATTTAGGAAATAATTTTCAGATTTGAGGTGTAGACATTTGCGGATTGCAAGAGATGATTTTGTTGACATTTAAGGTTTTAGAATTTACAGGCATTAAGGAATGTGTCCTACAAAACCTGAGGTTTTAGGTTTGAATGGTTTTTAAGAAATGATTATTATGACATATAAGATTATGTGGACTCTAAGAATTGATTCTTTTTAGAGTGAAGTTATAGATTGGACAAAGTTCAAGAATTTTTTTTTTTTTTGGGTGCTCAGGACATAGTTCCAGCAAACCATTGGAAATGATTTAATTGTTTTGATAGGTTGTTGGATATTGTCAAGCAATGTAGAGTATTAAATTAGGTAGATTAGCCTTTATCCAAGTTGGTTTTGATTATGACTAGACCTTAGTGGTCGTTGAGATTGATGTGTATTAATTGCCACAAGCTTATATGTGAGTTGGAATTGAGATGATGAGTTCTCGTGTATATGCTGTCGGGTTGAATCTAATAGATGCATTGTCGGGATAGTGATAGAACTTTTGAGCTCGTTTAATTCTAAATGGGATGTACTGAAATTTCTTCTAGTTGGGTTCAACGTGCATTAAGTTGTAATTGGGATTTCTCCACCGTAAAGATGTTCACTTGTATATGTATCGACACATATAGGAGTTGAGAAGATAAATGTCAACTCTCTTCATTGCCAATGTTTTAATCACCCCTACCCTTGGGTTTTGCTCTGACTAATTCCAAGTTAATTCTTTTCAAATATTCAAAAGTCTTTACGCTCATACTTTATTACACGTCTCAAATAGATCCTTCCCTGAAATTCTTGAACAATGGTCCGAAACGCATGACTTAATTTATTATTAAGTTATGGCCGTCATTTCCTTTCAAAAATTTTTATGACGTCTTTCTTGAAGTCTCGTTTGGAATGGACACAAAGGAACACTATTTATTATTATGTTTTTTGTAAGTCAGGTAGTGTTTTGACAAGAGCATTTTGGGATTTTTGATCCGGTAAACTTATTCTAAGGACAATAGGAAATGATTTTGATAAGATTTAAGGTTTAAAGTTAGTAGACCTTAAGCTATAATTATTTTCAGATTTAAGATTATAGACCTTACAGATGTTAGGCAATTGTCTATTATTCGGATTTGAGATTATAGTTTCAACAAGTTCTAAGAAATCATTCATTCAGGCTTAAGGTTATGAATTGCAACTGAGAATGAAAGAAAGAATTTAAGAGTAAAGTGGGAGTGCATGAATTTGAGAGACAAGAAGTTGGGTTGCTAACAAAGTTGTCTAAGTGTGCAATGGAAGCGTGGCTTTTGGTAATATGATTGTTTGAGAATAAACTTCGGGAGAACTGGAAATCAATTAACTTGAGGTCTCTTAGGACTTAAAGCCTGTGGCTTTGGACTTTCAGTTTTTGGAGGATTATTGAGAACTATAAATTCTTAGAGACCATAAGTTGAATATTTTTCATGAATCGAGTGCGAGATTAAAGGCCACGGACTTTGGAGAGTTTTAATATACTAATTGTATGAAGTTATTACATTATGTGGGGAGTTCTTTGTAATTTTTAATTTTATATGAAGTCAAATTGGAATTATTGTTAGACTTTTAAGTCCATTGTTGAGGTTTATGTTCCTAGACTTGAACTAGAACCTAGAAACTATGTCGATTAATACTATGTGTGCGGACGTGTATGCCTAGAGGATTAGGAGGTATTTGAAACACCAAGTAAATTATCGGAGGACTAGAATCTTGGAACATTAGGTTCGACAAAATGATCGAGAATTAAAATAGGCGTGAAATGGATATGACATTAAGTGTATAGATGTGGCTTAGGATCTAGCAAATTTCGAGGACCAAATATTTTTTAAGGGTGAGAGAATGTGAAGCCCAAGTCCATAGCCCAGACTAGATGAATCCCCAGGATGATACGATGTCGTTTAGGTAAGAATATTTACTTTTTATTTTTTATTTTTTTTGGTTTAGTTTCTCTTCCCTTCTGTTTCTTGCTAACCCGACAGTTTTCCTCTCTCACTCTATCTTCAGTTTATTTCATCCTGAAATCCCCTCCTTCTCGTATCCCATCTTCCCACATTTTTACAGTTTCTTTCCCCTTTCTTTTCTCACAGTCACCCTCTCTCTGAGCCTCACTGTATCCCACATGCCCCCGTTTCCCTTATCCTTCCATCTCTCTCGATTTTGTAGTTATGTTCAGCACACCTCAGGTTGCCGAGGCCTCTCTCAGACGAAGCCAAAACAGGAGGACAAACGCACCAACCACTGCCAACAGACTCACCCACACTGTGAACACCTTTGCCCAACCACCGTAGCCCTCCCCTTAGCCGCTGCCACCATTAAAACAGCTCAGGTGCACGACCACCTCAACCAATCACCCCACGAAAAACTCACAAACCACCTAACCGCTAAGCCACAAACCTCAAGATCTTACTAACTCCTATAGCCACGCACTGCGTGAGCCACAAGCCGCGATCAACCTTCTTCGTTCGACCACCACGATATATTATAGTTTGCAGAACCTCATACCATTGTGATACCCTATATAATAAGGATAAATTATAGGTGGTAAATGAAATCCCACATTGCCTAAAAATGAGAAGTTTTTGCTTTTTATAAAATTTCAATAGAGCTCTCAATTATATCATCGACTAATCATTTTAGAGTATAAACCATTTAGTTTGTGTCTTCCATTAGGACCTTATACTTCTAAAGGCTGTGAAAACCCATAAGATAAGAAAAGGAAAGAAACTCAAAGTGCCTTTCCTCAAAACTTTGGAGGAATCAGGAATCGATGACTTCTCTTCCGCTCGTCAAATTTCAAAGATCTTCGCTCTCTCTCCTCCCTATGTCTGAGTTTATATGATATGATATGACTTTTGGTGAGTAATTTGTTACCTTTATAATTCTCAAAGCATCCTTTTTTTCTATGAAGCCACGTCACCATAAATTAATCTAATCAATTAATATATATATATATATACATATATACATATTTTTTTTTTACTTGCAAGCATTTTATTATTGACAAAAGACCAATGGTTTTCTATTATTATTTACAGGTTAAAACATTGTTCGTGTTCCAACAACCAACTAATTAATTTATTAGACATCTCAGCCGCCCGCAGGCTACGTTGGAAAAATGCCGTCTTTGCTTTTAAAGCGGCGTGTAAATTTTTTTAATGAAATCCCTGTACATTTGGCAAGTCTACAGTGTATTCAAGTTTTCTCGAAATGCTGGGATGATATACCAACATTATTACCGGTACTCTAATAAATAAATAAAAAACACGTTTAGCTATTGTTTCCTGGACTTCTCCGACCCAGGTTTCCTCTGTTATTGAACTCAACCAGTCACAAGCAGATTCTTCATGTCCCTAATTTACTCCGCCTCTCAACAAAGAAGGAATCAAGCCTCCACCAATGAAAAGCTGCTCCACACGCACTCTGATAAAACAGAAGAATATTCTTCCAGCTGTACATAGTTTGTTAGGGTCGTTTCTTTTTGTCTCTTTGTACAGATAACTTTCTATTCTAGAATATTGTAGAATAGGTTAGGTTGGTTATTATTTCTATTTTCTGATTGGTTAAGTTGATGTTGCTCGAAGGATATATATGCTGAGGATGTACACAGATTGATATCATTGAATGAGAACAACATTTTTCTCTCCAATCCTTCTTTTGTTTCCTTTCATTCTTTATCTTCAACATGGTATCAGAGACCACAGGTTTCGAAACCTGAGGTCCTTCTTTTTTCTTTCAGCCATTTATTCATACAGCTTCACAGCATTATAGCTCTCATTTCATCTCTTCACAATGACAAAATCAAGCAACGTCTCACCTTCTGAAGATCCAAAGAGTCATTTCTATTTACATTACAGTGACAATGCCAACACTGTGGTGATTGTTCCACCTCTTTCTGGCCAAAATTATCTCTCATGGAATCGATCATTTACCTTGGCCATCTCTATAAAAAACAAGCTGGGTTTTCTTGATGGAAGTATACCTACACCAAATCTGACCGACGCTTTGTATATTCCCTGGTTGCGTTGCAACAACCTTATTTTATCTTGGTTACTCAACTCGATTTCGAAGGAGATAGCATCAAACGTGCTCTACATTAACTCAGCAAAGGAAGTATGGGAAAAGCTGAAAACCCGCTTCGCTCAGCCTGATAACGTGCGTATCTATCAACTCCAGCAACAACTCAGCTCTACTTTGCAAGGGAACCAAAATGTAAGTGAGTATTTCACTTAACTTAATGGGATTTGGGAAGAAATGCATAACTATAGGCCTGTCCCGTGTTGTTCATGTGGTTTATGTACATGTCAAGCCCTTAAATCAGTCGGTGATGTTCAAGAGACAGATTATGTGCTTAAGTTTCTTATGGGATTAAATGATTCATATGAGCACATTAGAGGCCATATAATCTTGATGAGTCCTATGCCTTCTCTAGACAAGACTTTTTCCCTAGTTTTACAGGAGGAAAGACAAAGACAGACCAGAAATTTGACAGTGTCTTCTCCTGAGGCTTCAGCACTAGCAGTCTATAGTAATCAAGCAAAAAGAAAAGAGAAATCTGATCTTAGCTGTTTTCATTGTGGAAAGCTTGGACATACTAAGGAGAAATGCTATAGGCTTATAGGATTCCCACCAAATTTTAAGTTCACTAGAGCTAAGTCGAACCATGGTAGTGGGAATTTTTCTTCTCCACATTCAGCAAACCAGGTTTCCTCTCAAAATCAAGAAAGGGGAATACAGGAGAATCCTCAGTTGAACTTATCCCAGAATCAGATTCAGAAACTCATGGCTCTAATCAATGGACAGATGTCACAGTTCACTTCTAATGACTCAGGTTCTGTTTAGACCACTACTTAGCCTCAACAGTTGTCCACTGAAAATAATCCTTCCCCTGTTGCATACTCCAACATGGCTGGTATAACTCCACTTCCCACTCACATTTCTTTTGATCATAGTGCATCTGTTTTTGATACTCATCAACACAATTGCTTATCTGTTATGCATAAATCTTTTCCTAGTATTGCCAATGTACCTTGGATTGTCGATACTGGTGCTACAGACCATATGGTCTGCTCCACCTCATTCTTTAGCTCTATCACTTGCTCCACCAAGACATTTGTCAAATTACCAAATGGATCTCATGTTGAAGCAACTCACATTGGCACCGTGCACCTCTCAAACAACATTATACTCACTGGTGTTCTTTGCGTGCCTTCTTTTTCCTTTAACCTTCTTTCAGTTGGCAAGCTCACTCATGATTCCTCTCTATGCTTTGTTTTCTCGGGTCAATTTTGTTTCATACAGGTCCTATCTTCATGGACGACGATTGGGCTTGCTAAGATCCAATGTGGCCTTTATTTCCTGCTTCCCAGCACCTTCCAAACCAAAGCTGTCACTCAAACAACTTCCAACAACTTGAAAGTTTTTCCTCTTTCCTCCAATCCTCGCTTCTGCAGTGCTGTGACACAACAAGACTTCAACCTTTGGCATCTTAGACTAGGACATTTATCTGATCAGAAACTTAGAGCAATTCAGTCTATTTCTTTTGATGCCAAATGTAATGCTTCTTCAGATTGTAATGTTTGTCACTTAGCAAAACAGAAACGAACTTCTTTTCAATCAAGCAGTTCCTGCACTTTTTCCAATTTTGATTTAATCCATTGCGACATTTGGGGACCTTACTCTCAATCATCTCTACAAGGCCATCACTATTTTCTCACCATTGTCGATGATCATAGTCGAGTAACTTGGGTGTTTCTAATGAAATTCAAATCTGAAACTAAACAACTTCTATAGAATTTCATTCTCATGGCCCAAACTCAATTCAATTCCAAAATAAAGAAAATAAGGACAGATAATGGAATGGAGTTTCACATGCCTATTTTTTATAATTCTCATGGCATTCAACATCAAAAATCTTGTGTTTACACTCCACAACAAAATGGAGTTGTGGAGAGAAAACATCAACATCTTCTTAACGTTGCCCGAGCACTTCTTTTTCAAGCTTCTCTTCCAACAAAGTTTTGGGGAGACGCCATCTTGACAGCAACATATCTCATAAATAGAACTCCCACTCCTCTCTTAAACAACAAATCTCCCTATGAGATTTTCTTTTCCTCACCACCTTCTAATACCCATTTGAGAGTCTTTGGGTGCCTTTGCTTTGTGTCAACACTTAAACATAACAGAACCAAATTTGACCCAAGAGCTATGAGGTGCATTTTTATAGGTTACCCCGTTGATGTCAAAGGATATAAAGTTTATGATTTAGACAACCATACCACATTCATTTCACGGGACATTACCTTTATTGAGTCAACCTTTCCTTTTCTTTCTTCAAATTCTATTCAATCTACCTCTCAATTTGATTTTGTTGTTCCACCTGCATATTCAGACTTTCATTCTCAACAAATCACAATTGATCCCTCTACCAATTTTTCAGATCAGTCTGTACAGTCTCCAGCTCCCTCTCATCTTCCTTCTAATCCTCATTTAATTGATTCAAACCTCATAGCATCAGAATCTACTTCTACTACATCTGCTCCAGCTATAGAGCAAAATTCAGCCATTGTTCCAAGGAGATCAAGTCAACTGAGGAATACTCCATCCCATTTACAAGATTATCATTGTCACCTTGTTTCTCAAGCCCCTATTCATACATCATCCAATTTTTCCACTCCATATCCTCTTACCAATCACATCACATATGATCATTTATCATCATCTCATCGAGCATATGCATTGTCCCTCTCACTAACCCATGAACCTAAGTCATATGAAGAGGCTGTGGCCTCTGATCATTGGAAAGCTGCCATGAGGTCTGAAATTGATGCCCTTGAAGCCAATAACACTTGGTCCATCACTACTTTACCTCTTGGAAAGAAACCAGTTGGCTGTAAATATGTATATAAGGTAAAGTTAAAATCTGATGGGACCATTGACAAGCATAAGGCTCGATTGGTAGCAAAGGGGTACACTCAAAGAGAGGGTTTTGACTACCAAGAGACATTCAGTCCAGTGGCAAAACTGACCACAGTTAGACTCTTCCTTGCACTGGCAGCTGTCAATAACTGGCACTTGGCCCAACTTGATGTACACAATGCTTTTTTGAATGGGGATCTTGATGAAGAAATATATATGGATTTGCCACCGGGTTATGTGGCTCAGGGGGAGTCTCAACAACAAGGAAAGCTGGTCTGCAAGTTACATAAGTCACTCTACGGTTTGAAGCAAGCCTCTAGGCAGTGGAACTCAAAGTTCACTGCTACTTTGCTCTCGATTGGCTTTTACTAATCAAAATCTGATTACTCACTATTCACTAAGAATGATCAACATGGTTTTACAGGGTTGATGAGCAACAATCTAGTCACCATAAAAACTGTCAAAGAATTTCTGCACAGTCAGTTCAAGATTAAGGATCTCGGGATCTTGAAATTTTTCTTGGGGATAGAAGTTGCAAGAACAGCAGCTGGGATCCACATGTGTCAGAGAAAATATACATTGGAAATCTTAGAAGATGCTGGATTACTTGGTTGTAAACCCGCTTGTACTCCAATTGAATCAAATCATAAACTTGCACACTCTTCTACTGATATGATGACAGATGTTACAAGCTATCGAAGGCTGATTGGTAGGCTCATCTACTTAACAATTAGTAGACCAGATATCACTTATGCCGTGAGTGTTCTCAGCCAATTCATGGACAAACCAGCTCAGATTCATTTGCACCATGCTCACCGAGTTCTGAGATATCTAAAAGGATCAATTGGTCAAGGTCTCTTCTTCTCAGCTAGTTCCTCCTTACATCTCAAAGCATACAGTGATTCGGATTGGGCAGCATGCCCTGAAACTCGAAGGTCAGTCACTGGTTTTTGTGTCTTTCTTGGGGACTCTTTAGTGAGTTGGAAATCCAAGAAACAAGCAACAATATCTCGATCTTCTGCTGAGGCAGAGTATCGAGCACTTGCTTACACTTGTTGTGAAGTTGTTTGGTTAATTACACTTTTGAAGGACTTCAACATACAGCACAAACAGCCAGCACTGTTATATTGTGACAATCAAGCTGCTATTCATCTTACCAAGAATCCCATCTTTCACGAAAGAACAAAGCACATAGAGATAGATTGCCATTTTATTCGAGAAAGGGTAGCTGCTGGTGTGATTGTTCCAGTTCATGTTAGCTCTAAGTTTCAGTTGGCGGATATCTTTACAAAGGCTTTATCCACAGCACAATTTCAATTTTTATTGTCCAAGATGGGCATTCTGAACATATATGCCCATCTTGAGGGGGAGTCTCAACAAAGAAGGAATCAAGCCTCCACCAATGAAAAGCTGCTCCACACGCACTCTGATAAAACAGAAGAATATTCTTCCAGCTGTACATAGTTTGTTAGGGTCGTTTCTTTTTGTCTCTTTGTACAGATAACTTTCTATTCTAGAATATTGTAGAATAGGTTAGGTTGGTTATTATTTCTATTTTCTGATTGGTTAAGTTGATGTTGCTCGAAGGATATATATGCTGAGGATGTACACAGATTGATATCATTGAATGAGAACAACATTTTTCTCTCCAATCCTTCTTTTGTTTCCTTTCATTCTTTATCTTCAACACCGCCTGCTGTTTCTTGGCCTTCTCAGCCTCAAGCTTCCTTAATGTCGTTGAACTAATTTTCTCACCACTAGATTCTTCAGAAACCAGATCTACAACTTCAATCTGCAATAGATCTATGATCTCTAGTTTTCAGAATTTTCGAGGAATCAAGAAGAATATAGATTGATGACATATCTCGTTTTCAGAATTTTCTACAAGAATCTCTAGTTTGGTTCCTTAACTCCTCTCAACTCATCATTACAACTTTTTTAAATTCCAATACAAAATATAATAAACAATTCAACTTTTTCAAATTTCAAAATAATGATAATATTAAAAAATAAAATTTTAACAATATTTTATTATCTTAACTCAGTTCAACATTCAAACGCATGATACGCCTTTGTCAACTCTCTTTTTATTAACCGAAAGTCCACCTGGTAATGTTTCCTTGCTGCCAGAAAACCAAATCTAGTAATCATCAATTATCTGCTACCACTTTATTAAAAGATTAGAAGATTATTGTTTCATTTTTTGTGATTTTCTAAGTGAATGTAGAAGGGATCGGAGTTACCATGCTCAAAAAGTTGACTCTCCTCTCACAAATATATATACATATATATATATATATATATATATATATATATATCTCAAGCATAAAGTATCATAATTTACAACATCAAAGTTTAAAATAAATATGATTTTCAATTAAGCACCCACATGACATGATATCATGATGATGTTAGAGCGCTACAAACCTCTTATTTAGATTGAATGTATAATATTACAAGTTTATTGAAGAAACAAGTCAGCCCAACAAACTTATAAATTCCAGAGATCAAGACCTCCAAACTCGAGCATGTTTTATCTCATTGATCACCTACAAATCTCAATTAGAACATGAAATTATATCAAATTATAATTTTTCCTTTAAATGAGGTACTTAAAAGCAAACAACCATTGGATGAACAAATTATCAGGACATGCTGATCCAAAATAGATTTTAAAACCTTTTTATTACGACCATAACGTTTTTATTAGAATAATGATATATATATATATATACCTCAACCAACTAATGTGATAACGAGTACTTGTAAAAAAAAAATGTTTGAAGTTATATTTTTTAAATATATATCTGAATTTAAGACGTCCCACCTGATTTTAGTTCCATGAAAACTGATTTCAAATTTTGCAAGTATATATATATGTGTATATATATATATATATATATATATATATCAAATCAAGATATTTTCATTACAGTTATAGAGAGCTGCAAAAGATACCAAATTAAGACAAGATTAGAGATGCTCTTGAGAAAGAAGTAATTAATTAAATGTATGAAAGGCATTGAAATTAGAATATAGCATGCTTTCCGATCAAGTTTTTGAAAAATTTAAGTACATGAAGTCTCCGCTATAATAATATAAAAATAATTCTTCTACGTATAGTCGGTTAGCGCAAGCGGTGGGGAGTTCCTGATGTCACGTCGGTAAGGAAAAAAAAAGACTAAACGCACGTGTAAGAAAGGGGCACCCATAGTAGGCACCCCTTCGCCTTCTCTTGGAAGTTATGAAGTGGTTCTTAAACCACTTCATGAAACTTGATGGCTGGCTATTAAGGGCCAGCCGGGGGTTATACTTAGAGGGGCTATTTACATAACCCCTCTCCCCTTTGTATGTGACACTTGTATCAAGAACGCTCTCTCTCTCACATAGTTCTCTCTAATCACAGCATCTAGGCTGTAGAACGTGTGAGTGTTATTACCACGTAGCACACTCCACCATCGATGTGAAGATCGTGGACGAACAACGATGCTGGAGATTTTGTGGAACAACCGCACTAGATCCGAGATATTTTCGACGAGGTAATATCGCTTCCGTCGTGCATTCTGATCTAGTTTTTTTTACATTGGTATCAGAGCCCAATCGGTTGTTCTCGATTTGTTTATTTTTTACGTGCATGTTGTATTTCATTTACGAGAAACAATTTTCATGCATGATGAGATTTTTTTTTTCTCTCACCATGGCCACCTGAGAGGTGGTGCCGCACCTCGGTGTTAGGCCACACAAGACAGCAGCTTCACTTGGATGCAGTGTGTTCACCACAGTATATTGAACACCATAGGTGATGGGAGCACCTTGGTGCTGCGTGCGCAAGAAGGCAGCGGCATCCACCTGAGGTGTTGCGACACCATGTGATGATGCCGCAAACCAAACGGGGTGTACCCACCTTGCTGTGACGGTGCATCACACTCATGAGCCCGCGATAATGCCTCACAACGTGCTCTACTGCGCGCAGACCTGTGCATACCTTGGTGGTGTAGTGGACAAAGCGGCACGCACCAATAGGGGCCACCACCAGAACACACATGAAGGGACGCGTCCTGCGATGGCTTTGACAATTTGCCACGGGGTGCAGAGCACTTGGAGGTTCTAGATGCACCTGGGAGCGGCATGGCCGCCTCTGCTACATGTAGAGGTGCGAGAGCCTCGACAGAGGTGCTGTCCTCTGATGCGCGCAGAGCAACGCTCACCATGGTGGTGCTGCGAGCTCTGCTATGCACAGAGCACGACAACTCCAACTTTTTGGTGTTGTCCAATTCTGCGCGACAAGCTTTGGGGCACTAGATGGATGCTGCGCTGCACAAGGCGTTGCCCACACTGGCTGGTTCATCTTCCCCAGCGCTGCTTGCAACAGTTGAAGACAACATGCTGGCCAGCGTCACTGTGAAGATGCAGCACCTCAAAAACGCTGCCATGGTGCAGCACTGCACACAGTGCAGCGTGGGGGCGGTGCTGCCACAGCTCGGCGCCTTTGCCAGGAGTTTCGGAGTCTCAATTTTTGGCCACCGCACTTTAACAGGCGGTGATTACAAGCAACTGAAAAAAAAAGATTTATCTTCCGTTACAAGAACACTGTAACCGTTGGGAGGAAGAACAAGAACAGTGCATTTTTTTGGGTTGATATAGACATGTGGGCTGCAAAATGGATTTGGGCCATTTTTTTAAATCAAGTTTTGGGACCGGCCCTGTAAATTTGTTTTCTGCTAAACCCATCTCATGTTTTATTAAAAAAAAACAACTTGGTTTATGTTTTCTTTGGGCTGAGAACCTGTTTTTGAGCCGTTGGCTGCAAAACGAAATGCGATTGTTTTGTGCCACTGGCGATTTGGGCTGTGAGCCCAGCAGGCACAAGCTTGTACAGCAACTGGGCACCCATGTGGGTGCAGCCCATTGGTTGTCCAAAATTCAGTGGCACAAGTTTTTTTTTGTGCAAAATGGTTGGGTGGTAATTTGAACCCAAGACCTCACACAAGGGTTATAACCATTGGGCTAGAACTTATTTGCTGATTTTATGTAATAATTTAGCATGTAATTGTGGCATAGAATATATTTTTTTTTCTGAAATATATTTTTGATGTGCTTATTGAATACATGTTTGCCATGACATTATGAGGTTATTTTATAACTTGAATTGTTAGGCTATTTTTAAGTCAATTTTTTTTTAGAATGTGATAAACTAGAGGATTAAATTGATTAGTCCAAGTTTATGATTGACTCAAACTGATTTCTTCGATCTAGGAAGAAATTATTTTTATATATGACTGACTCGGTAGATTACTTATCCCAGTGGGAGTATGGTTGAGATTGATTTAGAATTAATCTCCTATAAGATTTGCGCGGAAATTAAGTTAGAAATTAATAATTAAGCATTGAGGCGCAAGAGATGATTATGAAGCTTAGCGATTTTTTGATCTTGCGACGTGTATTAATTATTTTTGTTCTGACTTCGATTAACGCGACAAATTTCTTAGATGTGTGCAATTTGACACGCATAGTTTAGTAACTTTGAGATAACCATGAAGAAAGCCTAGAGATTATTTATACGACTTAATCGTCGCATTAATCTCCTCCATGAACAGTAGTTGGAAATAAATAAAGATTATTATGAGTGTTAGTTAGTCTTAGACCATCATTATTGTGAAACCTTTAAAAGTCTAGCATAAAATTGGAAGTGTGCGTGGGATGCATGCACTACAATTTTTTTATAGAAGTTGATGGGATCAATTGTCAAATAGAGCTAAACCACTATTTTGCCTTTGAATGTTGTGGGTAATAACAGAAGTTGCGTGATGTTTTGTAACGCAAAAATTAATTGCTCCTATATTTGAGGTTGGGCATTATAATCTTAAAGCAACTTAGATTAACTTACAGATAAGCATATACTCTCTAAAACTTGCTAGTATGTCTGGCAAGTAAGTAAGTTAAAATCTGAATGTTCAAGAGTGTCAAGGACATTCTTGATTGGCAAATATATTTTTTAAAGGTTTTATCAGTGCACCTCTATGTGGTATTAGCACTGATAATTTTGCTCAAATTTTATTTCTCTCTAGCGATAACAAATAGGTTATTGCAGATATTTAAACTTTGGAGCACCTCTTGAGAGTAATACCAAGCAAACTTGGAGGTTTGCATAGTAACTGTGGCAAAAAGTCTAAATAATTAGGTACGACTTATCTAAGCCTAAAAATTGTGCTCGTGGTTGCACTGATGCAAGATAAGTTTTTAGGCTAAGATAATTTCTTGCAAGGTTTTGTCTTTTTTCTCCTATAGTGGATTGAAGAATATGAAAAATATTGAGTATGCAATAAATAAGGATATATCGCTAGCTAGCAACTAAAACGTCACATACTGCACTTGTTGCACAAAACGATGTTTTTATTAGTGCTTTTAATGCGATATTAAAGAAGTCTAAACCTAATTTGATTTAGGACTTATTGAAACTAGTGGTGTTAGTGAGAATTCCTAGAGGTTTAGAAGTTGGATGCTTACTCATTGACTCAATGATATTATTTCTCGGGTGGAGAAATGATATACTAAAATATGCCATGGAGGCATAGGATGATGGGTGTGAAGCTTGAGAAATTGAAGATTTTCTCGCCAATAAGATCCATCTCCTTGGTTTAGAAGAGTCAAAGAGAAAAGACAATATGAGCATTTTCTATGTGAAGTTTCTTATACATGCACACTAAGGACTTTGATAATAAAAATTTTGTTTCATCATATAAATGCGACCCAAATTGTTTTTAGGAAAATATATTTTTCTTTTAAAATATTTTCAAAATCGCAATCGTATGAGTTATATGATGAGAACAATTATCTCGCAGTTTATTGACTTGTTGAGAATGGTGTTATAAATGAATTATGGCGCAAAGCAGTTATTACATCACATTTGGGTTGAAATAATATAGGGTTGCGACCTTAATTCTGAGTTGTCGTCCTTAGATCGAGTTCATTCGCCTTTGAGAAAGGCTGAGTGACTTTTTTGTGCAAACATGAATTCTATTAAAAATCGAGAGAATCTAAGCTTGATAATTTTTTGGTTGAGTCAAGAAAATTACTTGTATTTTCAGCGAGGGTGGGGAATTGTGGATTTTTGTAACACTTAATTTTTGGAAAGAACGTTTTCATTCCACATTACTTTAACCTTAATATTTTCAATTTTTTTTAACAGATTGCCGAAAATAGTGGGAGTAGTTCAACAACTAGTGTGAGTATACATTTGAGTGATGGTGTACCACTAGTGATAGTGACTCCCAAAAATTATAGAATATAAGGATCCTCATAAATAGCGTGGTAGCTTTATATCAGTATCTCTCATAGTTTAGAGACTAGAAGAGAATATTTGTAATATGACTCCGCTAAAAGTATTGAATTCACATAGTAGGAATCCGAACATAGAATTTTAGATTCACTTCACTTATATGATTCAACGTGGGGTTGTTGATCTGATTGACAAAGAAAAAGTGGAGTTAATAGAGGTATAGATCCATCTCTTAGCACTAATTGAGTTGCATTTAGATAGCTATTGATCGCATATTTATTGAAACTTTTCTTAAAAGAGTTAAATAGCTGATTCTCATAGAAGAATTAGGTGGTTAGCTTTTGTGATGTTTAGGCATGAAGTACTTTGAGCGCATGATTGTTGCTAGTACTATTTTGGTACAGAAAGCGAATGAATGTTGTTGGTGCTGTTTACATGTGGCCTAAACAAACCATCTATTCAAAGATACCCAATGTACCTCATCGTTGTTTTTATTAAATGACCTATTGAATAAAATAGGGTTCTTTGAACGCTGTTGACAATATTAGAAAAGTGTCATCATAAGAGATATTGCGAATTGGTTGTCTTAGATAATTAATTGTCGCCTAATAAGAGATTTTCCATACTACGAGGTGATGGACATGAGTTTGTGAAAAGTAGCTCAGTTTTTATGTCTTGTGAGACTGTTTATGAGGAAAACAGTTTCTATGAGCTCTTGTTCAAAATCCATAGACAATTAATGAGATGGAAAATACTAAAGAATCTAGTTTTGCCTATAGTATTTGGTGTTTCCATTATGGTTTGCTCATGGGAGGTAGAGGTTAAGATTTTATTAGAGGGTAAATATGGCTTACTTAATTAAGTGAGTTTGTGATGCGATTGTTGTTAAAAGTAATGACTAGACTATTATGAATGTCTTGGGGAGCAAAGGCCCTAATCGCTTTACCCTTAATGAAAAATAAATTATGGTTATCTCACATGCTTTTGTTGAGTACAAGAGATTCATATAAAACCTTAAAGTCCCAAATTAAGTTTACTGAATGACATTTGTGCTCACCTTGTAGATTCTTAAAAGTTGCAGTAGGACTTGCTGACTAGAATCTAAGGTTTATATTGTAATTTTGACCTTAAATGAGATTCATGATAAGTCGTTGCTGATTTCATGGTTGTTCAAATGACTTTTATATATAAAAGCAAAGTCTCTTGGTAGGCGCATGTTTTGGAAAGTTACTATACATGAAAATGCGCACGGAGAGAAATGGTCCTAAAACTCCACTTGAGAGTTGTCATTTGAATATTTTTAGTTGACCATGTAATTTCTCTCCGTCATGGTTTTGCTCGTCGTGCACATGACACTGATGTGTTCTATGATCGTGTGGCATGGCTGGAAGCATTTTTTTGGTAAGCACACACAGTCACTATAAATTTGGGAGTTATGGTGAAAAAGGTATATCGATAGGCTTAGATTGGCTCACTCACACGAGCGATCGCCTTTGGCGCTACAAAGGGGTAGCGAGCAAAGATAAGACAATGTGTCACTTGGTATTTGTCCATAGAGGGATAAGTTGGAAGACACGTCGCCTTAGTGGGAGCTAAATGAGGTCTAAGGACCATGTATGATTACCCACAATCCATGTAGCCTATGGTTTAGCCAGATGCAAGACCCTATTTGGCACTTTGGATAGTGAGCAAATGGAGAGACTCGAGTTAGGCGCTAAGATAGCAACTAGACTAAGATCTGTACGATGTATTGAGATTAGATATACGCTCTTTCTTCGTAAAGAGAACTCTACCATAACATGTATTTCATACTAGATGTGCTTTTGTGACCAACAGTAGAGGTGAGTGAATGGTTCCCTGCTTCCTCACCATGTGAGTCCTGTAGATCATAATTGATGACCTTAATTTATTTATGCCCTTTGGAGACCTTTGACTATGTCACGAGGTTGATGTTTTAATGTCTGCTACTTTGGCATGTTATCTATGGCCATGAATGATGCGGTCTAAAGATGCATTGCTGGGAAAACGATTGGACTAAAACTAAATGACATGAGCGCAAAGGGAATACTATTTGGTAACACATCGATAATGGTGTGTACTCACTGTCGGCAAGTTATGTTGCTTCTTGGAAGTTGTGACATAGTTATGAGTACATCATGTTTTATGGAGATTGAGCATTGCTTTGAGTCATTCAAACTCGAGAGGGATTAGGAATGCTTAGTCTGATGTGACCAAATGAGTCGGAGCATAACGAGACACTTTTAGGAATGTTACTATGTTGGTCATCTCTTCGAGAGATTTGGTATAGTGCTCCCATTTCCTTTTACAGCTGTGTTCGATGGTCGCATGGCCTATTTGTCAGTATGAACAAGATTGAGAACATATTGAGGGATGCAAACCTGAGGTCTTGCCCACTATGTGTGAGTGGGAGATGTAAGAAGGGGCACCCATAGTGGGCACCCCTTCACCTTCTCTTGGAGGTTATGAAGTGGTTCTTAAACCACTTCATGAGACTTGATGGCTGGCCATTAAGGCCTAACCGGGGGTTACACTTAGAAGGGCTATTTACATAACCCCTCTAAGTGTTGCCACCTTCTCTTGTATCAAGAACGCTCTCTCTCTCAAATGGTTCTCTCTAATCACGGCATCTAGGCTATGGAACGTATGAGTGTTGCTTTAGTATTACCACGTAGCACATTCCACCATTGATGTGAAGATCGTGGATGAACAACGATGCTAGAGATTCTGTGGAACAACCGCACTAGATACGAGATATTTTCAATGAGGTTTATCGCTTCCGCTGTGCATTCTAATCTAGTTTTTCTTTCATCACGAAATAAGAAAGAAAATAGAGCTTTCGAGTTTCGTCTAGCTTTCAGGTGGGAGTCGCTGACAGTGTGTTGGACCCTCCTGTGCGAGTCTATGCTGATTCTACGATCTCTTCCACTTCTGCCACGCTCGTTCCCTTGAGCAAGCCAATAAACTGTTCCCAAGCACCCATCTGCTTGTTGGATGTTGCAGTGATGAGATCACCCATAGATATAAAGGAAAAACTGTTATAATGGAGGACGAACGCTATGAATCTCTTCATCATTGCAGGTGGGTGGATGAAGTCATTCCCAAAGCACCTTGGGTGATCACACAAGAATTTCTTGACAAGTATAAGATTGACTATGTGGCCCATGATTCTCTTCCTTATGCAGATGCTAGTGGAGCTAGGATAAAAATCTTTCAGATTGTGTGTTCATTGCATAATGTGGCTTGCCACTTTGTCTCTGTAAAGTGCCATATAGTAATTGCGTGGTTTTGCTCTGTCTGCGATTGTGAACTTTTGTTAAAATTGTAACTTCAACATTCTTTTGATTTTGCTTTCCAAAACAATAAAACAAACAAACCTCCTCCTCTGAACCAATGCTTATATCATTGTTAAAATTAGACTTACTCTCGTCTACATCACCCAGTATAGCCGTAGACACTGAATGCCATTTGAGAGCAAATGCCCGCTTCTAAACTTTGCTGGAGGGGGCAGTCCAAATCCCCTGCTGCCACCAATGCGAATGTTGGTAATGGGATCTATCTGATTTCATAGATTGGAGTTGGAGAATGGGACTTCTTTCTGATGAGAAATAGAGGCCAGAAATTAATTTTTTTTTTAATTGTGACTTTGGAAAGACAAATGATACAATCAACTAAAACATGCCTAGATCACAACACAGAATGAAGAAGCAAAACTTACTAAGAAAACTAAAGAAGAGCATTCACAGAAAAGGGAAAAGAGAAGAAAGAAAGTGGGAATTGAGTTAGTGAAGCTGACCTCTATAACCCATCGACGCCCATTTTTATCAAGACCCTTCGTAAACATGATTGCTAAGACTCTGTCTTCGTCACTTCACCTGCGCCCAAAATCAAATCTTAACTACCCTTTACACCCAACAAAAGATAAATTAAAAAAAAAAGAAAAAAACTAAACAGAGAACTCAGATGCGACCAGTACGGAGATTACAGTCCTCAAAACAATGACTTTGGGAAGACCCTTCGGACAAACGAGTTCATCCCCATGCTCTGCCATGAGGTACTGGACTCCTTCATCCACTCCCGCTTCGAGTCCCGTCGAGCCAACCTTGTCTCCGGCCTCGTCAAGGATATCGAGGTCCACAACATCTCTTCGATAGCACCGTACGTCATGCATTATGAGAACATGACCGAGAGGATCAAACTCCCCAACACCTCTTCTACGCCTGTGCCATCGAGATGTACGTTGGGAATTGGAAGGAGGGAGAGTTCGTGGGGAAATTGGAGTCAAACTAAACGGTGCATTTTTTTTTATTTTTGCCACATCAATGCCGTTTGTCCTGCGCTTATAAAATGCGACTGTATATAGCTCTTTTCATAATATATATGTACACTACTATATAAATTACTTTTGTTTGAGTAAAATCTTTAATCCTGTCCTCCTTTGCCAACGTGTCGGATTTTGTAGAAACCCTGTCCTCCTTCGCCAAGTCTATCTATGAATGGCATGGGCATGTTTATGATTTCCAATTTTTGCAGAGTAGTGACAAACTGAAGTCCATTTGGAACCATCCTGAGATTGTGGCAACGTTCAATCTTCAAACTCCCAAAACCATGAATTATTACACTTTTTTTTTTCCTCAAAATCACCAAGAATGCCTTCTTGAATCTACACCAACTATGATCCTTAAATTTGATATGGATCAAATCCCAAATTTGTTATGCAGAACATGAGCATTTATAAAGTTCGGTATGCAGAACAAGACATTTACTTTCAGAATGCAGAAACAACAAATTTGTTACAAAATATTGGAGCAAAATTTTCAGAAAAACAAACTTGTTCCAAAAAAAAAATCCATTGGCATTTCCAAACTGAAACATTATGATCATATCATCTCTTAGCATCACATCGGGATAAATACCATGTTTAACCCCCGTGGTAAGATTATAAACCACCATTATACCCGTGGCTGGGCCATATTCCATGTTTCACCCCCGTGGTAGGGTTATAAACCACCATTATACCCGTTGCTGGGCCATATTCCATGTTTCACCGCCGTGGTAGAGTTATAAACCACCATTATACTTGTGGCTGGGCCTTAACAGAAACAGAACGGAACATCATCGGAACCAGATCACATTCAAATACAGAATCAGAACTTCATGCCAAGGTTTTCATATGACACATCATATCAAAACAAAATACTGAATAGGTTCAGATCATTTCACATGTTCGAAATAAACAGAGTCCAAAACATCTTCATTTATTCATAACAAAAACTTTAGATTTTCATATTCGCTCCTTTTGCATAGTTCAGAAACAGAATGCGCAAAATTAGCTCATGTTTACACCGGTAATGACAAAAAATAATTTCTCTTATATAGAATTTATGCATATGCAGAACAAACATTTATGGTCGTTTTATATTTCTTTTCAAACAAACATGCATATTTTCAAAGCCGACCTTATTTCATTTCTTTTATGCAAAACTAGCATATGAACCCCGCTTACCTGGACAACTTAGCTTTTTAGAATTTTCCTCAAAAAAGTCGAGTCGATTATAAATCGTCACCTATAAAAATAATCACATAATTTCCGTAAGTTTTCAATCAATCACGGATTTCGATATTTAAGCCTAAACTTCTAAAATAACCTATTTTAATATCTCAAAACTTAAAACCCTCATAATCCCAAAATATATCATCACTTCTTAAAAATCACCAATATCCACCATGACCAACATCAAACTCAAAACACCAATATTTAAACCCGAAACAGCCAACAAATTTCAAAGCATAAACCAATCTCACACAAACAATTCCATCATCCAATCCAACCGACTCCCTTACTCCTCGGACTCAGTCCGGCACAACCAACAAATTCACAATAAATATGAATTAGAGCAAAAATACATTTAAATTTCAAAAGTTCTTTAGGAAAAATACTTACAATGCTATAATATAATTTTTGAAAGATCACGGAGGTGCTAGAAGCGGCAACGCAGCAACAAAACAGTGCGAAATGCACTGTGGCCGTGGGTCTCAAAAACTCACTTTTGAACAGGTGTAAACGAAGACCCGAGATTGATAGGGTAGGGCTTAGGGATGTCGGTGAAGCTAGTGGTGGTGGTGGTGGTGGTTGGCAGTGGGTGGCGGCGTGGGCGGCGGTTTAAGGCCAAAATGCTCAAATCGGAGATGGAGATAGATGGGCTTTACTGGTGACAGATCGGAGCCAAGGATGGGTGCATTAGGTTGCTAGAAGGTCGATGATGATGTGGTGAGAAGATGGTGGCCGGAGGTGGTGCGACGGCGGCGCAGCGGCGCATGGAGTGTCGCGGCTTGGTGTGGTGAGTGGGGGCTAACGGCGGCGCGAGGAGGGCTGAAATTACAGGGAGGTGGTCGCCGGTCGAAGGGGAGGTGAGAGGGAGGGGCGGTGTCGGTCACCGCCGATGCACGGCGGGGGGCTGGGAGACGACGCAAGGACGGAGAGAAGAGAGAGGGAGAGACGTGCGGCGCGCGGGAGAGGAGTGGAGAGGAGAAAAAAGAAAGAAAAAAAAGGAAAAGAAAAAAAAGGAAAAGGGAAAAAGAAAAAAATGAGGGAAATAAATGGGATCCAATCCTCACATCTTGGGTCACAAAAAAGATCAAACGGAAACGATTTTAAAACAACAAGTGAAATAAAATAATTCAAACGTAGTAATTAAAAATAAAATAAATAATTAAATCCAACAAGAAATTAATTTAATATGAAAAGAAAATTAAATGCAAAACAATAATTAATAATAAGGAAACATGTCAAACTTAATTTTCACAAATTAAAAATCATAAAAATATAAACCCGCTAAAATCTGAAAATTTAAAACAAGATAATCAAATTTTAAATTAATAACAAATAATCCTTCAAATAAAAAAATACACTAAAAAAATACGGGGTGTTACATTCTTCCCCCCTTAAAAAAAAATTTCGTCCTCGAAATTTGAAAGGTCAAACATGACGCTAAAGTAGGATAGAAGATACAACTCAAAACACGCTAAACCTTCCATAGGCAATTCCATCATACTCGTATTAGTCCCCAAGTGGCACAACACGTCCAGTATTCCTAGGGTGGCTATGATATCCAAAATCTCATTTTTCACAAGAGCCTTAATACAACATCCAATGAATCTCAATGATTAATAGCTCTATTCGATAATCTATATTAACCTCAATTGACTCCTACGGTATAACTTCCAAATCTTCATTGTATTCTACCTTTGGTAACCTAATGGTCACTTTCAAAGTTAATCATCAATAACATAATTGGTACAACTGAGCGATTAGTCTCCAACTACAAGTATCGTCTCAAAAATTTAAATCACGACTAATTTCTCAAAATCAACACAAAATTTGAACTCCTAATTACAACCAAAATATCACGCTTCTGCTGCGCACACTGATAATTCGCCACATGTATAAAATTTATGTCCTCATAAAAACAACACCATCGAGTACAAGGTAGCTCCATACCTAATGACCAGAAAACTCTTATCACATTTTGATAGAAAAATGCTTGATCTCCCAAAACCATGAATTATTACACTTTTTTTTTTCCTCAAAATCACCAAGAATGCCTTCTTGAATCTACACCAACTATGATCCTTAAATTTGATATGGATCAAATCCCAAAACTTTCCACTAAAACCTCGAACTAATAACAATTATTATCCAAACTGGACCAATATCTTCAATCCCCGAAGAAATAATCCCCTTGAAAATTCCTATATCAATAACTCAACTTCGATCAATCCCATAATAATGGTCACATACTAACCAGTCTCCAAAATAAATCAAACTAGCACACCAAGCCTGCGAAATTAAAAACTTAAATCTTATTACAAATCATTTCTTCAAATCTGTAATTCTAAAACCTTAAATTATATAAGAATCATTTTTCGAAATCTGTAAGATCGATGAACTTATATCTAATAATAAAACAATCGACTCCCAAAACTTTCAAAATCTAAAATATTAAATGATAACAATCATTTCCTAAAGTCTGCAAAACCTTAAACTTTTGGTGAAATTTCCATAAATCTATCCTTAAAGTTTGTTGAACTTACAATCTTCTATTCTAAAGCCTCGTGTCATACATCCATGAAATTGAAAACCTCAAATATCTTACTCCCCGAATAGATCACCCCGACCATGCCGTTCCTTTCAAACCTTGATATTATAAAAGCACACCAAGTCGATAAAAGTTCAAGCCTACTCTGCTAAATATAACAATAGTGTTCTCAGTCGTACCATCTTCCTGTCATAACTTAATCCTTAACCCATTTTTCAGCTTCGAACGAAACGAACAAAATAAAATAAACTTAATAAATAAAAATAACATAATTCCAATTCAAATAAAATAAATTCAATTTAAATAAAAACAATAATTTCCAATTAAACCTTTAAACTTTTCTGGTACTGCACACATGGTTTTACCCATTCTTAGCCATATCTTTAACCAGCACATATAGTCATTCCTACCATCTATAATTGTAAACCAGACATCGCTCTAAACTCTCTTTCGTCTTTAGAAATCTAACCTCAAAATCTAAACCTTAAATTAATCTTATAAAGATTATCTCCTATAGTCCACCAAGTAAGCTTGTCAGATCTAAAATCCCAAAACCTCAAAATCTCAAAACTCAATCATTAAGTCTGTAAAATCTAAACCTCAAATATCCACATAATCATCTCTTATTCTTTAAAATTCTACACCTCAAATCTGAAGTTTCTTCTTAAACCCACAGATATCTAAACCTCCAAGGTTTATAGTATGCAGAATCTCTAACCTGGCTCTGATACCAACTGTAACGCCCCAGTCCCGCACGGGTGGGAGAGTTACTTCCTAGCACTTAAACTCACATTCCAACAATATAAAAATAGACTCCAAATTCCCAATATCATAAAGAAAAATTTGATTCAAGCCACTATACATACATCATCTCACCCAAAGCCTCAAAATCTTGATCCTCAGCTGAACCATCAAAATATCTGAAAAATATTGTGGAGATAAGGGGTGAGTTATCAACAACTCAGTAAGCAGAGAGCATATACTAGCATGTAAACATGAGCATTTATAAAGTTCGGTATGCAGAACAAGACATTTACTTTCAGAATGCAGAAACAACAAATTTGTTACAAAATATCGGAGCGAAATTTTCTAAAAAACAAACTTGTTCCCAAAATGAAAATCCATTGGCATTTCCAAACTGAAACATTATAATCATATCATCTCTTAGCATCGCATCGTGAAAAATACCATGTTTAACTCCCGTGTTAGGGTTATAAACCACCATTATACCCGTGGCTGGGCCATATTCCATGTTTCATCTCCGTGGTAGGGTTATAAACCATCATTATACTCGTAGCTGGGCCATATTCCATGTTTCACCTCCGTGGTAGGGTTATAAACCACCATTATACCCGTGGCTAGGCCTTAACAGAAACAGAAAGGAACATCATCGGAACCAAATCACATTCAAAAACAGAATATGAACTTAATGCCAAGGTTTTCAGATGACACATCATATCAAAACAAAATACTGAATAGCTTCAGATCATTTCACATGTTCGAAATAAACAGAGTCCAAAACATGTTCATTTATTCATAACAAAAACTTTTGATTTTCATATTCGCTCCTTTTGCATAGTTCAGAAACAAAATGCGCAAAATTAGCTCATGTCTACACCAGTCATGACAGAAAATAATTTCTCTTATATAGAATTTATGCATATGCAGAACAAACATTTGAGGTCGTTTCATATTTCTTTTCAAACAAACATGCATATTTTCAAAGTCGACCTCATTTCATTTCTTTTATGCAAAACTAGTATATGAACCCCGCTTACCAGGACAACTTAGTTTTTCAGAATTTTCCTAAAAAAAGTCGAGTCGACTATAAATCGTCACCTATAAAAATAATCACACAATTTTCGTAAGTTTTCAATCAATTACGGATTTCGATATTTAAGCCTAAACTTCTAAAATAACCTATTTTAATATCTCAAAACTTAAAACCCTCATAATCCCAAAATATATCATCACTTCTTAAAAATTACCAATATCCACCATGACCAACATCAAACTCAAAACACCAATATTTAAACCCAAAACATCCAACAAATTTCAAAGCATAAACCAATCTCACACAAACAATTCCATCATCCAATCCAACCGACCCTCTTACTCCTCGGACTCAGTCCGACACAACCAACAAATTCACAGTAAATATGAATTAGCGCAAAAATACATTTAAATCTCAAAAGTTCTTTGGGAAAAATACTTACAATGCTATAATATAATTTTTGAAAGATCACAGAGGTGCTAGAAGCGGCAACACAGCAACAAAACAGTGTGAAATGCACTGTGGCCGTGGGTCTCAAAAATCCACTTTTGAACGGGTGTAAACAAAGACCCGAGATTGATAGGATAGGCTTAGGGATGTCGTTGAAGCTAGTGGTGGTGGTGGTTGGCCGTGGGGAGCGGCGTGGGCGGCGGTTTAAGGCCAAAGTGCTCAAATCGGAGATGGAGATAGATGGGCTTCACCGGTGACAGATCGGAGCCAAGGATGGGTGCATTAGGTTGCTAGAAGGTCGATGATGATGTGGTGAGAAGATGGTTGCCAGAGGTGGTGCGACGGCGGTGCAGCGGCGCAAGGAGTGCCGCGGCTTGGTGTGGTGCATGGGGGCTAACGGCGGTGCGAGGAGGGCTGAAATTACAGGGAGGTGGTCTCCGGTCGAAGGGGAGGTGCGAGGGAGGGGCGGTGTCGGTCACCGCCGGCGCACGGCGGCGGGCTGGGAGACGACGCACGGACGGAGAGAAGAGAGAGGGAGAGACGTGCGGTGCG
Organism: Juglans cinerea; assembly: GCA_961763995.1. NCBI lineage: Eukaryota > Viridiplantae > Streptophyta > Magnoliopsida > Fagales > Juglandaceae > Juglans > Juglans cinerea. The sequence goes on along the minus strand of CAUIVZ010000001.1, from coordinate 47,880,088 downwards.
CGAGAGAGGAGAGGAGAAAAAGAAAAGAAAAAAAAAGGAAAAGAAAAAAAAAAGGAAAAGGGAAAAAGAAAAAAATGAGGGAAAGAAATGAGATCCAATCCTCATATCTTGGGTCACAAAAAAGATCAAACGGAAATGATTTTAAAACAACAAGTGAAATAAAATAATTCAAACGTAATAATTAAAAATAAAATAAATAATTAAATCCAACAAGAAGTTAATTTAATATGAAAAGAAAATTAAATGCATAACAATAATTAATATTAAGGAAACATGTCAAACTTAATTTTCACAAATTAAAAATCATAAAAATATAAACCCGCTAAAATCTGAAAATTTAAAACAAGATAATCAAATTTTAAATTAATAACAAATAATCCTTCAAATAAAAAAATACGGGATGTTACAATTTTCATCGTTTAGAAACTTTGATTTGAGAAGGTGGCTCCTGATAACAGACAACTCACGTTTGAGATCATGCATGGGACAAAGCTTGAAATCCCGCATGGGACAACATCTAACAAAGGAAACCAAGATTCTATCCCAAGAAAAGCTCAATCAACTCTGACATTAAGAACAAAATCCTCTCTATTAGAAAGTCGACCGTTAACTAAATAATTCTTACAACTTGTATTATTTATACTTTCCTTCTCTAAGCTTTGTACGCACACTTTGGGTATATAAACCCCCTGATGTACAGATCTCCGGTATAATGAAAAACATTCACTTTATCTGTTCTTTACTTTCTTTATGGTATCCAGAGCCAGGAAAAGCTAACGCTATTTCCTGCAAATTTTTTTTTCCTTTCTTTCTTTCCTCTTTTGTTTTTTTTTCATCATCAACTCTGAGCACATGGGTTCTTCCTCCTTTAATGTTGGAAATTTTGTTACCCTCAACTTAAACCATGAGAATTATCCCTTGTGGCGTGATCAATTTTTAATCTTGGCAGAAAGCCAAGATCTGGTCTGCATTCTCACTGGCACAAGCCCAGCCCCTTCTCTTTTTATTTTTGCTCCTGAAGGTTCTCGTGATGGACATAATACGCCGAACCCTGCTCATGCAACCTGGAAACAATCTGATCGCTTATTGAGAAGATGGCTTATTGGGATTCTCACTGAAGAGGCCCTTAGTCTCGTCATCGGCATGGACTCTGCTGCCAAAATCTGGATAGCACTTCGACAGGCCTATGCACAATCCTCTCAAGAACGTGAGTTTCAGTTACGCCATGAACTCTCCTATATGCGTAAGTCTCCTGATCTCTCCCTCGACGATTACTTACGTAACTTTAAGAGACTTTGTGGCAATCTTTTTGGGATCGGGAAACCTATGGACGATAAAGAGAAGGTTTTTTCCTTACTCAATAGTCTTGGAGCGTAATATGAAGGTTTTACTACTGCCATGCTCAAACCTCCAATGCCCTCCTATGCTGAAGTTGTGCCTCTCTTGCGAAGCTTTGATATTCGCCACAAACTTCATGCCACTGAACTAAGTAATCATGTGGCCTTCTATGGTAACAAACAAAAGGGGTCACCTCACTCCAACCACAAAGGTAGCAGCCACAACACAAATCAGAACTTCTCCTCCAAAGGCAAAGGTTTTCCTCATCAAAATAATCGTGGCTCTGGTGGAAACTCTCACACTGCTGCCAACGGTGGTCCTCCACAATGTCAGATTTGTAACAAATTTGGCCATCATGCACTTAAATGCTGGCACCACATTGACAAAGCTTTTCAAGATAATGATATTCCTGAAGCTCTTGCCGCTCTTACCATTCACAACCCCAACGATCATGAGTGGATGACCGACACTAGAGCTTCGGCTCATATGACTTCCAATGCAGGTATTTTACACAATCTCCGTCCATATACTGGCTCTGAACAGGTAATGGTAGGTAATGGACATTTGCTTCCTATCACACATATTGGGGACACTTACATTGGTTTAAAACCTCTTCAATTCACTTTTAATTCTGTTTTACTTGTTCCTGATCTTGAACGCAATTTATTATCTGTGGCACAATTGACTACTAATCATCCTGTTAACTGTGAGTTTTTTGGTGTTGGTTTTGTCATCAAGGACTGCGCAACCAACAACGTCCTGCTGAGAGGCCACAAGAAGGGTAATCTCTACACCATTCACGCACCACACCAAGCCTTATTTTCAACTTGCTTTCAAGCTGCAAATCCATATTTATGGCACCAACGGCTTGGGCATCCACAACTTGCAACAGTTGATGTCTTAAAATCGCTTGGATTAATAAAAGTAGTTGGCAAAAATAATTCTTCTCTTTGTGATAGTTGTCAAATTGCCAAATTTAGTCGCCTCCCGTTTCTTTCTTCCTCTGATAATAAGTTTGGTTTACTTGAAAAAGTTCACTGTGATCTTTGGGGTCCTGCCCCCGTACAATCTTTGGATAAATTTTTGTACTATGTGGTTTTGATTGATGATTTTAGCCTCTTCATTTGGTTTAATCCTTTAAAAAATAAATCTGATTTTTATGATTCTTTTTGTGCCTCTGTGAAATATGTTTCTTGTCAATTCTCTACACAAATTAAGGTGTTTCAATCTGATGGTGGTGGTGAGTTTTTTAGCACACGTTTTGCTCATTTTCTCAAGGATCACGGTATTCTACATCAAATGTCCTGTCCCTACACCCCGGAACAAAATGGCTGCGCTGAAAGACGTTACCACAATATCCGAGAACTTAGTCTTACAATGCTCTTTCACAGCGGTATGCCTAAACATTTTTGGGTAGAAGCTTTTTCTACCGCTGTGTTCTTAATCAACCGGACACCTTCTTCCACTTTTGGTAATGACTCTCCCTATTTTAGATTACATGGGCGACAACCTGATTATCTATCTCTACGTGTTTTTGGATCAAAATGCTTTCCATATCTTTGGACGAATAAAACTAATAAATTTGATCCTAAATCATTACCATGTGTATTTATGGGTTATAGTAGCAAACATAAAGGCTATAAATGTTTTTATCCGCCTACCAGAAGAATGTTTGTATCACGACATGTTGCTTTTGATGAAACTCAATTCCCTTTCAAAAATCCTGCCAGCCTTGATGCCCCCTCACGTCTCCTGAGCACCATCTCTGTTTTTACCGAATGGTTGGAGTCTTCCTCTACCTACTCCTCGACTACGCCTCCCTTCAATCTTGCACTTGATTTTCCATCTACTCTTGCTAATATTTCTTCTCCTCGGGTTGCTTCCTCAGACGCTCAAGCTCCTTCCGCCCCATCAACTGAACTTCCCACTGCAGCATCTACGTCTCCATCATCTCCCCTTCTTCCCTCCTTCACTGATACTTCTTCACACACTGTGGCATCACCCATAGCTCCTCATCCCTCCACTGTCCCAGACTCATCTCATCGAATGCTCACTCGCCTTCAAGCAGGTATTCGAAAACCCAATCCTAAGTATGTCAACTTACACACTACTTTGTCCTTGCCACATGTTTCTAAAAACATCTGTGCTGCCTTACATCATGAAGGATGGCATCGTGTCATGAATGAGGAGCTTGCTGCCTTGCAGAAAAAAAAATACCTGGATGTTGGTTCCTCGCACCACTGACATGCACATTATTGGCAATAAATGGGTTTTCAAACCTAAGCTTAATGCACATGGTGTACTTGATCGCCTTAAAGCTTGCCTAGTCGCCATTGGCTACCATCAAATCGATGGTGTTGATTTTCTTGAAACTTTTTCTCCTGTTATTAGATTTGGCACTATTAGAACCGTTTTATCCATTGCTCTTGTGCGCAGGTGGGAAATTCGACAGTTAGATGTAAAAAATGCTTTTCTCCATGGCTACCTTCAGGAATCTGTTTTCATGGAGCAGCCATTGGGGTTTCTCGATCCCTCCTACCCCAATCATGTTTGCAAATTAAACCGTGCCTTATATGGTTTAAAACAAGCCCTAAGGGCTTGGTTTGATCATTTTAGTTCCTTCTTACTTGGGTTTGGTTTCTTTGATCCTTCTCTATTTTCTTTTCGCACCTCTGAAGCAACTATGTTCCTCCTTTTATATGTGGATGATATTCTTCTTACTGGATCAAATACTTCCGTATTAAATCACTTTGTTCAAGCTCTTCATAGTGAATTTGATATGAAAGACTTAGGACCCTTGCATTACTTTCTTGGTATACAAGTTACTCATAATTCTGATGATCACTTTCTATCATAAACCTAATACGCCTTGGACATATTACGCCGGGCTCATATGACAGATTGTAAACCTATTGTTACTCCAATAACATCCAAATCTAAGGACCTGGAAAGTTTTACTACTTTCTTCGATCCTAAGCTCTATCGCAGTCTTGTTGGGGCCCTCCAATACCTCACGCTCACACGTCCAGACTTGGCTTTTAGTGTTAATCATGTTGCTCAATACATGCACAATCCCTCCCAGGCTCACTTTCAAATGGTCAAGTGGATTCTCCGATATGTTCATGGTACTTCCAATCACGGCTTTCAGCTCTTCGCTAACTCCACTCTTGATCTATACGCTTTTGCAGACGCTGATTGGGCTGGCTATCGAGAAACACGCCGCTCCACCACTGAATTTTGCACTTTTCTCGATAGAAATTGTATTTCATGGAGTGCAAAAAAGCAGCATACTGTCTCCCGCTCGAGCACTGAAGCCGAATACCGAAGTCTTGCTCATACCACTGCCGAGATGACTTGGTTAGCTGCTCTGCTTCGTGATCTAGGCGTCCCGTTAGACAAGACTCCTTTGCTCCTCTGTGATAACCTTAGCGCTCTCCATCTCACTTGTAATCCTGTTCATCATTCTCGAAGCAAACATATCGACATCGATTACCATTTTGTGCGAGAACATGTTGCCTTGGGTCTCATTCAAACACGCCATGTTCCTACATCTCTTCAGTTAGCTGATATGTTCACCAAGCCCTTATCTCATGCTCACCTGATTGGCATTGCAACCAAAGTGAACCTCCGATAGCGGCTCAGTTTGCGGAGGGGTGATAACAGACAACTCACGTCTGAGATCATGCATGGGACAAAGCCTGAAATCCTGCATGGGACAACGTCTAACAAAGGAAACCAAGATTCTATCCCCAAGAAAAGCTCAATCAACTCTGCCATTAAGAACAGAATCCTCTCTATTAGGAAGTCGACTGTTAGCTAAATAATCAACTTGTATTATTTATACTTTCCTTCTCTAAGCTTTGTATGCACACTTTGGGTATATAAACCCCTGTTGTACACATCTCCGGTATAATGAAAAAAATTCACTTTGTTTGATCTGTTCTTTACTTTCTTTAGCCCCTTGGATCTACTTGCAAAGCCAAGTCTTCATTACGAGAGGTAAGAAATATTCTACTGCTTGTATCATTCATTTGGAAGGCAGCCCGTAAACTGTTCCAATTCCCAACTTTCCAGATATCATCTACAACCACTAAACATTTATTTCGGCGTAGAATTTGACAAAGTTCCATAGCAAGCTCTGCATCTCTCGTTTTTCAAATTTCATCTCTCTGCTTTATAGATGGAGAGCTAAGATCGATCATGACTCCTTCCCAAACATCTCTTTTTTTACATTGTTGAGAGATAATTGCCCAGGCACGACAATTAAAGTGACTCTTGACTTCCTGGTGATGATAAACCTTTCTAGCAAGAGTAGTCTTTCCAACACCACCCAAAGCACATATGGAAACAACTTTGTTATGTTTCTCTTTTGTCAAGTATGCCACAACTTCATTCAGGTTATCTTCCATTCCAACAACATCATGTTCAATGTGAGGATAAGTTTGCCTTTGCTCCCTTAGCTTCTCACTTGAAGAACTTGCACCAGCTCCTTCCCCTGACTCTTTAGGCCAATGCTAAAAGCATTATCATTGGTTTATGCATATGCATATGTAAAATTACCTCTTTTGCATATCCACTTTATCATTCAAGCAAAATTCCCACATTGGTTTATGTATATTTGAGACAAAATAATAATAAAATATTATTATTTTATTATTATTACTTTTTTGCTAAAATCAATTTTTTTATATATTTTTTGCAATTAACATCCACTACATACATTTGACATTAATAATACAAATGTAATAATAAAAAATATAATTTTTTAATAATAGATATTAAAAATATAATAAAATGAAAAAAATATATATAATATATTATAATAATAAAATGAATGTGCAAGTGAAGGTTTGTTGTGTTGTTGAAGGAGGGAGAAAATGAAAGGATTGTGAGAGAGAGAGTGGGAGGAGAGAAAAATAATTATTAAAATATGATTTGTAGGGTGAATAGTGGTTATCCAAATTTGGATAAGCACTATTCATAGGTAGCTAAATATTTGGATATGCATAAGCCAATGTGGAGGATTTTAAAGCCATATTATGCAAATATGACTTTACATATGCATATGCATAGACCAATGCTAATGCTCTTAAGCTATTTCTCAAATTAGAAATTTCGGTTGTAATTTTTGCAATCTTTGACCTAATTTGACGAATAGCTTTTACTTTGCGAAAGATAGAAGAAAGCCTCTTGAGGAAATTTTGTTTGCCTCCTCCCCTCTTGGAGGCAACTTTGAGGGCATACGTCTCAATAGTATATTCTATATCATAAGCAATATACATTGGATCCTTATTAGCTCCTTTTATAGCTATGTAACTTGGTCTCTCACAAGGTACAAGGATCTTGCTTCTTGTTCGAGCATATCAGAAAGTCTTTCCACCACAATAGAGACAATAGCATCAGCCATTTCTCTTCTCGTAACAAAGTAGATGGATGAGAAGTTTGAATGTAAATTGGCTCAAGTTTTGCAAGAAAGTATCATTTAATGCAAGGCTTGTTGATTGATTAATGAAAAAAAGAATAACGAAATGAGTATGGTTGACGCACACCAAAACCACGGTGATACACATCATTATTCGATCCCTTTTTGCCTTCTGATTTTGGACAATAGATTCATTCTTCACCGCTGTCCTAAGCAATTCATGAGGAAGGAAAAGAGAGGTTGTGGGTCGTGTGGAAAGATGCAAAGGCAAAGGTTGAAGGAATGAAGCATTAGGAGGGAAAGAATATCAAACGATCGAAGGAGGCCCCCGTTCTGTTCCTAGCTAACCCTTCTTTTTTTTTCTCTCTCTTCTCATCCCATTAAACTCTTTAAAAAAGTTTAGCTAAGAGCCGGTTTTGATTGAAAGATCTCACTGTTATTCATTTTTATTCACAAATTTCACTACTATTCATAAACCATCTCAACTCATCTCATATCTCAATCCATACGGGGCCTAAATCTTAATTGAAATTATCTAAATATCCCTGTAGTTAGATCAAACTCAGTTCATTTTCTTTCAATGCAAAGTCTATCATAGGAACCCCGCTTACCTGATTCTTGTATCGTATTCTCTACGACCAGAACATGAACAGTAGTTGAGTCGCAACCTAATCCAAAGATATCGCTAACATATTAATAACTTGTACCGTACAAAACCAACTAACAAACAAAATTGTAAAACTCAAAACTAAAGATCCAAGTGCACTCGTAAACAACCCATAACAAAATAGTCCATCCCGATACTTTAGGTTTATAATGGTACAAGTACAACATCCATGCACCAAACCAATAAATTAACCCAACTTCCTCATATTTCCCTTAATCAATTACCACACACACGTCAAGCCACAACCCACACTTTTAAGTCAAAGTGAACTTGATCACAACATATCCAATAGCCAACAATCAGCCCACACATTCAAAAATAACTTACACCTGACTTCTCTAACAAATAAATATCATGCAAATTATCCCTAACATGTCAGACCGACATACCCGATTACATTCAAGAATGTCTCCACACACCTCCCACTGTGTATTCACAATCTCTACAAATTAAAACACACAACTAGAGACAATACAACTTCTAGTAGACACCAACATACGTCACACAATAACGATACAATTTTTAGATTGAAACTTACCCAAATTGCGTTCCGGTGATCTGTCAAACTCGAGGATGAAGGATGCTACCAAGGACTGATTTCAATGCCCTGTGCCAGACAAAGTCAAGTCTAGTTTGCATGGTGGTGGTTTGGCTTGGCGAACGACATGGGGCAGCCATCGACTTGGTAACACGTGGCAGTGCATGAAGGCTGGAATCGAAATAGTGAAAAACCAGATAATTGAGGGACAAGTAAGGCACAACCATAGGAAAAAAATAAAGATAACGAAAAATAGAGGAACGTGATAGAGAAAATTCATGAGGGAATGAAGCATGGAGATACACAGAGGAAAGGAACATAGAGCAGAGAGAGAGAGCAGAGAGAGAGAGAGAGAGAGATGGAGAAATGAAGAAGTGAGGCTTACTGACCGATGTAGCAAGGGCTAACGGTGTGGAGAGGGTTGGGAGAGGGTTGCCACTGCCATGCAGCGGCATAGCAAAAACAAACGGTGGCTTGCGACTGGAATCGAAGGAACAAGACACAGGGGTGACGCTTAATGCGGGGGCTTGTGTGAACAAAGAGTTAGTGAACCGAAGCTTATCTTCGTTCAATATCATTCTGGTGAGGAGGCTCAATGGCGACGAGACTCCGAGAAGGGCTAGCGAATCACAATCCCAAATCGTAACGAAGAAAATTGCAGGAGAGGGGGGGCATGAACTGCATATTGGACTTGAGAGGGAGTTGGGCACAGTGAGATGGAGAGGAGGAGAACGTGCAGAAAGTGGTTGTGTGGGGAAAGGGGTGACTCTGGGTTGTGGATGCATGAAAAGGGGAATGGGCGTTATCAGATAACAGGGGAAGAAAGAAGGGGGGAAAGATTGAGGGTCTTAGGTGAAAAGGTGCGTTTTACACCTTTTTTTTTTTTTTTTTGGGCATGGTTTAGCGCTTGAGCTTGGGCTCTTGGCCTGGGGTGCTACATACTCCCCTTATAAAAATTTTGTCATCGAAATTTGCTAGTACCTCAAGTGAAGGCTACACACTTATCCATCACATCCCATCTGTGCTTATTTTAATTCTCGATCATTCTTGTCGAACCTAATATTTCAAGATTTTAGCTTTCTGATATTTTCGTCCAATGCCTTAAATACTTACTAATTCACGTACAGAGTACTGATCGACATACACTCCAAGGTCTAATTCAAGTCGAAACCCTCAACAACGGCTTGATTAAAAGCCTAAAAATAACTTCACCCAAGTTCTAAACTTAACATCATATCAAATAGTAAACAAGACTCTTCACATTATACAACAACCTCATACGCAAAGCAACAATAAAATTCTCCAAAGTCTTGGATACTTAATCTCACACTTGGTTCATTAAGGTATCCAAATCGTGGTCCCAAAGAATCCATTATTCCTAATAATCCTAAAAATATTGAAAATCCATAGCAGAGATTTAAGTCCTAAGTGATCTCAAGTCAACTAATTTCCAAATCTTTACAAAGTTTACTCCCAAACCATCATGCCAATCTCCCATTGCAAACTCTAATAATTCCACCCAAATTCCTAAAGTTAAAATCTCATAAATAAATCATTATTGTAACTAATCGACTTTCACACCTACCACGACAACTTTTACGAAACTTTATCAGAATAAAGATCACATAATCATTCCTAACTATAATGCCCCAGAGTTAAATAACAGTATTTTTTTTGTTTTAAGAAAAGGGGTAGAGTACCTGTATTGTGTTGAACTCGGGCCGACACTGACAAAGTCAAGCAAGCAATCCAAGAGAGCAATGCCAAGTACGAGGCTCAAGCTGACAACCACCTTCGCCAGTTACTTTTTGAGGTTGGTGATTGTATTTGGGTTGTGCTAACCCGTGATCATTTTTCCATTAGTGAGTAGAATAAGTTGAAGGATAAGAAGTTTAGGCCTTGTGAAGTTTTCCAAAAGATCAATGACAATGCATATAGATTGTGCCTTTGCAATTATATGAAGACCTATGATGTGTTCAACTTCAAACACCTCAATCCATGCTTTGTGATGCTTACGTGAAATCTAGGGCAAGTACTTTCCAGCCCAAGGAGTCTCTAAAGCAAAGGGATCTAGGTTTGATGATGCGAAGTTGACATATTCCATGTTAGGAAAATATTCAATGTTATGAACCCATTTGGAATGCACTTTTTGTTTGCACTTGGTGCTCACCAGCTATGCGAAGTGGTCACCGTTTCAATCCCAAAATTAGCCATTTTTCCCTCCAAAATTTCAACTCATGTTATTTTTTATCTTTTATGGAAATGTTTTGCTGTCACTTTTAGAGATAATTTTGATTTCGATTTGGGCCCCATTTTTGGCAAGATTCTTATTTTATTACTTATTTTATTTTTATGCAATAATTGGAATTCTACATTTTCGAGTTAAATCCTCATAATTTTGGAATTCCTTAGCTACTTGAACTCACCTTCTCTGTTTTAGAATGCGGTTTTTGAATTTTATCAATAAACCTTACTCTTAGAGTTTCTCTTTGTTTGCATCTTTTCTCAATCTCAACCCCTAATTTATATTGATTAAGTCATAAGAATAATCCTAATTTTGTCCAATGCCAATTTAGGAACAACCAATGACCCTTCGTTGAAAATTAGGTAAATTAAGTTCAATTAGGTTCACTAAGCGAAGCATTACAAAACCCAATTCATTCCAACCCATAACTATTATTTCCTCACATTTCTTCCATATTCTAAAATCATGCTTCCACATAATCAAATACTAATTTCATTCATCCCTTAATCCCTTAACCTCACATCAATTCCAAAAGCTTAAGCTAATGGAAAGATGTAGACTAAATCATTTATATTTATCTTAGTACACCCCCCTCACGTGTGAGCTAAACTCTCACTTAATAAATGGGCCCAACACGTGAAATATTTAAATCATTTATATTGAAATAACAATTTTTCTTAAAAATTTTAGCTAAAGGAAAGATGTAGATATAATCATTTATATTTATCTTAGCAGGCTCCTAATCTACTAATTGGATAAACATGCTTCCATCCATATAGCTTAGAGATTCAATTGTGACGCCCCCAGATTTCGCTTGAGATTTTGCGTACTCTAAAGTGTTGGGACATGCAACACAAGGTTACATGCCCCGTTCATGAAAGATAAAGATGCAATGGACTTAGCATGCATATAGCAATATGCAATATTCGTTGTAGATAATTTTTCTTCTCAAGCAATACTATGCACTAGATAAGACATATCCCAAATTAACATAAGCATTCTTCATAACATAAGAAAATAGACGTCCAAGAGTTATAGTACTTGTCCAAAGAGTCTGTAACATCAGTAGTCTTAGAGACGGGGCTCTTCATGTACATAATAAGACAATCATAATAACTACTAGGCTAGCCTAAGGAGTAGCTTGCACAACTCGGCCAAGATAGTCATAATCCTATCCAAAAATTGGAGCATCGATGTGATGAGCTCCTCATTGTTGCGTTGCGGTCTAATCAACCTCTTCCAAATGATCCTCCACGAGTCTTCTTAATCCTTACACATAGTCTACCATTCGGGAGGGATGATAGTTGGGACTACTAAGTAAGATTTGATTACAAATCTCAGCAAGTTAACAACCAACTTAAATAAGCAGTTTACAAATGCATACATGACAGTAAAAGACATGAATGTTGATGTGAACATGAATGAACACGACATGACTTAGAAAATAGCATGTCATGTGCTTACATAATTTGAACTGACATGAACTATGACTGATGTGAATTGGACTCGAACTGTATTAAACATGACATGAATTGAAACTGAACGTGAACTGAATAAGAAATGAAGATGAACTTGGAATCTTGTTCCATAAATAAATTGGTTAATTACATGTGCTTGATTGAAAATATGTGACTAAACATGGACATGACATGACTTGACTCAACTAAAACTGATATGAACTTGACATGAATTGAATGTGAATTGAAAATGCTTGACATGAACGTGAAATGCCTTGACAATTAATTAGAATGATTTCGCCAGCTGTTTTGTTAGAAATAGGTGAACAATCAGAATGATTCTGCCCAACGTATTTCTTTAGAGATACCGTAACAATCAAATTGATTATGCCAAGTGTATCTAGTAATTTTAATGAAAATATTCTGACAATTAGAATGATTACACCATGAGCATTTTAGTATAGATATATAAACAATTATAATGATTATGCCAAAAGTATCTTGTGTAAATTATCAATGGAGATACTAGGACAATCATCGTGATTACGCCACAAGTACCCCATGCATGACTGGCTAAGAAAATATTTCTTGATAGACTTGTATGACTCATGACATGGCATAATGTTATGTGGCATGTCCATGTGACTAATGGCACAACATAACATCGCATGTAATAGATTAACATTTACAGGAAATAAATCATGGCAACACATAACATGGCCTGTAACAGATAAGTATGTACTTGAAATGAACATATGACATGGCATAACATGGCATAAACATAACAAATATGAATTATGGTTTCTTAGCACCATACATACACAAGTATCCTCCAAGTAAGTTAGAGGCGAACTTACAGTGATTGTAGCATGACGTAAATTAGAGTAAAATGATCTGAAAGAAGATATTTATAAAATTTAGAAACTCCTCACTAACATACTTAGAAACATAAAATCACTGACTGATAGCAAAATTACCTTTTTACCCCTTTACTTGTGGGAAAAATGACAATTTTACTCCTAAATTAAGGATTTTGTATCTTAACACCAAAACTTACCAAACTTTACATTCCTCATCTAAATTTTTTCCTAAATCTAAATATCTAATTAGAAAGACTTAAAACAAATCACAACTATAAGAACTACGCTTAGGCCGAAACATACTAAAACTAAAATCCTTGATTTTTGTTGCAGTTCTATCCAACTTCAAACTACTGATTCAAACTGATTTATGAAACATCTAAAGATCACATCCTATATTATAAAATCATGCAAAGAATATAAAACATACATTTTAAAAAAATCACAAACACCTCATGACAAGAAAATGTTAAAACACTGCTTCGTTTGGATCATTAACCTATCTCAACTCATCATTACAATTTTTTCAAATTCCAACACAAAATATAATAAACAATTTAACTTTTTCAAATCCCACAATAATAATAATATTAAAAAATAATATTCTAACAATATATTATCATCTCAACTCAACTCAACTCAACTCACTTCAACATCCAAACTCAACCTATAAAACAACTTTTTGATGCATTTGGATTATTCCTTTTCCAATAACTCCAAGGACTCCAAAATTCCATCAACATACTCTTAACATATTTATAATTCAATCCTAAGAATTAATATGCTTGAAAAAATAAATCAAAGACCGCAAAAATCACAAAACATCTCCCAACACAATCGGCTTGCACACTAACTTCAAAACCAAGTACCAAATGTTTTGATTTTAGATCAAACCACTAAATTCAAATTTCTCATGAAATAAATCTTCAAAAAATAAAATCATATACCTAATGTTCAAGTTCTAAACTTGATCTAAGAATTAAACCTAAGATCACATGGCAAAAATCCATAAAAATACAAAACAAACTAGTGAGCATCAAGTTTGTGTCCTAATCGAATACCATGTGTTCTTGACTTAGATCACATACTCCAAATCCGAAATATTCAACAACTAAACCTCAAAGAATAAAAATACATGTTGTGTAATCAATTCCTAAACATGATCCTATCATAAAATCCAAAACTCATGTGGAAAAAGTTTTATAAAAACTTCAAGCAATCCGAAAGCTTCAATATCTAGCCATATTCGAATCTTTGCATGCATAACAACTTATTTCATCAAGATCAAAATCATTATTCTCCAAAAATAACTTCCTAACACAGATAAAAGTCCTAAGAACCACATATGTGAATATCAAGACCAGAGGATCATGTCTCCATGAAAAGATCAAAACTTTCTCAAATTAGAAACTGTTTTTACACCTCCAGTTTCCAAATTTCTAAAATCATCCAAACTTCTTAGTAAATACTCTTAACATGCAACAAATCCAAATCTAACTTGAATTGTAACATGCTAAATCTAAATCATAAAAAGATCGGACCAAGATCTTGCCAAAAACTTCATCAAATAAATCAAAATTTCACACAACATCCAGACTATCACCTAGTATGACCTTTGCATGCTTAAATAGACTTTTCACTAATTTAATCTCCATGAAAAAGTACAAAAAATACATCAATGGAAACTAGACTCAAAGAGTAACAACTTATATGAGGTATTTTCAAGAGAATCAACTTACAAAGGCTTCAAACAAATAAGTAAAAATGGCCAAAGACATTGTCCGAAGTCTCCTTTAGAGTTATCTCCAAGAAAGCAAAGTGAAAGTGACAAAGCATGAAGAACAAGCCATAAATGACTTATGAAGGATGGAAGGCTAAAAGGGGATGTGATGACCATTTTATGGTGGTTTTGTTAGCCAAAACCATGGACAAAACTGTGGGCAACAACACATGGTTTTCAGCCAATGAAACTTCCTTGTAAATGGTGTTGATGGGTGGTCGTTTGACCTCACATCAACTCTTATTTGGGCTCACAAGGGAAGTGAAGGTACACCAAGGGCAGTGGGAAAAACTTCCTCGAGAAGCCTTGCTTAAGTGGTGCTTTTCGGTAGGCCTTAATAGGCCTAAACCAACTAGACCTCATTTTGGGTTTCAATAGGGTTTGGCATGGGGTTTTAGTTTCTAACAAGTTCAAATCTAAATTTTATTGGCCTAATAAAAAACCAAGGTATAACAGAATAAATAATGGTGTAATAACATGAATTTGAGTGGTTAATAACATACGAAAGTGATTTAAGGAAGTAATTAAATACTAAGCTAAAACCAGCCAACATTTAGGGTTTGGGGTAACCATTTGGGGTTTGAGGAAACCTTTTAGGGTTTCTGCTCTCACCCAGGTTCTAGTGTTTCAACTGGATCTCAATGATTTAGGCTTTCAACCCTATTTGGTTTGGCACAAAAATGAATAGTTGGATGGAATAATGTTTCCTTAGGAGGTAAGATTAAAATGCTTGGTTTTCCTTCATTTCTATTACATTTTCATCTCATAGTTCCTCATCGTGCCAAGTATAACTAAGATCTTGCCAAGTGTCTAAATAAAACTTCTCTAGACTAGTTTAAACAATCCACACAATGATTTGAAAACGATTGGACTAAGTGCTATCACGGATTTTACTATTCAATCCGAAAAAGGCGAATAATATTTGGCTGCCCCATAAGGTTTTACCTTTAAATAATTCTTTAAGTTTCCTTTCGTTACTAATATTAGTGTTATGCAATTAATTTATTTTCTGTTAAGTATTTTCTTATTATATAATTGCATGAATGTCGACTAACCAATTATTTGAGTGAATTGGTAGATCTTTCACTATAAGAAAACTACTTGGTTGTAAGCAGTTATTTCATGCGAAAATAACTATTTCCTGTCAAAATAAATTTGTTTTTGTCACAAATAGATATTTTCATTCTTAAATAATCTATTACAGATGTTCGTTTTTCTTGTAACGTGTGCGTTACAATATAGGGATATTTTGTAATATTAACCTGTTGGGAATTGCTATGATGTAACTAAGGAAATGGATGGAGTTGTAAAAGATGGATGCTATGATGAAAATAAGGAATGTATGGAAAGTGTTTGTGAAAATAATAAAAAGAGTCACAAGCATATTGATAAGGGATTTTTCGGCGGAAACAAAGCTCCTTACAAATCAAAGCTATTGATCACAATTTTCCAGATATCCTCTTCTGATCCCCACCCACTCACATATTCCAGACCACCCACGACAGACTCTCTAACCGACTAGTAAAATTGATAAACTGACCAATGTAAAAACTAAAGTACATCACAGTAAAACAAAACGCTTCGTTTGTTGTTTTTAACTCCCAAACGATGCGTATTACAAAGATCCACTACCAAACACTTGGTAAATAAAACACTGCCCCTTCTTGCTCTTACAACGATAGAAACCTCTAGACTTGGTTCCTAAAAAATGCCCCGTATTGCTACTTCCTTCAAAACGCCCCGTATTGCTTCCTCCTTCAAAATGCTGCAATCCATTTGAATCCCACGACACCGTTTCTTCTCAGGCCTTCTTCTTTTTCTCTCACTTCAATCCTTCGACAGCCAACTACAATGGCTGCACATCATCCCTTACATCAACACAACCAGTTAGGTTCGTAACATCAATACAGGGATATTTAATGAATTTTAGTTGAATTTAGGAGTTTGAACTTGAACTAAATGAAGAAGAATAGCAAGCAACAACAATTCATCAAGCTGAGCTTTCGCACCTAAAGATCTCCTTCTCGTCTCCGAAAAGCCCACTTCTTCCTGTATGGGTGCTTCTTTAACTCTCTTTTCCGTCCTTGGAAAACCTTTTGTTTGTCAATATATTTTCTTGCCCTTATCCTACTTAATGAAATAAAAAGTTTCTCACTTTATTAAATGAAAGAGCAAGCACTTATTACGCCGGAAAAATATTTACATCTGTCCCACACCGTCACACACTCAACGTATTGAGTGTAAAAAAAAAAAAATGATGTGAAGTGTGCGCAGATGTGAGACAGATGTATAGCATTTCCCTATTATGCCGCCCCCAAACAGTAAAAAGTTTGTAAAAAGTTTCTCACACCACTTTAGCAACCGCTTTGTAAAAAGTTTCTCACATCACTTTAGTTGGTGCGGCTATTATGCCCCCAACTTGACCGCTAGTATAAAAATTTTTTTTTTTAATATATTTAAATAAAAATAAAAATAAAAATATATTAAAAATTATTTTCTTAATTATTAAATAAAAAATTAATTAATTTTAACCCGTAATCAAATAGAAATGTCAAGTTGGAGAGGTAAAGTAGGCTCTTTCGATAAGAATATTAACAAAATAATGATTTGTGAAAAAGGAGAACGAGGAATAATGCAGCTGGCAGGCAATCAATGTACATGCAACTACCCATTGAAAGACGAACACGTATGATTTTTTTTCGCCTCCATGTTACAGACTGGACGGCATGGATTTGTCAGACATCTTTTGAGTTGTTGTAATAATGAGGTTTTTAAATTACTTATCATCGTTCTCGCCGACGTTTACGGTTCTGCTTAAATAGCACGTGCATCTTTCCCTTCTATATTTAATATGTGAGTTATTTTACTAATAAATTATTCTGATTTTACTTTAATGATTTCACCCAATATCAGAAAAGAACAATCAATAGCACCGCATATGCTTTCAGCTTTATGATATGTTAATTGCGTCCATCCGTCCAAGATTGATAATTTATAAGATCACTTGCATTTGCATGTTCATAATTTAAGGAAATATAAATAAAATGATTTATGTTAAATTCTTTAAAAAGTAAAAGTTTAAACTATGAATTAAGTAAATATTAATATATTAATATATATTTTTATTTTTTAAAAATATTTAAAAAATATGAAAAGAAAAAAAAATAAAAAAGTGACATTTAATCTGTGGGACATGCTGCGGTCCGCGGTCACCACTAATCGACAGAATAGCTTTACCTAATAATTATTGAATACTACTGTTGATGATGTAGGAGCACCAATAATTATGATGCACAAAAGCTATGAGCTTTATGCTAATAAAATAAAGTCTGAGTAGATGGCCAGCCCGTTCATTCGGACCATATGTGTTAGGAATATTTTTTTTTTCTTTCTTTTCATTTTTTGACAAATAAATTAATATAAAAAATTAATTAAATTAAAATTATACTAAAGAAGTACATAAAAGGAATCTTCTTTTCTTTCTCCTATTTCCATTCCTTTCTTTTCCTTTTTACTTTCAACTTTACAGCCGACACATACAGTAAAAAGATGGTAAATGAGCAGCAACCTTATCATTATCCATTCTTTATTACCGTATACATTGAATAACAAATGAGTCCGGATAAATGTTTTTTTTTTAGTGATTAAGAAATTGTTTTTTTAGTGATATGAAGTTTTTTTAAAAAAATATTTAAGAATATAAAAAAATGAATGAAAAATTAATTTTTTTTTTTTTGGTTCTTGTCGGGACGATCTGTTTGCACGCAGTTTTGGTTGAATCCTCTCTTGTCGTGATACCAAGCATTGTACATCAATAACATGATACTTTCTTGCAAAACTTGAGCCGAGAGTTACGTCCAAATCTCTAATATATCTTCTTCTATCAGTCCTATTTTTTGTGACGAGCAGGAGAGAAATGGCAGAGGCTATCGTCTCTATTGTGGTGGAAAGGCTTGGTGATTTGCTCATACAAAAAGCAATATCCTTGCACCGGGTGAGTAACCAAGTTGAACTGCTACAGGATGAGCTCAAACAGATCCAAAGTCTCCTAAAAGATGCAGATGCGAGGCAAAATAAAAGAGATAGTGTACGCCAATGGGTTGCAGATATCAGAGATGTTGCTTATGACGCCGAAGATATTATTGAGAGGTATGCCCTCAAAGTTAGCTCCAGAAAGGGAGGAGGCACACATAATTTCCCCAAGAGGGTTGCTTTAATCTTGGGAGAAGCAAAAACTATTTTCCAAACTAGCTCAGAGATTGGTAAAATAACAAAGAGAATTTCTACATTGAACTCACGTCTAAAAAATTATGGCATAAAATTTTATTCGATGGAAGGTGGAGGCCCGAGTTCTTTGAGTGAGAAGATAAGAGAGCAAAGGCAAACTTATGCGCATATTGAATATGATCATGTTGTTGTTGGATTGGAGGATAACCTGAAGGAAGTGGTGGCATGTTTGACAGAAGAGGTCAAAGACAAGTACAGAGTCGTTTCCATATGTGGTATGGGCGGTCTTGGAAAGACTACTCTTGCTAGGAAGGCTTATCATCACTCACAAGTCAAGAGTCACTTTGAATGCCGTGCCTGGGCATGTATCACTCAACAATGTAAAAAAAGAGATGTTTGGGAAGGCGTCATGATTGACCTGAGCTCTCCATCTGACGAGGAGAGAGATAAAATTCGAAAAATGAGAGATGCAGAGCTTGCTAAGGAACTTTGTGATATTCTACGCCGAAATAAATGTTTGGTGGTTCTAGATGATATCTGGAAAGTTACGGATTGGAAAAGTTTACGTGCTGCCTTCCCAAAGAATGATACAAACAGCAGAATATTGCTTACGTCTCGTAATGAAGACTTGGCTTCGCACGTAGATCCAAGGGGCCCCCTTCACAAATTAAAGTTTCTAAACGATGAAAACAGCTGGGAATTGCTTCAGAATTTAGCAATATCATGGAGATCAGAAGGTATATATAAACAATATCTAATTCTCATCCGCTAGATTTTTTAGAAGTGTTTGATACGAAAAGATTGCTGGTTTAGTAGTTGCGGTAATATTTTTCCCCCCGTTGTTTAACTTAACGTTTTGAACAGGAACTAAGAGAGAAAAAATATTCATTTTACAGCTTTAGCCTCTTAAAAGAATGAAATTAGTTTGCTACTTAATGATTGAGAAGTTTTGCAGTCTTGCCGCTAGAATTGGTTGATTTCACTACGGAACCTTAAATTCTCTAAAAAAAATGACCAAAAGATGAAAAAAATTGTTAGATTGGTCAATGATCATGAGTTTATGGTATTAGTCTGAATGAAAACTTGACATATTTTTCTTCTCAAAATTATTCATGTATTTATTATAAGTATGAGAGCATACATACATATTGACTTTTGATGAGAGCACTCAAGAATATCCCATGAATCAAGTACTTCTTGTCAAGATTTTGAAGACCTCAAGTGGAAGAGACAGAAATATGAATCAAGTCCTACAATTTTTATATAAAAACTGGAGGGCTCACTATATATGTTCCGAACTGAAGAGATATTGTTTTTAATATAAGACAATATTAAATTGGCTGAAAGTTTTTTGTTTTTTTTTTTTTTATAACCGTGGGTGTCCGGCCAGCTTGCGCGCACCTCGACTAATCCCATGGAGCCTTAAAGTACAAACCATATAACAACGGAAGTATTGAATGGATCAGGAGGGACAATCTTTCAATAACAATATATACTCTGCTTTTAGTACAAATTTTTCAATGGTTTAGTCACTTTATAATTAGACATTAAAAACTTTCAATGCAGGACAAAATGATATTGTTTACATTGTTGTTGGCTATGCATGCAGATTCTAAAATCAAGGAAGAAATAAGCTCTTTAGGAAAAGAGATGGTTAGACATTGTAAGGGTTTACCATTGGCCGTCATTGTATTAGGAGGACTTTTGGCAACAAAGCAGACGTTAGAAGAGTGGAAACAAGTGCATGGAAATGTTAAATTATTCCTCCATCAACAGGAAGATCTTCAAATTAGCAAGGTGTTAGCTTTAAGTTATGATGATTTGCCTTCACACTTGAAATTGTGCTTCCTATATTTAGGCCATTTCCCAGAGGATTTTGATATACGAACTAAGGAGTTAATTCAAATGTGGATGGCCGAAGGTCTTATACTTCAAATGCAACACACTGGTAGTAACAAGGAAACACTGGAGGATGTTGGAGAACGATATTTACAAGAGCTAGTTCAAAGGTGTATGGTACAAGTAGGACAAAAGAGTTCAGTTGGAGGGATCAAAACTTGTCGTCTCCATGATCTTATGCGAGACTTTTGTGTTGAAAAAGCAAAATTCGAAAACTTTCTTCATGTCATCAATATTAGTCATGAGTCCAACAAAGAAATAGAAATAGCTCCCATCGGTGAAGTTCGAAGAGTTGCTATCAGTGGTGGATCAAATAATCCCGTGAGACTTGGATTTATACTTCAATCGACATCCCAAAAATATTTACATCTAAGGTCTCTTCTAACATTCTCAGTACCTTTGAAAGATCAGAAGTCTATGCTAAGGAACTTCAAATATCTTAGAGTACTGAGTTTTGTAATGTCGACTATCGATAGCGATCGAGAATTGGATTTCCTGGCCCCCGAGATCAAAAGTCTCATCCACTTGAGATTCTTATCTCTAAGGAATACTGGTATAACAAGTATCCCATCTCTAGGAAATTTAAACTGCTTGCAAACACTAGATTTGCGGTCGAGATATGATTCCCAAATTAATGTGCCAAATGATGTGTTCAGAAATATGGAGCACTTGCGGCATCTGTATCTACCTCACTATACCGGAGTGAGTGGGAAGTTGCAACTACCTAATGCTAGAAAGCTGCAAACACTTGTGAATATTCCTGTTTTCATATGTGATGCTAAAGATCCGACGGCTGGATTTGACGAGTTTGGAAAAAACTTAATGTCTTCAAATTTCACGTTCAGTTGTCTTCATGTTCTTAAGATCAGTGTGGATAGTAGTTGGGATAAGAGAGTGGATATAACACCAATGGTAACGAGTTGTCCTCACATATATCAGCTACGACTTTGGGGGAAAATAGAGAAATTGCCAGAACATGACAAAATTTCTCCACATGATCTTGTCCAATTAAAGTTAGATGAGACTCATCTTGAGGAAGACCCAATGCTGACTTTGGAGAAGTTTCCCAACTTAAAGATTCTCCACCTTAGGTCTCTTGCCTACATAGGGAAGAAGATGATTTGTTCAATAAGAGGATTTCCTCAACTTCAATCTCTCATTCTTGCTTATTTAGTTGACTTAGAGGAGTGGGAGGTGGAGAAAGGATCCTTGCCTAGCCTCTGCCATTTGAAGATCGAATATTGCAAGAATCTGAGGATGGTTCCAGATGGACTTCAGTTTGTCACTACCCTGCAAAAATTGGAAATCATATGGATGCCCAGGTCATTCGTAGATAGACTTGGCGAAGGAGGACATGATTTCTACAAAATCCAACACGTGTCTTCCCGTCAGATTTTACTCAAAGGTAATATTAATGCTAAAATAAAGTAATCTATATAGCAGTGTATATATATATTATATATATAGCGGAGCGGAGACTTCATGTACTTAAATTTTTCAAAAACTTGATCGGAATGCGCTACTGCGCGCATGCTATATTCTAATTTCAATGTCTTTTGTACATTTAATTAATTACTTCTTTCTTAAGAGCATCTCTAATTTTGTCTTAATTTGGTATCTTTTGCAGCTCTATATATCTATAATGAAAAAATCTTGATTTGATTATATATAAATACTTGCAAAATTTGAAATCAGTTTTCATGGAACTAAAATCAGGTGGGACGTCGTTATCACATTAGTTGGTTGAAGTGTATATATAGATATATATATATCATTATTCTAATAAAAAAGGTTATAGGTTATATATGGTCGTAATAGGAAGGTTTTAAAATCTATTTTGGGTCTGCATGTCCTGATGATTTGTTGATCCAATGGTGGTTTGCTTTTAAGTACCTCATTTAAAGGGAAAATTAAATGAATCCTGATTGTTATAATTTGATACTTATCTTATATGAGCTTGTTACAAAATCTCAATATCTTGTGATGTTGCATTGATTATTTGTGATTAAAGTCATGAATTTTGCTACTTATTGAATGTGTTGTAGCTAACTCTTTTATTTTTGTCCTTTCAGATATTTGAGCAAGCTGGAAGTGTATTCATGTTCTAATTGAGATTTGCAGGTGATCGATGAGATGAAAAATGCTCGAGGTTGGAAGTCTTGATCTCTGGAATTAATAAGTTTGTTGGGCTGATTTGTTTCTTCAATAAACTTGTATTATATATTCTATCTAAATAAGATCGAGGTTTGTAGCTGATCTCTAACATGCATGATCATGATATCATTTCATGTGGGTGCTTAATTGAAAATTATATTTATTTTAAACTTTGATGTAGTTGTAAATTATGATGCTTTATGCTTGACATATATATATATATATATATATATATATATATATATATTTGTGAGAAGAGAGTCAACTTCTACTGAAAACTATATTATATGTTCGTACTGAAAGGTATGTTCGTTGGAGTTGGGAACTCAATTTATTTTAAATTCTGATGTTGGAATCGTGAAGGTTTTATTGTTTTAGTCGAATTTTTACTCAATTTTTTTAACATTTTTTAAACTAGAAAAATATATATATATATTTTTTTTCAATGAAGATTGGCATCTGGCCGGGGTTGGTTAGTTGGACTTTCAGTGGCCCAGAGCGATTACAGCTTTTTGTTAAGGAATTGTTAAAAGCATTTTTCATGTATAAACCGTGGGAATTGAAAGGCCTAGTACTCATTATTCGCCTACTCCTTTTTCGTTTGTTTTTTATTTATCCAAACAAATTTCATCTTTCGTTTGCATATGGGTTTCATTTTGAAGAACCCATCGAATTGTTTTATTGGGGAACAACCAACCCCATATGTCATTCAACACCAATAAGGAAATAAAATATCTCATCAGCTGCATACTTGTATATTTCAGGATACAAAAGGTGGGGGACTGGAGAGGTGGAGATCTCTAATTCTCATATCCCATAATATTTAAATTCATAGGTTAAATCGTCAAAAGAAATGCAAAAAGAATAAAGAAATAGAGGAAACTAGAACTAAAGAAATAGTTTAATTTCTTTGTCATGAATAGACTGCTTCGTACGTACATGAACAAGAAATGGGCCCAGGGTGATTTGAGTTAATTATAATCTTGTGATCATAAGATCATTTTGAAGAATGGAACTCGACCGTCTCGGTTAGGCCTTACAGATATCCATTCTATCCAAAGGCTGAGATTGAAAATAGTGCAAGACCTCTTGAAGTCATGTGTTGTGAGGCCAAGTCAGAGCCATTTTTCTTCACCAATTCTTTTGGTGAGGAAAGTTTATGGGAGTTGGAGAATGCCATTTGGCCTCACTAATACTCTAACCATTTGAAGGATTGTTGAATGATGTTTTCAAGCTCTATCGAAGGAACTTTATCCTTGCATTTTTTGTTGACATACTCGTGTATAGAAAGTCCTATTATGACCATTTGAAGCAGTTGAGAATAGTTTTGTATACATTCAGTCAGTACAAGTTATTTGCTAAGATGGCCAAGTGTAGGTTTGGGGTGGCTGAGATGGATTATTTGGGGCATCTCATACCAGGTTCTATGGTTAAAGTTGATCCTACTAAACTCACTTCCATGTTGGAGTGGCCAGTTATTAATTCCTCGAAATCTTTGTGGGGATTTCTTGAACTGACTAGGTATTATAGGAAATTTATCAACGGACATGGGTCTATTGTAGCACCTTTGACAGTATTATTGAAGAAGTATGCATTTGATTGGTCTGAACCAACATAACTGCCAATGGACTACCAGATTTTCTCTAAGCACTTCATAGTGGAGTGTGATGCTACTGGTATTGGATTGGGAGTAGTTCCTATGCAAACCAATTGCTTACTTCAACAAGGCTCCTAAAGGAAGGAGTTTGTTACTGTCAACCTATGAAAAAGACTTGTTGGCATTGGTCACTGTTGTTCAGAATTAGAGCCCTTACTTGCTGAGCCAGACATTTAAAGTTAAAACTGACTATCAAAACCTTAAGTTCCTTTTAGAGCAGAAGGTGGTTAGAAGCTCAACAAAAGTGGATTACAAAGTTGATGGGCTATGACTTTTCCATTGACTACAAGAAGGAAAAAGAGAATAAAGTAGCCAATGGGCTTTCAAGGAAAGAAGAGGAGCAGAATGCCACTTTGGCATTCTTTCCCTACCCTCTTATGGATTGATGAACTGAAGGATAATTATACACTTTTTCCAAAGATACAACACATATAATACTAGACTGCAAGCTAGAGAGGAAGTTGACAAACATTATTCTGTGCAACAAGGGTTGCTGCTCATGAAAGGGAAAATGGTGGTGGTGCCTTATTCCCCTTTCAAAGAAAAAATTATGCAGCATATGCACTAGAATCCACAGTTTGGACATGTAGGGTATCATAAAACCTTATAAAGGGCCAAGTTGGATTTTTAATTGGAAGGGATGCATGGAGACATAAGGAGGTTTGTTAGAGAATGTGATCTTTATCGGACCACAAAACATGAAATACTTCATCCTGCAGGGCTACTACAACCTTTATCCATACCAGTTCTACTTTGGACATATATTTCAATAGATCTTATTGAAGGGCTACCATTGTCATATGGGTTCAATGTGATTTTCTATGTGATTCTTAGACTTAGAAAGCAATTACTTTTCTTCAGTTCAGCCTAGCATCCACTGACTGATGGCCAAATTGAGGCTCTCAATACATATGTGGAGACTTATTTGAAATGTTATTGTAGGTCCAGACCAAAAGATTGGAGCTTGTCGCTACTAATGGCTGAATGGTGTTACAACACCTGTAACGTCCCGTTCTCGGAGGTCCGGAGAGTTAACTCTTAATGTAACGCCCCAATGGAAAGCCCAAACCACATGACCTATACTCCAAAAGGACTAGTCAATGATACAATTGGAGCCCCACTAGAACCTTATAAAGAGCAAGAACTTCTCATTCCCAAACAATGTAGGATCCCATACACCACCTACCCTTATCCATATCATATGGGGTATCACAATCTACCCCCCTTAAATTCCCGACGTCCTCGTCGGGCCTGTCCATTATAGGTGGCATAGCTCAAGTCCCACATTTCTGGTTGGGATAGTCTCTGATACCATTTGTAACGCCCCAATGGAAAGCCCAAACCACATGGCCTATACTCCAAAAGGACTAGTCAATGATACAATTGGAGCCCCACTAGAACCTTATAAAGAGCAAGAACTTCTCCTTCCCAAACAATGTAGGATCCCATACACCACCTACTCTTATCCATATCATATGGGGTATCACACTTAATACTTAAAATCAACTTAAATAATACAACTATAAAGTCCAGAAAATTCCATAAAACATTAATCCAGTTAATTAAACCAAATATCTAAGTTCCTCCATGGGGACAATAAAGAAAACCTCAATAACATAAATTAAAAACTCTCCAAAACTAGAAATTATTCTTAACTCATCAGATAAAAAAATAACCGAAAAATAAAATCAGTTTACTAACAACGACTCTCAAATAAGCACTTGTACCCTCAGGTACTTATTCCACTTCGATCATCACACCTTGCTAAAACTTCCTACTCTTGTTCTCCAACTGAATCATCGAAATTATCTGAAAAATATATGGAGATAAGGGGTGAGTTATCAACAACTCAGTAAGCAGAGAACATATACCAGTGTATAAACATGAACATTTACAGAAATCAGAATGCAGAACAAAGCATTTTCATTTTCAGAGTACGGAAGCAAAACATGTTATCAAAATATCAGAGCGAAGATTTAGAAATAATTTCATTCAAAATATTCTCTGTCATAGCATAAATGATCATCATCAGAACATCATATCAGAACAGAGGCCATGTATAACCCCCGTGGTAGGGTTGTGCATCTGCAAATAGCCAAACAGAACATAAAACACTATGTCACCAAGGTGTGCACTCAAAACAGAGACCACTATTATAACCCGTGGTTGGGCCGTATTCACTATTATAACCCGTGGTTGGGCCGTATCCACTATTATAACCCGTGATTGGGCCGTATCCACTATTATTACCCGTGGTTGGGCCATATGCCACTATTATCACCCGTGGCAGGGCCGAAACTGAACAGAACGGAAACAGAATCAAATTCAGAATCAGAGAGTCATGCCAAATGTTTTCAGAAATTACGTCTTTTCCAAACAGTGTACTGAACAAAAATTTTCGGAACAGAACAAAATCATATCACAACATAATTTATGCACAAATTTCATATTCGCTCTCATTTTCAAAGTTCAGAAACAGAATGTCAAAAATAAGCTCATGTCTACACCAGTCATGACAGAAAATATTTTCTTCTTAAACATAATCTCATGAGTAATGCAGAACAAATAACTGAGGTAGTTCAAATTTCTTTTCATAGCAAAACATGCACATTTTCCAAAAATGACCTCAGCTCATTTTATTTTAATGCAAAGTCTAGCATAGGAACCCTGCTTACCTGAACTTCTTAGCTTTTCAGAATTTTTCTCAAAATGTCGAACAATTAACAATCGTCACCTATAAAATAATCAAGTAATTCTCATAAATTTCTAATTAATCACGTATTTCGATATTTAATCCTAAGCTTATAAAATAACCTATTTAATTCCTCAAAACCTAAAATTACAAATCATCACTTTCTAAAATCGTCAATGCTAACTTAATACTATGACTAAAACATTTAAAAGTCAGACCTATTTATTATTGAAAACTAAATATAAAGTTTAATATTGGATAATATAATTATCCCAAAATGTTTTAAAAATAACCATAACTATATTTTCAAATAGACGAAATCATATCTAATGTGTAAAAATAACATTATTCCAATATTGTTTACTCTTAAAATAAATCTTTACTTAAATAACATATTAAAATACTTAAGTGATTTTTTTTTGTAATCATAATTATATAAGAGTGTACCAATACATAATAAGAATTTTAAAGCACATTAATATAATACTTAGTAAAAGGGCACTAATGTAATTTCCTTCATTTCTTTGAAAACCAAAAAAAAAAAAAAACCTACGGAAACAACATAAAGTGCATGGCAGGGGCTTACTCACGGAGGAATCACGCGGCAGCGTGCGATGGCTGGACTGGGTAGGCAGTGGTGATGCGGCTGGAGAGCAGGCGTGCAGCGGACATGCTGTCAAGCTGGGTTAAGCATGAGAGAGGGAGAAAAATGGAGAGTGAGAGAGCGAGGGTCCACAGTGTGCAGAAAGGAAGGAAATCAGACCGTGAGACGGGAAGGAGGTGTGCGACGGAGGCTCATTGAGAAAGGTGGAGCTACGACAGAGCTGGGTGGCTCGGGGTGACATGAGGTGGCCGACGGAACTCTCTGTGGAAGTGGCGTCGAAGTGGAGGGGCTGGCTATGGAAGTACTCTGTTTCTTGATGCAAAAAACAGAGCAGTTTTGGCTTCTTTCGGGGCTTATCTGCACGACGTGAGGCTGCCGGTGGAGGCTTGCTGTGGTTGGTTCTACATCGGGCTAGTGTTTTCCGTCGTGTGAGGGGCCAATCATGTGGGTTGCAGCGTGGAAGGGCTTGGCAGTGGGACTACCCTTCGGTGGTGGTTGTTCGGTTTCTCGTGGGGCTTGGACAGTGCTATCGCACGGTGGTTCGTGTGTTTTGGGCTGGATTTGATCGAGGCAGTGGCTGGGATGCTGCGCGGCGGCTGGTCTTCAAGCGGTTGTGAGGACGTGCACTGAAGTTGGACGGTGGGGGGGCATGCAACGCTGCGGTTGCTGTTTGCGTGGGGAGGAGTTTCTAGCGGCGGCAGTGTTTGGGTAAATTCTCATTGCTTGGGAAAAACATATGCATCTATATATGTGAGGTGAAACCCTAGAGAGACGAGAGAGACGTGTGTGTGCATGCATGCCGTGAACGAATGCGTGTGTATGCATGCCGTGGATGAGAGGCAGACCAAGGGGAAAAAGAAAAAGAAAAACATAAAAAAAGAAAACAAAATTAAATCTGGTGTTTAAAAACAAAAATAAACATGTGAAGAAAATATAATAAAATAAATGAACTAAAAAATAAATAAATAGATAAAAATAGAGTTTGGTTGGGTCCGGGTCTTACAACACCACAGTCCATTCCTCTACTGGTCTATCTCCTTCTGAGGCATTGTATATGTATCCATCCTATCGGCTGTTGTCATATGTTCATGGGAAAACTGCCGATGAGAGGCTATGGATCAACAATTGAAGACAAAGGATGAATTGATGGGTCTCTTGAAAGAGAATTTACTGAAGGCTCAACAAAGAATGGAATTTTTGCTTATAAGAAGAGGACTGACAGAAGCTTTGAAGAAGGAGATTGAGTTTTCTTAAGAGTACAACCTTATAGACAGAAAATAGTGGCTCTACGCCACAACTTGAAGTTGGCATCTCGTTATTATGGCCCTAATTTGTAGACTATAGCTAAAGGTGGGATCTATAGCTTATAAGCTAAATCTGCCAACATCTTCAAAGATGCATCCTGTTATTCATGTTTCCAGCCTTCAAAAAAAAAAAAAAAAATGGTTAGCATATCACACCCTTGCCATCCTTACTGCCTGTTCACAAGGAGGGTAGAATTCAACTAGAACTTAAGGCTATTCTGGATTGGCATATGAAAAATGTGGGGAATCATGCAATGATTGAGGTATTGGTTCAACGGAGTAGCACTCTTCCTGAAGACAGCACTTGGGAATCCCTCTAGAAGTTAAGAGATCTTTACTCTCTCCTTGTCAGCAAGGTCTATTAGCCTTGTGTACAAAGGCTTATTGAAGGAGAGAATGTTATGTGTGGGAAGGAAAGTGGTAGTAAAAGTGGTTACTGGAAGAGGAATAATTGAAGGAAGTAATGCAAAAGGCTTAAGACAAAACGATGTGCAGTGGGTTGAAGGCTTAAAGACAAAAAGATGTGCATTGGGTTAATGAAACGATGAAACGACGGTGCATAGTGGGTTGAAGGCTTAAAGACAAAAAGATGTGCATTGGGTTAATGAAACGATGAAACGACGGTGCATAGTGATTAAGTGAAACAGGGAGTTTTGTAGTGCACTCGAATTAATCAATTAGAGGTTAAAAGGATGCGTTTTGTACTTCTAATATATATAGTGGGTTTTATTCATATGGTAGTTGTATAAAACCGGCAGGAAGGATATTGGTAAGGGGTTATGAAATGTATTGAGTTTTTTTTCTGGCGGTTGAGTTTTCCTTGAATAATGTTCATTTCTTGATCTTCTTGAATTCTGGAATTTTTTTTTTTTCTTTCCAGTTTTGTTCCTTTCTTGCACTAGATTTCCCTTATTAGCGGCAAGGCGGAGTGTTATGAACCCAGATATATGTAATAGATGGAAATGGAATGGAATGCTGTAATGGTGATGATATGATGTAAGAACAGATGCTAGAAATGGAATAGACTAATTGCTTGTATTGCTACGGGATCTTCGAGGGTCCCTAATCTCCAAAAGTACGTTCATACAATGCTTTCAGATAAGACAAATTAGCAACCCTCATTCCATCCTTATAGTCATGGATGTCAGAGGATACAAGACAAATTATAACTATTTTTATTCTCTTTTGCTTCAGACAGCAGGTGTGTACGTAACAGATCAAATAAGACAGCAACAACTTTTCCAAGCCAGACGACGACGTATTGCCCTCTCTTTCAAAACACAGCACTTAATTAATCTCTTAAACGCAACACTCCACTCCTTATGAAACAACACCGTAGCTCCCTGGTCACAACAACATCGTATCCAGCTTCAACCCATCTACTTACTTGTAACACACGAACTCAACACTTAAGTTCCTTCTTCCTTAATGTTTTGCCGAGCTGAACCCTTCTCTCCACCGACTGCTCAGACCATTTCCTTCCACCATTTCCATTCGATCTGAGCCCCTAACAATCCCCTCTGCTTAAAGAACCATGCCCACAAGGTGTGGGTAACGTTCTTGCAGTTTTCAGAGTAGCTCCCATGTACTGTCTTCGGAAGGAGCTCCTGCCCATTTGACCAGTACCTCCGTCACAACACGGTCCCCAAGCCACTTCAAGAGTCGATCCACCACCTTCTCTAGTTCTGGTGAAATTTCCCATTCTTTATCCGTGGCTGGCAGTGTTGGGATGGGCTGAATCTAAGATCCAAGTTTCTTCTTTAGACAAGAAACATGGAATACAGGGTGTATGAGGGATGATGTTGGAAGCTCTAAGCGGTAAGCGACGGTTCCAAGCCTCTGGAGAATCTTAAATGGCCCGAAGAACCTCGGAGACAGTTTTAGATTCCGACGTCTCACCACTGAGTTCTATTGATATGGCTGCAAACATAGGTACACCCACTCTCCAATCTCGAAACTTCTTTCTGTTCTCCTTTGATCTGCAAAAAATTTCATACAGTTTTGAGCCGACTCGAGATTTGCCTTTAACAGCTCCTTAATCTGTTCTCTTGTCTTCAGGAATTGATCCACTGCCTCTATAGCTGAAGTACCTGGTATATTTGACAATAGACGAGGAGGAGGATACCCATACAACGCTTCGTAAGGTGAGATTTTTGTTGAAGTATGATAAGAACTATTGTAGCTATATTCTGCCAAAGGAAGCCATTTACTCCATTATCTCTGTTTAGTGCCTGTGTAACAACGTAAATAAGTTTCTAGACACTTATTAAGAGCCTCAGTCTATCCATCAGGCTAAACTAAAATTTAGTGTAGATCCCTGTAATTCAAATAAGCCCTTCCAAAAAGAACATAAAAACACTGGGTCACGGTCTGAAACTATCGATTTAGGAAGTCCATGCAGCTTGAATACCTGATCCATGAATATCTGAGCAACTCCTTGAGCAGTGTAAATGTGAGATAAAGCAAGAAAATGACCATACTTAGTGTATCGATCCACTACCACTAATATGACACTAACTCCATTAGATAATGGTAGCCCTTCGATAAAATCTAAGGAAATATCAGACCAAGCTTGGTTGGGAATTGGTAAAGGTTGTAATAGACCTGGTGGGGCCATTGTTTCACTCTTGTTCACCTGACAAACATCACACTCCCTTATTTTCCTTTTGATGTCATTTTTCATTCCCTTCCAAAAAAATTCTCGCTTAGCTTGTTGATAGGATTTTAAAAAACCTGTATGACCAGCCTGCGGATCCACGTGTAGATAATCCAACACCTTGTTTTAAAAAGTGAAATCAGGAACTAACACAATCCTGCCTTTCTTAAGAATAATCCCTTGTTGGAAAGTATACCCCGGAGGAACTGAAATGTTGTACTATAGTTTATCCAGCAAATCAGCCATCTCAGCTGAAGCCTTATAACTATTTTTTAATTCTTCAATCCATTCCGCTGTAGGAAAGGTTATCAAGGCTAAGCAACCTTCTCCCTCTTCATTTCCTTCCATTTTCCTCGAAAGGGCATCAGCCACCTTATTTTCTTTCCCCCTTTTGTACTCGATATAGAAATCAAATCCCATAAGCTTCGTAATCCACTTCTGCTGTGCAACTGTACCCACCTTCTGCTCAAGCAAGAACTTCAAAGCCTGCTGGTTAGTCTTAACAACAAAGGACTAACCCAATAAGTAAGGCCTCCAACGCTGCATTGCTGTAACTAAGGCAAACAATTCTTTTTCATAAGTGGACAGCAGCAACGCCTTCCCTTTTAGAGCCTTACTCATATAAGCCAAGGGTCTACCTTCTTGCATTAAAACAGCCCCAATGTCCTTCCCACTGGCATCACACTCAATCACAAAGGATTTACTGAAATCAGGTAGTTTAAGAACCGGAAGATGGGAGATAGCTTGTTTCAAGGCTGCAAATGCCCCGCTGGCCTCCAAGTTCCAAGAAAAAGAGTTTTTCTTAAGCAAGGAGGTGAGAGGGGCAGCAATAAGCCCATAATTTCGAATGAATTTTCTGTAATAACCCGTGAGCCCTAGGAATCCTCGTAAGGCCTTCACATTCTTAGGCTCGGGCCATTCTAACATGGCCTTAATCTTTGAAGAATCTGTCATTACACCTTCAGAATTAATGATATGGCCTAAATAATCAACCTCATCCACAGCAAACCGACATTTGGATTTTTTTGCATACAAACAGTGTTGTTTCAGCATCTTCAAAACCTCCCTCAAATGATTCACATGCTCTTTCCGAGATTTACTATATACCAAGATGTCGTAAAAAAATACAACTACAAATTTTCTCAAAAATGTTTGAATATATCGTTCATTAACCCTTGAAATGTGGTTGGAGCGTTAGTGAGACCAAATGGCATCACTAAAAACTCGTATTGTCTGTCATGGGTACGGAAAGCTGTTTTAGGAATGTCACTAGGCACTACCCTCACTTGGTGATAACCCGATCGCAAATCAAGCTTAGAAAAAATCACCACCCCAAAGAGTTCATCTAGTAATTCATCTATAACTGGAATGGGAAAATTTGCCTTTACTGTCTCCCTATTGAGTGCCCTATAATCCACGCAAAGCCACCAACTGTCGTCGGCTTTACGAACAAGCAAAATAGGGGAGGAAAAAGGGCTTGAACTAGGTCTAACTACTCCCGACTTCAACAATTCAGCCACAATTTTTTCGATTTCTGTTTTCTGGTAGTACGAGTCTCGATAGGGTCTATTGTGATAGGTTGGGTGCCGTCTTTGAGGATTATACGATGGTCATGGCTACGAGGTGGCGGTAGCCCTTGGAGTTCATTGAAAACCTCACTAAAATCCTCCAACAGTTCTGAAAATTGCCCATCCATCTTCCCATAATCGGGTTCCTCACCCTCATCACACATAATTTGTAAAAGAATTCCCTTACCCTTGGCTATAGTTGCCTTTAATGTCTTCTCACTATCCTCCACCACTGAAGGGCTCAATTTCAGCCCTTTAAATTCTATGGTCTTCCCCTTCCACATAAAGTTCATGAGCAACTTGGAAAAATCCCACGTGATAGGGCCCAAGGTTTCTAACCATTGAACCCCTAACATAATATCAGAACCAGCTAGGTCTAATAACTATAGAGGAAGTTGTAGTACGTTACATTGCACCTTTAACTGCATTGTTCGACACAACCCTTCACTGTCTAGGCCTTGACCATTAGCTACCCTCACCTTTAAATTTACTAAGTAATCCACTGGTAGCTGCAATTTCGAGACCAGAGTAGTATCTATAAAGTTGTGTGAGCTACCCGAGTCTACTAGAATCACCACTTGCTTCCCTTTAATACTTCCCACCAACCTCATAGTACGCACTGTAGGAGTTCTAGCTATGGCAGCCAAGGAAATCTCCAGTTCATCCTTGCTGCTGGACATAATTTGTATGTGCTTGTTTTCTTCCTCCTTCTCACTAGCTTCTTTCTCTTCCTCATCTACTACTTCTTCATCCACTTGCAAAAAATAAATTCTGGGGTTCTTGCAAGTGTGTGTTGGGTTCTATTTCTCATCACAATGATAGCACAACCCCTTTCGTCGTTTCTCATCCATATGCATGGAGGTTATAGGTTTAGTAAAACCCCCTGGTTTCTTCTATTTGTTGTAATTATCCTTGGAATAAGGGCTCCCTTCCATCGGTGTAGCGATCTTTTCCCCCATTGGTTTATTGAATTTTTTTGTACTGGTGTGGTATTCTTCTTGCATTTTTGCTAATCCATAGGCTCCATTTAAATTCATAGGATTCAACATGCGGATTGGGATGCGAATCTCGTCCTTCAAGCCACTGAGGAAATAACTCAGCTTATGTAAATCCGATAGGCCCCTCAAACGGTTGGATAATGTTTCAAATTGTGCCATATGTCCAGCCACTGAGCTGGTCTGTTTGAGCCTTGTTAATGCCTCCATGGGATTGTCATATGCTGTCGGTCCGAAACGAAGGAGCAACGATCTGGAAAAAGTGTCCCAATCCCAGCAGAACCCTCCCTCTGCAGCATTTTGGAACCATACGAGGGCATCGCCTTCCATGTGGTAAGAGGCCATCAACAGCCTTTGAGCTAGTGGCGTTTGGTGAAATTCGAAGTAATGGATGGCTTTAAAAAGCCACGCAGCTGGATTAACTCCTTGAAAATGAGGAAAATCAAGTTTGAATCCCCTGAGGTTGAACTTTCGTGGATCTAGATTTTCAACTCCCAGAGGCATTTCTGGGTTAATTGGGCGACGAGGTGGATTGTGTGGTTGTGCAAAAAGGGTACGCAACATATCCTTAATTTCTTGGACATCAGCTTTCACTGTACTAACATCTGTTTTCAATTCCAGGATTTCATTTTGGTGAGTCTCCAACTGATGCTGCAAGGCTTCGTGTTGGTGTTTAGATCTTGTATTTTCGGCCATGGTGGTGGATGGTTCTGTTTGGATTGGTTTTTTTGTTTTTGTTTTTGAATGTATGTGTTTGTGTGGGTGTTTTCTGGGTTGGATATTGAAGGATGTATTCTCGGTAGGATCCGTTTTGGGTGGAAATGGGTAGGATCGATGGCACTTGATACCAATTGTTATGAACCCAGATATATGTAATAGATGGAAATGGAATGGAATGTTGTAATGGTGATGATATGATGTAAGAACAGATACTGGAAATGGAATAGACTAATTGCTTGTATTGCTACGGGATCTTCGAGGGTCCCTAACCTCCAAAAGTACGTTCATACAATGATTTCAGATAAGACAAATTAGCAGCCTTCATTCCATCCTTACAGTCATGGATGTCAGAGGATACAAGACAAATTATAACTATTTTTATTCTCTTTTGCTCCAGACAGTAGGTGTGTACGTAACAGATCAAATAAGACAGCAACAACTCTTCTAAGCCAGACGACGACGTATTGCCCTCTCTTTCAAAACGCAGCACTTAATTAATCTCTTAAATGCAACACTCCACTCCTTATGAAACTACATCGTAGCTCCCTGGTCACAACGACATTGTATCCAGCTTCAACCCATCTACTTACTTGTAACACACGAACTCAACACTTAAGTTCTGTCTTCCTTAATGTTTTGCCGAACTGAACCCTTCTCTCCACCGACTACTCAGACCATTTCCTTTCGATCTGAGCCCCTAACAATCCCCTCCGCTTAAAGAACCTTGCCCACAAGGTGTGGGTAACGTTCTTGCAGTTTCCAGAGTAGCTCCCATGTATTGTCTTCGGAAGGAGCTCCTGCCCACTTGACCAGTACCTTCGTCACGGCACGGTCCGCAAGCCTCTTCAAGCGTCGATCCACCACCTTCTCTGGTTCTGGTGAAATTTCCCCTTCTTTATCCGTGGCTGGCAGTGTTGGGATGGGCTGAATCTGAGATCCAAGTTTCTTCTTTAGACAAGAAACGTGGAATACAGGGTGTATGAGGGATGATGCTGGAAGCTCTAAGCGGTAAGCTATGGTTCCAAGCCTCTGGAGAATCTTAAATGGCCCGAAGAACCTCGGAGACAATTTTAGATTCTGAGGTCTCACCACTGAGTTCTGTCGATATGGCTGCAAACGTAGGTACACCCACTCTCCAAACTAAATTTCTATAGTGAATTTTAGGTGGTAACTTACATCGGAGTGATTTTAGATTTTGAAGATGTTATGTAAATGAATTTCCACTTCATTACCAAATTATTGTATTGATTATTTTCCTGTGATTTGATTTATTGATTGACAACATTAATTTTTTAATAGTCTAGTAAAATTGAAAAAACACATATTGATCACCTCCTTCTAGGTGATCTGTTAGAATAGAATCACTGGTTTTTCAATTTGGTTTCATCTTCTTTTTTTTTTCAAAATAAACTAAACATCTTCAAATAAAAAGATATATAATATTTCAACTTTTCAACTTTTAAATTATATCATTATCCAACATAGAAATAAAAGGAATTTTTACAAAAATAAAAATAGAAAGTACTACTTTTAAAATTTTATTCAAATAAATTTCTAACCCAGTAATCGACTATTACTAACCCCAATGTAAAATATAATATTTGAAAAAACACTTTGCTGTGGTTAGTGGTCAGTAAAAGGATGATACTAATGCTTGGGAAATGTTCAGAGAAGGAGTTTTTATAGCCTTTTTAATTAGTAAAATGCTTAGTACATCGATAAAGTATATCGATTAGAGTTTTTTTTTTAAAGCATTTGTGTGTTTATGTTTATAATTTTGGTTTTTAAAAAAATTACAGACACAAATCTTTAACCGATCATCGGTGCATGTTGCTACCTGCACCGTCCTTTTCATTAATAGAAAGTAGGAATTAAAAGGCTTGTTAAAGCATTTTCTATGTATTAGTATGCCACATGTCAGTCTTCAATTGGCTACGTGGATACTAATGCTACGTGGCAGCCAATAAAGACTAACATACGGCCTCTTGTTATTTTTCTAAGGAAAAATTGCGGGAGTATTTAATTGTGTAGTTTTGAAACTTCTTTATATCTTAAGCCTATTATGGCACACATTTCGTGTCGCTTATCTACAAGCTGTTGTTTTTCTTTTATTTTTTAATTGAGATCTTACAAATCTTCTGGAGAGGGAAATTAAAAGAAAACCAACTTTCTTAAAGGGTTCGAATGGTTTTATGCTTAATTTGGACATTTGACAAGAAATTCTTGGGAGAACAACCAAGCCCACATGTCATTCATGAAGACCAATAAGGAGAAAATCTCTCATCAGCTGCATACTTATATGTTATATTTCAGGATATAAAAGGTGGGACTGGAGGAGGAGATCTCTATAGTCATCCCATTTCTCCTTTGTTAAGTGAAGAGAAATGGCCGACGCTATTGTCTCTGTTGTGGTGGAAAAGACTTTCTGATATGCTCGTACAAGAAGCAACATCCTTGTACCTTGTGAGATGTCTTCTAAAAGATGCAGATGAGAGAAAATCTGAATATCGAGCAACGACACGCCAATGGGTTGCAGAAATCAGAGATATTGCTTATGATATAGAAGATACTATTGAGACGTATGCCCTCAAAGTTGCCTCCAAGAGGGGAGGAGGCAAACAAAATTTCCTCAAGAGGCTTTCTTCTATCTTTTCCAAACTAAAAGCTGTTTATCAGAGAATGCAAAAATCACGACCGAAATTTCTAATTTGAGAAATAGCTTACTAAGCATTGGCATAGAAGGGTCAGGGGAAGGAGCTGGTGCGAGTTCTTCAGTGAGAAGCTAAGGGAGCAAAGGCAAACTTATCCTCACGTTGAACATGATGTTGTTGGAATGGAAGATAACCTGAATGAAGTTGTGGCATACTTGACAAAAGAGAAACATAACAAAGTTGTTTCCATATGTGGTATGGGTGGTCTTGGAAAGAGTAATCTTGCTAGAAAGGTTTGTCATCACCAGGAAGTCAAGAGTCACTTCAATTGTCGTGCCTGGGCATATATCTCTCAACAATGTCAAAGAAGAGATGTTTGGGAAGGAGTTATGATCGGTCTTATCTCTACATCTAAAGAGAAGAGAGATGAAATTCGAAGCCTAAGAGATGAAGAGCTTGCTGAGAAACTTGGTGAAGTTCAGCGCCAAAATAAACGTTTGGCGCTTCTAGATGATATCTGGCATGTTAAGGATTGGAACAGTTTACGTGCTGCCTTCCCAATGATACAAACAGCAGACTATTACTTACCTCTCGTAATGAAGACTTAGCTTTCCTTGTAGATCCAAGGGGCCTCCTTCACAAATTAAGGATGAAAAGTGCCGGGAATTGCTTCAAAATTTAGCAATATCATGGAGAAAAGGTATATAAACAGTATCTAACTCTCATCTCCTGTCTTCTTTAAAAGTGTTTGATTGAAATGATGGAAAAAAATTGTTAGATTGGCCAATGATGAGTTTATGGTATTAGTCTGAATGAAAACTTTACATTTTTATTTTAAGAATTACGCATGTATTTATTATAAGTATGAGTTTATGGTATTCATTTTTTTGATGAGAGGATTCAAGAATACCCCATGAATCAAGTTCTGGTCAAGATTTTGAAGACCTCAAGTGGAAGAGATAGACAGATGAATTAGGTCTTACAATATTTATATAAATACAGAAGGGCTCACTAAATATGTTTCTCTCCTAACTGAATGGATATTTTTTAATATAAGACAACAATAAATTAGCTGAAAGTAAAAACCATATAACAACGCAAGTATTGAATGGATCAGGAGGGACAATCTTTCAATAACAATGCATACTCTGCTTTCAGTCACTTTATAACTAGATATTGAAAGCTTTCGAGTCTCAAAATAGGGTCGATATGTTGGCTCAATATGCAAGACGGAATGATATTGTTTACATTGTTGTTGGCTATGTAGATTCTAAAATCAATAAAGATATGAGCGTTTTAGGAAAAGAGATGGTTAGATATTGTAAGGGTTTACCATTGGCCGTCATTGTACTAGGAGGATTTTTGAAAACAAAGCAAACGTTAGAAGAGTGGGAGCAAGTGCTTCGAAATGCTAAATCATACCTCCATTAACAGAAAGAGCTTCAAATCAGCACGGTGTCAGCTTTAAGTTATGATGATTTGCTGTCACACTTGAAATTGTGCTTCCTATATTTAGGCCATTTCCCAGAGGATCTTGATATACGGACTAAAGAGTTAATTCAAATGTGGATGGCCGAAGGTCTTATACTTCAAATGCAACACACTGGAAGTAACAAGGAAACACTGGAGAATGTTGGAGAACGATATTTACAGAAGCTAGTTCAATGGTGTATGGTACAGGTAGGACAAAAGAGTTCAGTTGCAAGGATCAAAACTTGTCGTCTTTATGATCTTATGCAAGAATTTTGTGTTGAAAAAGCACAATTGGAAAACTTTCTCCATGTCATCAATATTAGTCATGAGTCCAACGAAGAAATAGAAGCTCACATTGGTAAAGTTCGAAGAGTTGTTATCAGTGGTGGATCAAGTCCTCTTAGACCTGGTTTTAAACTTCCATCGACATCCCAAAAATATTTCCACCTAAGGTCTTTTCTAACATTCCTTGTGCCCTTGAAAGAGATATCTATGCTAAGGAACTTCAAATGTCTTAAGAGTCTTGAATTCAGTAATGACTATTGTAAGACCCAGCCACTGCCAGCCATGCACGTGGGAAGAACATTTTGTAGAATGCGTCGCACGGGATCTTACAATCCGTTGCATAGCAATATAGCACAGGTTCACGGGTTCACACCGTTCCCATCTTTTTCCTTTTTCATGCAAGTTCTTTCTTCTCCTTTTATTTAGGTTTGATCTATTTTCTATTTTAGTCTATATATATGTTAAGCAACTTCAACCCTAAGCTAAGTGTGTAACACCCCGTATTTTAGTGTATTTTTTTAATTGAATGATTATTTGTTATTAATTTAAAAATTGATTCTCTTGTTTTAAATTTTTAGATTTTAGTGGGTTTAATTTTATGATTTTTATTAATTTGTGAAACTTAAATTTGATATGTTTCCTTAACATTAATAATTGTTATGCATTTAAATTTCTCTTAATTTAAATTAGTTTGTGGGTTTTAAAATTATTGTATTGTTGGATTTAATTATTTTATTTTACTTAGTCACTGTGTTTAAATTTATTTTATTTAAGACTGTTGTGTTGAAATAATTTTTCGTTGGAATTTTGTGACCCAAGTTGTGAGTTTTAGACCTCATTTATTTCCCTTCATTTTTCTTTTCCACTTTCTTTTTCTCTTTTCTCTTTTTTCTTCTTTCTTTTTTTTCTTTCCTTTTCCGGAACTGCTCCCTCCCGCGCGCGACTTCTCTACCTCTCTCCCC
Organism: Juglans cinerea; assembly: GCA_961763995.1. Lineage (NCBI taxonomy): Eukaryota > Viridiplantae > Streptophyta > Magnoliopsida > Fagales > Juglandaceae > Juglans > Juglans cinerea. Next base: position 47,839,934 of record CAUIVZ010000001.1, on the reverse strand, counting down.
GTGAGTTACTTCTCCTCCCCAGCCCGCCTCCGTGCGCCTTCGTCCGGCGACACTGCCCAGCCCATGGCCTTCCCAACCCTCCGGCGACCACCTCCCTCCAATCTCAGCCCCTCTCGCGTCGCTGTTTGCCCCCACGCGCAACTCTATGCCGCGGCGTTCCTTGTGCTCGTGCGCCGCCGTCGCGCCACCATCGGCCACCATTTCTTCACCACTTCATCCTCGACCTCCTAGCAACCTAGTGCACCCATCCTTGGCTCCGATCTGTCACCGGTGAAGCCCCATCTATCTCCATCTCCGATTTGAGCATTTTGGCCTTAAACCGCCGCCCACGCCGCCATCCACGGCCAACTACCACCACCATTAGCTTCACCGACATCCCTAGGCCCTACCCTATCAATCTCGGGTCTTCGTTTACACCCGTTCAAAAGTGGGTTTCTGAGACCCACGACCACAGTGCATTTCGCACTGTTTTGTTGCTGCATTGCCGTTTCTAGCACCTTCGTGATCTTTCAAAATTTATATTATAGCATTGTAAGTATTTTTCCCAAAGAACTTTTGAGATTTAAATATATTTCTGTGCTAATTCATATTTACTGTGAATTTGTTGGTTGTGCCGGACTGAGTCCGATGAGTAAGGGGGTCGGTTGGATTTGATGATGGAGTTGTTTGTGTGAGATTGGTTTATGCTATGAAATATGTTGGTTGTTTCGGGTTTGAATATTGGTGTTTTGAGTTTGATGATGGTCATGGTGAATATTGGAGATTTTTAGAAATTGATGATATATTTTAGGATTACGAGGGTTTTAAGTTTTGAGATATTAAAATAGGTTATTTTAGAAGTTTAGGATTAAATATCGAAATCCGTGATTGATTGAAAACTTACAGAAAGTATGTGATTATTTTTATAGGTGACGATTTATATTCGACTCGACATTTTTTAGGAAAATTCTGAAAAGCTAAGTTGTCCAGGTAAGCGGGGTTCATATACTGGTTTTGCATAAAAGAAATGAAATGAGGTCGAACTTGAAAATATGCATGTTTGTTTGAAAAGAAATATGAAACGACCTCAAATGTTTGTTCTGCATATGCATAAATTCTATATAAGAGAAATTATTTTCTGTCATGATTGGTGTAAACACGAGCTAATTTTGCGCATTCTGTTTTTGTACTATGCAAAAGGAGCGAATATGAAAATCTAAAGTTTTTGTTATGAATAAATGAAGATGTTTTGGACTCTGTTTATTTTGAACATGTGAAATGATCTGAAGCTATTCAGTATTTTGTTTTGATATGATGTGTCATCTGAAAACCTTGGTATGAAGTTCTGATTCTATATTTGAATGTGATCTGGTTCCGATGATGTTCCGTTCTGTTTCTGAATATGGCCCAGCCACGGATATAATGGTGGTTTATAACCCTACCACGAGAGTGAAACATAACATGGAATATGGCCCAGCCACGGGTATAATGGTGGTTTATAACCCTACCACGGGGGTTAAACATGGTATTTGTCCCGATGTGATGCTAAGAGATGATATGATTATAATGTTTCAGTTTGGAAATGCCAATGGATTTTCTTTTTGGGAACAAGTTTGTTTTTTTTTTAAATTTCGCTATGATGTTTTGTAACAAGTTTTGTTTATGCATTCTGAAAGAAAATATGTTGTTTTTGCATTCTAAAAGAAAATTTGTTGTTTCTGCATTCTGAAAGTAAATGTCTTGTTCTGCATACCGAACTTTATAAATGCTCATGTTTACATGCTAGTATATGCTCTCTGCTTACTGAGTTGTTGATAACTCACCCCCTTATCTCCACAATATTTTTCAGATATTATTATGGTTCAGCTGAGGATCAAGATTATAAGGCATTGAGTGAGATGTTTTAAGTGTAGTGGTTCAAGCATAGGAAGTTTTTTATGAGTATTGTCGTATTTTTTTAAGAAATTTTATTGTGTTGTAATGACTTGGCATTTTGGAAAATTGGTTATATTGAGGAAATTAGATTGAATCGAATTTTGTAAATGATATTGGGAATTTGGAGTCTTTTTTTTATATTGTTGGAATGTGAGTTTAAGTGCTAGGAAGTAACTCTCCGACCCGTGCAGGACCGGGGCGTTACAAAGTGCCGCTCGGTTCCCTCTTCACAGAAGACCATCGTTTCTTTGCAAAAAACACCAAACCGAAGCCTCGGTCTGCAACAATAAACAGCCACCCACAGAGCCATTTTTCGTGCAGCAACTCCACCAAACACAGTCTCGCCGGTACCTCAATCACTCGGAGTTCTTCCCCTAGCTGTGCGCCACCGTCCCTCCGAGTTCCACGTCCGGTTTCTTAGCCGCCGATTAAGGTTTCCCCTCCCCTGTTTTCACACCTAGAAACAGAGGAGTTTTCCCTCCATCCGTGTGCCGCCAACTTGGCAATCCTCACCGCTAGCCGTTGTCGCACCACCATCAGTCCACTGCGCGCCACTTCTGCCCCTCGGTAAGCCACGGACACTCCCTCGCCATATCTTCCCCTCCACCTCTTCTCTCACTTTTACCTGCTCTCTCGGTTTCAGCTCTACCTCTCTCTCTCTCCCCGTACGACGTCGTCGAGGACATCACCACCACCTCAGCCCAGCCTCCGTCGCACTCCCACGGTGCCACTGCCTTGGTTGGTCGTGGGTGAGTTTCTGTCGCAACTTCCGTTTGAGCCCTGCAAGTTGTTTTTGGTAGTTGTTATTAGTTGTTTAAAATGGAAACATATGGTATATAAATATATATATATATATATATATATATATATTTATATCGGTGGATACAGTAGGAAGAATGGTGTGTTTCAGGTTTTGACCTTTCTACCTCTTTTATTAAAAGCGTACTTTAATTTCTGGAGAGGCTTTCAATGAACTACAAGACTTATACCCTTAGGCTTAGTTTTATTTGATTAGTGTTTAAATCTAGTGAATTATTTTTAGTGGGCTAGACTTGAGATTAATTAGTTGTACGTCATTTTGATAAACCCGTCTAATTTTTATTAGACGTGATTTCATTATGTTTGATAAACTGTTTTAGTAATTGTATTGGACTGAGATTTTTTTTAGCAAGCTAAAATTTCACTGTTATAGATATGAGTAGTTGGACTCAAATTCTTTTTATAATTATATTATTTAGTAGGAAATTTTATAGTTACACTTCAATGGTAAGTAAGTTAGATTTTTTTTATGTTTAGTCGAAGTATTAAGGGACATCAATGATTTTAGAAAGTGATGATAAATATTTTGAGGTTATGAGAGTTTTAAGTTTTGAAGAATTTAAAATAAGTTATTTTAGAAGCTTAGGTTTAAATATCGAAATCCATGAATGATTGAAAACTTACGGAAATTACGTGAATATTTTTATAGGTGACGATTTATAGTCGACTCGACATTTGAGAAAAGTTCTGAAAAGCTAAGTCGTCCAGGTAAGCGGGGTTCCTATGCTAGATTTGCATAAAAAGAAATTAACTGAGGTTGGTTTGTAAAATGTGCATGTTGTTTTAAAAAGAAAAAGTGAAAAACAACCTTAGTATATGTTTCGCATTTCCTCATGAGATACGTATGAAAGAGAAAAGAAATGTTTTTGACATGAAATGTGTAGACATGAGCAATATTTGACATGTTTATGAAATATGCAAAAGAGCGAATATGTTATCATTGAGATTTTTATGCATGTGATATGAAATGATTTGGATTTGTTTTTGATCAAATGGAAATAAAATGAATATGTTTTGCAAGTGTTTTGATATGATAAAACTTTGGCATACTTATCTGTTCTGAATATGGTTCTGAGATGATACTGGTTCACGTGATATGGTTGGTACCACCATGATTTGATATGATATGAGTGCACCCACTTTGGAAACAAAGTGGTCTTTTTACGTGTTCTTTCCTGTGTGCACACTCGGGGCTTCGAGATTGAAAAAGGGGAAGTTCACCACATGATACTACCTGGTTTGGCTACCGGGGATAGCACAACTCTACCACAGGGGTTAAACATGGTATATGATATGATATGATAAAATGAAGATATTCAGTTATGTTATGCCAAAGCGTTTTTTAATGTGAAATAGATCCTTAAATATGAACTGTTGATTTTGAGTATAAAAAGATTGAAAAGTCGCTCTAATTTTCTGATAACACGTTTTTCTGAGATCTGCATATAAAAATAAAATGTTTTTGTTTCTGCATACTGAATTTTCTGAAAAGGCTAATGTTTACATACTAGTATATGTTCTCTGCTTACTGAGTTGTTGATAACTCACCCCTTATCTCCACCATCTTTTTTAGATGATTTGAATGTTTTAGTTGAGGATCAAGGATATGGAGCATGGGTGAAAAGAGTTAAGAATTATGGTTTAAGCATAGAAGGTTTATATGGGTATCGAGAATTTTCATTCAGTAAGCTTGTTGTGCTCTGATGATGTGATTTGTTGGGAGATTGATGTTTATATTAAGACTTTGTATTGTCTTAGAATAGTTATTCTGAAGTAATTGATGTAAATATATGAGTATTTTGTGCGATAGAGAAAAATTAGAGTATGTAATATGTGGAAGGAAAATGATTTTTAAGTGACATGAGTTAACTCTCCGGACCCTCGGGGACGGGGCGTTACAACTATCGATAGCAAAGGCCATGAGGTGATGGATTTCCCCCTTGAGATCAAAAGTCTCATCCACTTGAGGTTCTTATCCCTAAGGTATACTTGTGTAAGAAGCATCCCATCTTTAGTAAATTTGAAGTGCTTGCAAACACTAGATTTGCGGTCGACATATTATGCAATTAATGTGCCAAATGATGTGTTCAGAAGTATGGAGCACTTGTGGAATCTGTTTCTACCTTTGTTTTTCAAAGGGAGTGGTAAGTTGCAACTAGCTAATGCTAGCTGGGAATATTAATCCTATTTTCATATGTGATGTTAAAGATTCAATGGCTAGATTTGACGAGTTTGAAAAGAACTTAATGCCTTCGAATTTCACATTCATAGTCTTCATGTTCTTAAGATGATCAATAACAGTAGTCGGGATAAGATAATGGATATAACACCAATGGTAACGAGTTGTCCTCACATATATAAGCTATGACTCATTAATAAAATAGAGAAATTGCCAAAACAAGACCAAGTTTCTCCACATCTTGTTCAGTTAAAGTTAGACACAACTTGCCTTAAGGAGACCCAATGCCGACTTTGGAGAAGTTTTCCAACTTAAAGATTCTTCGCCTTATGTCTGATGCCTACCTAGGAAAGAAGATGATTTGTTTTGTAAGTGGATTTCCTCAACTTCAATCCCTCATCCTTGATGATTTATATAACTTCAAGGAGTGGGAGGTAGAGGAAGGCTCCATGCCCAACCTCTGCCATTTGAAGATTGAATGTTGCTGCAATCTGAGGATGGACTTCAGTTTGTCAGTAACCTGGAAAAATTGGAAATCGTTCGCATGTCGTCATTATTCTTAGAGAGACTTGGCGAAGGAGGACAGGATTTTTACAAAATATGACATGTACCTTCCCTTGAAGTTAAACAAAGGTAATAATGCTAAAACAAAAGTTATCATAATTAGAAGCAGTTTACATATTATTATATAGTGAAGATTAGGGGTGTAACCGGTCCGGTCCGGTCCAGTTTTGGACAAAATCTAAGACCGAACCGGTATGTACCAGTTTTGTATTTTCCAAAACCGATTACGCACCGGTTACCCTCCTAAACCGGTACTTCCGGTTTTACCGGTTTCCGATCCGGTCCGGTCCGGTTTTCCGGTTTTTTTTAATGTAAATTTCATTCTGTGAGATACGATTAATGGTTAAATTCCATGTCAAGTAATATATAGTCACGACTCATAATCTTCATATAACTCTCTCCCGCTCATGATGCCCTTAGAGTTCATACAAGAATTTCAAGAGTTCTTTATCGAATCAACTTGGATTATAAATTATTAAAGTTAATAATCATTATTATTTTTTCTTAATGGTTAAAGAAGTGATTACTAGTACAGTAGTACTGAATCCTAATATCACAAAATCCAATCACAAAAACCCTAATATCACAAAACTAAAAACCCAATCACATATTCACAAAAATCTCAATATCACAAAACCTAATCACAAAAATCTTAATATCACAAAATCCAATCACATAAATCTTAATATGTAATTTCAAAAAAAAAAAAAAACTTACCCAGGGGCAGATTCGGCAGAGAGACGGCAAGACTCCGAGAGAGTTGAGAGAAGACTAGAGACTAGAGAGAGTGAGACACGGGACTCGGGAGAGACTAGACTGAGAGACGAGAGAGTACTTGAGACTGAGAGACGGGAGAGAATGAGAGTTGAGCTGAAAACGGCGCCTGCGTGAGAGACGATGACGACTTGACGAGGGACAAAGGCTGGAGGCTAGAGCAGATAGGCAATTTTAGTTTTTAACTTTTTTGGGTTGAAGTGTAATGACTAATGAAGGCTGAAGCTGATGCGGGACCCGGGTTACAGATACATTTGATCTGTGTTTTTTTCTATGGATTGTTTGTTTAATTAATATTTGATCTATGTGTTTTTTTCTTAAATGATATTATGAATTTAATATAACTATATATAAATATTTGTAATACTGATACATTTAATATATTTTCCATGTAATACATTTAATAGACTATAGTAATTTAATATAACTATATATAAATATTTGTAATAAATTTAATATTAGTATAGTTATATATTAGTATTAGTTATAGTGATTTAGTATAACTATATTAGTATAACTATAATTATAGTCTATATTAAACTATTAATATTAGTTAAATAGTTATAGACTAGTTATATATTAGTATAGCTATATAATATATTAGACTCTATAATAGATTAATAGTATTAATATTAGTCTATTAGTATAGTTATATTATATATATTAGTATTAGTTATAGTGATTTAGTATAACTATATTAGTATAACTATAATTATAGTCTATATTAAACTATTAGTATTAGACTATTAGTTAAATAGTTATAGACTTGTATATTAGTATAGCTATATAATATATTAGACTATATAATAGTATTAATATTAGCCTATTAGTATAGTTATATATTAGTATTAGTTATAAACTATATATTAGTATTAGTTATAAACTTTTAGTGATTTAGTATAGCTATATTAGTATAAGTATAACTATAGTCTATAGTGATTTAATATAACTATATTAGTATAAGTATAACTATAGTCTATAGTGATTTAGTATCACTATAGTCTATAGTGATTTAGTATAACTATATTAGTAAGTATAACTATAGTCTATATTAAACTATTAGTATTAGACTATTAGTTAAATAGTTATAGACTTATATATTAGTAAAGCTAAATAATATATTAGACTATATAATAGTATTAATATTAGACTATTAGTATAGTTATAAGTTATATATTAGTATTAGTTATAAACTATATATTTAATATTAGTATTAGTTATAAACTTTTAGTAAAAACTTTTAGTATTAATTATAACTATAGTCTATAGTCTATATTAGACTATTAGTATTAGTTAAATAGTTATAGACTTATATATTATAATATTAATATTAGTATAGCTAAATAATATATCAGACTATATAATAGTATTAATATAAGACTATTGGTATAGTTATAAGTTATATATTAGTATTAGTTATAAACTTTTAGTAAAAACTTTTAGTATTAATTATAACTATAGTCTATAGTCTATATTAGACTATTAGTATTAGTTAAATAGTTATAGACTTATATATTATAATATTAATATTAGTATAGCTAAATAATATATGAGACTATATAATAGTATTAATATAAGACTATTGGTATAGTTATAAGTTATATATTAGTATTAGTTATAAACTATATATTTAATATTAGTATTAGTTATAAACTTTTAGTAAAATCTTTTAGTATTAATTATAAGTATAACTATAGTCTATAGTCTATATTAGACTATTAGTATTATTTATAAACTTATATATTAGTATTAACATTTAATGTAATAATTTATATATTATAATATGAAATTATTTCATATATGAATATATATAATTATATATATTATATATAAAAATTTCACATATAAATTTATATATTAATATATATATAATATATTGTATAAAACTTAATAACTTATATATAAAAATATTTTTTTTTTTGTATATTTTTTTATGAACCGGTCCGGTCCGGTTCCGGTTTTGTCCGGTCCGGTCCCAAAAATCCTAAAACCGGAACCGGACCGGAACCGGCCGGTTTTAGAATTTTTGGAACCGGTCCCAGACCGGACCGGTTCAAAACCGGTCCGGTCCGGACCGGTTTTCCGGTTTAAAATTACACCCCTATTGAAGATTTCATTTCTTGAACTTAAAATTTTAAAAAATCTGATCGGAATGCGCTATATACTGCTTTAATTATTCTAATTTCAATGTCTTTCGTACATTTAATTAATTACTTTATTTCATAAGAGCATCTCTAATCTAGTCTTTTGGTATCTTTTGCACGAGCTGTATATGTAATGAAAATATATTGATTTTATTATAAATACTTGCATAATTTGAAATCAGTTTTCATGGTACTAGAATTAGGTGTGTTTTATGAATAAAAATTTTTTGGGTTTATCATCATGATCGTAATAGGAAGGTTTTAAAATCTATTTTGGGTCTCTCCTGATCATGATTTGTTCCAATGGAAAACTGAATGTGTCCTAATTAAATTGAAACTGAATGTGTCCTAATTAATTTGGGATATTTAGAGCATTAAAAAGAAAATTTAAGAATTCTTATGGATATAATTTGATACTTATCTATGAACTTGTTGCAAAGTTTTAACGTTCCTCCTATAGATGATGTTAGAGTTATGTTCAGCAACTCTGCACCATATACTTGTTAAATAGAACAATTATTTTTTTTTTTTATTCAGTAGTTGTGTGGTGTAGGGTTACTTATTGGGATTTGCAGCTGATCAAATAAAAAATGCTGTAAATTTATTCTAAACATAGATGTTGTAAATTGTGATATTCTTTTATGTTTGACAATATTTGTAAAATTTGAATTATACTTTGATAATCTATTACTAAAAGAGTAATATTAAATACAATTTTAAGGTGTGCAAGTCATACACATTCTATTTTCAGAAGGGCGACCATTAGAAAAATAACATTTTGGGATGGTCCCATATATATTTATCTACCTTTTTTTATAAGTAATGCACGTACAAAACTTAGCATTGAAGACTGTAAATACTAATTTCTACTATCGGAAACTATATATGACGTTCCTTGGAGTTGGGAACTCAAATGCGTTGGAATCATGAGGTTTTATTATTCTTAAATGGGGAATAAGATCACTTTTTAGTCGAAGTTTTACTTTATATAGAGTATTACACACTTTGGATTGACTGGTATTACACAATCTTTTTAAAAGGTTTTATTATTATTTTTTTTTAATTTCAACCCAAACATTTTTTAAACTAGAAAAATAAAAATCTTTTTCTTTGAAAGATAGGGCATCTGGCCGTGCCGCGCCGTGGTTGGTTAGTTGGACTTTTAGTGGCCATGAACAAGGAAAATAATATTCGTAGGAGACTTTGAGCAGGGATTGCGCAAAAATGCCTACGTGGAAAATGAACTGTGCGTTTTGCACAAATGATCCATTCGGCTTCCCTCCTCCATCTCCTTCTGCCGTTCAAATCCATTTATCTCCCCTCCATCAATCCATCAATTCTTCTTCATTCTCATTAACTCCATCTTCGAAGTGTAGCCAAGACCCAAGATGGGTTTAGAGCCCGAGAGCCATCTCCCTCCCTCCTCCATGTCGCGACCCGAGTGCTATCTCGATCCCGCGAAGGTACTCTCTCTCTCTATCTCCCTCTCTCTCACTCTCTCTCTCTTTCGAAGGTTTATTCTGTTTGTTCTTGACCGAAGGGGTCAAAGTTAATTCATGTTGGGTTTGGATTATTCACAATTTTTCCTAAATTTTGAGCTGCATTGTTTGTCTATTTCTCTTCAATTGAATGGTGGAACCATCAATTTTTTATGAAACAAAGTATGAGCAACCCCTTTTATGAATCAAGTGCTTTGAGAAAATTCATGATTTTAGCTTAAATTGCAATCTTTTATTAGTTGGGGATGTAATTTGGAACTGTGTTGTGATGGATCTTTCACTGTTTACATCTTGGAATGCTAATTCCACGGATTGGTTTTTCAGAAACTGTATCACTTATATTTATGTTGCACTGGCACAACTTGTAAACAATGGAGGGAGGGACTGATGTGTTAAGGGTATGATAGTAATGGTTGCATGCCTAAATCATGGTTGATGATAATGCCATCACCAACCTGCATGCCCAACCAAACGTGATGGAATCGCCTACAGGAGTAGACTTGGGAGTGGATTACTCATGCTTGTAGGAAGTTGTTGGTATGGTCTTTTCGAGCGTGTTTTGGGTTGTATCTTGTAGCCTGCTTTAGCGTGATGTTTGACCTTACAAATTTCAAGGACGAAATTTTAATTAAGGGGGAGGAGGTAACACCCCGTATTTTAGTGTATTTTTAATGATGGAATTAATTTTATAAATGCAAAATTTTATTCTCTTGTTTCATAATTATTAAATTTTATTTGAGTTATTTTTATGATTTTTAGATTACGAAAATTATTTTTTTTAGTGCTTCCTTAAATTAATTATTGTTGTGTGTTTAAATTTCTTCTCAAATTAAATTAATTTATTATCGGGTTTAATTATTTATTTTAATTATAATCATTGTGTTTGAAATATTTTATTTCACTAGCTGTTTTAAAATCGTTTCCGTTGGATCATTTTTGTGACCCAAGATGTGAGGATTGGACCTCATTTCTTTCCCTACATTTTTTCTTTTCCTCTTTTCTTTTCCTTTTCTTTTCCTTTTCTTTCTTCTTCTTCTTCTCTCCCGCGCGCACGTCTTGCCCTCTCTCTCTCATTCCGTTCGATTTTTCTTCCCCTCCCAGCGCCGCCGTGAGCCGGCGGTGATCGACACCACCCGGCCCACCGTCTTCCCCAGCCGCTGACGAAGCCACCCCTCCGATCTCAGCCTCCCTTGCGCCACCGTTAGCCACCACAAGCCTCTCCAAGCCGCGGCACTCTTTCAGCCGCTGCGCTGCCGTCGCACCACCATTGGCCACCATCTTCTCACCACTTCATCATCGACCCCTTAGCAACCTAATGGACCCAACCCCAACTCCAATCCGCCACCGGTGAAGCACCACCATCCACATTTCCGATTTGGGTGTTTTGGTCTTCTAACATCCGCCACCCAAGGCCAACCACCACCACCACTAGCTTCACCGACCTCCTTAGGCCCTACCCTGTCAATCTCGGGTCTTCTTTTGCACCCGTTCAAAAGTGAGTTTTTGAGACCCACGGCCACAGTGTATTTGACATTGTTCTGTTGCTGTGTTGTCGCTTCTTGCACTTCCGTGATCCTCCGAAAATTGCTATATAGCACTATAAGTATTTTCCAAATAACTCTTGTGATTTAAATGTATTTTTGCACTAACACTTTACACTGCATTGGATTATTAACTATTTTTGCCGGACTGAGTCCGAGGAGTACGGGGGTCGGATGGATTGATGATTGGAGTTGTTTGTGTGATTGATTGGATTGTGTTGACCTTGTTGATTGTTGGATATTGTTGTCGTGTTGTGTTCATTGCAATTGCACGCATGTTCATGTTTGTAACTGAAAACTGGGTTTTTGCATGATTGCATGCATGCTCGCGTGTTTATTTGAAAACTGGGTTTTCATGTGAGAAATGATTTGAATATGCTTGAAATGTTTGGATTGACTGGTTTGAGAAAAAGGGAAAGAGACGGTAGGGATGGTGATAAGTAGGGATGGTGGTAAAGTCCCGCCTGCGATTCCCGCCTACGGTGCATGCAGTAGGGATGGTGATAAACAGGGATGGTGGTTGTGTCCCGCCTGTAATTCCCGCCTACTGTGCATGCAGTAGGGATGGTGGTAAGCAGGGATGGAAGTAGAGTCCCGCCTGTGATTCCCGCCTACAGTGCTCTAATATGTATCCATTGTGTGGAAAGGAACTGTAGGGATGGTGGTAAGCAGGAACGGTGTCCCGCCTGTGATTCCTGCCTACGGTGCACGCGGTAGGGATGGTGGTAAGCAGGGATGGTGGTATAGTCCCACATGTGAGTCCCGCCTACAATGTCCGATAAATGGTTGGGTTTTGTGTAAATCATTTTCTGGGAAAATATTTTACGGATAATTTGGGCCAAATGGGATTTTGGCGTGTGTTGGAAATAATCATTTTCGGGAAAAATGATGTTTTGAGAGAAATGCATATTTCTTCATATGCATGCATGTTGGTCGCATTTAATGCATTTTTATTACGTGGTTGGTTATTTGGGTTATACTTACCTGTGGTACCGTTTTATGGTATCGTAGATTTTGATGCAGATGAAGATGATGAGTCTTAGGCTTTGGCTCCATTGGAAGAGCAATCTGGGATTGGTCTCGTGTATCGAGATTTATTATCCTACTCTTTTATGTATTTATCCTTTGTAATATATTTGGGATGACTGTATAATTTTTTAAAGGTAAATTATTTTGGATACCTGTATTTAAATTTCTGGTACTTAGTTGACTTATTATATTATCCGCTGTGACTTTTATTGTGCACTTTTGTATGTTGCACACACTTGGGCACATTTCGTTGGGATGCGTGACCCGTGTTGTCACCATCCTGGCGTCTCGATCCCCGTGTTTTAATTAAGGGGGAGTTGGGGGCGCCACACATTTGGTAGCACATTAATCTTCTTCAATTGACAAACTCTAAGTGCATGCCTACATAGAATCCCCCTCATCTCAAACAGTGCACACGTGCATTTTACCTCCACCTCCTCTTCGTTATAGTAAACTGAGAAATGGATTGTTTTGATGTGGCCATCAGTAGATATTTCATCCAACACATCGTATTTTAAAATGCACCCTTCTGTGCTTACCAACCAACAATTACAACACATCAGGCATAGCAACTCTCTTTGGACTTCTTTGAACTTTGCATTTGTATATAAGTTTTGAAACTGCTTCTCAATATTAAAATGGGACACGTAGGGAATAGTTTGGTTGCTAGAATTGAAATCAGCCATGGTCTCTACCTCCACTTTCTTTCTAAGAGCATTATCAAATTGGTCGACGAATTCCTTCAATGTGGTACCGAAATGGACATACCCATCGAAAAATGCGTTCATGCTTTCCGACCTTTGTGTTGTGCTCATTCTAGCCCAAAATACATTTTTCAAGTAAGCTGGAACCCAAAAATACATTTCCTCATATAAAGATTGAAGCCATTTATTGCCGACTAGATCATACTTCGCAAGTAGTTGACCCCAGCTCTCCTCAAATTTTGTGCTGGTCTGTGAGTCATATAATGCAGTCTGAATGTTAGTCTTCAGCCCCGCATTGAATTGCTCATGAGATCCTAACGTCTCTGGAAGTTTACGCATTATATGCCATAAACAATATCTATGACGAGTTTTGAGAAATACAATGGTAATAGCACTCTTCATTGCCCGATCTTGGTCGGTTATCATGTCTTTGGGGGCCCGACCATTCATGCAATCCAACCACACAAAAGTTTGTGTGTCCTCGTTTGAAAGCAATCCCTCTCCTAATAATATGGACTGACCATGATGATTAACACCAACAAATGTAGCAAAAGACATCCCATGCCTATTTGTTAGGTACGTTTTGTCATATGTTACAACATCTCCAAAATATTCATACGCCGCTCGACTCCGAGCATCAACCCAAAATATATTCCGTAACCTTCCCTCATCATCCAAGTCCATGTTAAAAACGAACCCATCATTCTGATATCTCATTCTTTGGAAGTACTAATTAAGTGCTTCGCCACCACCTTTACCCAACCTTAAATATCAAGCCTTGTCAATGAACTTCCGACAATCTTTCTCTTGAAACTGAAGATTCTCAAAACCCCCCGCATCAACGACAAGAGAATAAAAATTCTTGTTCATTCTTATACCGGCTCGATCATTAAGGTCGAGGATCCTTTGACTGTATTCATCTAGACATTTGTGAGATCGCAAGAGTCTTGTCTTCTTGGGACTCACAGTTTTGTGGTTGTGCACATTTTCAACAATGGTGAAAATCCATTTATCATTCTTACTCAACGTCGCATTTACTCTCGCTTTACAATCCGTTCTAGTTGTTGGTCGTGGCTTCGAAATATTATTGTTCTTAGGATGGTACTTTCCGCCACGGGCACAACCAACAGTCACGTACACAGGCCTCCCCTCATCATCTCTCCTAGTCCTCTGTATCCGTACACCAAAACCCTCTTGCTTCGCATACTGCTTATAGTAGGCTGTAAGATCTTTCACACTGTCAAATTCTATACCAGATATTGGTGCTTCAACTCGTACCTCATCATCCTGGACAACAGTGGTACCCTCTAAATCTTCATTTATGTCGAAGAACATTTCTAAAAATGGAAACATATGGATGGATTAGCATCAAAACAATATTACAATTATTATAATCAAGGCAAACAAAACTATAATACCATTGGTGTCATGAAAACTTTTAGCAATCATCCGTGATGTACTTCCAAGATTTTGTTGAAATTCTACAGCGGTTGGCACAGTTGATGCCAAGGGCACTTCTTGCCTCAAGTCATCTGGAATACTCGGCGGAGGGTAGGGCATATAAGGTGGCATCTGCTCAAACAGGCACGTTGTTAGGCAAAATTGAATGACTAAAAAAATTAGCATGTTAACTTCTTAAATTTAAAAATTCAAATAAATATACCTCAAATGAATTAGAAAATGGGCTAAAGTCTACTGGAGTACTCGGTGAATTGTAGGGCACATTTACATCAAAAAGATGCATTCCATCTTCCTTTTCCCCCATCACAATAAGGCTAAGAATGTCTTTTGATAATTTCTATCCAGTCTTCCATGATGGCAAATGAAGAAAAATGAAAATTAAACTCTCATACGTAATGCAGAATCTGAAAATATAAGCACTTTCTACATAAATGAAATACAAACGTACAATTATTGTCTGAACAGGAAAAATAAAAACAAATAACTCTCAGGGAGCAGAAACAGATCTTTCCAAATCATGGAATCCATCGAATCATGTAGCAAGTATTTAGTAGTCTATTTTCATGTCTTTTTACTTATCAAGAACAAAAAAAATGAGTTAAGATATATTCTAATCTCAGTGCTCGGAATAGTTTCTAATAGTATTTTCATGAAACTATTGCAACACACTTATTGGACACATTTATTTTAGCATATTTTATTTATGAATATTGAAAACACAAGTACTTTGATAGCATCCTATCTATGCTATAGCCATATTTTGAGACTTATTATTTAAGAAGTCAGAAGTTTGCTTTGTTCTCATAGTGTTCCACCAAATTGGTCTTCAGTAGACATGAGGTTAGACAAGAGATTTTTTCTTTTGCTGGCATAAAACTGTCTTTTATTTTGCCACATTTTCTTCTAATAAATTATGCACTTAAAAACATATATGTTTCGGACGAGACAATTCATTGGAATGATTAACTATCATCGCTAATAAACAACTTTTAGAGCAACCAAAATTAAATAAGCTAAATCATCAATTTGTATGAGGGAAGACCTTCTAATCAAGCTTTGACACATCAACATAAATATTAAATATGAAAATTAATATTTGGCCTGTTTGTTAATGACACCCACATATCTTGATAACATCAGGAAACAACCATGATGTCTTTTTCTCAATGTTTTCACATGTAAATACACTGTAACTTTGTTTGAAATACACACACACACACACACACACACACACACATATATATGTACTGATATAGATATAGATATTTCTTCCTTCTTATAAACATCATTTTCTTCTCAAAGTTTTCTTCTTTTCCTTTTTACTTTCTTTCTTGATTAGAGATTGAGAGCAAAAGAATACAAAGTAAATGGCTGATGCATTTGATGAAGATTGTGATTATCTATTGAAGACAATTCTTACTGTAGACTCTGGGGTTGGGAAATCAAATATTATCTCAAGGCTTACCGGAATATAAAGTTTGCAATGCTTTCTATATCTGTGTTTTTTTATTTCTTTATCACCCACCTTTCGTTTAGATTGATCAAACTTTTTCTATATAGATTATGAAAGACAAAATAAATCCAGAAACATATATAAGAGTGATAGAACACCTAAGCTGAGAGATTTTCTTGTTTTTTTTTTCTTAATATTCGAGAAACTCAACTAAAGTTGCTTCTAAGGGTGGGTCAGTTTAAACTCAGCAAGATGACTTTCTCCATTGATATTTTCCCCAACGTTGTAATCATAGTTAAGAAGAGAAAGATAATATTAATCCAACTCAGATGGGACTCAGAAGCCACAGAGAAATCAGCAAACCATTTGGCCCAAATAGCATTTGCATCCCCAAATCAAAGTGTTTGTACAAAGTTTAAGGTAAGTATGCATTAAATATTTTTTTCGAAATGGGAGCCAAAGAGATGTAGCTGAAAAGTAGAGGATTTTCTGCTCCTCTTAAGATGTAGCTTGAATTTTTCTTACAAAATTCAAAGAATCTCTTGGATTATTGTAGGGTCAACTATTCAAACTAATGACAAAATGGAGAACACCACACCTCACTTCATTTTGTGCACAAAATGAAGCACATTCTGTTGCAACAACTCAAAGCAAGTTCAGAAAAGACATTCAACCCACTCGATCATTTTCAGGACCAATAAGTCTGTAAACATTCTAGAATATTGGCTTGTGATAGAATGAAGAAATATTGGCCAGATGTCACGCAGTGAGTGGAATAGATTTGAGTAAGATATTAGAAAATGTCTATAAATATGAAAACAGATTGTAATAGCTCACTATGAGAATAATAGCAAATATCATCTTCTAATATCAGTGTGGCTTTTATGCAAACAGCTTGAATCCTCTATCTCCCTTCACTTTTCAAAACAAACTGATCTTACCCCAAGTTAGCACTAGGAACCTAAGTACAATATCTTTAAACTTCTTTCAAACTTGATGGAATCATATCTCAAGTCCAACTTTTTAGGACATTGAAGCATTGTCTTTCTAATTGCCTAGGTATGAGTTTCTAATAATAAGAAAAAACATTAACAACAGTATTAGAATTTCAAGGATGAAATCATAAGTTAATGGAAAGTTATTGAAACATCCTTTGTGGATCTTTCAAATGTGCAACAGTTTATATATATAAATATATATATATGTCTCGTTATATAATAGAGAGAAACATTACAAGCATATTCAGAATTTAGTACCGTCAATTTCTTGCAAGATTTTCTTCACTTTCTGCTTACATCCACGATAAGGAATTATCTACTTTGAGAATAGATTTCTACATGCACAAGCAAGCCAAAAATAAAAACATAAAGCAAAGGTAAATACTACTAAAATGGAATCAAATACCAAGCCTGATAACAAAACGAGCACACATTTTATAGGATGAGTATTCAATGCAAAATATAGAAAGAAATATGAGAGCTTTTTTCTTCTTTCACACTGAAGCAATGCCCTTGAAGAAAAAGAACAAGAAAGTAGATAAAATTGTACAATGACCGAGTGGAAGGGTACCTAGATCTTCACAAAATCTTCTTTACTCATAGCTTCAACTCAAATGGAACAAGCAGAAGGACACAAGAATGGAAATAAATTAAAAAAAAAAGTTTGCAAATAGATCTGGGAAACAGAGGCAGCTAAAACGTGGAGAGTGAATTACAAGGGTATCACTAGAGATGGTTCTTCCAAGCAAACATGTTAGGACCCTGATGCAATGCACCGTTTTGAAGAAATGAGATTACACAGCCTCAATAATCAGTGCCATACGCACCATTTGGCATCCTAGAGAATTTCAGCTTATTATTGTATTTTGTCTCTTTGTAGTAGTTAGTTGCTAGATGTTTACGTGTTGGTCTTTTATTGGGATGGTTTGTTATTCTACATGAGCATAAGGGAAGGGACTGAGGGGAGGGAAATTATTTTGAAATCTGGAAAAGAACTGATCTGTGTATGGAGGTTGGAAGCCCTCGAAGTTTCCCTTCCCTGCACCTATTATTACTTCTGCAAACTCTCATTTCATTTTACAGCAATCCTTATTACATTGCAGCTTTTTCCCATTTTTCATTTCATTACAACAAAATTCACAAGTTACACGAAATTACAAGGAGGTCCATAACAACACAGAGCAAACAAATTGCTCCAACCAGGGACATTCTTGAAAAGAGACGGAGAAGGGGGAGGGCGTTTGAAGAGCTGGAGGTGCGACATTAAAATCTTCTCTAGGTGACTCTGATTCCTCTGTTTCAGGGTGAGAGAAAGAGAGAGAGAAGAGACTAGTTAAGACCCTAATTTTCTAGAAATTTATCCATGCCCTAAGCATACCCATCTCAGAAACACACAAAAATCACATTCGATGTACGCATGAAGAACATAGCATGTATGGACGGGAAAATGGTAGTACAATATTTACCTAGCAAACCATTTGGCGAAACAGAGCACTCGGTCCCATCGTTGGTTTGGTCCGTTCAATCGGCTCGCGGGGAGCGGCGACGCTGGGCAGACTAACGAGCGTCGCGAGTTGGCCCTGAACCGAGAGATGCCGTCGCGAAGTGGCGCTGGCAAGAGGAAGCCGACGGACGCGGGTTCGTGGCGAGGAAGGAGGTTCGTGGGATTGAAATCTTGTTTGCTCCGTTCAACGAGCTCGCGGAACAGTGGAGGCGCTGGGCAGACGGAGGAGCGCCGCTCGGTGGCACTGACGAGAGAGACGGCGTCACCGGGAGGAGCTGGGTTGCGGGAGCAGATGCGGGTTGCGATGGAGAAGAGCTTTCCTGGGAATTCGAATGGGATGAAAATGCATACAGATTTGCAAATTCGATCCAAAAGTGCGTTTTGATTTTTAAAAAAAAAACAAAAATCCACAAGCATCCACGTAGTGAGTGCATTGTGTGCACCCACTACAGTGGATGCTATATAGAAGAACTGAAAATATAAACCTCGATATGAAAGTCGTATCTAACGGCCATTTGCATTGATTTTATTAAAATTATTTTTAAAATTTAGTTAAAAATACATATTTTTCAATAAAATCAAATCCATTCAAAATATAATCTTAATATAATATTATTTTTTTAATAATAATATTTTTATTTTTTCATATTGAACTATATGTTAATTAATAATTTAATAATTTAATAATCAACATCCCAATATGTAAAGCCCAACTGAGTAGTAGCAAGAAAATTATGAACAATATCCCAATGTCTTGTTGTTATATATTTTTATAATGAAATAATTCATTTTGAAGATGAACAATACATCTTCAAATTTCAAGGAAACTTTGGTGGTACTATAGCTCATATGTAGAAATTTCTCATTTTGACTACTGCAATACAGATCATTTTATTGATATTTAGTCAAACTCAGAGATACACTGACATTTAGCTAAGCCAATATAAGTGATCTTAGATATTCTTTCATATGTACCCCGCACAATGCATTATATATCCAAGGATTAATTTAAAATTGCCTTTATGGTTGTTCAATAACAAGAAAACAAATTTGAATTTTGTTAAGCATCAATATAAATAATAAAATCTATTTCTTCTCATCTTAAAGTTTTAGGATAAATGATAATTTTAAATAGATCATAATAGATGTTTTGAATTTGAACTCTAACTCTACACTCTATTATATTTAATTAAATATTTCACGTATTAAATATCTCTCGCACATGATGAGGGGGGAATGATTTCAAATTTTAGCATGCATGTGATCTTAACAGCTCTGTACTATGATAGAGGGAAAGTAGTTCAATGAAACTCTCATTCGTCATTAATTATTCTTTATCCATGTGATGTACTCAAACATTGTTCAAATATAAATATTTTCAAACTAATTATTACAATTTTTTTAAACTAATCATTACAACTTTCTCAAACTTCCAAACAAAATAACAAAAACAATTCAATTTTTTTAAATTTCAAAACAAATATAATATTAAAAAATTATATCTAACAATATTTTAATTTTATAATATTTTTATTAAACTTTTTCTCTTTATTTTCCAAAACCTCATAAAACATCATAACTCAAACTATTTTACTACTAGTCAAAAATTACTTCACTACTATTTACAAAATTATCATCTCATCTCATTCTTCAAGTATCCGACAAAGTTATTCAATCTACACGATAATAAAGAATTGATATATTCATCTAATGATTCCCAGAGCAGATGTTACCTCCCCTATTGGTTAGGCCTAATTGGGAGGGATATTTATGCCCCTCCTGAGCTAGGCAAAGTTTATTCAGGGGGCCCCCAATGACCCATAGCGCAGTCGACCCATGATCTGAGTAAAAAGAGGCCCAAGGCCTAGTTAAGAGGGAAGTAGATGTGAGGTGACACGACGACGACATTTCTAACACCGTCCTACACACACACACGTAATGATAGGGCCATGTTGCCCTTATGTACTATCACAAATGCAGACAGGGAACTCGGTGAAGTGCCCTATCCTTGACAATGCATGCGACACTACCTTTGTCCTTGACAAAGTGCGTGGAAGGTGGCCGTACTTATTGACATGCCACAAGGATGTGACTCAGGAAGGCCAAACCACAACAGCGACAACGGTGTGGAGGCCCACATGAAAGGCAGTTGTCTCTAACGAAGGAACATAAGGCCCCTTAACAGGTAGTATACACCTTGTTAGAATTAAGGTTCATGCCCTTTTACTTACTAAAAATTCAAACTAAAGAATCAGTAACTGACTTAGGTATCAAATGTGTCCCTTCCACCTCGAGTCCATCACCTTCTCTATGTTACAGGTGACTAAGCCCAGTACCCGACTTATGAAACACATTGTTAACAGTGACGTAATCTGTGAGATCTTTATAAAAATAGCATGTCCTTCATATGCCAGCTACAACACTCTCTTAGAAAATTTGCAAATGGAGATGTACAACAAGTCCAAAGATCCCCTTGAGCACTTGGAGACCATCAAGGCTCATATGGCCTTGCATCAATTTCATAGGGAGATAGCTTGCAAGCTTTCCCACTGGCCCAAAAGGGGGCCATGAATTGCTTAACGATTAGGGGCCTCGTAGCCCATCTCAATGGACAGTTTCAGTGAGTTTGCTCGAGTACTCTTGATGTAATTTATGGCGAGTTGAAGGAGAAGACATCGGGCTACCTACCTCCTAACCGTTAAGCAGTGGGTGGATGAGAGTACTTAGCCAGGTTCAACAAAGAGTGCATGAAGATAGACGATCAAGATAAGAAGATCACCCTGGTGGCGCTCCTAGTAGGTTTGTCACCTTGAAACCCGTTCATAATAGAGCTGGCAAGGAAAACTTGACCACATTGTGAGAGTTCATGGATAAGGCAAACGATTTTATCAATGTTGAGGATACCCTGCAAGCTTTGATTGCCTCGAGGAAGACCGAGTTGGAGCAGGCCAACAAGAAGTCAAATGCGTGGGGCCAGGCAAAGTCTCCAAAAAAAAAAAAATGGGGGCAGCCAGACAAAAGTTGGGATGAGGCCGCCTCCTCGTGGTCCAAGGTACCAAATATGCGAGGCACAACTAGAGTGTGCAGGAAGAAGGCAAGCTAAATGCCCGAGAAACTGGCAGCCGTGACCGATCCAGCCATCGTATTTGCACCTATCATTGAAACTGAACCCCAACAATGAGGACTTTTACACCTTCAGGAGAAAGAGTGAGGAGTTAAAGCATCTCACCATCCAATACCCAACAGACTAGAGAAGGGAGTCGGAGTAGTGTCATGGAAGACCCCAGCCAAGACGGAGCGGGAGCCCTAAAAGGCAATGGTAGGATTAAGAACTTGAGGCGGAGCCCTCCCTAGCAAACCCTTGCTCATGGAAACATCCCCCTGGGTGAGATTCAAACCATATTCAGAGGGTATTCCAGGGCAGTCCCACCTCCTCCAACCGAAAATCACATGCCTGAAGGCACACTACAAAGAAGTGTACTCAACATGTAACAGTCCATTAGAAATTCAACGAAGGAGTTTCTTTACGGTTTAGGAACCTTCATGAATCGACTCATCGCATAGGTTTTAGTCTATGAGCATGGTTAGTGTTACCACTTACTATGGTGCCAGGAACAAAATTTTATGTATTTGAGGCACTTTTAAGCATTAGAATGAGAAACGTCTACGCCGTTAGACTGAGAGGGATATTTAGGATTTTAAGGCATAATAAAAAAAATTTTAATTTCTGAATAACGTTTGTTCAAAAATGCGTTTTAATTATTTTGAGGCACTTCATATTCGAATTTTGATAAATGATTTGCACTTTAAACTTAGTATGACTATTTAGGATTTTATAGTGCAAAGTTTATTTTTCACTTTTTCGGAGTGAATAATAGTCTCAGTGTTAGCATCTAAGATAAGTCTTTTCAAAATCACAATGTAAAATGCCCAAATTAGTTTAGAGAAGTTTTATTTGGATACTTGGAAATATTTTAGCCACACTTGGTGAATAGTATTGGACATTTGACACCAATAGGAACCATGAAATGGAAAATGTGAATGAAATCGAGTTTTGCGATCATGTCACCTAAGCAAAACCATATTTTATCCAACTATTCAATTTGTGCCAAACCAAAGAGGGTTTCAACCTTAGAGAAACCCTAAACACTTAGAATCCAATTGAAACCCCGAAAGCTTGGTGAAACCGAAACCCTAAATAGTTTTCCCAAACCCCAAAGTTTGCCTCTAAACCCTAAATGGACCAGGCTTCAGCTTAGTATTTATTTACTTGATTAAATCACTTACACATACTATAAACCACTCAAACTTATATTATTACATCCTTATTTTTTCATTTGATAATTTTATTAGGACAAGAAAAATTAGATTTGAGTTTGATAGCAACTTAAACCCTCTATTGAAATCCTAAATGGAAGCCCATTCAGTTAAGACACACGAAATTAAGCCACCAAAGCAAGGCTTGTTGAGGAAGTTTCCCTCCTAACATGGTAGTCCTATCACTACCCAAATAGTGCTTAGTGGGATGACAAAGAGCCACTTCATCACCACCCTTCACAACGAAGCTTCCTTGCCTAAAAACTATTGCCCACTTTTTTTACCTACAGTTTTGGCTGACGCGCCATCATCCAAAGTATCTTTCACACACCTCCTATCACCCTCCAGATGTTTAAGTGGCTTCCATGTCCATTAACTTTTACATTTGGTCACTTTTTAACCCTTTTCTTGGAGGGAAAACCAAATAAGCTCTCTAACAGATTTTCTGGCTTTACTTTAGTAGACTTTTTTGAACATGTTGTAAGCATTTTCTCACATAGTACCCTTCAAAAAATTATAGTTCTTAGAAGTGTTATGAATGTATTGAAAGTATTTTTTTGAACTTTTGGGTTATTGGAGTTGTTTTGAAATAAGATAAAACCTTGAGAATCAATGAGTGTGCTTAAGGTTAAAAAACTTGAAGTTTTGTATTGAAAAGATTTGTGATTTTCGTGAAGTGAGTTTTGTTGACTTTTCTAGTATGCTATTTGAACATAGAATATGATGTGAAATTCTTAAGTTGAGAGAAATAATATTGAATTCCTGAAGAACTAGTTTCATATATTGTGGTCTTTCAATTCTCTTGTTACGTTTCTTTAATTTTACAACAAAAAGTCCATAATTCACAACATTTCAAAATAAATATAAATTTCAAGCACTCATTTGAAGCACCTACATGATATCATGATGTCAGAGATGATAATACAAACCTTATTTAGAATATGTAATACAAATTTATTGAAGAAACATAACCAAACAAACTTAATTATAGAGAGGAACTTCTCGAGCATTTTTCACCTCATCAATCTGAGGCAAATCTCAATTGAAAAGAACATGAAAACATCAATTAGCTACAACACATTCAAATGAGTAGCCCAATTGATTTTAATCATAAATCATGAACTATTATCTTTAACTAATTATGACTCAATGCTTTCCATCTCATTAGCTGCAATTCTCAATTTGGGGACCCTCTGCCAAATATCGAAAATATAGGGAAAAAATCTTGAGATGAGTGAGATGAGATGAGTTAAGATGATTTGTAAATAATAGTGAGATTATTAGTTGAAATTAGAAGAGATGAGATGAGGTGAGGTGAGATGTTTCATCTCACCTCTGTATCCAAACGGGCAAGGTAAATTGATGCCACGTCAAGTCATCATGGAGGGGATAGATTATGGAAATCTCATCTTGACATATAAGAAATTAATGTAAGAAATTAAATTACTAGGCATCTTTTTAAATCACTCACCTAGTAACTTTTGAGATGTACATTTCTTTAACTCTATTTTTGGAATGAAAATTTCTTCTAATTGAACACTTTTTTTCTTGAGGAATTATTATTATTATTATTATTATTGCATACATATTGCTCTAAATATTAATTGTGAAATTACTACTTGTTTAAAAAATTTAAACCGATAAGAAAGGTAAATTCTATTATGTATATTATATTTTGAACATTAGCAACAAAGTGTCACGATGAGAAGGAGATCTTGCACACTTGGACATGCAAAATCCGCTAGGATACGCCAAGCCAACCCTTCTTGACAATTAAAGAGGCAAAGAACCTTGACATGGACAACCTAACCATAGAGAGAATCTGCCTTATAAAGTATCACAGCCATCCACAATGAGGTACTGATATATATAAGAGTGGAAACTTCACATGTCATAAGGGACATTAATTCATTAGTACCTGATAGACGTGGCCTCTTTGAATGCCACTAAAATTGGTTTCACACTTTCACATCCTTATCGATCCCAACTTTAGTTTCAACCCTCGTCACCGGTTTTGTACCGTTACTACTGAAATTTTTCCATATTGAATTTTCTTTTTCCACATTGTGTTAATGTCAATGAAACTTTTCAAGTCTGGTAACCTTCTCACTAGGATTCCTTGCAAAATCAGGAAATCGATCGAAAAAACATTGCCACACATCATTTGGTTGAAAACTCTCCAATGCTCAAGTAAAAAAGGGTGTATATTTGCGAGAGAAGTAAGCCTGCAGATGAGAGGTTTTCATTACCCGGAATCTTGAGGGCGATTGTATTGTGGGGAAAAGTATGAATAAAAAGATATATGTGCAGATGTTTTGTATACTAGAGAATAAGTAAAATAAAAAGAATAAATTAGAAAGAGAGATCAATTCGTGTTGAGGCATGTTCATGTTGTGGACGTTTTCCTTAAAGTAGATTTTTCCGCTTCAAAATTTTAACATGATGCACTAGATTTTTTTATAGTCTACTCCCAATAACGTCGTTTTTTGTTAGTCTCATTTTTTATGCACACAAAAAGAGATTCTTGAATAAGAAATAAAATAGTCAAAACTCAAAGAAAGAGACAAAATGAAGCAGGAAGTGTTTCTCTAATTTTCTAGAGAATTTGAAGTCACTAAATTCGTGGGTGGGGTTCCCTATTTCTATATAATGAAAGAGCACTTGTGAAAAGTCATAACTAAAAAAAATTCCGCTTGTGAGAAGTCATAACTTCTCAATTCGTAGAGAACATATTCCAAAGGTTTCTAATTTACCAAATCGCACAATCTCTCACTTAGTGGCCAAGCGGTTAAGACTCATATCCATCAAGCAAATATCATAATTGTTTACATTATTAGTTTTTATTTAACACTAAATATTTTAATTATTTTAATTCAAAAACCAACGGAGGCAACCACTCTACCCCATAAAATCTCACATTATATCCAAAGTTTTAAATACCGTTTCAATTAAGAGACTAGAATGAAATATTTTGATTCCGGTACCGTTTCAAGATATTTTATATATGAATAAATAAATTATATATATATAAACTATACTCCAAGATAACAACAATGTAAGTTTTAAAAACGTATACACATGATAAATTTAAGTGAGAAGCTTCTAGCCGGTCGGGTGGTAATTTCCTTTTACACCCACGAATAAGACATTGCCACATATAGGTTGCATTAAAGTAAACAATAAATCACATTCAGATGATCACAATTTTATTTTCTCCATCACTTTTCCTCTCTCTCTCTCCCCCTCACCCCGCACCTGCTCTCCTCTCTCTCTCTCTCTCTCTCTCTCTCTCATCGTCCTGCTCAGATTTCTATTGAGGAACTCATAAAATTTGACCTTTTCAAAGAGTCCCCTACATCCGCGCACAACTCTTGTACTTCCTATGCTTCTCGATGTTAACTATCTTTGCCCAACGTGTGTGAGTTCCCCTTTCTACATTATTTCTACCCATGTTTTTTGTATTTTCCTTTTATTGTTGCCTCCATCTCTTTCTCTCCTTCTTTTGGCTGATCTCTGCATTTTCCATTGCAATCCTTTTCATCTTCATCTCAAGTAATGGCTAAAATCATTTCCATCTTTATCTCAGAAAGAGACTATTTTCAAAATTGAAAAACCAATTCGAATTTAAAGAGGGAAAAAGGAAAAGAACCCACTTATGTCATTCCGAAGTAATTTTTTTTTTCCTAGTTTTAAGTATTCCCAATGAAAGTTTTCACACTGGTGTTGTGGTTGATTCAGGTTCTTTAGACGGTAGGAAATTTTAAATTGTAAATTTCATCGAACTTATGGTGTGCTAGACTTCTTTTGAAATCCAAACAATTTTACCAAGCCTGTCGGCACAACAACCACATGGACGTGTTACATATCGGAGAGAAGCTAACCTGGACGAACGACTGTGATAGTCCTGAATCCATCGAAGAGATAAGGTTTTCAGAAAATTAAACGTGTCTCTCTCGTACAGTCGAATTAATCACTTTTAGTGGAGGATACGATGGGGAGAGAGAGAGGGGTTGCAGGCATAGGGTGGAGAGAGAGAGTGGGAAAAGAGATGGAAAAATAAAATGATATCATGTACATGTGAAGTGTAAATTTTAGGTTGTACACATCTTATGTGGCGGATTTCTATTGGTTGGTGCCAAAATTAAATTTTTAGCCAACCGGTTTGGAGCTTTTTCCTAAACTTAAAACGCTCAAAGAGTATAGATTCCATTTAGGTCATTTTCAAGATCAACAAAATTTGGAGATTTTATCAAAGTTTTTTAATCTTAGATTCTCAATCCAGACACACGGAACCCTAATTTTATTGATTGTCCTCACTTGTGGCAGAGGAAAACCGTGGTTACAAGTACGACACCTGGGAGGTACATAAGAGCTAAATCTAGAAAAAGAGAACCCAGGCATCAAAAACAGTATAACCATATAAAGTACACGGCCTTAAAAAAAATACATAACCTACATCCGAACAAGCCAAAGAGGGGAACCTGCAAAAAGCCAAGTACACAAGACAAAAAGAAACGCAAATAACGAGAGAGCAATGAGAGACAAGCAAATAACGCAAAACAAACCTGGCACAAAGCTTATGATATCCTCAGGTAGGGCATACCCAACTTGTCCATGCGGAGAAGACCCCTCGATAGGCTAGGCAGCATGTGTATATCAGACCAATCAGAGTTCAAATCTTCCGCCCCACACTTAGCTAGAAAGTCAGCCACAACATTACCTTCACGAAAAATGTGATTCACTGTATACTCCAGGCTATTAAGATGTTCTTGTAAATCCTCCCAGAAGTCTTCTAAATACCAAATGGGACACTTATTCTTTACAATCCAATTAACCACCAGTTGAGAGTCAGTCTCTATTTGAACACGGTAAAATCCGAGCGTGTGACATCTGCGAACACCTTCCAATAAGCTTCTGAGTTCAGCAAAATTATTGGTACCCAAACCCAAGGGAACAGAATAAGCCAGAAGTAATCTACCATCCTCATCCCGAATAACAACCCCAGCGCCAGAGGTTCCAGGGTTCCCGAGACTACTACCATCGGTATTGAGTTTTACCCAGCCCTAACCGGTGCCATTTTACCACCCGGACCCTCTTGGGCTTAGGGAACAAGACTGAGATATCTAGTCTATTCAAAATATCCATGTCCTGGGCGGAGAGGGAAAACACTTTCATGATCTGGTCCATGGTGCGCCGGAGCCAAAGTTTAATAGCGTGCCAAACTGACTCTTTTGAATGAGCCTTATCTTCATACCGGGCTTTACAGCGCCACTCCCAAAGTTTCCAAGAAATAATAGAGGGCAGAAGGCCAAAGATGATTCTAACCTGTGAAGACTTACCCGCACGACGAAACCAAAAATTAATTTGATCCTTCCAAGTGTAGAAAGAGGCCATATGAACCCCTAGATGCGTGGCCGCTAGACGCCAAATGTGTCTTGCAAAATCCCCCGTGAAGAGCACATGGTTCAAGTCCTCAATATGACCCTTTTGACAACAATTACACTTAGAGGCCATTGAGACACCCACCATTCTGATATTCTCGTCAACACTGAGACAATTATTAGTAGCCTTCCACATCATGATGGAAATCTTCTTGGGTAGATTAGTATGCCATATCCACTGAGCCCAAGGTAAAGGGGGTGCCCGAACCCTTATACAGTCCCAGGCGCTCTTAGTAGTAAACTTGCCCTCATTATCCTTCAACCAAACAAGCACATCTTGACCCTCCTTCCGTCTAGCCAAAAAATCATACAGTTCATTGGCTTTCTGATGGCCCACTAATCTGTTCAGAAAGGAAATATCCCACTCATTCTCAATGCGACACTCCTTTATCTTAATCAATGGGTGCTCAACCACAGGAAATTGACCGTAGAGCGGACCTTCGTCGTCCCAATTGTCATACTAGAAGGAGATATTACCTTCTTTCACAATCCATTTGGAACTATTTATCATGTCTGGGATACTACGGACAATAGATTTCCAAAAGCGGCTCCCTTTAGTAGGCGTTAGGAAGGATAAGTGATTTCCTTTAACATATTTACCTCTGAAAAAGTCCGCCCAAAGAGAGTTGCCCTTTATAAGATTCCAGGCAAGTTTCATGTGTAAAGCTCTTTGAACATCCCCAAAGTCCCTAATACCCAAACCACCTTCGTCCGTAGGCGTACATATATGCTTCCAGGAGATCCATTTCCTCCGACTCTTGCCTCCAGATTCACCCCAAAAGAAAGAGCTTAGTAGCTTATTCAAGCTACGTATCACCGCTTTGGGGACATCTAAAACAGCAAGAAGGTGGGTGGCCATACTAGATAAGACGTGACGTAAAAGAATAGTTCTTCCACCAGCAGAGAGAATCTTCATCTTCCATCCTGCAATCTTCTTATTCACTTTGCCCAATAAATCACCAAAATCACAAGCCTTCAGCCTACCATCCACAATAGGCACCCCCAGGTACTTAAAAGGAAGCGAGCCCTCGGTAAACCCAGTAGAGCAGAGAAGAGCATGTTTCCTAGAGACTGAAATTTTCCTAGAGAAGAAAATGGCACTCTTCTCTTTACTAAGCACTTGACCAGTCCACTCCTCATATTTGTTCAGAACTTCCATCAAACCTCTCATACTTCTTTTTCCACCATTTGCGAAGATAACTATATCGTCGGCATATATAAGATGAGAGATAATTGGGGTCCCTCTAGCTTGAGTAAATTGACCAATTTTACCTTTTCCAAATGACTTCTTAAGGAGATGAGAGAATACCTCTTGCATTATAATGAAAAGGTAAGGCGATAAGGGGTCACCTTGCTGTAGGCCTCGCTCTCCTTTAAAGAAACCCATGGGGGTCCCATTCATCATGACAGAATACCACGGCGAAGATATACAAGAGTTAATCAGGTCACAAACATTAGGAGAGAACCCAAAACTAACCAGAACATGTAATAAGAAATTCTAATCCACTCGATCATAAGCCTTAGACATGTCAAACTTAACCAGAACATTGCCCCTAATGGACTTCCTATCAATAGAATGGACCATTTCCTGAGTTAAACTGATATTCTCAAAAATACTGCAGCCGGGAATAAAAGCCCCCTGCTCCTGTGATATCATTTTAGGGAGCAAACTAGTCATACGAGCCACAAAAATTTTTGAGCAAATCTTATAGACCACGGAACAAAGGCTAATAGGCCGAAATTTATTAAAACCAGAGGGTTTATCCACCTTCGGAATTAAAACAATATATGAAGCAGTGAAGTTTTTTGGGAGCATATGGCTATGGAAAAAATCAACAATGGCTAAGAGGAGATCATCTTTAACCAAGTCCCAACAAGCTTTGAAGAATCCTGAACCAAAACCATCTGGCCCTGGACTGCTATCGATGGGAATAGAGAATAGAGCATCCTTTACTTCCTCTATGGAAGGATCTTTACCAATAGTCAAGTTATCCTCATTAGTAATAATGGGAGAAATCAGGTCACTCAAATTCGGGAGAGCACGGGGACTACTTTGACCCAGAAATTCCTGAAAATGATCAACAACGGCTTTATGAATGTCGAGAGGGGACTGTAAGACCCTACCATCTGGCATACTCATCTCTTGAACTCTTTTATGCAATTTGGCCTTTAGGTAAGCATGAAAGAATTTAGAGTTCTGGTCCTCATCTTTCAGCCAGCTTTTCTTGGCCATATGAGCAAGCCTAGTATCCTCTCTACCCAGCCATGTTACAAGTTCCAGCTTGGTTGCTAAGAGGTCAACATCGTCCTCGGCATTAAAGGAGACTTGAAGACGGCTTTCCAAATTATCAATACGAACCTCTAGACCTTTGATTATGACGTTAGTTTTACCAAAGACACTTTTATTCCACTCTTTGAAAGCCACCTTAACCCATTGTAATTTAGAGGACAAGTTGATTAATCCATGACCTAGGGCCTCACTTTTCCACACCCCCTCCACAAAACTATAGAAATCCAAGTGATCAGTCCACATATATTGAAAGCGGAAGGGACTAGGACCATGCCTGAATAAATTCTCCCCCATCTGAACAACCAAAGGGGAATGATCCGAAGTAGAGCGCGCCAACACCTGGTAATAAACATTACAGAAAGAATTAAGGAAATTAGTATCAATAAAACATCTGTCTAACCTGGCCCAGCTGCGCGCTTGTCCGCTTTGTCCATTACACCAGGTCATATTCGGGCCTTTTGAACACATCTCTATCAGACCACAGATTTGAATACACTGGTTGAACTCTTCCATGGCTACAAAAGGACGAGGACGACCACCTCTTCTTTCTGAGTCATCCTTAATGATATTAAAGTCCCCGCAGAGAACCCATGGAATACTGACAGTCCCCATATTCTCCAAATCCGCCCAAAGCTATCTTCTTTCATTTCGGTTGCACTTCGCATATATAATAGATAGGAGAAACATATGACCATTCTCCTATACTTTCATAGTAATAAACTGATTAGACCCTGCCACCCATTGTATCGAGACCAATGAATTCCACATCAACCAAATTTTACCACCATGCACCTCATTTGTGACAAAACAATTGCAGCTGAATCTTCCCAAGAAGGACAGTATTCTATCCTCTAACAAAAATGGCTCAGCCAAAGCTATGATATTAGGACTAAATTGTTTAATAATTTTCCTCAACCTCCTATAAGAAGTGCCTACTCCCCTAATATTCCAAAAAATAATAGGACTGATCATAATTTAAATTTGGAAGGACGAATTACCACCCTGGTGGAGCCCCTTTTCTGGCCTGTTTTCCTGGGGTTGTTGGAGCCCTCAGAATCTGTGCAGTATTCCTTACGCATATCATCCTTTATTTTGTCTCTCTCACTCTCGTGATCTGAATGGGAAAAGAGTATCTCACCTGTTCTTTCCTCTTCATCTTCAACCATAAACTTCTCATTAACACTGACTGCTAGGGACCTTGCCTTTTTCTTCTTCGATTTCCTCTTTAGGCTTATCAGAGGATTCTCCCATTCTTCACCCAAACCAATTACTCTGTTCACAACTGGATTCATGTCTTCTGTGCTAACCTCTTGTGGGTCTGGTAGGGGATAGGTAGATTTAACGATTTGCAGGCTCTCTTGCTGAAATAAAACTTTCCCTGTGTCCTCAAAAACTAGCTCTTCAATTGATTGTGTGGAGGGGGCAGTAAACTTTTCTGGTTGATCATCATTCAGCTGGGCCACAATACTGGTGTTGTCCTGTCCTTTAGGCTCTGTGCATTCTTCTTCTACTTCTACTTCATGCAGTTCGTGGGCAGCATGCTGCACTTCTTCTTGTTCGACTCCCTTCACCTGGAAAACTAGTTGGCCCCTGTTTCCTTGTCTGTATTATTCTCCTGCTTCAAAGACCCTCCTGCTTCATTCTCATCCGTCTGATTTTTTCCAGCTTCTAATTCTGGCTTGGGTTCTGCTGAAGACCCTTTCTTGACCCAAACTTGGTTCCCAATCCCTTTCCTGGTATGGTCTTTACCATTACGGCATGTTTTAGAATTATGGCCCTGTTGATGACAGTTGCAGCAGTAAGCAGGTAATGTTTCATAGACCACCTCTTGTCTCCTACTGTGAGGCAGCCCTGGACATCCAAGCCAGAAGTGAGTGATCAGATCTCGGGAGGCATCAACCTCTAAACAAATCCTTGCTCCATCAGTTCTTGTAGCGCATGTAGTCGGATTGTCTCTCCGAATGAACTTTCCAATCGGCGCCGTAATCATTTTCAATACCGAAGCATGGTAAAAATGCAGGGGAAGTCCAGGCAAGAAAACCCACACAGGCACGCAAGGTGACTCGTATTCCTCTGTGTAATCTGGGGACCATGCAAATGGCCTATAGCAGACACCATTGATCTCACAAGATTCTCTGGACAGCGCTTTGTTAAAATCTTCTTCTTTTGACATCCTAATGAAAACATTTCTTGGGCTTTGCATCGCCGAGACCACAGGACAACAGAATAAACCCCATCGACTACGGATGAAAGACCTTATAGAATCAAGTGAAGGTCTCTGACGGAGGAATTTTAAGACAATGGAAAATCGAAATGGCCTTGCAGTGGCCTCTGTTTCCTCTGCAGAGAATATAAAACATATTTCACCTTCTATGATTTTCGGTGGCCTGAGCAGAATCTCCACTTCAGGCAGCGGTTGAGGTGCTGCGGAGACATCAGCAAAGGTGCGGCGACCTGCCACAACTGGGTCTACGTCCGCCATGAGCCGCTCACACGAGCAGCGGCCAGTTTCAGTTCTGTCGAGGAGAGACGGACTCGCAGCTGGCCATATCCCAAAGAGAGGCTTGGGGCCGATCAGAGTCGGAAGACCCTCGGCGAGGTCACCTGAGCCCGGCGAGTCGATCTGTGTCGGCGGTGAGCGGCCACTCGCCGTGCAGGATCGGCGATCGGGTTTCTCTCTCCTCAAGAGTTTTCTCTCTCCTCAACGGTCTATTTTTAAATATAGAGTGTTTTTCTCTCTCCTGAAATTCTCAATCCAGACACACACATATGTATATTAAAAAAAACAACTTTCATCCAAACATCCTGGCTGATTCTCATAACAAAGCACAAGTAAAAACCACAACTTTTACAAAAAAAAGAAAAAAAAGAAACTCAAAAAAATATCTCTAATAAAACTGTTATACTCAAACAAGAATTCACCTTAATAGAATTGATAAACTCTCAAAAGCTGTACCAACTACCAATCCATCTTCAACGCCATCTTACATACAAGATATGGACTTGCGTTTTAATTTTTAAATCTGTTATAAAAAATCATCCTATTCAAGATTTGGACTTCAAGTTCAAGTTCATGATAAAATTTATTGGAAATCCATTGCAGAAAATTTAAAAACAACTTTATTCCAAACATCCAGGCTGATTCTCATAACAAAGCACAAGTAAAAACCACAACTTTTACGAAAAAAAAAAACTCAAAAAATATCTCTAATAAAATTGTTATACTCAAACAAGAATTCACCTTAATAGAATTGATAAACTCTCAGAAGCTGTACCAACTACCAATCCATCTTCAACGCCATCTAGCATACAAGATATGGACTTGCGTTTTAATTTTTAAATCTGTTATAAAATCATCCTATTCAAGATTTGGACTTCAAGTTCAAGTTCATGATAAAATTTATTGGAAATCGAAAGAACATCATCATCAAGATAACAGATAACTACGAATATGTATGTATGCATATTGCATATTAACTACGGCGTGGAGTTGACAGTGGACTGTGGAGGTGGACTGTGATTTATGGAGATGGGTGGGCTGTTCCATAATTCATGGACGTAATCTTACTTGTAGCCGTTGGTTCTGTGTAAGGAAGGTAGCCGTTGGGTTCTTCACAAGGTAAGTTTTCTGCTGCCTTGTCTTTTATGTCAATAATCATAACTTAAAGCTAACACTGTGCTTATTCCAAGATCATGCTGTTGATGAAGGTATGATTTAACATTTCTATGCACTTGTTTCCACTCTGCTAACGTTTGCTTTGCTGCCAAAAGTCCTCTAGTACAATGACGGCCAATGGTAAACCCTTATAATGTCTAACCATCTCTTTTCCTAAAAATTTCATTTCTTCCTTGATTTTAGAATTTGCATTACCAACAACAATGCAAACCATATCATTCCGTCTTGCATTAAAAAAAAAAAAATCGACTGTATTTTGAGTCTCAAAAAGCTTTCAATGTCTAATTATAAAGTAACTAAACCATTGTAAAATATGGACCGAAAGCAGAGTACGCATTGTTATTG
This sequence comes from Juglans cinerea, assembly GCA_961763995.1. Lineage (NCBI taxonomy): Eukaryota > Viridiplantae > Streptophyta > Magnoliopsida > Fagales > Juglandaceae > Juglans > Juglans cinerea. Next base: position 47,805,282 of record CAUIVZ010000001.1, on the reverse strand, counting down.
AAAGATTTCATCTTCCATTTGAGGTCTTCAAAATCTTGACAAGAACTTGATTCATGGGATATTCTTGAATCCTCTCATCAAAAAAATGAATATAGATATATATAATATATATATATCTATATATATATATATGTTCTCATACTTGTAAAAAATACATGCGCAATTTTGGAAAAAAAAATGTCAAGTTTTCATTCAGATTAAAATTCTTTTTCATCTTTTTGTCATTTTTTCAGAGGATTTAAGGTTCTGTAGGGAAATCAACCAATTCTAGCCGCAAGACTGCAAAACTTCTCGATCATTAAGTAGCAAACTAATTTCATTCTTTTAAGAGAGGCTAAAGCTTTAAACGAATATTTTTTTTCTCTCTTAATTCCTGTTCAAAACGTTAAGTTAAATAACGTGGGAAAAAATATTACCTCGACTACTAAGCCAGCAATCTTTTCATATCAAACACTTTTAAAAATGGTGTTGTTTAGATATTGTTTATATACCTTCTGATCTCCATGATATTGCTAAATTTTGAAGCAATTCCCAGCTGTTTTCATCATTTAGAAATGGTAATTTGTGAAGGGGGCTCCTTGGATCTACTTGCAAAGCCAAGTCTTCGTTACGAGAGGTAAGCAATATTCTGCTGTTTGTATCATTCATTGGGAAGGCAGCACTTAAACTGTTCCAATCCCCAACTTTCCATTTATCATCTAGAACCACCAAACATTTCTTTCAGCGTAGAATTTCACAAAGTTCCTTAGCAAGCTCTGCATCTCTCATTTTTCGAATTTTTTTTCTCTCCTTCAGATGGAGAGCTAAGATCTATCACGACTCCTTCCCAAACATCTCTCTTTTTACATTGTTGAGAGATACTCCTTCCAAGCACCATCTCTCTTTTTACGACTCTGTGCTTGTATTTGACCTTCTCTCAAACATGCCACCACTTTTTTCAAGTTATCGTTGGATTGAAAAAAGTGGTGGCATATTTGACAGAAGAGGTCAAATACAAGTACAGAGTCAATTTTGAGGGCATACCTCTCAATAATATCTTCGGCATCATGAGCAACATTTCTGATATCTGCAACCCACTTGCGTACACTATCTCTTTCATTTTGCCTCCCATCTGCATCTTTTAGGAGACTTCGGATTAGTTTGAGCTCATCTTGTAGCTGTTCAACTTGGTCACTCACCCCATGCAAGGATATTGCTTTTTGTATGAGCAAATCACCAACTCTTCCCACCACACCAGAGACAATTTCCTCGGCCAATTTTCTTCACGTAAAAGAGGGGATGGATGGGATTGAACTTTGATTGTAACTTGGCTCAGATTTTGCAAGAAAGTATTATGTCGGTGTTGGTGGTTTAATGGGAAAAGAAGCATGGGGAGAGTAGGTTCGACACCAAAACCGCGTGAAACACATAGTACCCTTTATACATGTTCTCTAACTTTGATTGGCCCGAAGCAATTCTGCAGAAAAAGGACGGTATGGGTCCCTCGAAAATTTGCAAAAAGTCTTCATTTTTAAACTGCTTTCAACTGCGTGCACTTTATTTTACTGCTTTGAACATCAAAAGCATTCGGATCTCAGTGCAGTTCAAAGGTGAGATTATTGACCGAGTCCACACCTGACAAAATTCAGATTTTAGCTGGGGCTTCAGATCTGAATCAATTCAGATTCAGATTTGACCGAGTCCACACATGCTACAGCTTCAGCTCGGCTCCCGCTGGGAGCTGCCGCTTGAACATATGTGTTTTCTATGTATTTTTTTTAAGTTATTTTTTATATAAATTATTTTAATATTTTTAAAAAATAAAATAAATTTAAAATATTATAAAAAAAATTTCTTAATTAGAAAGTAAAAAAAATTATTAAAAAATACTTATTTAATGGCGAAGTAAAATAAAAAAGAGCTGCCGCTTGAACATATGTGTTTTCTATGTATTTTTTTTAAGTTATTTTTTATATAGATTATTTTAATATTTTTAAAAAATAAAATAAATTTAAAATATTATAAAAAAAATTTCTTAATTAGAAAGTAAAAAAAATTATTAAAAAATACTTATTTAATGGCGAAGTAAAATAAAAAATATTTTTTATTTCGTGATTAATGAAATATTTTTAAAAAATATTTAAAATTATTAAAAAAATCTATATAAAAAAATAAAAATATATATATATAAAAACACATATTAAAGCTCCAGCGGTCTAGCATTATTCTTTAGAATATTACTGAACCCACAAACCCGCGTGAACCCAACTACAAAGTTCCCTTAGACCACTGGCAATAGACTAGCCATTGCCAAGTTCACGTCTAATTTACATTTGATTTTGAGATAAAATCTCTGGCATTGAACTCGGCAAAACTATATTTTTCTAACTTTAGCTACAATAAAATCTCCACACTCGCTATACTTGGCGAGTAACTGTTGAAGAAGCAAACATTTATTTTATTATTTCCGCTCTCTTTCCCTCGTGATTTCCATTTCCCTCGTATTTGCCCTCATCTCTTTCCCTCGTCTCTTTGCCCTCGTCTTTCCCTCGTCTCTTTGCCGTCGTCTCGCCCTCGTCTCGCCATCGTCTCTTTGCCGTCGTCTCGCCCTCATCTCGCCTTCGCATCTCGTCTTTTCCCCTTTCCCTCACCCTTTCCGTTTTTGCAGCTCCATTGCGGCTTCTCTCTCTCGCTCTTCTCTCCGTTTGCCATTTTCTTTTTCTGAAACTCCTCTCCCTCTTCTCTCTTTCTCAATCGATTTTCTCTCCTTTTGTGGGTCGATCTTCGACGGTTGGGCAATTTCCCCTCTCTCTCTCTCTGTCGGCTTGGCTCAACAACGCAGAACTCTCTCTCGGTTTGGGTAAGTTTTATTTGGGTAAGCTTTGTATTGAGTACAAATTTAGGAACCAAATACAACCTTAAACTCATCTTAACATCCAAACACAATTTAAACTCATTTTAAGTGGATCCCACAAAACTCACTTAACTATCTCAATTAATTATTATTCATAAAAATCTTAACTCAACTCAACCTCCAAAACCAATTTTTTTAAGAGCAATACTACATAATCTCTGCAACCTCCACACATCATATTTTTTAAAATTTTTTAATATTTTTTTAAATTTTTTTTTGAGTTTATTCTTTTTAAATTAATTTAGTTCTTCTATTCATTATTCATATATTAAATTTTTGATAAAAGAAAAAAATTAAAAAAAATTAAAAAAAAAAATTGATTTGTATATGAATAGTAAGAGATTGTATAAATTTTTTCATTTTTTAATATGTACCCTGCATTATGTATTATTTTTTCTAACTTAAAAATTGCCTATATATATATATATATATATATATATATTTTTTTTTTTGAAAAAACAAAATTGACTCTAGTCTGTACTATGACGGAGGGAAAGTTCAATGAAACTCCATCTCATTCCTCGTTAATTATTCTTTAGGGCCTTCATCCATGTGATGTACTTTTTTTTTATTCATTTTCTTCGAAAATAGAATTAAAGTACATAACTAGCTAGCTAGGAGAAATCAGATGTTATTATTCCTACATTATGCATATATGTTCTACGTTTTGGAGTAATTGGCCTTCATGACTTTTGTTCACAAAAACTTTTTAGGCCTCGTTTGGATAGTTAAAATATTTCATCTTATCTTATTTTATTTTACGATCATTATAATCATTTTAAGATTTTACATAAAATATAATAAACAATTCAACTTTTTTAAATCTCAAAATAATAATATTTTATTCAATTTTTATATTTTATTTCAACTCACTATCCAAAACAGTATCTTAATGTAAGGGACAAAGAACCTTGGCATGTGTGGATAGCAAGTTTAGAAGGGATGGGATAGTAAATATATGATTTATGATTACATATCATAGTTAAAATTAAAGAGACTTGAGAATTAATTAAGATCGGTTAAAAGTTATGAATAATATTAGTCCATCGTGATAACCATAGAATTATTGTTCTCAACATGAATTCATGAACATTTATCTAGGCCTGTTCAAAAAAACACTATGGCCCGACCCTGCCCGATAAACCGGCTGTCCCACCAGTTAAATGCTGGTTAACTAAACAACGGGTTCCAACCTGCTATTTAACTGGCAAAAGAGCAGCCCGTCGCTTATCTCCATTCCAAACCCTAGACGGCTCTCTCTCCCTCCCTCCTCGATCACGCATGTAGGAAATCAAGTCTCTCCCTCTCTCCTCTCAATCACTGCAACTCCTTTCAACTACAAAGACGACGTCGAGATAACCTCTCAAACGCAACAAAAACAATCACGTTCTTGAAGCTTTCTTACAAGTGCACCATCTGCAATCAAGCCTTCCCTTCCTACCAAGCCCTCGACGGCTATAAGGTCAGCCACCGTAAGTCCTCTGAAGCCACCACGGCCACAATCACCACCAACGACAACAACCACCTGTCAACTTCCTCGTCCTCCAGAACTGTTGCCAGCACGAGTGCTCCATCTGCCACAAGACCTTTCCCGTGGGCGGCCACAAGTGCTGCCACTATGACGGTGGCAATAGCCATAGCAACACCAACACCAACACCAACAACAGCGTGACCTTCTCTGAAGGAGGCGGCTCTAGCCTCTGCCAGAGCTACCATAGCTTCGACTTGAACCTATATTTATCCTCGTTTATTTTCATAACTATTCTCATCTCATCTGATCATCAAAATTTTTTTAAATTTTCATATAAAATAAAATAAACAATTTAATTCTTTCAAATTTTAAAATAAAAATAATATTAAAAAATATATTCTAACAATATTTTATTTAATTTTTAATTTTTAATTTTTATCTCAATTTATTTTATCTTATATGCAAAAATAAGCGATTCATCTAATGATTCCGATATGTGTTGGCTCATGTTAGCGTGGATGAGAGGTATTGGAAAGAAAAATGGAAAAGAATTAAAGAAAGGGAAATTCCTTTTATGACGTTTATTTTTGTCTCTGCTTGAATGTCTTCTTCCTTTATATTTCTCTATACCCTATGATTATTGTGATTCTTTGAGGACCCCAGTCCACGTACGTGATACGTACACATCTCCCAGTGTGGATATCTTCTTTCATTTTTATTATGGCCCATCCAATTTAGAGATATACATATAATTTAATACGTATATATAATAGATTCTTTTTTTATAACAATAATTCTATTAATCAGCAAAAAAAAACATTACAGACTTTGTTTATCAACCCAAACAACAGAACTAATAAACTCAGAAAAAAAAATCTTTCCCACACATTTATATCATCAATATTCCAAGCAAACTTTGCCAATTTAAACTATCTTAAAACCCACTACATGAATAATATAATTCATAGTGCAGATATATCACAACAAATTTAGAGAGAGAATTAGAAATCTTAGTTCTAAAACGAGTTGTTTTATTATTAGATTGGTATGTAGAGTTTATCATACATCTTAAATAAGAAGATTTGATTAATAAAATTACATTAGGTAAACATTTTATATTTATTATTTAAAATCTTGTCGTTATGAGCTTTTGTTTTTTTCCCCAAATGAGTCTTTAAAAACTGAAAGCACCTCGCAAGAGGCAGAAGTAAAATGAAAATTACAAAAAAAAAAAAAAAAAAAAAAGAGAGAGAGAATGAGATATCCAATTTGGACTATAAACAGTATTTAAAATGTACAAATCTCGTACGTTTTTATAAAAAATAATTTTTATATAATTATTGATGTCACTGTCATAAACGCTAAAATACATTACTTCTAAAATTAAATAGTTACTAATTAACAACATGATAACTTTTGTTTCTACTATGGATATAAATCATCAGAAGACTTAGGATTGGTTTGATTACACAAAATCAAACTATCTCTTCTAATGTATCTACCTCTACAAAGTCATCAAAATAATAATCAAACAAATAAATCAACTCCTTAAGACTTAATAAAAGTGTCAACTTTCCAATGAACAAAATCGATAAAGCTGTGCTACGGATCAACCGCTGTTCATGGCTGATCCGTAGCACTCCTTAGCTGGCACTATAATTTTTTTCCCTTTCTTTCTCTAAACGCAGACCACATCTCTCTCTCATCAATACTTCTCTCTCATCAAGCTCTCTCACTCATCACATCTCTCTCTCACTCCTCGGATCTCTCTCTCATCAATTTCATCTCAATTGCCGAAGTTGAACCGAGGAGGATCGAAAGAGTTATGGCAGGGTGGAGAGGCATAGTTGGGGAAGCCATGAGAGAGAGAGAGAGAGAGAGAGAGAGAGAGAGAGAGAGAGAGATGGAGAGTTTTATTCAACAAGAAATGTTATCACAAGGTGGTGGCGAACATGGACGAGATTGTTTTTGAGATTTTAGTCAACAAATGTGAGCTGTATGCTAAAGTAATAAACAATCCCGCCCCAACATCTCTTGGGTAATATACTTCCATGGCATGGAACTTGAACTTACCAAATTCAACAGAGGCTTCGAGGAAAGTGGGTGCCATCCACTTTTGCCTTTAAACAGTACTGTTTAATGGTAGGATTCAAATTCTTTTATAATTTTTCATAAATATATTTAAGATTGCGTTTAGATGTTAAATTAAGGTCAACTGAATTGGATTTTTTATAAATAATAGTAAATTTAATAGTAGAGAGAGTTATGTGGAGTACATCTAAACTGAATTAAAGTATATTTAAATATTAATATGAGTTTAGTACATTTTTGAAAAATTAAAAAATATAATTTGTCTCATGTGTTAGAAGGTTTTGAGTTAGGATGAGTTTAATAATTTAATAGTTAGGTGTTTAGAAGTTAGATTCAGCTTAAAATTAGACTGAACTCAGCTAAACTCAGTTGAATTTAAGAACCAAATGCAGTGTAAGACTCATCTTAACATCCAAATACAATTTAAAATTATTTTAAATGGATCCCACAAAACTCATTTAACTATCTCAATTCACTATTATTCATAAAAAAAAAAAAAAAAAAAAAACTTAACTCAACTCAACCTTCAAAACCAAATTTTTTAATATGTACCTTGCATTATGTATTTTTTTTTTAACTTAAAAATTGCCTTTATTGTTTTTTTTTTGAAAAAACAAAATTGACTCTGTACTATGACGTAGGAGTGATACCCGCCCCCTACGGGGCAGGGCCACCCCTCCCCCGCCCCCCGCCCCCACATATGCGGGGGTGGGATTTTTTTCCCCGGACCCCGCCCCCGCATGGGGTGGACCCCCACCCGTCCGCACCCCCCGCACATGGTACTGGGCCTCCAGCCCAGTACTTTTTCTGGGCCCTTAATGGCCCAGAATCAGTTTTTGGGCACCTTTGGGCCCAGAATTCGTTTTGGGCCACTTTGAGCCCATTATTTAGATTAAAAAAATATAAATTTAAAAACAGAAAAGAAATAATTTTTTTTTGATAAGTAGATATTAAGTTTTAACTATTAAATAATTAAGTAATATTCATCACTAAGGCAGTAAGACACTATGCTAAAATAAATAGTTTACAATTATACAAATTAAGAGAACTAATAAACTATTACACTATTACAAACTCTTCTAAAAAAAATAAATATTACAAATTGTATAATTAACTATTGTAGCAACATTACAATAATTGTAAATTAAGAAAATTGATTTTGGGGTGGAGCCGTAGTTGTGAGTTCACTGAGTTGTGTCGAGTGTCGATTGCTGTGAGACTGAAAATCAATAAGTTAAAAATAAAAGTTAATAAGTCAAAAAACCTGAAATATTAATAAGTTAAAAATAAAACAAATTAGAATTAAAAAGTTATAAAAATGAAATAAAGTTTTAAATGCAAAAAACAATTAGGGGAGAAATTATGCAAACCATGGCAATGGTGAGTCCAATACAAAAGTCATACTGCATCGGAGGTAGCCGTAGACGCCGTCTCATGTATCACTATAAGTATTAAATTTGAAATGAAATTAATGAATACCAATTAAATGAAAATAAATAAATAAATGCAAATAATAAATTAGAATAAATACCAGATCCAGACTGATCATCACCCTCCTCCTCGACGTCGGCCTCCTCATACTCAAGAACATCCGGAACATGAATTGGAGTTCCCTTGATCCAATTCTGTGTGCAAATCAAAGCCTCCATAGTGGTAGGAGCTAATGAACTCCGAAATGAATCTAATACACGTCCTTCGGTGTTAAAGGCCGACTCTGAGGCTACTGTGCTAACAGGGATGGCCAAAAGTGTGCGGGCTATCTCTCCAAGGATGAGATACTTCACAGCATTCACCTTCCACCAACTTAATATATCGAAATCTCGTGAAAATGGTAGAATCTCTGCTGCTAAGTATCTGTCTATCTCTGACTGAGCCTCTACAGAAGTCCGGAGGAAGGGGGTCTGCTCATACCTCTCACCCCACTCCAATCTACGCCTTTTCCCACTCTCGACTTCAGGAAACTGTGAGCCTGAGGCTGAGGGGGTAGATGTAGGTGCCGCAATATTACCACCCCGCAGGGTGGAAAACTCATCAAATAATCTAGTAAGGGTTTCCCGAACCCTTGCTGCAATAAGCTCCGCCCATACTTGCCCGTACGCAAGGCCCAATCCAAATATCATGCCATCCAACTTATACCTCGGGTCAAAGACGACAGCTACATATAACAAAATATTAGCCCTAGTTAAATCTCCCCAATACTTGTCGTACTTTGACCTCATAATCAATGACATCTCCCGCAGCCTAATGTGACCACCCGCGACCATGTCATCTAATTCTTCTTTTATCCTACATATTTGCTGGCATACAACATTGGATGTAGGGTACAAAGTTCCAGATAGTCTCGTGGTGACATCGTAAAAAAGCCTCAAAAACTCTACAAAAATAGTTACAATTTCCCAATCATCAGCTACAGGTTTCCCCAATCCCCCGTGATCATCAAAATATTTTACATATTGGATGTCTTCTTCACCCAATAATGCAAATACCAGCCTATATTCTTGGGCCGCCTCCAACATCAGAAATGTTGAGTTCCATCGTGTAGGCATATTAGTACAAAGGCCCTTCTTAGATGTTAGACCCGCAGATCTCGCAGCAACCTTGAATTTCTCCAACCTTGAAGGAGAAGATCTCACCCATCTCACAGCAGTCCTAACCCGAACAATCGAGTCATGAAGATCTCTCAAACCATCACTGACAATCAAATTCAGAATATGTGCTGCACATCTCACATGCAGACACTCACCACCCATAAGTGTCTTATTTGCCTCTCTAAAATAAGTTTTCAAATGTCCTAATGCAACATCGTTAGACGAGGCATTATCGACTATGACTGTAACAACTCGGCTCAAACCCCACTCTTTTATTGAAGCCTCCAAGGCCTTCCCAACTGTCTCACCCTTATGATCGGTGATTTTACAAAATTTTATAATTTTCTTGTGTAATTTCCAATGGCAATCAATAAAATGCACAGTCAAAGACATATAATTAAAATTTTGGATCGATGTCCAAGGGTCAGTGGTGAGACAAACAAATTGATCCGCCAATTGACCCCTTAACTTCTCATTTTCAATGTAAAAATACTTTTTTACATCCTTTGCCACCGTGTGGCGAGAGGGAATATTAAACCTTGGTTCCAAGTAGAGAGAATACGCTTGGAACCCTTTCCCGTCTACAATTTGAAGAGGTAGCTCGTCCATTATGACAATACGAGCTAGATGTCTTCTACACTCATCGGGATCATACTTAGTATACCCCCTCAAACTTGCACCCCCACTAGTCCCATCCGCCATTTTTTGAAGTCCAACTTCTAGCCTAGATTGGCTTTTATCTTGTAATGATCTTAATATTGGACTTTTTTTGCATTGCTCTTCTAAGTGCACCTTTAATTGTCAGGTGCCATGTTTCCTATAGTGGCATCCATAAATTTTCCCACAATGGTCACACTTGGCTTGGCGGTTACTTGAGTCACCACCCTCTAGTTTGGTGAAATGACTCCAAACTATTGAAGCAGGTTTCTTGCTGGGCTTGGGGCGGGGCAAGGTGCCGTAGGGCTAGGGGTAGGGGTATGAGTAGGAGGGGTAGGTGTAGGTGTAGGTGTAGGTGTAGGGGTAGGGGTAGGGGTAGGGGTGCCCTCGGCCTGAAAAGGAGAGCTCGCACTCGAATCCGCTGGCATATCCATGAACTAAAGCAAACAAGAAAACTGAAATAATAGAAAACATAACAACTATATAATGAACATAAAAGAAAAGTAGAATAAAAAAAAGTATCACACTATCATTTGGTTATAAATGTAATAAAGTATATTAACAACAAATACACTATATGTTGTTAATAAAGTATATTAACAAATACACTACATGAGGAAAGAAAATATGAATGTTTCCTTTATTTAAGTAAGGTAGAAAAGTCCACATCCAACAAATTAAAAAATATTAACGAAGAAATGACATCTTTTTATTTATTTATTTATTTTTTAAATCTTCATCTCTTAATATAACATCAAATAATTTTTAAAATATAGTATTATGCATGGGTTGAAAAATGATATTTAGAGTAGATAAGTCTTGTGTATTTTTTTTTAAAGAAAAAACTTGATTAGTAAATGTGAAACTGACAAGAATAATATTTTTTTTTTAATGATGAATCTCATTTTTTTTAAAGAAAATCCTTAGTATACTTGTATAAATTATATCTAGCATTACTAGTCTAGAATAGGGTATTAGAGGATAATATATACACACACAAAGTTAATTTCCAGATTTTAATGGCATGCAATTTCCTGTTTATACATTGAGCCCTAAATTAATTTAGGGTATTTCGAAACCCTATATTAATTTAGGGGTTTCAATCTTAAATTAATTTAGGGTTTCGGATTTGAGCCCTAAATTAATTTAGGGGTTCCAATCCGAATTAATTACACAATCAAATCCAATCCAATCCGAAATAATTACAGAAATGAGAAAACAAACACAATTCACATGCATTTCACGAACTCATTCAAATTTCAAACCAAAACACATGCACAATCTAAGCTCCACAGCACACAATTCACAAAAATTCCATCCTCCATCTCCGATAAACCCCATCCTTCCTCCAATCTCCATTAAAAATATAAATCACAAAAAATTAAAATAGGATAGGTTTTGAGTTTCTTACCTTCGGGATTCGGATCTTCGGTGAGATGCAGAGAGGGACCAGATGCGCACGGCGACGTTGAAGGAGACGCTGGTAGCTGGGTGCGGCACCGGAAACTCAGAGAGAGGGAGAGATGAGCGGAGCTGGGTCACTGTGAGGCAGCAGAGACAGAGAAGTGAGAGTCTGAGAGTGAGCGAGGGAGGGAATCGGGGGGGGGGGGGATTTCATTTCTAATTAACCCAGGCATGAAACGACGTCGTTTCATGCCTGGGTTTAAAAAAAAAAACCTACGCATGAAACGACGTCGTTTCATGCGTACTTTATATATATATATATATGAACAGTAATTGGCAGGGCGGGGCGGGTGTCACCCCCATCCCGCACCCGCCCCCGGACAGAGCGCCAGATGCGGGGCGGGGTCACGCCAGATGCGGGGCGGGTGACCCCGCCCCCGCATCTGGCAGACGGGGTGGTCCGCCCCGCCGCACGGGTGCGGGGCGGAAACGGGTCGGGGCAGCGGGGGCGGGGCCCCGTTGGCCACCCCTACTATGACGGAGGGGAGAGTTCAATGAAACTCCCTCTCATTCCTCATTAATTATTCTTTAGGGCCTTCATCCATGTGATGTAATTTTTCTTTTATTCATTTTCTTCGAAAAAAGAATTAAAGTACATAGCTAGCTATAGGGGTGTAACCGGTCCGGTTCGGTCCGGTTTTGGATAAAATCTAGGATCGAACCGGTATGTACCGGTTTTGTATTTTTCAAAACCGATTACGCACCGGTTACCCTTCTAAACTGGTACTTCCGGTTTTACCGGTTTTCGGTCCGGTTTTCCGATTTTTTAAAAATGTAAGTTTCACAATTTGTCATTTAAAATTTGTTTAAAAAAAAAAAAACTAATTTAAAAAAAATTGTTTTATACTTTTATTAATATATTAGACTATATAATAGTATTAATATTAGACTATTGGTATAGTTATAAGTTATATATTAGTATTAGTTATATACTTTTAGTGAATTTGTATTAATATTTTATGTAATAATTTATAAATTATAATAAGAAATTATTTCATATATGAATATATATAATTATATATATTATATATAAAAATTTCACATAAAAATTTATAATTATACATTATATATAAAATTTATACATATTAATATTTAATATATATAAAATATTTTATATAAAACTTATACATAAAAATATTATTTTTTATTTTTTTTAATCAACGGGTCCGGTCCGGTACAAAAAATCCCGGAACCGGAACCGGATCGAAACCGGTAAAATTTTTACATTTAAAAACCGGTTCCGGACCGGACCGGTTCAAAACCGGTAAAACCGGTCTGGACCGGTCCGATCTGGACCGGTTTTCCGGTTTGAGTTTACACCCTTAGCTAGCGAGGAGAAATCAGATGTTATTATTCCTACATGATGCATATATGTTCTACGTTTTGAAGTAATCGGCCTTCATGAGTTTTGTTTACAAAAACTTTCTGAACCTCATTTGGATAGTCAAAATATTTCATCTTATTTTATTTTATTTTATGATCATTATAATCTTTTTAAGTTTTCACACAAAATATAATAAACAATTCAACTTTTTTAAATTTTAAAATAATAATAATATTAAAAAATAATATTCTAATAATATTTTATTTAACTTTTATATTTTATTTCAACTCACTATCCAAATGGTATCTTAATGTAAGGGGCAAAGAACCTTGGCATGTGTGGATAGCAAGTTTATGATTACATATCATAGTTAAAATTAAACAGACTTGAGAATTAATTAAGATCGGTTAAAAGTTATGAATAATATTAGTCCATCATGATAACCATAGAATTATTGTTCTCAACATGAATTCATGAACATTTATCTAGGCTTGTTCAAAAAAAAACTATGGTCCGACCCTGCCTGATAAACCATATGTCCCACCCGTTAAATGCGGGTTAACTAAACAACGGGTTCCAACCCGATATTTAACAGGCAAAAGAGCAGCCCGTCGCTTATCTCCATTCCAAACCCTAGACGACTCTCTCTCCCTCCCTCCTCGATCACGCCTGTAGGAAATCAAGTCTCTCCCTCTCTCCTCTCGATCACTGCCACTCCTTTCAACTACAAAGACGATGTCGAGATAATCTCTCAAACACAACAAAAACAATCGTGGCCTTGAAGCTTTCTTACAAGTGCACCATCTGCAATAAAGCCTTCCCTTCCTACCAAGCCCTCGGCGGCCATAAGGTCAGCCACTGTAAGTCCTCCGAAGCCGCCAAGGCCACAATCACCGCCAATGAAAATAACCACCTGTCAACTTCCTCGTCCTCTAGAAACGCTGCCATCACGAGTTGTAAGACCCACGAGTGCTTCATCTGCCACAAGACCTTTCCCACAGGCCAGGCCTTGGGCGGCCACAAGTGCTGCCACTATGACGGTGGCAATAGCCATAGCAACACCAACACCAACGCCAACAACAGCGTGACCTTCTCTGTAGGAGGCGGCTCCAGCCTCTGCCAGAGCTACCATGGCTTCGACTTGAACCTATATTTATCCTCGTTTATTTTCATAACTATTCTCATCTCATTTAATCATCATAATTTTCTCAAATTTTCACATAAAATAAAATAAATAATTTAATTTTTTCAAATTTTAAAATAAAAATAATATTAAAAAATATATTCTAACAATATTTTATTTAACTTTTAAATTTTATCTCAATTCATTTCATCTTATCTGCAAAAATAAGCGATTCATCTAATGATTCCTATATGTGTTGGCTCATGTTAGAGTGGTTGAGAGATATTGGAAAGAAAAATGGAAAAGAAAGAAAGGGAAATGGGAGAAAGAAAATTAGATTCCTTTTAAGACGTTTATTTTTGTCTCTGCTTGAATGTCTTCTTCCTTTATTTTTCTCTATACCGTATGATTATATGATTACATATCATAGTTAAAATTAAAGAGACTTGAGAATTAATTAAGATCGGTTAAAAGTTATGAATAATATTAGTCCATCATGATAACCATAGAATTATTGTTCTCAACATGAATTCATGAACATTTATCTAGGCCTGTTCAAAAAAACACTATGGCCCGACCCTGTCCGATAAACCGTCTGTCCCACCAGTTAAATGCTGGTTAACTAAACAACGGGTTCCAACCCGCTATTTAACTGGCAAAAGAGCAGCCCGTCGCTTATCTCCATTCCAAACCCTAGACGGCTCTCTCTCCCTCCCTCCTCGATCACGCCTGTAGGAAATCAAGTCTCTCCCTCTCTCCTCTCAATCACTGCAACTCCTTTCAACTACAAAGACGACGTCGAGATAACCTCTCAAATGCAACAAAAACAATCACGGCCTTGAAGCTTTCTTACAAGTGCACCATCTGCAATCAAGCCTTCCCTTCCTACCAAGCCCTCGACGGCTATAAGGTCAGCCACCGTAAGTCCTCTGAAGCCACCACGGCCACAATCACCACCAACGACAACAACCACCTGTCAACTTCCTCATCCTCCAGAACTTCTGCCAGCACGAGTGCGCCATCTGCCACAAGACCTTTCCCGTGGGCGGCCACAAGTGCTGCCACTATGACGATGGCAATAGCCATAGCAACACCAACACCAACAACAGCGTGACCTTCTCTGAAGGAGGCGGCTCTAGCCTCTGCCAGAGCTACCATAGCTTCGACTTGAACCTATATTTATCCTCGTTTATTTTCATAACTATTCTCATCTCATCTGATCATCAAAATTTTTTTAAATTTTCATATAAAATAAAATAAACAATTTAATTCTTTCAAATTTTAAAATAAAAATAATATTAAAAAATATATTCTAACAATATTTTATTTAATTTTTAATTTTTATCTCAATTTATTTTATCTTATATGCAAAAATAAGCGATTCATCTAATGATTCCGATATGTGTTGGCTCATGTTAGAGTGGATGAGAGGTATTGGAAAGAAAAATGGAAAAGAAAGAAAGGGAAATGGGAGAAAGAAAGGGAAATTCCTTTTATGACGTTTATTTTTGTCTCTGCTTGAATGTCTTCTTCCTTTATATTTCTCTATACCCTATGATTATTGTGATTCTTTGAGGACCCCAGTCCACGTACGTGATACGTACACATCTCCCAGTGTGGATATCTTCTTTCATTTTTATTATGGCCCATCCAATTTAGAGATATACATATAATTTAATACGTATATATAATAGATTTTTTTGTATAACAATAATTCTATTAATCAGCAAAAAAAACATTACAAACTTTGTTTTTCAACCCAAACAACAGAACTAATAAACTCAGAAAAAAAAATCTTTCCCACACATTTATATCATCAATATTCCAAGCAAACTTTGCCAGTTTTTCCTACTTTCCGTTGCTATGTTTATTTTTCTTTTACTCTGCTTCTCAACATGGTATCGAGAGCCATTCAACTCAGCTAGTCTTCCCAATCCATGGCCAATTCCTCTCCCTCTCCCTCTACTCCTTCTCCCTCTCTCTCTCCCTCTCCCTCTCCTTCTCCATCTATTCCTTCCTCCTTCTCTCACATCATTTCAACAAAACTCACCACAGAGAATTACCTCCTTTGGAAAGTCCAAATCTCAGCGTATCTGCATGGTCAATATCTATACGGCTATGTTGATGGCACCTTACCAAAACCTCCAGCATTCCAAATCAATGACCCTAATCAACCCTACAAACCCAACCCTGCCTTCTCTCTTTGGAGACATACAGACCAAATGGTCCTCAGTGTGCTATTCTCCTAACTTTCAGACTCTATCTTGGGTCATGTCCTCTCCTCCGCTACTGCCGAGATCTTTGGAACTCAGTAGCCTCAATGTTCTCCTCTCACTCTCAAGCTAAAGAATTCCAAATCAGGTTCCAACTTACAAATCTATCCAGAGGTGACCAATCCATTACGGATTATTTTTGCAAAGTGCGTTTACTTGCCGACTCTCTTGCTGCTACTGGCAATACCATATCTGAGAAGGAGCTTGTTTCCTACCTCAATGGTTTAGGCTTTGCCTATGAATCCTTTATCACTTCTATCACCCCAAGAGCTGAACCATTGACCTCTCATGAACTATACCAACTCCTTCTAATACATGAAAGTCGACTCTCTCATAATGCCAAAAACAACACAGCTTCACTTGATTTTTCTGCCAACTTCAACACAGCAAATTCCTACCATGTCGTGGTCATTTTAGAAATGGTAGGCAAGGTCATGGTCATGGCAGAATATCAAACAATAGTCGTGGCGGACGTATTTTTCAAACCAACAATGGCATCCAACAACAGAACATGCAGAGGCCTACCTATCAAGTCTGCAACAAGTATGGACATGTTGCTCTCCAATGCCGAAACAGGTTTAATCATTCCAATCAGTATGATTCTCCAAACAATTTCTCTGCACATTCCTCTGCTCAAAATGATTTTTTTGCTAATTACACGGCTCCAAGTTCAACATCAGACAACATTTGGTATCCTGATTCCGCGGCTACGCACCATATACCAACGATTTGGCCAACTTAAACATGTCCTCGGAACCATACACTGGTGGTGAAACAATTCGAGTTGGAAACGGCATTGGTCTTCCTATTCATAACCACAGTGACACCTCTCTTTCCACTGACTCTTCTCCTTTTCTTCTTCGTAATCTACTACACGTACCTTCCATCAAAAACCTTATATATGTGCTTCGATTTGTATTGACAATCATTGTTTATTCGAATTTCACTCATCCCATTTTTCTGTGAAGGACTCAATGACCAAGAAAATCCTCCTCACCGGTCCAACCCGTGACGAACTCTACTTGTTTCTAGCTACCAGAGCTTCCTCTCCCACCGTCAATGTCAGCGAGAAAATCTCCCTTGCTCAATGTCATAGACGGATGGGCCACCCTTCCTTAGCTCTTGTCACTCGCATCCTGCGCAATCAATGCTTGTCCGTTTGTCCCATTAAAGACGTCTTCAAATGTCCCGTGTGTCCATTGGCTAAATCTCATCAGCTGCCATTTTCTTCTAATCAGGCCCTTTACAATACGCATTTAGCTTTGATTTGTTCTGATCTTTGGGGCCCAGCCCCTTATGTATCTCGGTTGGGCTTCAAATACTACATCTCTTTGTAGATCATTTTACCATAAACACGTGGTTGTTTTCATCAAATTCAAATCGGATGCAGTTCATATAGTCTCTAAATTTTTGCCATTTGTTGAAAGATTATTTAATACCAAGTTACTTAATCTTCAAACTGATGGAGGTGGTGAATTCAAACCCATCACCTCTTTGTGTCAAAAACTTGGAATTAATCATTGTATTTCATGTCCTCACACTCATCAACAAAATGTACTTGTAGAAAGAAAATATCGTCATATAGTTGAAACTAAGCTTGCCCTTCTAGCCCAAGCATCACTTCCCTTCACATATTGGGCCGATGCTTTTGAAACTATTGTCTACCTTATAAACAGGCTTCCCACTGCAACTCTTCAAAATCAGTCTCCATTTTTCAAAGTTTACAAAAGTGACCCTGATTATAATTTCTTAAAAGTTTTTGGTTGTCAATGCTTGCCCAATCTAAGGCCATATCTCTCTCATAAATTTAACTTTCATTCCATATACTGTTTATTTCTGGGCTACAGTGCAACACACAAAGGCTACAAATGTTTAGATCTTGCCAACAATAGAATGTACATCTCACGAGATGTTACATTTCATGAGTCTTCATTCCCCTTTTCTCAGATAAAGCCCACCCACCCATCTCTCCCTTCCTCCCAATCTCACACTTTGCTTCCGTTTTTTAACACATCCATTTTAGGCCCACACCCAAATTCTTCCCAACCTGATCAAACATCCTCTCAGCCCACACCCTCTCTCTTAGGCCCTGGTCCATCTAATCGCTCCCAAACTACTTCCTCAATGTCTTCATCAACCTCCCACACCCCAGATTCATCAAACCCCTTACCCACATCCAGTCCTCCCGCGTCGTCAACAATCCTCATCCCGCCCAGGTCCCCCCATCATCACTAGAGCTCAAACTCACTCTTCCCGTCCCAAAGTTTTCACTGATGGAACCGTGCTCTACCTTTCTCGACAGTGTCTCACTACCAGTGCCTCGGTTCCCGATGACCCATCAAGCTATTTAGTAGCTTCCAAGTTCTCAGATTGGCATCAAGCAATGGACACAGAGTATGCTGCCTTGCTAAAAAATAATACCTGGATTTTGATTCCTCCCTTTCCAAATTCCAACATTCTCGGTTGTCGATGGGTTTTAGAACCAAAACAAATGCCGATGGCTCTTTTCAAAGGCGAAAAGCCAGATTAGTTGCTAAAGGCTTTCATCAACAGCCTGGCATAGACTATCAAGAGACCTTTAGCCCAGTAGTTAAGCCAACAACAATTTGGCTTATCCTTTCCATTGCTGTCTCTCATGGCTGTTCACTGCGTCAGCTAGACATTGAAAATGCTTTCCTACATGGTACACTCACTCATGAAGTTTTCATGCAGCAGCCTCAAGGATTTGTAAGTTCAACTTATCCCAATTATGTGTGCAAACTCACAAAGGCTATCTACGGACTCAAAAAAGCACCAAGGGCTTGGTTTGCTCAGCTCAGCTCGTGGTTAACTGAGTATGGTTTCTTGGCCTTTAAAGCCGATCCCTCTCTTTTTATTTTCAATCATGGTGCTATCTGTATGTTTCTACTTGTGTATGTAGATGACATAGTCATCACTGCCTCATAGTCCTCTGCCATCAATACTTTGATCCATGATATGAGTCTAGCCTTTCCAGTTCATGACCTCGGCAAACTCTCATTTTTCCTTGGACTCGAAATCGACTATACTCCTGGTGGTCTACTACTTTCTCAAAGGAAACATATCAAACAACTTCTCACACGCAGCAACATGCTGTAGTCCAAGCTCGTGACCTCCTCAATGGCTTCTTCTATCAAACTCTCAAAGTTTGACTCTCCTGATTTTGATGACCTGACCTTATATCGTAGCTTAGTTGGTGGCCTTCAATATTTGTTACTAACCAGACCTGATATAGCCTTTGCAGTGAATAAAATTTATCAGTTCATGCACACACCCAAACTCACTCATTGGACTGCTCTGAAAAGAATCTTGAGGTATCTCAAAGGTACCTTAAATCAAGGTCTCCTTTTTGCATCTCCCTCCAGCTTTACACTTCAAGCATACTCAGATGCAGATTGGGGAGGTTGCCTCGACGACAGGAGATCCACTAGAGGTTTCTGTATTTTTCTTGGCAAGCATCTCATATCCTGGAGCTCCAAGAAACAGAAGATTGTTGCAAGGTCTTCCACTGAAGCTGAGTACAAGTCCTTAGCATCCACCGCAACAGAGTTACTTTGGCTTCAGACCCTTATTCGAGAACTTGGGTTAACGTTGCATCAAGCACCAACACTTTGGTGTGATAACCTTGGAGCTACCTACTTATGTGCTAATCCTATTTATCATTCCAAAACAAAGCACATGGATATAGATTATCACTTTGTTCGTGATAGAGTTGCAGCCATCACTCTCAAGATTGACTTTTGCAGCTCAAAAGAGCAAATAGCCGATGTTTTGACCAAGCCAATTATAGCAGAAAAATTCCACAGCTTCAAATCTCGTCTCAAACTGGTTGACAACCCCTTGGACTCAAGGGGGCATATTAACATATATACATCCATTATAAATAATGTTACACGGCATAAAAGTACACACAGCACAACAGCTACTACAGGGCCACAACGAATTGTAAACCATACACTGCAAAATAGATTCCCTCGCACTGCAGAATAGATGGTTGGTCTCTGTTGTGATATAACAAACTTTATTCTTTGATTCTCTTGTAAAAGTCTATATATAGACCACTGTGTACTGTTATCAATTATCAAAGGAAGTTTTTCCTACTTTCCATTACTGTGTTTATTTTTCTTTTACTCTGCTTCTCAACACAAGCAACTTCGCCGGTACATGGTCGATACAAGTTCATCTCAAAAAGTCTGTGATGGCACAGCAGGAGAGCTACGCAAATGAAGGAAATTTTCAATTAATACTTTTACTGAGGATGCACGCCTGTCGATAGAAAATGTTTTTTCCACCAAATGTTTTGGTGGGAAATACTAATACCTACCAGAATCTCTTGCAATAATTGATCTGATTTCCACGAGCATAAATGAAAGTAAGCGTGCTTTTGCAGCAAGCTTAATAGGCTTTTGCTGCATGATCTGTCGTGGGAACACCTATGTATTTCTCACGAATTAAACCTCTTGTGGGAAATAATACTTTCGATGTATATGCTATTAAGGATGATTGTCAGAATCACTCTCAAGACAAACAGCAAGTATCAAGCCAACAATCAAGCTATTCAAGATAGTCTATTATTACTGCAAATCAAAATTGATTGTATATTCATTGCCGAGATCTTGCTATTCTTGTAACCGTTGTAATTATTTTCCTAAAATAGTTTGGTACATCTCTGTATATATTATACTCAGTATTGTGAATAAAGTGTGGGTGAAGATCTTTTTCAAACAGCAGTGTATTTCTCTATATATTCCACAAGCCATTCCCGAACGAAATTTGTGGGAATATGGTTTTTCCCACAAAAAGAATGATTTTTGCGACCAAACTCATTCTTGAGAAAACACGGTATTTCTTGTAGCAGGTGTAAGACAACACTGGCGGCACCGTGCAAAGATTTGTGGGTTGGGTCAGGAGATTAGTGGATTTGTGAAGGAGAATAGAGACAAAAATTCTGTTGACTAGGCCTTTCAATTCCTACGGTTTATACATGAAAAATGCTTTTAACAATTCCTTCACAAAAAGTTGTAATCGCTCTCGGCCACTGAAAGTCCAACTAACCAACCACGGCCAGATGCCAATCTTCATTGAAAGAAAAAAAATATTTTTTAATTTTTCTAGTTTAAAAAATGTTAAAATAAAATTGAGTAAAAATTCGACTAAAAAAATAAAACTCACACGATTCAAACATCAGAAGTTAAAATAAATTGAGTTCCCAACTCCAACTTTTTAGACTAAATACAATTCCCTAATGCGGAATAACACTTTAGAAATGAGAATTGAAAGGTTTTAATGCTAAGAAAAATTACCTCCAGCCATTGATGCTATTCACTGTTTAAGTTGCATTTCTTACTGTGTTTGGCTCTTCCAAACTCTTCTCCACTCTATTTAGATGGTGAAATACTGAAGGGAATTGAGTGAGTGAGTTTGAGGACCAAACACATGTATTTATCGCCAAAGCCTCCATCAAGTTTCGGTGTTTACGTGTCCCACGTGATCCTATTTTCATGGGATCAGTTTAAACGCAATGGAAGATTGTTGGACCACTTAAAGGACTCTTAAGTGATAGACTCCCACTCACGAACGTCTCCGTGAGTAAGAATCGGTCAATATTCTCCCACTTGGTCCACACTCCTAATATAAGATTTCATCTTAAACCCATCGATAATCTTCATTGAAGTAATAAATACATGAATCATGGCGATATGTCCTCTAATGACGAGTATTACCTTCCATGTATTACTATGTATTTATTCTTTAAACATTATAATTTATGTGGGAACAATTTCTTAATGAATAAACCCTATGTTTATTCTTGGTCCAATATATATGAATTTTCTTAAAAATAAATTAAGGTGCACATTAATATGAGAAAAAAAATCAAAATGATTAAGAATTTCATAAAAATAACATTGTTCATAGTCTCATATTCACTACATGATCCTTGAATTTCAACGGTGGCATGCCCTTAGTCAAAGGATCAGCGATCATTAGTTCAGTGCTTACGTGCTCAATGACCACTTTATTTTCTTTAACACGTTCTCTTATGGCTAAATATTTAATTTCGATGTGTTTACTCCGACTCTCACTTTTGTTGTTCTTAGCCATAAAAACAGCAGCTAAATTATCGCAATACATTCTCAATGGCCTAGAGATTGAATCCATAATTCTAAGCCCAGAAATGAAACTCTTAAGACATACACCATGTGAAGTAGCCTCAAAATAAGAGACGAACTCGGCTTCCATAGTGGAAGTGGCAGTCAAAGTCTGCTTGGCACTCCTCCATGATATAGTTCCACCGGCCATAAAAAATATGTATCCTGATGTTGATTTGCGTGAATCAATATAGCCAGCAAAGTCAGAATCTGAGTAGCCAATTACTTCCAGATTATCCGTTCGTCTATACATAAGCATGTATTCTTTGGTTCCTTGAAGGTACCTCATCACTTTCTTTGCAGCTTTCCAGTGGTCTAAACCTGGATCACTCTGATATCGTCCCAACATTCCCATAGCAAATGCAATGTCAGGTCTTGTATAGACCTGAGCATACATTAGGCTTCCGACAGCAGAAGCATATGGAATGTTCTTCATTTGTTCCCTTTCAAGGTCGTTCTTTGGGCACTGGTTCAAATTGAGCCTATCACCCTTCACAATGGGAGCTACACTTGGTGAATAATCCTTCATCCGATATCTCTCTAAAACATTATTAATATAGGTTTCCTGAGACAGACCCAAGATACCTCGAAATCCGTTTCTATGGATCTTAATGCCGATAACATAAGATGCCTCACCCATATCCTTCATATCAAAATTTTTAGAGAGGAATTGTTTCACCTCATGTAGCAAACCCTTATCATTGGTTGCTAGCAAAATGTTATCCAGATATAAAATAAAAAAACAGATTTTACTCCCACTAACCTTCTGGTATATACATTGATCCATAACGTTTTCTATAAAACCGAATGAAAAAATTACATTATGGAATTTCAAATACCATTGGCGGGATGCTTGTTTTAAACCGTATATGGATTTCTTGAACTTGCAAACCAATTGCTCACCATCACTAGAGAGGAATCCTTCAGGCTGTTTCATGTAAACCTCCTACTCTAGATCTCCATTGAGAAATGCTGTTTTCACATCCATTTGTTGTAACTCTAAGTCAAAATGGGCTACTAATACCAAAATAACATGCAAGGAATCTTTCTTAAATACGAGAGAGAAAGTCTCCGTATAATCGATTCCTTCTTTTTGAGTGAATCCCTTAGCAACGAGTCTTGCCTTGTATCTCTCAATGTTGCCCAATGAGTCTCTTTTAGTTTTAAAGACCCATTTACATCCAATGGCTTTTACACCATTAGGCAACTCAACAAGATCCCAGACTTCGTTACTCTTCATAGAATTCATCTCTTCCTTCATGGCATTGTACCATAATTCTGATTCTTTGCAACTTATGGCTTGTGAAAACAACTTGGGATCATTTTCAGCTCCAATGTTATAGTCAGATTCTTGCAGATACACAACATAATCACTAGGAATTGCTGATCTCCTTGCTCTAACAGATCTTCTTAATGTTGCACCATCATCTTCCTGAGAAGTATGTGGTTCAACTTGTTGCTCAAAAGTTGTTGGCAACTCTTGAACTACCTAATCTACTAGAGTGTCGTCAGCAGTTTGTGGAACATTAATGATTGGTTGTTCAACACCAGTTTGTACTTGAGGGGTGTTGTAAACAATAACCAATCTATCACTTGAGGTGGAAGGTTGAGATTCTGAATGATTATTCTCAGAAACTATGTTCCTGGTTTGATCGCTCCCACTGATCAAGTCATTTTCAATAAACTTTGCATTTCTTGATTCCACAATCCTAGTACTGTGAGATGGACAATAAAATTTATAACCCTTAGACCTCTCAGCATATCCAATGAAATACCCACTAATGGTCCTTGGGTCTAGTTTCTTTTCTTGTGGATTCTAAATTCTTACCTCAGACGGGCATCCCCAAACGCACATATGTCGCAAACTCGGTTTCCAACCTTTCCATAATTCAAATGGCTTTTTAGGAACAGCCTTGGTTGGAACTCGGTTTAATATATACACTGTCGTCTTAAGTGTTTCAGCCCACAATGATTTAGGAATATTGGAGCTGCTAAGTATAATCCACACCATGTCCAATAATATTCAGTTTCTTCTTTCTGCTACACCATTCTAGTCTGGTGAACCAGGCATGATGTATTGGGCAACAATCTCATGCTCTTGAAGAAACTTTGCAAATGGTCCAGGTGCTTGTCCATTCTCTGTGTATCTACCATAATATTCTCCACCCCTATCTGATCTCACGATCTTAATTTGTTTACCGCATTGTTTCTCTACTTTAGCCTTAAAGATTTTAAAGGCATCTAATGCTTCGTTCTTGTTATGAAGCATGTAGAGATACATATATCGTGAGTAATCATCTATAAAAGAGATGAAGTATTTCTGACCATGTGAGTCCATGTTTGGACTACATATATCAGTATGTATGATCTCTAATATGTCTGAACTCCTATTGGCACCTTTCTTTGACTTGTTGGTCTGCTTTCCCTTTATGCAGTCCACACAAATCTCAAAATCAGTAAAATCCAGAGTATTAAGTACCCATTCATTTACTAATTTTTCAATTCTATCCATGGAGATATGACCTAATCTCCGGTGCCATAATTTAGAAGAATCCTCATTAATAACACATCTTTTAGTGCCAGTGTGAACATGCATTGAATCATAAGTGGTATTATTTTGTAAATTAATGCAGTAAAGACCATCAGACAAAGTACCATTCCCAACATAATCAGATTTATAAAATAAACTGAATGATGAATTTGAAAAATTAAAAGAATATTCAAAAGGTACAAGTCTTGAGTTTCTAGAAAAACTTGGAACATAAAAGGTCTTTTCCAACTTTAAAACAAAACCACTAGATAAAATTAAATAGCAAGTTCCAATAGCTTCCACATGCGAGCCCATCTTGTTTCCTGATAAGATGCTTCGCTCACTTCCCACTGGTTTCCTTAGGTTTTGCAAACCCTGCAAAGAATTTGAAATGTGGATTGTTGATCCAGAATCAATCCACCATGTGTTAATATCGACATTAACCATATTAGATTCATAACAAACAAGTGAGGTTGGATTACCTTTGTCTGCAAGCCACTTCTAGAATTTGGCGCATTCCTTCTTCATGTGTCCCTTCTTTTTGCAGAAGAAACACTTGGAATCTTTCTTAATACCACCTTGGGGAGGTATTTTGCCTTTTCCTTTCAGTTTGGCTTGAGATTTGCCATTTCCATGCGTTGCCAGCATTGCACTTTCACCCTGTTCCATCATCAGTCTCCCTTCCTCTTGAACACACATGGTCATGAGTTCATTAATTGACCATTTATCCTTATGTGTGTTGTATGAGATTTTGAAGGGTCTATATTGATGCGGGAGGGTGTTCAGGATGTAGTGCACCCACCAGGAAGGACTCCGACATTTCAACCTCAAGTTTCTTCAATTGAGCCACATTGTCCCTCATTTGCATGATGTGTTCACGCACACCTTTCACACTAGTGAGCCTTAGGGATGAGAAATTCATGATTAGGGTGCTTGCTAGTGCCTTGTCTGAAGTGAAAAATTGTTCATCAATGGCTTTTAGCAAGTCTCGGACCTTTTCATGCTGATCGACAGAATCACGAATACCAACTGATATTCTAGTCTTAATGAACATCATGCTGAGGCGATTAGATCGCTCCCATCGCTCATAAAGTGCGATGGCTGCTGTATTGCTGGTATCAGTTAGTGCTAGCAGTTCGTCTTTCCTAATAACATAATCTATGTCCATCCACCCTAAATGAAGAAGAATTCTCTCCTTCCAGACCTTATAGTTATCTCCCTTAAGTTCAGCGATATCATAACGAATATCAGAGAAATTTGTAGGTTGTGTAACTGCATATAGATTACATGCTTACGTTAAAATTGAGACCTAAATAAATATTTATATTTTACCAATGTAAATCATGCTTAAAAATTGAATCTAATGACATAAAATTGCCTGTGGGCTAAATTTTTAATTCAAGTAGATCCAATTAATCTATATGATAGAATTTTATCAATTTAATTACTTAATTCATAATTCTAAAGGGTATATTATGATTTGATGTGTACTCTATCTTAAACTTTTATGATAAAACTATCAAATTATTTACTTAATTCATAATTCCTGTGGGTAATTTATAAATAACTTGATATTTTATCCTAATTAATAATATAAATATAATAAAAATTCCTGTGGGATAAAATTTATTATATTTAAGTATAATTAATTATAATTAATGTCTAATATTCTTTATGTGATCCTAATCAATCATAATAATTTTACTTAATTAAAGATGCTGTGGCTATTCTCTAATTAACATAAAATTATATGGATCACTAGACATTTAAATTATATAAGACTAGCTTAATATTATGAATTACATAAATTTAACTAATACTCATATGTTATAATTATGCATACAATATTCATAATATAAGCATAAATATTGCACAATCAAAACTATAATATTATGCATAACATTTAATTTCATGCTTTAAACTATATACTCATAAAAAATTGCATATATAAAGCAAAATTAATCAATTCATGCAAATTAAATATGAGCATAATAAACAAATTTACACTACAATTATCCACATTGCATATAATTAAATTAAATAAAAAATTATAAGCACAAAGGACATAGGCCCAAAAATCCACTTTTCAAGCCATTTAAAAATGGGAAATTTTTTTTTTTTTAAACCGTCCCATATAAACGACATGTCGTTTTTCTAGAAGGAAAAAACGACGTGTCATTTTCCTCATCGTTTAAAAAGACAAAGTCCTGTAAACGACATGTCATTTTTATTAAAACTAAAAACGACATGTCGTTTATCTTCATATTCGATAAACGACTTCCAAATAAAACGACATGTCGTTTTAATCAAATTGAAAACGACGTGTCGTTTATCATTATACGGGATACAAAATCTTTAGGTAAACGACATGTCGTTTTCATCAAATTGAAAACGACGTGTCGTTTAGCATTATCGTATGAAATATTATCCTGCTTAAATGACGTGTCGTTTTCATCAAACCGAAAATGACATGTCGTTTAGTAATACTGAAGGAGCGACTCCCTCCCTAAACGACGTGTCGTTTTCAGTAAGGCTGAAAACGACATGTGGTTTTGGTCATCTTCAACCTCCAGACAGCACGCAGACTTGCGATTTTCCATCCATTTTCACGTCCAAAAACACGTTTTTAATCACAAAAAGTTTAGAAAAACTATTTCTTTATGATTTCTCAACTTCTTTCAATAAAAAAAACCTCCAAAAATCAAAACTCAAAATGTTTTTCAAAATTCGGCCAAAAAACAGAGAGCAACTGAGTTTTGATTTTAAACATCAAGGCAGAGGTTTTTACGGCTCTGATACCAACTGTTAGACTAAATACAATTCTCTAATGCGGAATAACACTTTAGAAATGAGAATTGAAATGTTTTAATGCCAAAAAAAATTACCTCTAGCCATTGATACTATTCACTGTTTAAGCTGCGTTTCTCACTGTGTTTGGCTCTTCCAAACTCTTCTCCACTCTATTTAGATGGTGTAATACTGAAGGGAATTGAGTGAGTGAGTTTGGGGACCAAACACATGTATTTATAGCCGAAGCCTCCATCAAGCTTCGGTGTTTACGTGTCCCACGTGATCCTATTTTCATGGAATCACTTTAAACGCAATGGAAGAGTGTTGGACCACTTAAATGACTCTTAAGTGATAGACTCCCACTCACGAACGTCTCCGTGAGTAAGAATCGGTCAATACAACGAACATACCTAATTTCAGTACGAACATATATTATTTTTAAGTATAAGTTGACTCTCTTATTACAAATATATAAATATTCTCAAGCCTAAAGTATCATAATTTACACCATCAAAGTTTAAAATAAATGTAATTTTCAATTGAGCACCCACATGACATGATATCATGATCATATATGTTAGAGCGCTACAAACCTCTTATTTAGATAGAATATATATGATAAAGTTTATTGAAGAAACAAGTCAGCCCAACAAACTTAATTCCAGAGATCAAGACCTCCAAACTCGAGCATTTTTCATCTCATCGATCACCTGCAAATCTCAATTAGAACATGTAATTATATCAAATTATAATTTTCCCTTTAAATGAGGTACTTAAAAGCAAACGACCATTGGATCAACAAATTACCAGGACATGCCGACCCAAAATAGATTTTAAAACCTTTCTGTTACAACTCATGATGGAACGTCGTCCGACCAGATTTTAGTTCCATGAAAACTGATTTCAAATTTTGCAAGTACTTATTTATAATCAAATCAAGATTTTTTCATTACAGATATGTAGAGCTGCAAAAGATACCAAATTAAGACAAGGTTCGAGATGCTCTTAAGAAAGAAATAATTAATTAAATGTACGAAAGAAATTGAAATTAGAATATAGCATGCTTTGCGATCAAGTTTTTGAAAAATTTATGTACATGAAATCTCCGCTATAATAATATATATGGAAAAATGCTAGGGAGCCCGTTTTGGGCTCCACTTTTTTTTCGCTCGATTGGATTTTTGGTTTTTTTTTTTTCACATCATTTTTTAACACTTTTAAATATTTTAAAAAAAAAAATTCACAATATTATTAAATAATATTTTCTTAATCACTAAGTAAAAAAAAAAAACTAAAAAACAAATAAAAAACCCAATCCAAAAAAAAAAAAAGGAGCCCAAAACGGGCTCCCTAACATCACTCATACATATGTATACTGCTATATAGATTACTTTTGTTTTAGCATTAATATTACCTTTGAGTAAAATCTTTAATCCTGTCTTCCTTTGCCAACGTGTCGGATTTTGTAGAAATCCTGTCCTCCTTCGTCAAGTCTATTTGCGAATGACATGGGCATGTTTATGATTTCCAATTTTTGCAGAGTAGTGACAAACTGAAGTCCATCTGGAACCATCTTGAGAGAGTGGCAACGTTTAATCTTCAAATGGAAGAGGCTGGGCAAGGATCCTTCCTCCACCTCCCACTCCTCTAAGTTATTTAAATCAACAAGGATGAGGGATTGAAGTTGAGGAAATCCTCTTACAGAACAAATCATCTTCTTCCCTGTGTAGGCATGAGACGCAAGGTGGAGAATCTTTGAGTTAGGTGACTTCTCCAAAGTTGACATTGGGTCTTCCTCAAGACCAGTCTCATTTAACTTTAACTGGACAAGATGTGGAGAAATTTTGTCATGTTCTGGCAATTTCTCTATTTTCTTAAGGATTCGTAGCTGATATATGTGAGGACAACTCATTACCACTGATGTTATATCCACTCTCTTAACCGTACTATTTTGACTGATCTTAAGAACATGAAGACAATTGAATGTGAAATTTGAAGGCATTAAGTTCTTTCCAAACTTGTCAAATCCAGTCGTCGGATCTTTAACATCACATATGAAAACAGGATTAATATTCACAAGTGTTTGCAGCTTACTAACATTAGGTAGTTGCAACTTCCCACTGACTTTGGATAACTGAGGTAGAAACAGATGCCGCAAGTGCTCCATATTTCTGAACACTTTATTTGGCACATTTACTTCGTGATAATATAGCGACCGCAAATCTAGTGTTTCCAAGCACTTCAAATTTCCCAGAGATGGGATACTTGTTACACCAGTTTTCCTTAGAGATAAGAATCTCAAGTGGATGAGACTTTTGATCTCGGGGGCCGGGAAATCCACCATCACAGCGCCTTTGCGATTCATTAAAAAATTCAATACTCTAAGATATTTAATGTTCCTTAGCATAGACTTCTGATCTTCCAAATGCACAGGGAATGTTAGAAGAGACCTTAGGTGAAAATATTTTTGGGATCTTGATACTGTAGAGAGATTTGATCCACCACTAATAGCAACTCTTCTAACTTTACCAATGGGAGCTTCTATTTCTTCATTGGACTCATCATTAATATTGATGACATTGAGAAAGTTTTCCAATTTAGCTTTTTCCACACAAAAGTCTCGCATGAGATCATGGAGACGACAAGTTTTGATCCCTGCAACAAAACTCTTTTGTCCTACTTGTACCATACACCTTTGAACTAGCTCCTGTAAATATCGTTCTCCAACATCCTCCAGTGTTTCCTTGTTACTTCCAGTTTGAAGTATAAGAACTTCGGCCATCCACATTTGAATTAACTCCTTAGTCCGTATCTCAAAATCCTCTGGGAAATGGCCTAAATATAAGAAGCACAATTTCAAGTGTGAAGGCAAATCATCATAACTTAAAGCTAACACCGAGTTTATTCCAAGATCTTTCTGTTGATGAAGGTATGATTTAACATTTCTATGCACTTGTTTCCACTCTTCTAACGTCTGCTTTGTTGCCAAAAGTCCTCCTAATACAATGACGGCCAATGGTAAACCCTTACAATATGTAACCATCTCTTTTCCTAAACAGCTCATATCTTCCTTGATTTTAGAATCTGCATAGCCAACAACAATGTAAACAATATCATTCCGTCTTGCATTGAAAGCTTTCAATATCTAATTATAAAGTCACTAAACCATAGAAAAACATGGACTAAAAGCAGAGTATGCATTGTTATTGAAAGATTGTCCCTCCTGATCCATTCAATACTTGCGTTATTATATGGTTTTTACTTTCAGCCAATTTGATCTTGTCTTATATTGAAAACAATATCCCTTGAGTTTTTATATAAATATTGTAGGACCTAATTCATATTTCTATCTCTTCCACTTGAGGTGTGATACTCTCATATGATATGGATAAGGGTAGGTGGTATATGGGATCCCACATTGCTTGGGAAGGAGAAGTTCTTGCTCTTTATAAGGTTCCAATGTGACTCTAATTGTATCATTGACTAGTCCTTTTGGAGTATAGGCCATGTGGTTTGGGCCTTCCATTGGGGGTGTTACAAATGGTATCAGAGCCTATCCCATCCAGAAATGTGGGACTTGAGCCGTGCTACCTACAATGGACAGGCCCGACAAGGACGTCGGGAGTTTAAGGGGGGTAAATTGTGATATCCCCATATGATATGGATAAGGGTAGGTGGTATATGGGATCCCACATTACTTGGGAATGAGAAGTTATTGCTCTTTATAAGGTTCCAATGTGACTCTAATTGTATCATTGACTAGTCCTTTTGGAGTATAGGCCATGTGGTTTGGGCCTTCCATTGGGGTGTTACATGAGGTCCTCAAAATCTTGACAAAAACTTGATTCATGGGATATTCTTGAATCCTCTCATAAAAAAAAAATCAATATGTATGTATGTTCTCATACTTATAATAAATACATGCTTAATTTTGACAAAAAAAAAATGTCAAGTTTTCATTCAGACTAACAATTTTTTTCATCTTTTGGTCATTTTTTTAAGAGGATTTAAGGTTCCGTAGTGAAATCAACCAATTCTAATGGAAAGACTGCAAAACTTCTCGATCTTTAAATAGCAAACTAATTTCATTCTTTTAAGAGAGGCTAAAGCTGTAAACGAATATTTTTTTCTCTCTCTTAATTCCTGTTCAAAACGTTGAGTTAAATAACGTGGGAAAAAATATTATCTCAACTACTAAACCAGCAATCTTTTTATATCTAACACTTTCAAAAAATCTAGCGGATGAGAATTAGATATTGTTTATATACCTTCTGATCTCCATGATATTGCTAAATTTTGAAGCAATTCCCAGCTGTTTTCATCATTTAGAAATGGTAATTTGTGAAGGCCGAAGGGGGCCCCTTGGATCTACTTGCAAAGCCAAGTCTTCATTACGAGAGGTAAGCAATATTCTGCTGTTTGTATCATTCATTGGGAAGGCAGCACTAAAACTGTTCCAATCCTCAACTTTCCAGATATCATCTAGAACCACCAAACATTTATTTTGGCGCTGAACTTCACAAAGTTTCTCAGCAAGCTCTTCATCTCTCAGGCTTCGAATTTCATCTCTCTGCTCTTTAGATGGAGAGATAAGACCGATCATAACTCCTTCCCAAACATCTCTTCTTTGACATTGTTGAGAGATACATGCCCAGGCTCGACAATTGAAGTGACTCTTGACTTCTTGGTGATGGTAAACCTTTCTAGCAAGAGTAGTCTTTCCAAGACCACCCATACCACATATAGAAACGACTCTGTACTTGTATTTGACCTTTCCTGTCAAACATGCCACCACTTCCTTGAGGTTATCCTCCAATCCAACAACAACATGATCATATTCAACATGTGCATAAGTTTGCCTTTGCTCTCTTATCTTCTCACTCAAAGAACTCGGGCCTCCACCTTCCATCGAATCAAATTTTATGCCATAATTTTGTAAACGTGAGTTCAATGTAGAAATTCTCTTTGTTATTTTACCAATCTCTGAGCTAGTTTGAGAAATAGCTTTTGCTTCTCCCAAGAAGCAGACAAACCTCTTGAGGACATTTTGTATACCTCTTCCCTTTCTGGAGCCAACTTCGAGGACATACCTCTCAATAATATCTTCGGCGTCATAAGCAACACCTCTGATATCTGCAACCCACCGGCATACACTATCTCTTTCATTTTGCCTCGCATCTGCATCTTTTAGGAGACTTTGGATCAGTTTGAGCTCATCCTGTAGCAGTTCAACTTGGTTACTCACCCCGTGCAAGGATATTGCTTTTTGTATGAGCAAATCACCAAGCCTTTCCACCACAATAGAGACGATAGCATCTGCCATTTTCCTTCACGTAAAAGAGGGGATGGATGGGATCGAACTTTGATTGTAACTTTGGCTCAGATTTTGCAAGAAAGAAGCGTGGAAAGAGTAGGGTCGACACCAAAACCGCGTGAAACACGTAGTACCCTTTATACATCTTCTCTAACTTTTATTGGCCCATGCTCGAAGCAATTCAGAAGAAAGAGGAGAGGGTATGGGTCCCTTGAAAATTTGCAAACGAGAGTCTTCATTTTTAAACTGCTTTGAACTGAGTGCACTTTATTTTTAAACTGCTTTCTTTACATTCAAAAGCATATTTCGGTCTCGTTTGGATGCACAACTCGCTGAGTGCATTCATTTTTAAATTGCTTTAAACATCCAAAAGCATTCGGATCTGAGTGCAGTAGTGAGATTATTGGCTGGCCTCACATCTGACAAAGTTCAGATTTCGGAATAGAGCATTTTTACGCATCCTGAATAAACATCTCGTAGTTCACTTTTTTATTTATTTTTATTTTTTTTCATATATTTTTTTAATCATTATAAACATTTTTTTAGAAAATAAAAAATTTATTAAAAAACACTTTTTTAATTACTAAGTTAAAAAAAAAAAAATCAATCGAAACACAAATTCAAACACATTTTCGAGACAAAAAGTATATCTCTTCGGAATATTACTCAACCCACCTACAAAGTTCCCTTATTTGCCTTTAAATTTTTTTCTTTTACTTGCAGGTTTGGAGCGGAAGTGGTACAAAGGTGTGACGTGTCAGATGAAAAATAATGTTTAATAGTCATTGAATTGTTTTTATAAATTTTCATAAATATATCTAAATTTATAATATTTAAATATATTTTAAATATGTCTCATAAAACTCATTCAACCATTTTAATTTATTATTATTCATAAAAACTCAACTCAACTCAACTCAATCTCAAAAAATCTTTCCCACACATTTATATCATCAATATTCTAAGCAAATTTTGCCAATTTAAACTATCTAAAAACCCACTAAAAATTTAAAGAGAATTAGAAATCTTAATTCTAAAACGAGTTGTTTTATTATTAGATTGGTGTGTAGAATTTACCATACATATTAAATGATAAGATTTGATTAATAAAATTTAAAATTTATTTTTTAAATAAAATTACATCAGGTAAACATTATATATATATATATATATATATATATATATATATTAGAAAAAAAAAAGAGTGATCACATGTCCAGGAGTGATTCCCGCCCAAATTTATTCAAGGGTTCTTACTTATGGCTAAGGAATGTCATATACACAATTCATCCTTAGAAATAAACAAAAATAATCAACCCAGCATTACACTTATTTCCCCAAACAGAACCAAAACCAACCAATAAAAGAATTACAAGAATCATTATGAACAAACACGAATATAAAGAACACTTCCTAAGTCAAGTCTAACTAATCCTCTAATTGAAATCGGAATATCTTTATTACCGATCCATACCTTATTCAATCCATTAGCACCCATTTTTAATAAAACATTCGCAACGGCATTAACTTCTCTAAAAATATGATTAATAGAAAACTGAATCGCCTCCAATCTTTGCATTATCTCATCCCAAAATTCCTCCAAATACCATAAACCGCAACGATTTTTTTCAACCATTCCACCACCAGTTTTGAATCCATCTCTATTTCCACCCTTCTAAATCCCATCAAATTCACAGTTCGAAGGCCATGCAAGATACTTAGCACTTCTGCAACATTATTAGTCTTCTCACCCAGGAAATTCGCAAAACAACAAATTAGTTTACCATTAGAGCTTCAGATAATCCCACCTGCACCAGCATGACCCGGGTTCCCCATCGAACAACCATCTATATTTAATTTCACAAAGTCAGCTACCGGTCTCCTCCATTTCACCAATTGTACTCTGTTAGAAGGAGAAGGAGATGTAAAAGGAATTTGGAAATTCCTCAACACAGTTTCATCCCAATCACTTATTCTTTTGGATTCCTTAATTTTCAAAGCCTCCCAAACCAACCAAAATTTAATAGAAGCACATACCAAATGAAGAGAAATTCTTTTGTCATCCATTCTCTCTTGACATCTTCTCCACCACAATCTCCATGAAATGATAGTAGGCAAAATACCCACCAGTTGACCCCCCTTACTGGTCAACATAGCCCTTCTATGGAAAAGCTCCACTCTCTCCCTCCACGACCTTCCATGCACAGATGGAAGCCCTACCACTGAGACAAACCTCGCCCAAACATGTTCAGCCAGCTCCCCTTTAGCTAATATATGGTCAATATTTTCTTCCTGTGCACTTAAGCAGCAGTTGCATTTTGAAACCATAGGAATATTCAACCTGCAAACCTCCTCATCAACAGGTAAACAGTTGTGCCGAGCTCTCCACATTGTAATTGATATTTTCTTTGATAAAGCCGGATGCCAAATCCACTTTGCCCATGCAAACACTGGAACTCGAGTATGTATGACCCCAGTGCACTACTAGTTGTAAATTTGCCATTACTATTTGGCAGCCAAAAGAGGGTATCAACACCCTGTTTTACTTTGCCCAACCTTTCAATCATCTCAACTGCTTGCTCATTGCCCAACAATCTGGAAAACAACTCCATATTCCGACCTCTTTCATCCTTACATGCCTCTAACTTCAACTCTGGCAGTTTAGAAATAGCTAGCATAGAAGATAGCGGGCCCAAACATGAACAGTTATCCTTCCAAAATGAGATCTTGCCATCTCTTACCTTCCATTTTGACTTTTCAATTACCAAAGGAATACATCTCACCATCATTCTCCAAAAATTCATTCCTTTATTCGCCTCTAGCTCTGTTATATGCCTCCTTACTACATATTTTTTTGAGAAAAAATTTGCCCAAAGAGAATATTGGGACAGCAAATTCCAAGCCAATTTAATGTGAAGTGACTGTTGAGCTTCATTTAGATCCTGGATGCCCAAGCCTCATTCAGATATTGGTTTACACATCTCCCTCCATGCATACCACTTCCTCTTCGGCTTGCCATTATTGCTCCCCCAGAAAAAGGTACTCATTAGGGATTGTAGTTTAATAATGACCTGTTTCAAAGTGTTCAACACTGAAAGCAAGTGAATTGGCATACTTTGGATGACATGTTTAATAAGCAACAGCCTAGCCCCGCTTGATAATATTTTGGACTTCCAAACTTCTAGCCTTACCCAGACCTTTTGAATAATAGCATCAAAATACCTCACCAATTATCTCCCTAAAACAATAGGAGCTCCTAGCTAGATGAAAGGAAAAGTTCCTTCCGAGAATCCCATGATTCTAAGTAGACTTCTTTTCCGAGTTGTTGAAATATGTTTTGAGAAAAAAATGGTGGACTTACTCTTACTTACAGCCTGACCCAACCACCCTTCACATATTTTTAACACATTCGAGATTGCCCTTAACGATGCCTTTCCTTTCCACTATTAGAAAACAAGACAATATCATCCGCGTAGAGGAGATGTGAAATAATCGGAGTACCTATTGGGTGAGAGAACGGAACAATCTTGCCTAATTCAACATGCTTCTTTATCAACCTTGTCAGGACCTCTTCCATCACAATGAATAGATAAGGTGAAATTGGATCACCTTGGTGCAAGCCTCTTCCTCCTTTAAAAAGTCCATTAGGGAATCCATTAAGAACAATAAAGAACCAAGATGGTGATATGCATTGCCGTATAATCAGACAAAAAAAATCAGAAAACCCAAAGGCCTTCAAGACATTCAGCAAGAAATCCCAAGACATACTATCATAGGCTTTCGCCATATCAATTTTCAACACTATATTCCCTCTGTGACATGGCTTACGGATACCATGGATTAACTCTTGGGTCAAGCTAATATTTTCAAAGATGCTTCGGCTAGGAATAAATGCACCTTGCTCAGGAAATATAATCTTTTGGAGAATAGGCGAAAGACGATTCACCAAGATTTTTGAGCAAATCTTATAAAATACGGAGCATAAACTTATCGGCCTGAATTTCTCAAAGCTTGATGGATTGCTTACTTTAGGAATAAGCACAAAAAATGTAGCAATATAAAACCGTGGTAAAGGAACCCCTCTAAAAAACTCCATAACTGCCTCAATAACATCCAGACCCACAATAAACCAACATGATTTATAGAATCCTGCACCAAACCCATCAGGGCTAGGGCTGCTATCCACCAGAATGGACTCAAGAGCTTCAAAACTTTCCTGGGATGAAGGGATGTTACACAATCCCTCATTTTCAAGATCTGAAACAATAGGTTGCACCAACCCAGAAAAATCAAGCAGTGCACGGCTACTACTATTCTCAGAAAGAAAAGACTGAAAATATTGCACTACTCCATCATGGATATCCTTGAGTGATAAAAGAACCGAGCCATCTTGTAAAACCATTGTTCGTATCTCTTGATTTTACCTTCTAGAAATAGCACTGAAAAACTCTGAAGAGACATCCCCTTTACTTATCCATTTTTGCTTAGCCATATTAGCCAAACGCATTTGCTCTCTTTCATTTCACATTGATAGCTCTATCTTAGATGCAACAAGGTCATCCTCTATTTCCACCAAATAACTCTCCTGCAAAGACGTCTCTAATCCTTCAATACGAACCTCAAGATCCGCAATATGACGATCAGTTCTGCCAAACGTTCGCTTGTTCCAATCTCTCAATACAACTTTCATTCTCTTAAGTTTAATCATAAGCTTCAACAGACCACCAACCTCCTACACCAGATCAGTTTTCCAGGATTTCACGACACAATCAAAGAACAACTCATGTGAGACCCACATTTGTTGAAATTTAAATGATGGAAAGCCATAACGAACATTATCCCTTGCCAACTTAATAACCATGGGAGAATGATCAAAAGATGATCTGGCTAAGTAAGACACACTTGCCTTAGAAAACGCATTTAAGAAATTTATATTCATCAAAACCCGATCCAACCTTACCTGTTGACCTACCATAGTGTCCGTTACACCAAGATAGCAAATTCCCAAAGAATGGCATCTCCAGCAGACCATTAGCGTCTACCCACTCATTAAACTCTTCCATAGCCAAAGCTAATCTTGGATGACCCCCCCTTCTTTCTTAATCCAAACGTATAATATTAAAATCCCCAACCACAATCCAAGGCAATTGGGAGTACCTTGAATTAGCTAGAGAATCCCACAATTTATGTCTTTCAACATAAGAACATTTCGCATACACAAATGACAGTAAAACTTCTTACAGATTATAATTAATCGTCACGGTAATAAATTGATCCTCCATACACAAAACCGAGATATCCACAACCTGGTTCCAAAAAATCCATAACTGACCACCCACGGAAAAATTTGAGAAACAACACTTGAATCCCAGTTTTTCCTTCCATAAAATCAAGCAGGACTCCTGCAGCATAGGTTCAGCAATTGCAACAACATTATGCTTGAATTCCTTTGTTAACAACTTTATTCTCCTTGTTGAGGTCCCTAAACCTCTAGTATTCCAATATATAATGGACATAATCAAAAATTCAGTTTAGAGGGCTTACGAACCACCCTCTTAGAACTTCTCTCCTTCGTTGCTTTTCGCTTGACTCTAGTTTCTTCCAAAACCTCATAATCAGAAGCCACCATTTTGTTTTTGGCCAAATGCTCCACTTAACGATCCATTTAATTTTTCGAGCAAGTTTCTACTCCACCAACTGTTCAACCTCTCCTGCCGGAAAAGAAAATCCACTTGCTTGATCATCGACACACTCATTCTAGACTACCCCAATAACACCTGGACTATGAAACATGAACATACTTCCCTAAAATTTTTGGGGGCTGATCTCACCGTTTTCCAAAAAACTCACATCATCTGGGGCCTCCACCATTGCAGTTTCCATACCTTGCTTTCCAATCTGAACCTCTGTTTCCTGTCTCAAAACAGAAGACACTGCCTCCAATTCCTTCCCACATGGCTCTGTGGCAACAAATTCAACATTGTCATTCGGGCCATGTTTCTCCGGAGGTACTGTGTCCACAGGTTCTATGACAATAGGCAGAGTCTGCGCCTCAATAACATTACCTTCCGGACCATGATCATTCACTGTGTGCAATTTACAAACAACATCCTGAAGGCCCAAATTCCCCTGTTTACTAGATTCTCTTAATTGAAAAACAGATGACTTCTCTTTATCTTGCTTCTGTACCCAGGTTCCAACAATTCCCCCATCTATCTTCCCCTACTTAACACCTTCTTTCTTCTGCTTCAACTTCCATTTACACGTTAATTCATTATGGCCCTGCACTATACAATGCAGACAATAAGCAGGGAGCGTCTCAAACTCCACTTCCTAATAAAAACTAAGAGGATGATGAGGGGTACCAATCCATATTGCCTTAATCGGATCCTTTGATACATCCATCTCCACACACACACTGGCACCATCTGTCCTAGTCGCATATCTGGTAGAATTATTTGTCTTAAGAAACCTTCCAATCGTCGACGTAATATTTCTCAGAAGATCGTCATGACAAAAATTCAGCGGCAAACCCGGCAAGTTTAACCACATAGGTACTCTAATTGGTTCATGATCCTCATGAAAACCAATAGACCAGTGAAAAGGCCTATAGGGGACGCCATCAATTTCACAACTTTCCCTAGCAAATGCCTTCACAAAATCATCCTCATTTGTCTTGTGCACAAAGATATTTCTCAGTTTCTGCATAGAAGAAACAATCTGTTTCTTACTCAGGCCTCATCTAGCACGAATAAATGACCGGATTGCATCTAATGAAGGCCTTTGTCGAAGAAATTTCAACACCAATGAGAACTGAAATGGCAAAGCAGATCTCTAAAGTTCTTCCTTTGAAAAAACAATATAGACTTCTCCCTCCACCATCTGGGGCGCCCGAAGAGGAACCTTCACCTCTGGAAGAGGTTGTGGAGGATCAAGACCCATATCTGCAAAGGATCGCTGGTGAGGACCTGACGCCGACGCAGCCCTAAGGCCAACGGCGTTGGCCATGAAACCCTAGTTCGAATAAAAAGCTCCAACGGCGGCACTAGGGCTTTTATTCATTTACGTCTACTTAGTGAGAGAGATTGTAATATAAAAATAAGATTGCACATACATACCTTGCACTAAACATTTTATATTTAATATTTAAAATCTTGTCGTTATTAGCTTTTGTTTTTTTCCCCAAAGGAATCTTTAAAAACTGAAAGCACCTCGCAAGAGGCAAAAGTAAAATGAAAATGAAAATAAATAAAAAAAAAAAGAGAATGAGATATCCAATTTATTTAGAATGTCTCATACACTTTTATAAAAATTAATGTTCATATAATTATTGATGTCACTGTCGTGAACACTAAAATACATTACTTCTAAAATATACATTACTTCTAAAATTAAATAGTTAGTAATTGATAAAATGATAACTTTTGTTTCTACTATGGATATAAATCATCAGAAGACTTAGGACTGGTTTGGTTACACAAAATCAAATTATCTCATCTTATGTATCTACCTCTACAAGGTCATCAAAATAATAATCTAACAAATAAATCAACTCCTTAAGACTTAATAAAAGTGTCAACTTTCCAAGAAACCAAATCAATAAAATAAATCAATTTACTAGATAGTAGTCTCCAGAAATCTCAATACTTACCCCTACACACAACAATCTTGTTTCTGCTTTTTATTCTTAATCCTCAATTGACAATTGCACGTCATCTGAAAATATTATGGAGATAATGGCTGAGTTATCAACAACTCAGTAAGTAGAGAACATATTTTAGTATGTAAAAATGAGCATTTACAGAGTTTAGAATGCAGAACAAAAACCTTTAGTTTCATAATGCAAACAGTTAAAAGACATTCATATTCAAAATTATCATTTGGCATAGCATAATTGAACATCATCATCATGTCTAACATATTGGAGCACAATATCATATCAAAGGTCATACTTAACCCTAGTGGTACGGTTGTGCATGTCTGCAGTTAACTAAGTAGAACCTATCATTGTTCATCACCCAAAGTAATGTACTCAAAATAGAGACCACTATTTTATCTTGTAGCGGGGCTAGAGGCAACTATTATCTATCGTGGTAGGACTAGAGATCACTATTATATCCCGTGACAGAGTCAGAGGTCACTATTATATGCTATGACAGAGCCAGAGGCCACTGTTATATCCCGTGGCAGAGACAAATATCAGAGTAGAACAA
This sequence comes from Juglans cinerea, assembly GCA_961763995.1. NCBI lineage: Eukaryota > Viridiplantae > Streptophyta > Magnoliopsida > Fagales > Juglandaceae > Juglans > Juglans cinerea. Next base: position 47,764,384 of record CAUIVZ010000001.1, on the reverse strand, counting down.
AATCTTTGGTACCATCACAATCACAATATCAGAATCATCGGATCAAAACCAGAAACAGAATCAGATACAAAATCAGAAAGTTATGCCAGAGGTCTTCAGATGCCCAATCATATCAAAACAGAGTACTGAACGGATTTAGATAATTTTCACATATTCAAGCAAATTCAGAATATCTTCACATAACATGTACAAATTTTCAGATTTCATATTCGCTCTATTTTTACTGAGTTTAGAAACAGCATGCAAAAAATAGGTCATGCTTACACTAGTCATGACAAAAAATATTCTCTCTTTTATGTAAGTTTCATGAGTAATACAGAATGCATAACTGTGATTGTTTTCACATTTCTTATCAAAACATAACATGCACATTTTTCATAAAATCAACCCCAGTTCATTTTCTTTCTATCCAAAGTCTAGCATAGGAACCCCGCTTACCTGACTCTTGTATCGTATTCTCTAAGACTGGAACCTGAACCATAGTAGAGTCACAACCTAATCCAAAGATATCGCTAACATATTAATAACTTGTACACGTACAAAACCAACTAACAAACAAATTGTAAAACTCGAAACTAAAAATCCAAGTGCACTCGTAAACAATCCAAGTTCACCACGCACAAGTCAAGCCACAACCCACACTTTTAAGTCAAAGTGAACTTGATCACGACATATCCAATAGCCAACAATCAGTCCACACATTCAAAAATAAATTAGACCTGACTTATCTAACAAATAAACATCATGCAAATTATCCCTAACATGTCAGACTGGCATGCCCAACGACCATACAACCACACTTTCAAATCTTACCCACCCCCAGTACTACAACTAGCAACTCCCAACAAATCACACAACAAACATACTGCAAACTGACATATCAACAATCCCAAACACCCCACAATTCGACATATTGATCAATAAAACAATCCACATTTACAAGTCACTTCCTTACCTCAGTTTCCCACATTACATTCAAGAATGTCTCCACACACCTCTCACTATGTATTCACAATCTCTACAAATTAAAACATACAATCAGAGACAATACAACCTCCAGTAGACACCGACATATGTCACACAATAACAATACAATTTTTAGATTGAAACTTACCCAAATTGCGTTCCGGTGATCTGTCAAACTCGAGGATGAAGGATGTTAACAAGGACTGATTTCAATGTCCTGTGCCAGAAAATGTCAACTCTAATTCGCGTGGTGGTGGTGGTGGTGGTCTTGGTGAACGATGTGGGGTGGCTGATGGCTTGGTAACACGTGGCGTGCATGAAGGTTGGAATCGAAACAATGAAAAACCAGATAATCAAGGGACGAGTAAGGCACAACCATAGGGAAAAAAAATAAAGCAAACAGAAAATAGAGGAATGTGATAAAGAGAATTCGTGAGGGATTGAAGCATGGAGATACAGAGAGGAAAATAACAGAGAGTAGAGAGAGAGAGAGAGAGAGAGAGAGAGAGAGAGAGAGAGAGAGAGAGAGAAATGAAGAAATGAGGCTTACTGACCAACGAAGCAAGGGCTAACGGCGTGGAGAGGGTTGCCACCGCCATGCGGCGGCATAGCAAAAACAAACGGCGTCTAGTGACTGGAATCGAAGGAAAAAGACGTAGGGGTGGCGCTCGATGCAGGGGCTCATGTGAACGGAGAGTTAGTGAACCAAAGCTTATCTTCGTTCAATATCATTCTGGTGAGGAGGCTTAATTGCGATGAGACTCCGAGAAGGGCCAGCGAATCACAGTCCCAAACCGTAATGAAGAAAATCGCAGGAGAGGGAGGGCGTGAATTGCATATTGGACTTGAGAGGGAGTTGGGCACAGTGAGATAAAGAGGAGGAGAACATGCAGAGAATGGTTGTGCGGGGAAAAGGGTGACACTGGGTTGTGGATGCGTAAAAAGGGGAATAGGGGTTTTCGGGGAATGGGGGAAGAAAGAATGGGGAAAGACTGAGGGTCTTAGGTGAAACAGTGGTTTTGCACCCTTTTTTTTTCTGGGCTTGGTTTAGTGCTTTGGCTTGGGCCCTGGGCCTGGGGTGTTACATCCTCCCCTTTTATAAAAATTTCATCCTCAAAATTTGCTAGTACCTCAAGCGAAGGCTACACACTTATCCGTCACATCCCATCCATGTCTATTTTAATTCTCAATCATTCTTGTCGAACCTAATATTCCAAGATTTTAACTTTCTGATATTTTCGTTCAATGCCTTAAATACTTACTAATTCACGTACCTAGTATCGATCGTCAAACACTCCAGGGTCCAATTCAAGTCGTAACCCTCAACAACGGTTTGATTAAAAGCCTAATAATAACTTCACCCAAGTTCTAAACTTAAGTTCATATCAAATAGTAAACAAGACTCTTCACATTATATAACACCCTCATATGGAAAGCAACAATAAAATTCTCTGAAGTCTTGGATACTTAATCTTACACTCGATTCACGAAGGTATCCAAATCGTAGTCCTTAAGAACCAATTGTTCCTAATAATCCTAAAAAATTTGAAAATCCATAGCTGAGATTTAAGTCCTAAGTGATCTCAAGTAAACTAATTTCCAAATCTTTACAAAGTTTACTCCCAAACCATCATGCCAATCTCCCATTGCAAACTCTAATAATTCCACCATAATGCCTAAGGTTAAAATCTCATAAATAAATCATTGTTGTAACTAATCGACTTTCACACCTACCACGATGACTCTTACCAAACTTTATTAGAATAAAGATCACATAATCATTCCTAACTATACTGATTAATGCCCCAGAGTTAAATAATGCTAGTTTTTTTTTTTTAAAGAAAAGGGGTAGAGTACTTGTATTGTGTTGAACTCAAGCCAACACTTTATTGTGTTGATTCATGTCTTGTGCTCCTAAATCAATCCTCTAAGGCAGGTTGGGGTTCATACTCCCAACGGATTGCCTTGGACAATCTTTGACGAGGTGGCTAAGCTGACCACTTTGAAAACCCTAATGGCGTCAACCTCTTCCTCTGCTCCTGAAATTCAATGATTCTCTTAAGGCTTTGCTCGAGTATTGTGGCCTTATCAACTAACTCTAAGAATTTTTTTATCTAAAGGGCCACCACTCGCTTATACACCCGATTATTTAGTCCCTCTTCAAACTTTCGGGTCTTCTTCTCCACATCTGGGATTAGATATGAGATAAAGTGCGACAGTTCAACAAATTTGGCCGCATATTGGTGCACCATCGTAGTCGTCTGCACTAAGATGGAAAACTTCCTGGTCCTAATGTCTCTAACCGATCTTGGAAAGAAATGATCAAAGAAAAGTTACTTGAAGTAGGGCCAGCTAGTAGCTCCCCTCCCATCAGCTTCCTTGATGATTCTCTCTGATACCCACCATCTCTTAGCCTCTCCTCAGTTTGAAAGTATAGTTTAGTAGCTTCTGTTGATTAGTGCAATTCAAGACGCGATGTATTTCTTTGATGTCTTGGATCCAATTCTCTACTGGGGTCGGGTCGCCTCACCCATCAAAAGTGGAATGGTGCATCCGATTAAATTGCTCCACAGTGCAATCACCCTCATCATTGGTTGCGTTCAAGTCTGAAATGTTTCGAGCCCAACGACGAGATGCCATCCTAAAAAACAATATAAATCAGGATTTTTTGTTTTGTTTTACCCATTCTTATCCACAAACTAATCTATTGATCAAAGCCTACATACTGAGACTCATGGAATCCAAGGCCTCCAATCCTATCCAAATCCTTTCTTACAATCTATAACTTCATATTTGGCCATCACATATATATTAAAGTCTACCAAACTTAAAACTTAACTCTTGATCTAACTTAAATAAGCCACCAAAATCTAAACCTTCAATTTTATCAAAATCATTTTGTAAGGTCTACAGAATGAGAGCCTACAGAATCTAAAACCTCAATTGTAATGAAATCAGCTCATAAAATCTTTAAAATCCAACACCTCAATTGTCATGAATCAGCTTATAAAATCTTTAAAATCCAACACCTCAAATTTCATAGGACATCTTTCCTAAAGCTTGCAAATTCGAAAACCTTATCAACAGAATCATCTCTTGCAGTCCGCATATGTATAAACATCAAATCTAAAAATTGTTTCCTAGAGCCCACAAATATCCAAAACCTCATATATTATAGTCTGGAAAAGCTCAAATCATTGTGATACCCAATATGACAAGGATAAAGGGTAGGTGGTGAATGAGATCCTACATTGCTTAAAAATGAGAAGTTTTTGCTCTTTATAAGATTCCAATAAAGTATATACCATTTAGTTTGTGTCTTCCATTGGGGCCTTATACTTCTAAAGGCTATGAAAACCCATAAGAAAAGGAAAGAAACTTGAAGTGCCTTTCCTCAATGGAAAATTCTACTTGAAGGCGAATTGGTGCACCCATGTGCACTGAAGATGACATGGATGGGGCTGGGTTAATGAAATAGTGTGAATTGCTCTGGCAGGAGACGAAATTGAAGATCAAAATGTGGGGGAAAAATACTTTATTGAAACGATGCGTTTCACCCATCTTCTTCTTCCCCATTTGCCTAGAAGCTCTCCTCCTTCATTAAAGTCCCCCCCCCCGGTAGCTTCTAAAAGCCACAGACTTAGCCTCCTCTTGGGATTTTCGTCGTCGTTGTGGTTTTCTTCGTCCTCACTCTGCAAGCCAGTTCAATCACCATCGATATGTCCCTCTCTCTTTGTGATTTTTTAAACCAATTTTGATTGTTTTTATTTGTTATGTGCTGAAACCCTAATCTCTAGTTGCATTTTGATTGAAACCAATTGTTTGTATTTTTTAAGGGGGTCCCTTGATAATCATTGGTTGTCTTGTGGATATGCATGTTTGTGTATTTGTTGAAAATATTAGGTTTGTAATTTGCATTTGTTGGATGACTTTTTAATTTGGGTAGGTGGAGGCTTTTTGGATTAGAAACAAAGACACAAAGACACAACCCTTTAGACCTAACACTAGATTGGTTTCTGGATTAGAAACAAGGACAACATGGTACGAGTGACCTTCACTGCCCACTAGCATAAGTAATGCTTGCTGTAAAACACCAGCCATAGACATATATACATATCATTGCTTAAAAACAAATAAAAACATTGATTCTTGCAGGCACTAAATTTTTATACATAGGCTTTTAGGTGAAACAACAAGACATAGTAGCATGATGATAGGAACCCAAGTACAAGTTACAAGCTTGTTAACATCATAGATTGAAACATGTGGGGTTGCATACAAATGGAGCTAACCAGTTTTGATACTATATGATGGAATTTCTAACTTTAGCTCCTACAATGTGATCGATGGTACTGTAAATAATCTTAGTCTTGAGATTGAATTCTTGCTATTTTTTACTCTTTTGTACAAATTCAATTTTTTCGGAAAGGAAGAGTTAAAAGGTGGAGTTGATGCCTAGGCTTTTCTGAGAAGCTAAATAATATATTGAGTCATTTTAGAGCCTAAAACACTGGAAGGCTTGAGGTGCATGGAAGCCTTTTAAGTTGAATTGAAGGCTCGTAAAGTATGAACAATGTAAGTATTAGAATCGTGAGATAAGATGGTGGCTTCCCTACAACTTGTTATTTTGGTCTTGATAAAGTGAAATGAGAAAGTTGGATCTATGGTTTTTGATTTAACAAGGTGGCTACTGAAAGGTGGCAAAATTAGCTCTGCCAAGGCTTCAGCACTTCATAAATATTTCACTCAACCAAAAAGAGCCCAAATCGTAAATTCATGATGTTGCCTTTGGAATTATTTTTGATCATTTAGAAATTTTGAGAGCCGTATACTGCATCATTCAATGATTGATTTTGAGAGCCGTATACTTAATTGTCGTTTCATTGGTTTGTATAGAATTTTGAAACCTAAGTACCCATTGTTTGTTTGTGGTCATTAGGGATTACTATACTGCAATTATTTCAAATGGGTAGATAGTGGTGAAGACAGAGAAAAATAACTTGCCAAGATAGAAACTGAATTGTTACGATGGAGAAGGAGCTTCGAAAAATAGAGGATCAACTTCTGAAGAGGGAGTTCAAGGTCCACAGCAACCAACTCGCTATTCAACGGCAAGAAGCAGATACCTAGCAAAACGCACACTACTTCGTGTATTGGATTATTTCTATAATAATTTCATTGTATTTCTTACGATCATAGTGAAGCCCCATTACGGGAGGGAATTTTGTATATCATACTTTTGTGGCCTTTGTTGTGTATAACCTCAACCAACTAGTTGTGAACTTTCTTGTAAGTGACTTTGTCTTTGTGTGCATCAGTACTCTTAGTATTTATAAATGGGAGATTCAACTGCAAAAAGAGACCGATCATGGCAAAAAGTGACCATCCTGTAATTACATGGCAAATCCACCACTCTTTTCATATATTCAGAATTTTATTCAAGTACCTAATTTAACTTTAACAAAATATAGTTTAGGCTGTCCAAGCAGCACCTCATTCCAGTGCATATAAATAACATATTCCCTATTTCACAATTAATTAACACTTACAACTCAACATACAACCATGGAATGAAATACACCAGTTCAGTTTCCAAACTAAAACATAAACAATGCATTGTACATCTCTAACTTGAGTGTAAACAAATACACAAACAAAAGATAAAATCATCATTCGAAAGTATTTCCATAAATCTTCAAGCCTGCAAGTGTCCAAAGTGTTGTCCAAACCCATTTTGTACAAATATACATCATTATTTCTGCAGAAAAAACAAAGAAACATATGTGAGGGACTTAATTAATTCTCCATTAAAGTTTCACTAAGAAAAATAAAACATGTCCTACCAATACCTGTAACTCCATACTTGTGCTCAGCATGCTCTTTCCCTTTCCACATCCAGAAAATAATTTTTGGAAGCGGCGAAGAGTAAAAAAAAACTATTGATTATAAATATATTGGCCAACACAAACAGTAGAAAATTAAGTTGAGCTCGTATGACATCGAAAACAGTAGATAATTAAGTAGAAAATTAATTGCCTGGTATGACATCGTATAATGCATCAACTCATGAGCAACTTGATCTCTGGATATGACTTTCAATAAAATTACATATAAACAAGACATTAGAGAACATACACATTTAAAACATGGACAATTCAGTAAGAGCCATGGAAAACTAAAATTTGTAGAATGCATACAAAAATTTCCTACAATCTCAAATTATTTTTTTTATCCTTACTGCTAAATGTATGTACTGCTTTGGTTCAAATTTTCTGCAGTAATGTTTTTTCAATATTCTTCTTTCCTGTTTCCTCCTGGCTTTATTTTACTTGAATGGAATTATTTATGCAATATCAGATATGCGATGTACCCCGTCTCTGATAATGTCGTTGAAATCATTTTCCAACTGTTTGAAACAAACAGTGATGGAAGTTTAAGCTACGATGAGTTTGTAAGAGTTTTATACAATAGCAAAGGACGAACCTTGACAAAGATTTAGGAACTTCTGAACAATCACCGATCCAACAAATCCCAACGGTTTCGCCACAAATTGCAGGTCACTCTACTCATGTTTCAGCATTATGGGTCACGCGCGGAGGAGACCGGCTGAAGGGGAGATGAAGGGATTTGGGGTACTAATATGGGATTTAGGGGAGTGGGGACAGACGAAAGGGATGTGAAGCGATGGCCTTCTTCTTCTATTCTCTCTTTCATTTTCTTCTTTTTTTTTTTTTTCAAAAAGATTTGTTAGGCACAAACGGTTTGAAGCATCAAACCGTATACCAACACTCATATAATTTTTTTTATTATAAAAATGAATAAAAGAATGTTTTATATTTAATATTAGTACACGATTTGGTGTGTAAAATCGTTTAAAAAAAATGTTTTACATTTAAATAGCTCTGACGGCTGTAGTCCACCACAACTTCGTCCGCCAATTCGTCCATCAACTCGTTTGTACCTAGACGAATTGCAGCTCGTCAAATTCCAAAGATCTTCGCTCGCTCTCCTCCCTAAGTCTGAGTTTAACATGATATGATACGACTTTTGATGAGTAATTTGTTACCTATATAATTCTCAAAGCATTTTTTTTTCCTATGAAGCCACGTCACCATATCTCGAATTAATTTGATCATTTAATACATATATGTACATATTTTTTTTTTTACTTGCAAGCATTTTATTATTGACAAAAGACCAATGGTTTTCTATTATTATTAAAACATTGTTCGTGTTCTGACAACCAACTAATTAATTTATAAGACATCTCAGCCGCCCGCAGGCTACGTTGGAAAAATGCTGTCTTTGCTTTTAAAGCGGCGTGTAAAATTTTTTAATGAAATCCCTGTACATTTGGCAAGTCTACAGTATATTCAAGTTTTCTCGAAATGCTGTGATCATATACCAACATTATTACCGGTACTCTAATAAAAAAGAAACACGTTTAGCTATTGTTTCCTGGACTTCTCCGACCCAGGTTTCCTCTATGTTATTGAACTCAACCAGTGACAAGCAGATTCTTCATGTCCCTAATTTACTCCGCCTGTTGTTTCTTGGCCTTCTCAGACTCAAGCTTCCTTAATGTTGTTGAACTAATTTTCTCTCCACTAGATTCTTCAGAAACCAGATCTACAACTTCAATCTGCAATAGATTTTATGATGCTAAGGCCTCTGTTTTATGACAGTTTTATCGAAGAATATAGATTGATGACATATCGTTTTCAGAATTTTCTACAAGAATCAACACTGAAACTGGAAACTCAAACCTTTAGTTGTGATAGGCCTCTGTCAGCTCTCTTTCTATTAACCGAAAGTCCACCTGGTAATGTTTCCTTGCTGCCAGAAAACCAAATCAAGTAATCAAGAATTATCTGCTACAACTTTAATAGAAGATTAGAAGATCATTGAAACCCAGGTAGATCGATGTAACACTGACTGTTTCTTTTATTCTTCCTTTCCCACAATTGATGAATATCACAAACGTCTCTAGAACAATGGACCAAAGAAATTTTCCCCACCAGAGATTTTGTAATCGTCCAAAGAGGCAATCATCTAGAACAAGGAATTGAGACTTAAGCAGCCCATTTGACAACCATATTCAACCGAAGCAATCAATTTTCTTTTTTAATTCTTTTTTCAAAATCTAGATTTTTCTTAGATGAAATGACAGAATTCCAATTTTTGAAAAGAAAAATAATCTGTGTCGATTTGGGCAAATATGGTTGTCAGATGAGGTGCTTCCAAACCTTTAGTTGTGATAGCCTTCAGATGGTTTTTCAAATAAAATATTAAGCTAAGGCCTTATTTTAGAACAATAGATGCAATATATATATATATATATATATATATTCATAAATAACAAACCTGACAACAATAGCCTCCAATTTTTCATCTACAATTGAAGGGCCATATGGGTCAGTGATAGGCTCAACTTGAACTACCAGCTCCGGCTTAATAGACTGCACATATATATGCATAAAAATGAGAATTGAAACTATCATTGTAAAAGAAAAGTACATAATTATCCTGTTAGAAACATTATGGGAAATTTTATGATACTTTGTGTTTGGGGTGGTGGGCCCGATGGCCCGTCCAATCACAGGGCTATTTTCAGTTCAATTACTTCCACCAGAATAAAATTCAAGCCCCATCTTTCCCTTTTATCCCCTTAATGACTAGCTAATACAGACATCCAGCTTTCAGACACTTGCCAGGTAGCCATCATGCTATGATTTATACAGGAGAACATGGTAACAGTTGAGGGAAACATGAACCTATTCAGTCCACCATCTTAGCTACAATATATATACATTCCTATATAGCCCATACGAACATGCATATTGTATTAAATACCTTTATAAATTTTTTGACATTATGGATCCTTTCCTCGATGGACTGTATTAAATCCGAGAACTGCAAAACAGGGAAGTAAGATAATAAATCATATCATCTCTACTGTTCAGATAAAATGTCAGAGCGGAAAATATGGGCAAAGGTTGTCATCAACCAAGTCTATACTACAAAGTCGTTCCAAACAAGCAAATACTAGCTGCATGCTTCTTGAAAACAATAAATGCAATTTGCCATAATAGAGGCCAGCTAATCTTCTGGGGTATACTCAGACACGCAACCTAACACCTATTTCTTTTTCTTGATGAATAAGAAAATTTTATTGTGACAAGTAACAAGGCAAAGCCAAGTACACAGGAAGTAACCTAACACCTATTTCTACACTTATATCTAGAAGAAATGGAAAAAAAAAATTTTGATGTAAAATTCGGGTAGACCTTGTGACATGTGCCTAATACCTATTCTTTCAGAATGGCTATTGCAAGGAAAACAACTTTTGTTCCTGTGGATTGTGAGCTCACACTAATAGAGGCAGCTAATTACCACATATGGTTTTGAATACCAGTTTTGAATAACAAGTAGCTTAGACTTTGTAATACCTTCAACATGAATCGTTAACAGATATTTTTAACACGAAAAAAATGACAGAATTTTTTTATAAGTAAAAAAATCTTTGATTTGATTTGCGGTATAAATTTTCTGTTGGTTAATAAATAAAATAGAAAAAGGGATATTCATCCAATAAATAAATAAATATTATAACAAAAAGAAGTATTAAAAAGGTTAGAAATTGCAAATCTAGTTGACCCTTAAATATTCATTTCCAACAGAAAGCCTAGTCACCATGATAAACTTCAAGGGTGCATGCTGCCTGTTACCCTTTCTTTCTTTTGGGACATCACATGATTCCTAAGTGTCACCAAGACACAAAACATGAGCTACCAAAAAGTCATCAATTACCGTGAATGGGCATCTTTATAATCTTCAAAAACTATCAAATACTTTGGAAGCGATATTTCCACATCTCACAATAAAGGTTACAACAGCATGTATGAGATCTACATTATTTGAGAGATGAAAGCATTGCTCATGACATAGTGAGCTCAAATAGATTTACAAACTCTATGCAAATCTCAAAAAGCTGCTTATGGTACAATTGTTAAACGCAACATGAATGGGCACCTTTCAAATCCTTAAGAAATATCAAGTACTTGGAAGCAATATTTCCTCATCTCCCAATAACGGTGAAAGCATTGCTCATGACGGAGTGAACTCAAATAGATTTACAAACTCTATGCAAATTTCACAAAGAATGTAGCTGGTTGAGGTAAAATTGCTAAATGCAACATGAAACAGAACTCAAACTGCCCCAGTAAACCAGTTACGTTGCTAGGTTAGCATAAATAACTATTTAGGCAATCCATAAAATACACACAGACACAAAGAAAAAAGGTCAGTTCGTACAAGCATATTAATGCACAACTCCGATAGAAGCATTAAAGCAAAATAAAATTACCTGTTTGTTAGACAACATAGGCCCATCACAAACTCCAACCACTATTCGTTCCCTTGCCAGCTCTGCCGCTGCCTAATTTACAAATTTCATCCTCTTCAACATCATCAAATGCAAAATAACAACATAGTTAAATTACTCTTATCACCTTAACTAACCCCCAATTTAAAATGTCCCCAACCGTCGATTTGCTTAATTGAGTCCAATTGAAAGAATAGTAGCAAGGCACTTTGACAGTGTGATTCAACGGAAAAATATAAAAATTTGACCAACAATGCTGTTTGTGTCTAGTGCCTACTCATATCCAACCTTTAAAATGTCCAAATTACCCTCACAAAATAGAAAAACCTCGTTCCATCTCCAAGGATTAGGAACCAGAAAGTGGTCCAGACATCTCTTCAAGGAATAATTAGGTATTGGTTGTACACTAGTGTGGTGCTAAATGAATACTATACCATACAAGATGGATGTAATTCATAATGCTGATTGCGGAAGCAATTAATGATTAGCAATATCAGAAACTCAATGCAGATTCACATAGGCAATTCGTCGCAATGCTTCTCGCAGACGTTCAGAATTTGACAATTACCCAGAAACCAATATAAAATTTTAGACTAAAAAAACAAACAAACAAACAAAAAATTTCGCAAAAAAAGAAAAAGAAAAGAAAAAGAAAAATTGAAATATTTTACTTTAAATAACTATTGATGTTAACTCCCTACGAATAAAAATTTGATAATAATAGCAAAAATAAGAACCGCCTGGTCTGTTTGAGAAAAAATGTCCCTGAGGTGTTCGATTAAGTGCCGCCGCGAGAGATTGCACAAGAGAAGGGGGGTTGGGGGGGAAAGAAGAATAGCTAGGCCTAGGCGGAGAGAAGCGTACGGTCTAGGAAGAGAAGCAGCGGGTTTTTGGGGAATTAGATGGCAGGTTGCACTCGAATATGTAGGATCTTTTCCGACACACTATAGCGGACGAGAGTGGGGTTTGACACACGAGTGTTGTCGCCGGCATGCGACGTGGGCAATGGAATTCTTGTTAATCGAGCAACGTCGGAGGAAGGTACGTTGCTATATAGTTTTTGAAAAGGTACATATAACACAAACAAAATAGCGTAACAGCCAAAACATGAATTAATCGACGATGGTAACTATAGAGAGAGATTTGGGACCTTGAGAAAGAGACGGTGGCCTTCATGTAAACGGTCAAAGGTACCGCCAAGAACCAAAGCTGCATATGAATTCGCCGGAGAAATCTCAGACTTCGCCACCGGCTCCTGTGGGAACGACATTGCTTTAACAGCTCTCTCTTCGGCTCAGGCAGGAGGCCTAAAAAAGCTCGAAGCTGTTGTCGTTTGCGGGTCCGGCCCATGGAAACCTAACTACTTTCTAGGAATATTAATAATTTATTACATATTTTTTTAGCATTTGTTTGGTGCGACGGATATGTTAAGATTCAAAGAACCTGGACATTTTGAATCAATTTTATAATTTTTTTAGTTAATTTTTTTTTTTTAAATTTCAGTCATAACAAATTATACTCATGAACGTAAATCACATACCGCACATAATTTTTTATCTTTTTATTTTTTTCTCTAACTAAACATGTGGTATAGAGATAATGTACAGAAAAATTCAATTAATTTAGCATAAATAAAATAAATAATGTGTGGTGTGTAAAATGATGAATAACAAAACTCGACTTGATTAATACATCTTAAAAAATTTGAGATTCTATAAATTTATTACTCAATGAAATAAATAAGTGAATTTTACCCAAAAAAAAAAAACTTATTTAGATTAACTATTTTAATATTAGAGCCTAGAGGTCTTAAAGCTAAGAGAATTGTTTGATACACAAAATGATATATTAGTAACGAAAGAGAATATGAGAGGAAAGGAGAGGAGACACAAGAGAGAACGGGGGCACGGTTGCGCTGGCAAGAGGGAGAAAGAAAGACAAACGACATGGGAAAGAAAATAGACTAAGAGAGGAGAGAGAAGGGAAAAAAAAAAAAAAGGTGGGGGATGGTTAGGTGTACAAACCTAATCATGAAACAACACAGACGATGTCATTTTATTAAAAAAAATTATTTTTTAATATACATGTGTGTATATATATATATATATATATATATATATATATATATATATATGGACTGGGATGGGCATATGGGATAAATCCCGAGTAGGCTTGGCCCAGCTCGAGTCCCACCCTGACCAGGCGGATGTCGGACGGGGTGAGGTGGGGTGGCAGTACCACCCAGCCCTATACAAAAGGTTCACATAAAAAATAAATTTACAAATTGATATGGTATGTCAAATTGCATAATTATTTTTATTGTAAAATAAATATGATGAATTACATCAAATAATTCCCGTTAATGATATATACATATATTTTTAATTTAGCACTTCTCTAAAGCTAACTTGATATGTTTGTACCTTCCCAACTTTATATTCTAAAATTTGGAGAAACTTTAAAAAATCAAAGAACAAAAAGGGTAATGTGAATCATAACTTTTTATTATGTCATCATATACATTCACAATAAAGATCCAATTAATAGGATCTGAGTCTAAAGATGATAGAATCAAAGCCGGTAGATATTAAATAGAGGATAGAGCAAAACTTAGTAATAAAAGGAGGTCGCAATTTTTAATTTTCGCAACATTTGTATATGACAATCATCAAACTCAAAATTAAGTACTTTCATTAATTTTCCTGTTAGAAAACTAACAAGAAGACTGCCACGTGGCACTTGTCATCCAATCAAAGACTAATTATACTATGCGACAATCAGTTGTGGAAGGCCGTACGTTGCTTGAGGGTTTAAAATTAGATAATTCATTGCTTATTTGTTTGGCTGAAAATGGTAGTTACTCCGCCTCAGCGAAAGTGATTCAATAAAATTATTGTTATAAAAAAGTTAAAATGCTATGCAACAATCACCACGCTAGTCATGTCCATAAACAACTAAAATAAAATCATGTTGATTTCACTTAAAAATTAAATATCAATCTAATGAAAATCGTTCTTAGACCAAATCATCCTTGAGAAAACTAACATTCAATGCTTTAAAACATGTTGCAAGGAAAAATATATATATATAAAAAAATGGTATCTAACTATCATACCTTCTCATAAACTAATCTTATAGATAACCCACGTTTATAAATAATCTTAAATTATATAAATTAATCAGAAAATTAAATAATCATATGCCACTGCTATAATTGAAGCAAAAAAAACCCAAAAATAAAAATTAATTTACTTAAAGCAAATTCCTTTAAGAAGTAAACCCACTCTAAAATCTAGATTCATTATTATATATAGTTAAATTGTAGTTATTAATAAATTAGAAATAGACTATTGGATTTAGTGTTCATAACAGGGTCATGTACTCTTCCTCCCTGAGAGGATAGATGGGGTTTTTAAGTTTTGTTTTTACAAAACTCCTTTCTCTATTAAGAGAGAGTTTGTTGTGAAGTTACGACAATGTCTGCCACAAAGAAATTTGTGTGTGGAGGAGTCCCAGAGCTGATGCGTAGTTGACTTATAGTCTGGATTTTTCATGTATTTATAAGTCACAATTGTAACTTCGGATCATTAATGAAATGAGTCTGTTTTCTTAAAAAAAAAAAAAAACAACTAGGATCAAAGGATTTTTTGCATCCCTTGTTTTCATTCAAGTTCAACCTGGCTATAATTGTTTGTAAAGATAACAACATATATTTATACTGTTAATAAAAGGATCTTAGTACATGGTTAGTGAAAATCTTGACAATTCTTGAGAATTTTCAGTCAGCCTTCACAGATGCGGCTATTTTTTTTAATAAAATTAAAACATATTGCTTATTTAAATTGGACAAAAAGATTAAGATAAAAGGGTTTGTTAACCAAAAATTCCTAAATCGGTATTAAAAACTATTCATATTGGATTTGAGAAAAAAAAAAGGTAGAAAAAAACATAAATCAATCCCAGATTGGCTTGGACTGGAGTCGGCCACAACGCCCATAGGCCGAACGTCCGCCAGCCACAAAAATGGCGGGCTGAGAGCATATCTCGACTCCAAGAATCATTAATCTCTGTACTCTTCTCTGCTAAGTTTCAACCATCTTCCATTCATTTCCAGGGTTTACCAGAGGTTTCTCCACTATTATTATAGTCTTTAAAGCTTCAATGTCTTCTACTTCCTATGCTCTATCCCCTTCCCTCAGAACACGACTGTTCAACCCCTTCCCCAACAGATTAATCGTCCCCGCCCCAATATATCAGCACCGTAAGCCCACTACTCTCTCTGTCTCTTTTACTTCTTCAATTCACTAACTAAAAACTTGTTTGATTACCTTTCTGTATTTCAAGGAAGCAAATGTGAGCTGAACAGGAGGGGCTTCGCTTTTAAAGGAATTGTGGCTTCCGGAGTTTCGGTCATGGGCTCGTCTTTGATAACCGAACCCGTTCAAGGTATTTTTTTTTTCTTTTGATTTTGTCATATAGATTTGATTTGAAAATTCTGGGTGCTTAATTAGATGGGACATCTTTAAGTCGAATTTCTGTACAGGGGTTGAGAGATTGCCATTCAAGCCAGAAGGGTACAATTTTTGGACCTGGCGGGGTCACAGAATACATTATGTTGTGCAAGGAGAAGGGTCTCCGGTTGTTCTTATTCATGGGTTTGGTGCTTCTGCATTTCACTGGAGGTGTGTTCTCTGTACGCTCACATTTCCACATTTCATTGTTTCAATTGTACTGATGCTTTGAATAGGCATGTCATTGCATACATCTCTTTCGACTCTGCTTTGGAATATACATATACATGTGTCTGTGCGTGCGCCCATGTTTGTGAGGTGGAAGATAGAGAATAATATTGCTGTAACGTGAGATCATGATGTGATTAAACCACATTTCGTTGTGAAGTTGCAATCTTTTTACGATTGGTTGGGAGTTGGAGTCATAGGTTCTCTCTTCTGTCACTTTTATGGATGATAACAAGTTTCATCTGCCCCAGATGTATGATGAAAATTCTTCCTCTTATCCATGTGTGCAGGTACAACATACCCGAGTTGGCCAAAAAGTACAAGGTTTATGCTATAGACTTGTTAGGGTTTGGGTGGAGTGACAAAGCCATTATTGAGTATGATGCCTTGGTATGGAGGGATCAATTAGTGGACTTCTTGAAGGAGATAGTGAAGGAGCCTGCAGTTTTAGTTGGAAACAGGTAACGACCAAGAATAAGTGCAACTTCTTGCCTCTTTATTTCAATTCTATGTGATAGAAACTTCCATACCTTCATCTTGAGGTTTGGGATCACAGTTGTTCTTTTATGACTGGTTCTATGTGAAGAACCAGTCATAAAAAATTGTCTAACCACATGAAATATATGGCTGGTTCAACGATTTTGCTCTTTTATTGGAAAACTTGTGAATGCCCTACTCTTATTTTATGTTGGTCTTGTAAGTTAAGCTTGCGCAATTTTGAACAAGGGAAGGGAGGATATCTACATGGTAAACAAAAAATTATGCATCCAAATCACCTCTAATCTCTATCTTGCAATTACTCAAAAATAGTTTTGATCATTTTACTTAGGTGAAACTACATTTTACATCCCCGAACTACCACTCATTTTTTAATGTGTATGATTAATTACGAGTGTGCACCCTCAACTACCAATAGGTTTAATATGCCCCCTAAAGTACGAAAAGTTGCAATGTGCACCCTAAACTACAACTAGGTTTTAATATGCACTTTCTTTAATATAAGTAATTAATTCAGAGTTTAGAGTGCACATTAAAACCTATTAATCATTTGCGGTATACACAACAACTTTTGTAGTTTGAAATTCACATTGAATCCTATTATTAGCTTATGGTGCACGTTAAAGAATAGGTGGTAGGTTGGTGGCACCAAATGTAATTTCCTCAACATAGAGAAATGATAATCGGGGCAATAGTTTGTTGGTTAGAATTAGAAATTTTCCTTTTACTAATAGGTGCCATTGAGAATGATAAATTTTTTAAATCATGGTAATTTTTCAGCCTTGGAGGCTTTACTGCTTTGGTTGCAGCAACGGGGTTGCCTGAGCAAGTTGTCGGAGTTGCACTACTGAATTCTGCAGGACAGTTTGGAAATGCTAATAGCAAAACTGATGAGTCTGAAGAAACAGTCTTACAGAAGTTTATTGTAAAGCCACTGAAGGAAATAATCCAGCGTGTAGTTCTTGGATTCTTATTCTGGCAGTCAAAGCAACCAGCTCGCATTGAATCCGTCTTGAAGAGTGTATGTCACCTG
Source organism: Juglans cinerea (assembly GCA_961763995.1). Classification (NCBI taxonomy): domain Eukaryota; kingdom Viridiplantae; phylum Streptophyta; class Magnoliopsida; order Fagales; family Juglandaceae; genus Juglans; species Juglans cinerea. The sequence continues at coordinate 47,746,764 of CAUIVZ010000001.1, read as the reverse complement.
CTCCCTAATTTAACTACTGCTTTTCATTTCAAAGCTGTGTATCTCAGCAGCTTCTGTATCATCTGTGTCACTATAAGCAGAATATCTATTGATCCGCAATTAAATTCCGACTTTATTTGCTGATTTCGGGCATGACTAGTTAAACCTATATCATTTTGATTGTGTATGATTTCAAAGCATCATACATAGCTTCTTCACATCTCCTAATTTGTTGTTGAAAATTCAGTCTGTTGTGCTTCCTGAAATTTTGATTTACAACACGGCCTTATGTTCGTAATTATTTTGTGAATTGTTGCCATTATTTGGGGACCTATTAGTCATATTTACACAACAAACCCAAAAGAGTTATGATTGAGGCACCTTTTAATCTATTATATAGCCAAAATTGGTCAATCACACACAATGTAGAACTTAGCACAAGCCCACACAATGCCTTTACATTCGAAATCCTAGACATGGGGTACCGCAATAATCTCCTTCACATGAGTTCTTAACATTACCACATTGATTCTGATTAGAATTGCTATGATCCAAGGACATCTTCGTCACATTGCGCAATTGTCACAATTACAGTTCCTTGTAATTGTTTATTTATCCCAAAACAATCCATTTCCATATCCAATTTGGAACTCAACCCAGAATCCAAGCTACTGCAATATGTAGTGGGTGTGGGTATGTAACGCCCATGTCATAAGTCAATCTTGGCTATAAGAGTGACTGATTATGATTGGATGGTGAGCAAATGTGATTAGCACGTCTCTGGGTTGTGACAATAGGTACTGAAACTAATGTGATTACACAATATGACTTGCGATAGTATTGACATAGTTTGTTTGACAAGGACATCAAAGGCTTGACAGGGGATAGAACCTCAAGGATTTGGATTGTGATGAAGTCATCATGTGCCATGTTCCCTATCAAGGGTATTCCAAATCATTCTAGACTATGTAAGGGATTGAAGGGTGGTCCAATAATGAATTATCCTTGGGGAAATTATATAGACGTGGCTAGCACGTCTTCAAGTTATGGCATATCCCAAGTTGTATGGTGTGAGAAAGCTGTGTGAATGTACATTGATTCTCATATCTGACGTGTATTAGGTTAATCTGGACTGTATAAGTGATTGCAGGAAGCCTAATATATATGATTAAAATTTAAAAGCATGTGATTAGTGTGTTCCTAAGTTGTAGGATTTGTACATTATGCTGAATACATCATTTTTCTGACACAGGTGTATATAAATCCCTCCAATGTGGACGACTATCTTGTGGAATCAATATCAAGGCCAGCAGCTGACCCCAATGCCGGTGAAGTATATTACAGGTACTTGTGTAGATATGTGCTTTTACCTGTTTATATTTAAGAACTTTTAAGGTATTTTCCAAGTGGTCCTAGAGAGTTGTAGTAAATAATAAATAGAAGGAAAATTATACTTTGCGCCCCATAAACTAACGTCATATATTCATTTTTTGCACCATAAAGTACCAAAACTGATAATTGGTATCCTAGCCTACCAAATTTTGGTAATTTGTATCCCCGGTTAAAATCTCGATGTTAAGATCATAATTAGAAACTTGCCTGATGAATAAGATGATGTCCATTTTCTCTCTTTACAGTGAAAGTGAATAGTTAGGTATGTTTATAAAGCAATGCCAATGATAAGAAGACTTACTTGGCATTCGACATGGTCTACACAAAGGTTTCCTTATTTGTTCTCTCTTGAATTCTTTCTCTGCATTTTATTAATGCTGTCCTATTAATTTTTGTCCACAGGTTAATGACGAGGTTCATGATGAATCAAAGCAAATACACATTGGACAGTGTGTTGAGTGAACTCTCTTGCCCATTGTTGTTGGTGTGGGGTGACTTAGACCCATGGGTTGGTCCTGCCAAGGCTAACCGAATCAAGGAATTTTATACCAAAACATCTCTTGTTAATTTACAAGCCGGGCACTGTCCACATGATGAAGTTCCTGAGCTTGTGAACAGGGCTTTATTGGATTGGTTGTCAAGTCTATCATCTGAAGCCTCCCCCCGGTCACTGTAACCTCTACAAATTTCATATATAGCTTTATACTTCCAATACTGTCCCTTGAGGTTTTACTTGCAATTTGGTTGTCAAGTCTAGCTAGCCATCAGCTGAAGCCTCTCTCTAGTCACTGTAACCTCTACAAATTTCATGGCTTTATACTTCCAATGTCCCCTGAGATTTTACTTGTAGCTTGGTTGCAAATTCATCAATCAAGCCTTGATTAAATATATATTTTGCCGTTGCAGTTGATCATGTACTGCACGCCCTTATCAATTTGTCATCATTCCCTCGTTAAGACAAAAGGAAAGGTTTTGTTTTCGCAAATGAGATGAGATTAAAATGTTAAATAAAATACTGTTAGAATATATTGTTTTGATATTATTTTTGTTTTGGTATTTGAAAAAGTTGAATTGTTTATTTTATTTTGTGTGAGAATTTGAAAAAGTTGTAATAATTAGATGAGATGAGTTAAGAAGAGTTGTAAAAATAAACGAGGACTTAGTATCATTATTTTATGGTCCCTTAACTACTGCACCTTGCCGGCCAGTATTTTTAATCAGATACAAACTACTGTTTTGTGTCTTTCCATAGCTTGATGATCGTCACTTGCATAGAAAGTAGTCCAGTACTATGCTAAATAGTTGCCAAAAAGTTTCGGAAGCATTAAGAGAATGAAGAAATTTATTTATAATAAGCATTCGTACTGACACACCAAGCATATATACCATTAATATGGAGGTTTTATATAATCAAACAAATATCATGGGAGGTTCTAATTAATATAATCGTTTAGATGAGAAAGGTTCCTGCAGGCTTGAACACTAGGAGCAACATGACACCAGGAGATGATCTTTTCATGTTATAAGAGGAGGGAAGACACGAGGATCGAGATGGTATAACTCATTCCCAAAAGGATTAATATTCGATCCTCATCTAAATTTAAGAAATCTAATTTTGTATATCCTTCAAGCAAAAAGCTGGACTTGATCAAGAAGAGGTGGTCTAGATATATCCTTCTTCACATTAGTTAGCATTACACTAGGTACTGCATTGGGCATGATGCACCTAGATCTTATTAATTCCAAGCAACTAATTTTGTTGGGTATTAATTAATTTCCCTGATCGCAATCCAAATGATGATTTTTTGCAGGAAAAGTTTATACATCATACTAGCATCTCACTTTCATCCCATTAAGTAAGATGTGACATATTTATCACCATTAAATGATTATTTTTATTTTTAATTTTTTTTACGAAGAAGACGGTACCCCAATTTTATTGATAGCCCTCAGTACTTATGATGGATGAAAACCGTGGTTACAACCATAGATACCTGGAGAGTACAAACATTCAAAAAATTCCAAAACCAGGTATAAAAAATTCTAAGATTTCCAACCAAAATACAATATACCCAAAAGGAAAATGCTTAACAAAAAATATATAAAGCCAATCTAAGAACCTGCAAGAAAAAAAGAACAAAGAATCAGCATGCATATAAAGAAAATAAAACAGATAAAGCAAATGCATCTTACCAAGAAACACTTTATGAGATCCGCAAATAAGGAAGACCAATTTTATATGCTTCTTTATCATCTAATATTGATCGATGAATGTGCCACATACTACTTAGTATGTTCAAAATAGGATGAGAGTGTGGTGTATAGTATTACTCATAACCTATAAAGTTTCTCATGCATGCAATTCTAATAGAGAAAGTGCCACAAGGATCCTTAAGCCACGTTCCTGCATGCATGCATCATGCAGTGTCTCTCTTAAAAGATATAGGCTTGAAATTTCATAAATGCTGAAGTGGTACTGATCATCATAAGTAGGTCATTTCCTGTAACACCCTGTATTTTAGTGTATTTTTAATTGAAAGATTATTTGTTATTTATTCAAAAATTTATTCTCTTATTTTAAAATTATTGGATATTTAGTTGGGTTATTTTTATGATTTTTAGTTTACGAAAATTATTTTTGAAGTGCTTTCTCTAAATTAATTATTGTTATACGGTTAAATTTCTCCTCAAATTAAATTAACTTATTGTTGGGTTTAATTATTTATTTTCATTTTAATCATTACGTTTGGATTATTTTATTTCACTTCTTTTAAAATCGTTTCCGTTGGATCATTTTTGTGACCCAAGATGTGAGGATTGGACCTCAATTCTTTCTCTACATTTTCTCTTTCCTCTTTTCTTTTTCTTCTTTTGTTCTTTTCCTTTCTTTCTTTTTCCTTTCTCCCTGGCTTCTCCTGCGCGCACGTCTCTCCCTCTCTGATCTCTTCGTCTGAGCGTCGTCCCCCAGCTCGCTGCCATGCGCCGGCGGTGACCGACACCGCCCCTCCCTCTCACCTCCCCTTCGACCGGCGATCACCCCCTGTGATTTCAGCCCCTAACTCGCCGCCGATAGCCCCACGCACCACACCAAGCCGCGGCACTCCTTGCGCCGCTGTTGCACCACCTCCAGCCACCATCTTCTCACCACATCATCCTCGACCTTCTAGCAACCCAATGCACCCATCCTCACCTCCGATCTGTCACCGGTGAAGCCCCACCATCAATATTTCTGTTTTGGATATTTTAGCCTTCGACCGCCCTCTACGCCACCACCCACGGCCAACCACCACCACCACTAGCCTCACCGACATCCCTAAACCCTATCCTATCAATCTCGGGTCTTCGTTTACACCCGTTCAAAAGTGAATTTTTGAGACCCACGGCCACAGTGCATTTAACACTGTTTTGTTGCCGCGTTGCCGCTTCTAGCATCTCCGTAATCTTTCAAAAAATTATATTATAGCATTGTAAGTATTTTCCCAAAGAACTTTTGAGATTTAAATGTATTTCTGCGCTAATTCATATTTACTGTGAATTTGTTGGTTGTGCCGGACTGAGTCCGAGGAGTAAGGGGGTTGGTTGGATTGGATGATGGAGTTGTTTGTGTGAGATTGGTTTATGCTATGAAATTTGTTGGCTGTTTTGGGTTTAAATATTGGTGTTTTGAGTTTGACGTTAGTCATGGTGAATATTGGTGAATTTTTTAGGAAGTGATGATATATTTTGGGATTATGAGGGCTTTAAGTTTTGAGATATTAAAATAGGTTATTTTAGGAGTTTAGGCTTAAATATCGAAATCCGTGATTGATTGAAAACTTAAGGAAATTATGTGATTATTTTTATAGGTGACGATTTATAATCGACTCGACATTTTTTAGGAAAATTCTGAAAAGCTAAGTTGTCCAGGTAAGCGGGGTTCCTATGCTAGGCTTTACATGAATTATTGAGACTGAGGTTGATTTTCTGAAAACTTTGCATATTTTTGTGATGAAATGAGAACTTGGAAAAAATAAAACCAACCTCGGTCGTTTATTTGTATACTCATGAAATCTGTGTGGAAAAGGAGAATTATTTTCTGACATGCATTGTGTAGACATGAGCTAAATTTTGTTATGATGTCTTTGAAATCTGAAAAAGAGCGATATTTGAGAATTCTGAGAAATTGTGCTTTTATTTATAAAGATGCTCCGACTTTTGTTTTCAGTATGTAAGAATGACCTGATTATGTTCTGGTATTATGTTCTGTTTTGGATATGGCATCTGAAAACCTTTGGCATGGTGTATTGATTTTGTATTTGACTCTGTCTCTGCTCTGCTCTGTTATGCTCTGCTCTGTTTGGGTTGGTACCAACTTCTCTGTCTCTGAGTGCACCCACTTTGGAAACAAAGTGATTTTATTGTGGTCTTTCCTGTGTGCATACTCGGGGCTCCGAGGAGAATAATGGAAAGATTTCACCTTTGTCTCAGCCGGGTTTGGCCACCGGGGATAGCACAACCCTACCACGGGGTGAAACATGGTCTTTGCTCTGTAAGATGCTCTGTTTTGATTTAATGATGATGTTCAGTTTATGTTATGCCAAAGTACTATGGGTTTTTACTTGTCTTAAAACCATCGCTCTGTTACTTTTGAAAATATGTTATGTTCTGCATGATAACTCTAGAAAATATTTTGTTCTGCATGCTATACTTTGTAAATGTTCATATTTGCATGCTAGCATATATACTCTGCTTACTGAGTTGTTGATAACTCACCCCTATCTTCATAATATTTTTCAGATGATTGTGGAGAGTCCAACTGAGACCTGGATTAGATTGGTGAGCATGATTAAGCTGAGGAGAGGATGTTAGAAGAAAGAATTATGTTGTCCTTTTGTTTTAATGACTTTTAGATTTAATTATATCTTGGGCTTGGGTTTAGTAAGACTTATGAAAGTATTAGTTTGATTTGTTATGACTACCGGGAGATTTTGGACTCCTTAGTTTATTTTGCTGCAGTAATGACTTTGTAGAGTTTTCAATGTGGTTATTTAGAGTACATGAGATTCAATTTTGCTAATAAAGTTTTGAAATTTTATTTTAGTTGTGTTGGGAAACATGTTCTTAAGTGACAGGTAGTAATTATCCAGGTCAACCGGGTTTAGGGCGTTACATTTCCAATCTAACCGATCAACAACATACGACCCATAAAATAAGGATCCGTGGCCAAACAAGCTAGAAAATTCATTATGACCGGCTGGTCCTGTTAATTATCACGAGGGGAAATATTATAGTTGTCAATCATCGATCCCACCAGTAAAAAGCTTCCCTAGCTACCATCTTCTTCTTCTTTTTTTAAACGTACGTCTACATATGCAATGATGCAAGATGATTTACTTGTACATATGCAATGATGCAAGATGATTTACAAGTTGTAACGTTTAGTGTAATATTCATGTGGCTTAATCATTTAAGCCCAAATATTTAATTAATTAATTTGTGTCTTATTCAACATGAGAAGTTTGTATATATTTATATATATGTGTGTGTGTGTGTGTTGATATGCAAAGAACCATTTGAAAAATTGGTACTTCTATCATGTTTATTAGTTTATGATATCCTATTAGTGCTTGTTTGCATGGAATGATGATGATGTTTCCGCTGTCTGAAATAAAAGAAATTGTAAATGGTTGCTACAAAATAGCAAGTCAAATTGCCTAAAAAAATTGATTGGGACTCAAATAATTAAAAATAAAAGGGTTTGTTGAAAAGAATTGTCATGTTACAATTTAAAATCTCAACCAGTTGGACAAACATTGTCCAATACAAATTAAAATACCTAAAGTTAGTGGGGTTTGAATTCAAACCTTGGAAAACATCCATGCATCAAGGATCTTGGGCTTGGACAAGAGAGATTTCCACGTTCCTTTATGTCAACTCATGTCTAGATCGATTAACATTGGAAACCAAAACTAGAAAGCCAAACAAAGCCGATTTAAAACTCGAAATACTTTATTCGTTCGGTCCATGTTTAGTTAAGTATTTAATGAACTCTGGTTTGCTTCATTTGAAACTGTGAACTCCACCCAAGATAGTCACTGCTTCTGTCCCTTTTGAAGTACTACTCAACAAATGGCTCAAAAAAGCAAAATTTTGATAATCGGAGCGACCGGATATATAGGAAAATTCATGGTGGAGGCAAGTGTGAAATCTGGGCACTCGACCTTTGCATTGGTTAGAGAGAGCGGAGGTTCTAATCCTGAAAGGTTGGAACTCATTGAGAGCTTCAAGAGCTCTGGGGTGGCACTTGTCTACGTATGTCTTCAACTTAATTCTTGCGTACGTGTGCTTTTATTTTGATTTTGCTTAATTAGCCTATTGATCTTCAAATTCATGGAGATTGCTCGCAGGGAGACATCTATCATCATGAGAGCTTGGTGAAGGCAATCAAGCAAGTCGATGTTGTGATCTCCACAGTTGGGGTTCAACAAATGAGTGATCAGGTGAAAATCATTGCTGCCATTAAAGAAGCTGGAAATATAAAGGCAAGGCATCAAACACCTTTTCAATATATATTTTCCTAGCAAGCTAGCTAGAACCTTAGTTCACTTCCTTTTTCTATTCCAAATCTTGGACTGAATGAGCACTAGTGTTCTAGAGAAACTTTTACAATAAAATTATCGGTGGGTTTCAGAGATTTCTCCCATCAGAGTTTGGAGTGGATGTGGATCATGTCAATGCAGTTGAGCCAGCCTCCAGCCTTTTCGCTCTCAAGTCTAACTTCCGGAGATCAATTGAGGCTGAAGGAATCCCATATACCTACATCGTGTCCAATGCCTTTGTTGGGTACTTTTTGAGTAACCTTGGACAGATGGATGCCACAGCTCCTCCAAGAGACAAAGTAGTAGTATTAGGAGATGGAAATACCAAAGGTACTACAATTATTAGGTTAAAATCCAATCATCTTTTACTTACCAGCTTGAATGACCTTCTTAAAGTGTACGTGCATATGCGGCCTGTGCTTTATATTTTCTACTAGGAGATGAAATACTTGTTACAGAAAGATTAAATACTTGTTACTATTGTGCATGCATGGTAACAGTAACTTTTGCCAAGGAAGAAGATGTAGCGACTTATACCATCAAAGCAGTGGATGATCCAAGAACCTTGAACAAGATCCTCTATCTGAGCCTCCCTGCCAACATTTTTTCATTCCATGAGATAGTATCTCTGTGGGAGAAGAAGATCGGAAAGACCCTCGAGAAGACTTATGTTCTAGAGGATGAACTTCTTAAGAAGATCCAGGGTGAGTAAGAACAGTTTTTAGCTGAAAGATGACGTTTGCTTCTAGATCTAACTCACTGACAAGGGATTCTAATTACCTAGTTTCAGTTACTTAGTTACTAGGCTGGTAGTTGGAATATTACGATCTTCTATATTTATATATATAACTATTAGTCCAACCAGCTAACTGTTATATATGATTGCAATATTAATCAAATTATAATAGTAAAAACCTTTTACTCAAAAGTTCCTACTTACCTATTAGATGAAACTTGAAACCAAGAATCTTCATTAATTGCACGAGGAGATCATGTTTAAATGAAGGTTGGGCTAGCTCATGTACTTCTGATACTTATCTAATTTTCATTTTCTGCAGAATCTTCATTTCCCACAAACCTCATTCTATCCATCTGTCACTCTGCGTTTGTGAAGGGAGATGGTGCAAATTTTGAGATTGATGCTTCTTCTGGCGTGGAGGCTTCTGAGATTTACCCAGATGTGAAATACACAACTGTGGACGAATACCTGGATCAGCTTGTCTAAAACTTGGGATATTTGTTTGTGGCAATATATACTGTTTACCATGTACAGTAAAAAAAAAAAAAAAAACGGAGCTCGTGAAATCTCCATGCTAGTTTTCATTTGGTCCCTTGTTTATCTGTCATATATATAAACCGGCCTAGGACTGGGGGGATCTTTGCATGTAGTAGTGTTGTTAATTCCCATGCTAATAAAGGTGGCAAATCGGTAATTTATGTTGTGTTTGTAATAATGGAAATTAAAAAACTCCTTAATTATTCTCAAAAGGGTCTTATATATCATAACTTGTGATCGTACATGATGCTAATTAATGATCATTTTGCGCTTCAAATGAGATTTTCTTTTGCCATTGCTTATAGATCAGGGCCATGGAAATTTTCGTCTAAACCAGACTTGGAACTAGCTGTTAGTCCAACGATTGAATTTTTTAAATAAAAAATAATATATATAATTGTTTACTTATTGGTAGTTAGAACTTTATTACAAAAGTTGTTAAACTGTAGGTGAGATTTTAATTTGCTTTACTCATGATACAGTTCACTTTCACAACAAAATGTCTAACTGCATGCATGTTTGATATTGTGGAAATATATAACTTAGAGCTTTGGTGCTTATAATTTATAAATTAAGTAATAAGTTCTACTATTAAAAAATTATTTACTTTTTTGTAACCATATATTTTGTTACATTTGTTTGGAAATAAATTAAAAAAATACTTTTTGAAGTAAAAATGATGATCATTTGGTTCTTTAAAGATTATGACTATATCTTAAAAATTTTTAAAGTTAGAATTATTTGAAAGTTTTATGAATATTTTCGCCTATTAACAGTCTATTTAAAATTTGAACTATATTCTGAATAATTTGGAAAACCACATTTGAGATAAGCTTTTCCTAAAACGTACTTTTTAGTTTATTTGAAATTAAAAATTATTTTAATATATAACACCAAAACAACCTAATTTTTTATGGAAAATGATTTACATATAACATTTTTTATAACATTTTACACAACTATGTTTTAAATTATGGGTAATTTTGTAAAACATCTTATAAAAGTAATATCATTTTATAAAAATATCTTATTTTATAATATTGTTGTGTAATATATTGTGTAATATGTTGTGTGTATACAATTTTTTATTACAGATCTTTTAAACTATTTAAGCATTTTTAAGGCACCTAACGCAATTCCACAAAGGCCTAAGTATTAGGGCAGGTTTAGGAGATGAGATGCAAATTTTGTGTTTTGTTTTAATGTTTAAAATATTATGTTTTAGTATTATTATTGTATTGGGATTTGAAAAAATTGAATTGAGATTTGAAAAAATTAAATTGTTTATTATATTTTATATAAGAATTTAAAAAAAGTGTAATGATGAGATGAGAATTTTGTGTCTCATCCCACCCCCAAACCAGCCCTTAATGATGTGATCTTATGCAAGGGTAGCTAGTATCTTTTATTGTACAACCTGATTAGAGGTACTTTGTGAATTGAAATGCACGGACACTGACCTTCCCTCCCCATTTCCCAACAACCGGCCTATCTTGTATTTATCAATTTATGATGTTCTCTTGCTTGTTTGCATCGAGCGATGATGTTACATGTACTTCATTTTTCATTTTTTTTTTTTTTGTCATGGGTTGGCAAAGCATGAGCAGTACACTACATGTAACACCACGTACTTGGAGGGTTAGGGAGTTACTTCTGATTACCTGAAAATCACACCCCAACGATATAGATACAACTTCAAATAAAAGCACAAGCAGCTCTACAACACGAAAAACTCCTTCACTATTCAAAGTATACGTTCCTCTAGAAAGCCTTAATAAAAGTTAAAACATCCAAAAATAACCATCAATGGAAAAGAGACAAATATCGACTTTTCGATAACCACATGTACCCTTCGGGATTTATTCCACTACGTTTAACAAATCTCACCTATGCTTTCTATTCTTGATCCTCAATCGAAACATTCAAATTATCTGAAAAATAATGGAGATAATTGGATAAGTTATCAACAACTTAGTAAGCAGCAGACTTGTACCAGTATGTAAACATTATCCAATTACAATATGTAGAAATAGACAGTTCTAAAGAAAATATGGTAGTGATATTTTCATAAGCATTTCATTATAATAATAATATATACAAAAAACCTTAGGCATAAAGAACTGAAAAATATCAGAAACAGAGACGGAGACCATGTTTACCCTCGTGGTAGAGTTGTGCATGCCTGCGGATAACCAAGCAAAACATAAATCACTGTTTTGTCACCAAGTTGATGAACTCAAACTAGAAGCCATATTTACACCCGTGAGTAGGGTTGTGTATCTGCGAATAGCCAAACAGAACGTAAATCATTCTTCTAATTCACCATTTAAAAATGCTAACTTAACATCAAGTTGAAACACTTGCAACTCTAACTGTGCAGCTAAGGCCTAAACCGGTCTAATTGTTTCCATGCAAACTACTAGTGCAAAAGTCTCATGAAAATCCACTTTGAGCTGCTGCGTAAAGAGACAAATCCCATATATCATGCTTGTGATTATACGTTGCAATATGTTTCCATTATTCTCTCAATTTGTACAAGTCATTCTTATGTTAGCTTACATTCCTTTGTAGTAGCTGTACATTCTTATTTTTTTTTCTACACAGCTGTACAATGTAATTGCTCATCATCTATAAATTTGTATATATGGCAATACACAATCCTTGTATCCTTGCGGGCTTTTTCACATTTACATGCATGGTATTAAGAGCCACAAAAAAAAAAAAAAAAAAAAAAAAATTTGTCCTCTTCAACCTCTAAAATCCCCTTTAGTGGATGAAATCTCATCACTTGAGTTCTTTTCACCTAAAATTCATTTATCCGACATCCTTACCAAGCTTGTCTCATCAAATTACTTACTTTGGAAAGCACAAGTGCTTCCTATTCTCCGAGGTCATGGACTGCGAGGCTATCTCACAAATGAATTGCCCTGCCCACCCACCACAATTCTCGATGTAACAATCAGTTGATCACATATCCAGTAGTAACAAAATCATGGTTGCACCTTGACCCATTGATCCTTGGTTGGATCAATAGTTCTCTCTCAGATGCCCCTCTCTCACAGGTCACTAATTGTGAGACATCGCATGATGCATGAAAAGTTCTTGAAACCTAGTATGGTCGACATACAAGAGATCGTGTTCAGCAGATGCGTGGAGAGCTTTAAGCTCTCACCAAAGGCTCTTCATCCATGGAAGAGCATCTACACAAGGCCAAGTCATTGGCCCTTTCTCTCCATGGTGCCACAAAGCCTATGGATGATGATGAATTCATCAACTGCATTCTTCGTAGTTTGGGGTCAAAGTTTGATCCCATCGTGGTAGCTATTAATGCAAGAGACAATTTTCCTTCGCTAGAAATGTAATCGGTATGCTCAGATTTTTTGAGTTACGTATTTCCATTGTTTCTTACAACAATTCTTCTGTTGTTGCTTTGTTACTAGTCGTGCCACTAGATCGAAATCAATTGGAAATAAATACAATCGTGGCAAAGGCTTCATTTCTTACGCAAGAGGTTATCGTGGAAGTCCAAGATTTCAGGATTGCATGTCTATGGGCCGTGCTCACCAACCCACTAATCGTGGCAACAATGACAGAAATCCAGTATGTGGTGGTCGAACCTCTCGCATTACCTGCTTCTGGTGTAATGGCCCAAACCACAAAGTTGATGCATGTTGTGCCTCGGATGAAGAGGGAGATTAGTACCAAGCCTTCCTTATTGTCCAAGCTGGTGACACCGTAGATGAACCTTGGTTCCCAAATACCGGTGCAAATCATCACATGGCTCCAACAACTACTAAAGCTCAAGGTATTAAATCCTACAAAGGCACTAATATGGTAATGGTTGGGAATGGGTCTAATCTTCCCATTTCTGAAACTGAAACTGTAACCTTTACAATTCCTAATACATCCATGAAATTGAAAAATACTTTGATTGTGCCATCTCTATAGATAAAGCTTCTTTCGGTTTCAAAGTTCAGAACTGACCATCACTGTTGTTTCATGTTTTATCCTTGGGGTTTTTTAATCAAGGACCTGCAGACGAGACAAGTGTTGTTTAAAGGGCCCGTGCATGATGCTTTATACCATTTGTCTTCCCCTAGATCTACTGCATCTTCGATGGCTCTTCTCACTAATAAAGTGTCTCGCAATACATAGCATGCTCGGTTCGGCTACCCCAATATTAGAATTCTTCATATTTTGTTCCCTTGTCTATCTATTTTAAAAAAACAAGTGAATTTTTGTGAAAGTTGTGTTTTAGGGAAATCTTCCAAATTGCCCTTTCAAAATTGCAGTACCTATGTTCCAATATTTCTTCACACACTTCACACTGATGTGTGGAGCCATGCTCCTCAACCTCATATAATGGTTATCGATTTTAACTTGTCATTATTGATGAATTTTCACGATATATCTGGTTCTTTCCTTTAGCATGAGAATATGATGTTATTTCCAATTTTTGAACTTTTCTTAAGATAGTTGAAACTCAATTTAATACTTGTATCAAAGTCATTCAAAGTGATGGTGGTGGAGAATTTGTCAATCATAAATTAAGAATTATTTTGCATCTCATGGTATTGTCCATAAATTTCCTTGTCCTGACACTCTCGAACAAAATGGTCTAGCTGAACGGCGTCATCGCCATATAGTTGAGACCGCTCTTGCTCTCATGGCTCATTCTTCTTTTTCGACAAAATTTTGGACTGCTGCTTTTCAAACTACAGTTTTTTTTCCATTTATCAATTCTCCACTCTAGTTCTTAAGGGTAACACTCCATATAAACTAGTCTTTCACTCTCCTCCACCTTACAACTCCTTACAGATGTTTGGATGCACATGTTACCCACTTCTCACTCTTTTTGGTCGGTCCAAACTTCAGTTTAAATTCACTCAATGTGTCTTCCTCGATTACACATCACAATACAAGGGGTATAGGTGCATGAATTTAGTCACGGGCTGTATTTATATTTCAAGACATGTGTTATTTAATGAGGATCAATTTCCATTTTCTAAGCAGGTGATGCTAGATAGAATTTAGATTAATTCTGGTGGCTAGTTTCAACAGATGATCAACACAGAGAAGACAAGAGATTCACCCAAAAAACACAGAGAAAACTCTGAAAATTTATTAATTAATAGTAAAATTCAAAATTATTTTATGATGCCCACAAGCCGGACTTAAATAGCTGCAAAATTCGAAATTATGAAGATTTTTCTAAAAATGAAAAAATCTCTAAAAATGGAAAAATCTAAATTATTGTATGAGAAGTAAATACATAAATAAACAAGAATCCTACCAAAAATTTGGTCAAAATTGAAACCATAATCACTTCCAGACTTAAAACTAAATATTTACTAACAAGGTAAGAATGAGCATAAATATATAATTTAGAAAAAAAATAATTAATAAAATATATATGATTTGGATGAAAATAACTATATTATTCTGAAGTGATTTGGGATAAAATAATTCAAGTTCAAGAAACTTGAACTTGGACAAGTTATCCATATTCCTTTGAAATGACTGTCTACAAATAGACATGGGAAACCAAACCAATCAGTGGTTGTTCTTAAGAAAGACTAAAGAAAATTCCAACCAAATTAGGTGTCATTTATCAAACCTTATTGATTGGGGGAGGTAGAAACTGTCCATATATAAGCTGACGGAAGCACCGTTTTATGTATTTAAGTAACTCTGGTTTCGTTTCTTCACTAACCCAAGATAGTGGCAACACTCTGATTTGATCAAAAACACCGCCCCCATCCATTTCACTTGAAACTCCGAATGGCTCAAAAAAGTAAGATTTTGATAATCAGAGCCACCGGATACATCGAAAAATTCCTAGTGGAGGCAAGCGTGAAAGATGGGCACTCAACTTTTGCATTAGTCAGAGAAAGCACAGCTTCGAGTCCTGATAAGTCCGAACTCATTGAGAGCTTCAAGATCTCTGGAGTGACACTCCTCTATGTATGTTTTCTTCATGCGTGTGATTTTCTTACTTTGGTTTGGTATATTAATCATGTAGGTTAATACATGTAGGTTACAATACCTTACGCACTTAGATGATCACGAGTAAGTGTTCAGCAGATTAGTGTCACTACATGTATTAACCGAGTCCAACTCTAACTCGTCGACACCCTCTCCTAAATCTCTCTATAAATATCTCACTTCTGTACGTTATTTGGAAAAAATCATAAACTTCCATAAGTGTAGCGGTTGAACCCAAGATACCCAGTCCAGCATCGTGATCGATTTTGTGTCGAAAATTTTAGAAAGCAATACTACAAAGTAAGTAACTTGATCATAAATTAGGATTAGTATTCTTTAGCTAGTTATATATAATATTATTAAAGCCGGTTCTTTTGAAGCCAGTATTTATGTACCACGCATGTATTTGCAAGCACGTCATTCATCATGTTTTATTTTGCATATTATAGTTATATATGTATTATGCATCTCACGTTGCATAAAACACGTAAGCTTTCATAAGATCAAGTATAAGATAAGCTCAGAACAGTTAATCATATGGCCATTCAAATTCATGATACCAATGCAGTTTCAAGGTGGATGTGCAAGTTACGGACTCGAGCGTTGTAACGCCCTGGTCCCGCAAGGGTTGGAGAGTTACTTTCTATCACTTAAAACTCACATTTCAACCATATAATAATAGACTCCAAATTTCCAATATCATATAGAAATTTCGATTCAAACTAATTCCCTCAATATAACTAATTTTTCAAAATGCCAAGTCATCATAACACAATAAAATTTTTTAATAAAAAATAACGAGACTCATAAAAACTTTCTATGCTTAATCCACTATACTTAAATGATCTCACCCAATGCCTCATAATCTTGGTCCTCAGCTGTACCATCAAAATATCTGAAAAATATTGTGGAGATAAGAGATGAGTTATCAACAACTCAGTAAGCAGAGAGCATATACTAGCATATAAACACGAGCATTTATAAAGTTTGGTTTGCAGAACAAAACATTTACGTTCAGAATGCAGAAGCAATAAATTTACGTTCAGAAGGCATAAACAAAACTTGGTACAAAATATCAGAGCGAAATTTTCAGAAAAACAAACTTGTTCCCAAAAAGAAAATCCTTTGGCATATCCAAACTGAAACATTATATTCATATCATCTCATAGCATCACATTGGGACAAATACCATATTTAACCTCCGTGGTAGGGTTGGTAGGGTTATAAACCATCATTATACCCATGGCTGGGCCTTAATAAAAACCAAACGGAACATCATCAGAACCAGATCACATTCAAATACAAAATCATAACTTCATGCCAAGGTTTTCAGATGACACATTATATCAAAATAAAATACTGAATCACTTTAGATCATTTCACATGTTCGAAATAAACAGAATTAAAGCATCTTCATTTATTCATAGCAAAAACTTTTAGATTTTTATATTCACTCTTTTTGCATAGTTTAGAAACAGAATGCACAAAATTAGCTCATATCTACACCAATCATGACATAAAATACTTTCTTTTATATAGAATTTATGCATATGCAGAATAAACATATGAGGTCGTTTTCAGATTTCTTTTAAAAAACAAACATGCTTATTTTCAAAATCAACCTCATTTCATTTCTTTTATGCAAAACTAGTATATAAACCCAGTTTATCTAGATTTTTTAGCTTCTCTGAATTTCCACAACACTGCCAAAGAGATATCGATCATCACCTAGAATAATCATGTAACTAGGGTAAATCTCCAATTATATGTAACTATGTATGAAGGAAATGTAGTAATGAGAAACTGAGAATGTTTTTGAGTTTGTCCTGAGTTTCGCATTTCTTCCAACATCTCTCCTTTAACAACTCTTTTCTTTGTTTCAATATGGTATCTAGAGCATCCTGTCATGTGTCACCAACTGAACTGAGCTTCCTCCCACTCACCAACTGAACTCCATCTAGCACATCCTCTCATCCTATGACCACCCGCTCGAAATCTCAAATCATTTGCCCCAGAAAACGCAATGACAGGACCATATCGTGGCCTCCTATCAAACCATCCGTCTCTCTCACCACAACAACTTTCTCTTCCTCACCCGAATCATCCATTCCTGAGGAACCTTCCTCATTTGCTGAAGCTTCTAAATATCATGAATGGAGATCTGCCATAAATGATGAATTCCAAGCTCTACTGCAAAATCAGACATGGGACTTGGTTCCCTCCTCTCCCTCCTTCAATATTCTGGGTTCAAAATGGGTCTTAAAGACCAAAAGACGTGCTGATGGATCCGTGGAACATCGTAAGGCATAACTTGTGGCCAAAGGATTCCATCAGCAGCCAGGTCTGGACTTTACCGAGACCTTTAGCCCTGTGATAAAGCTAGTCACAGTACGTCTTCTCATCTCCATTGCAGTCAACTCTAAGTGGTCTCTTCACCAGCTATATGTCCAAAATGCCTTCCTGCACAGGGACCTTGAAGAAGACATATTCATGAGACAGCCACCTGGGTTCGTTAATCAAGACTACCCGTCACATTTTGTAAGTTAAAGAAGTCCATCTATGGTTTGAAACAAGCTCCTTTGGTTTGTTAAACTAATTGATAAATTACTTGCTTTTGGATTTCATGCTTCCCGATTGGATCCTTCTTTGTTTATATTTAATAATTCATCTGATTGTATTTATATTTTAGTCTATATTGATGACATCATTGTCACGGGATCCAACTCCGCTCTTATTTCAGATTTTATCTCTGCCTTGGGTCAATTTTTTCCAGTTAAAGATTTAGGGTCCTTACATTTTTTTCTTGGCATTGAGGTCACAAGGTCACCTATGGGTATTTTTCTCTCACAGTCCAAATAAATTTCTGACCTACTGCATCATATGCACAATTGTAAACCTGTTTCCACCCCAATGTTATCCTATGTAAAACTTACAGCTCTTGATGGTTGTACTTTTGAGGACCCTCAGTTATATCAGAGTGTTGTAGGCTCCTTGCAAAATCTAGCTTTTACCGGGCCTGACATCTCCTTTGCAGTTACCAAAGTCTGCCAATACATGCACTGTCCCAGATTACCTCACTGGCAGACTGTAAAGAGGATTCTTAGGTATCTGAAAAATACCTCAAATTTTGGTCTCTTTTTCTCTTCCTCTTCCTCCCTTAAACTTTCTGCCTACTCCGATGCTGATTGGGCTGGGTGCCCGGATGATCGCAAATCCACTGGTGGTTTTTGTGTATACTTTGATAATCACTTAATTTCATGGGGTTCAAAAAAACAAGCTACTATTGCTCGTTCTTCAACAGAAGCAGAGTACAAATCAGTAGTTAATACCACATGTGAGCTTATTTGGTTACAATCTTCGTTAAAAGAACTCTGTTTTTCTAACTGAGTCTCCTATCTTATGGTGTGATAACTTAGGAGCAACATATTTATCTGTAAATCCAGTTTTACATGCTCGCACTAAGTATGTAGAACTGGATTATCACTTTGTTCGTGAGTGTGTGGCAGCTAAGACGTTACAAGTTTCCTTCATTCCAAGTTGGGATCAAATTGTAGACATATTAACGAAGCCTCTTTCTTCAGCTCGTTTCCATCTATTACGTTCAAGCCTCACATTTTTCACAGTGCCGCTTGAAGCGCGGGAGGATATTAAGGCAATGCAGCACGTACCTCTACCGCAACACATACCTCTGCCGCAGCACAACATCACAAAGAATGTTCAAAGAAAATGATGCAGCACATTCATTTGCCACAGCGCAACATCACAGAGAATGTTCAGAGAAAATAATCTACGACCTCCTTCTAGAACATAGACCTCTAACAGAAAAATATTCTTGTACAACTGTCCATATTTGATTAGCACTGTTGTGTATGAAGGAAATGTAGTAATGAGAAACTGAGAACGTTTTTGAGTTTGTCCTGAGTTGCGCATTTCTTCAAACATCTCTCCTTCAACAACTCTTTTCTTTGTTTCAATACGTGTGGGGAGAGAGAGTCTCATCGAGGGGGCTCACGTCGTGCGACCCGGATGAGTAGCGGCAGTAACTGGGCGACGTGGGGGAGCATTTCTTCCCGACAAGTAATAGCGGCCTGAGTCAGTGGTGGCAGTGGTTTAATAGTGCAATGCTCGTGGTGGTTGGGCAGCTCGCCAAAAAGGCTTACGCGGTGGAGGTGTTGCTCTATTTCCGTGTAGTGAAACAGGGGCTTCCGTGAGGTTGAATGTGAGGTTATGTGGTGGTTACCACCAGTAGGAGTACTAGGCACAGTGGTGGTGAAACATAAAGTGTGGGGCTAGCTTCCACCGGTGTGGTGGTGTAAGAATGACGGACGGCGTACGCGGCATGGGTGTAGTAGATAGAGCTCCATGCTCTGCTTTTCCTTGATTAAAACAGGGCTTCCGAGCATGTGTTGGGCCGAGTGCCGTGGTTTCCGTTTGGTGTTGGGGGGTAGCCCTCATTCTATGCTCCGGTGGTCCAGTGCAGCGGACTGGTTACTGTGCACATTGGCTTCCAGCATGATTTGATCACGGTGTTGCCGCGTGAACAAGGCTGCTCTGGTTTGCGAGACTTAGAGGGCTTCGCATGGGCTTGGTGGTGCAAGGTGAGTATCGCGGTGGCTTTGTGGTGGTCGAACGAAGAAGGCTGGCCGCGGCTTGTGGCTCACACGGTGCGCGACTATAAGAAATGAGTAAGATCTTGAGGTTTGTGACTTAGCGGTTGGGTGGTTTGTGAGTTTTCCGTGGGGTGATTGGTGGAGGTGGTCGTACGCTTGGGCTGCTTTAATGGTGGCAGTGGTTGAGGGGAGGGCTACGGTGGTTGGGCGGTGGTGTTCACAGCGTGGGTAAGTCTATTGGCAGTGGTTGCTGCACTTGTCGTCCTGTTTTGGCTTCGTCTGAGAGAGGCCTCGGCAGCCTTAGGTGTACCGATCATAACTACAAAATCGAGAGAGATGGAAGGATTAGAGTAACGGGGGCATGTGGGAGACAGTTAGGCTCGAAGAGAGGGTGACTGTGAGAAAAGAAAAGGGGCAAGAAATTGTAAAAAATGTGGGAAGATGGGATACGGGAAGGAGGGGATTTCGGGATCAAATAAACTGAGTGAGAGAGGAAAACCGTCGGAGAGGGAAAGAAACAGAAGGGAGGAGAAACTAAACAAAATAAATAAATAAATATTCTTACCTAAACGACATCGTATCATTCTAGGGATTCATCTAGTTTGGAGGCTAAGGACTTGGACTTTACAAGCGTGGTCCACCATAGTATGCCAGAATACTATCAGTGGCTCCCATTGTGACCGCGGAACGTGGGGTCGGTACACAACCTCACACACAGGGTTAGTTGGTCAGTCAAACCAGTCAGATAAATCAGATCAATCGGTTAATTCAGATAAATCAGTCAAGCATCAATATGATCAGTCATGATTTTAAGCTAAGCATGAAATATTTTATGAAAACATTATGTTAATTATTTTTTACATTATAATGGGTTTCTTACTGAGTCATCGATTTATTTTAGTTTATTTTTATGTTTTTAAACCATTCCAAGTCAGAATATTTTTGAAGGTAAAGCTGCAGTGTAACACTCAGACCCAAATTTGGTATAGTTGGACTTTAGATTTTTTTTTTTTTTTTGGAGCTTGATTTTTTGTAAGTTCTTAATTTACGATTTTGAGTAGCATTTTTTTTTCTTTTAATTTGGAGATCTTGGCCGTTTATTTTTATTTTTCCCGCATGTTTCATTTTTAATTCCTTCTCTTTCGGTCTTTATCTCTTATTTCCCGTAAGTTTATTTTTTCTCTTTTCGTTCACGTCGTGCATGCTCACACACGCTCATCTCCATCCGCTCACACGTCTACTTCTCTAGGGTTTTCCTTTCTTGTTCATCCACCTACATATAGTTATATATATATGTATGTGAAGATAGCTCACGCCGCTGCCCTCCCACGCGGAACCATAGCCCAGTTTTTCCTCCTTAGCCTCTTCCTCCTCAGCCTCCATCCCCTCGGTTCCTCGCACCCCGAGTCATGCAGCACCCCAAAGCTTATCCGCGTGCCACGACGCCGCCAAGCACCGTCCGCGTCTGTACCTCAGCCTCTCTTAGTTCACCACCCCAACTGTGCCCAGCCAGACGAAGTTGCCACCAGCGCCCGTGAAGCCTCTGTTTCACGCCTTGACTTCCACCATTTGTGACATCCGAAAAACACAGTTGTCCAACCACCATAAGTCGCTGCACTCACCCTCCACCGAGAGCTCCACCGCGTGGTGATCCCACCTCACGAAAGCCACCACCGCGAGTCACCCCTTTCACAGAAGACTCAACAACTTTTCCCTTGTTTTTGGCCTCCCGAAACAGAGTCCCACCCACTGGACCACTACACTGCACCGCACCGCTCCAGCCACTCCAGGCCGTCGCCACCCGCGCGGATAAGAGCGCTAAACACCCTCAGGCCACCCCAGTCGTAGCACCCTCACGGTGAGTACCTCCCTCGGTTACTCCCTCCTTTCTCTCCGCCGTCTCTCGCTCACCTCTCCCTCTCTTTGTCTCGTGCCCAGCGCTGCTCGACGGAAGCTTCGCCGCGCTCCTGCTCTTCTGCCGCACCACTGCAGTCCCTCCAGCCAGCCCGTCGCGCCTCGGTTTCCCTTGGGTAGTTTCCGCCGTGCATGTTATTCAATTTACGTAGGTTTTGTCTTGGTTAGTTTTCAAGGAATTAATTGAATTACCGTAATGCCCCTTACTGCATATTATATTAATGGGCTTTTATTTTTATTATGTATTAGTACACTGTTATTTAATTATGATTACAGAAAACTATTTTAATATGTTATTAAGTAAAGATTTATGTTAAGAGTAAATAATATTGGAGTAATATTGTTTTTACACTTTAGATATGATTTAGTCTATTTAAAAATAGTCATGGTTTATTTTAAAATATTTTGGGATAATTATATTACTTAGTATTAAGCTTCATAAGTTGTTTTCATTAGTAAATAGGTATGACTTTTAAATGTTTTAGTCATAGTATTAAATTAGCATTGACGATTTTAGAAAGTGATGATTGATAATTTTAGGTTTTGAGGAATTAAATAGATTATTTTATAAGCTTAGGATTAAATATCGAAATACGTGATTAATTGGAAATTTATGAGAATTATGTGATTATTTTATAGGTGACGATTAATTATTGTTCGACGTTTTTGAGGAATTTCGAAAAAGCTAAGAAGTTCAGGTAAGCGGGGTTCCTATGCTAGACTTTGCATTTAAAATAAAATGAGCTGAGGTTATTTTTGGAAAATATACATATTTGATGTCAAAAAGAAATTTGAACTGCCTCAGTTATTTGTTCTGCATTACTCATGAGTTTCTGTTTAAGAAGAAATTATTTTCTGTCATGACTGGTGTAGACATGAGCTTATTTCTGACATTCTGTTTCTGAACTTTGAAAAATAGAGCGAATATGAAATTTGTGCATAAATTATGTTGTGATATGATTTTTGTTCTGTTCTGAAGATTTTCTGTACTCTGATATGATTTGATGTGATTTCTGAAAACCTCTGGCATAACATTCTGTTTCTGTTCCGTTCTTACCTCACCACGGGTGTAAAACTGTGGCCTCTGTTCGGGTTGGTACCAACTTTTCTGTTTCTGGTGCACCCACTTTGGAAACAAAGTGGTTTTTTGCGTGGTCTTTCCTATGTGCACACTCGGGACTCCGAGAATGAATAAGGGAAAGATTCACATTCTGTTTCTGCTCGGTTAGCTACCGGGGTTTGCACAACCTTACCACGGAGGTTAAATATGGTATTTGTTCTGATATGACAAGATAAGATGTGATGTTTCAGTTTATGCTATGCCAAAGGGATTTTGATTATGAATATTTTTGAATTATCGCTCTGATATTTTTGGTAACATGTTCTGATGCTGCATTTTGAAAACATTATTCTGATTCTGCATTCTGAAAGAAAATATTTTGTTCTGCATTCTGATTTCTGTAAATGCTCATGTTTACACACTAGTATAGGTCCTCTGCTTACTGAGTTGTTGATAACTCACCCCTTATTTCCATATATTTTTTCAGATATTTTTTATGATTCAGCTGGAGAACAAGAGTAGAAAGTTTAGCAAGGTGTGATGATTGTAGTGGAATAAGTGCCTGAGGGTACAAATGCTTATTTGAGGGTCGTAGTTAGTAAACTGATTTATTTTTCGGGTATTTGATTTGATGAGTTGAGGATGTTTTCGAGTTTTTGGAGAATTTCTAATTTATGTTATTGGGGATTTCTTTATTGTCGCCATAGAGGACCTTAGATTTTTGGTTTGATTAAGTGGATTAATATTTTATGAAATTTCTGGATTTTATAGTTGTGTTATTTAAGTAAATTTTAAGTATTAAGAGCTAACTCTCCGGACCTACGGGAACGAGGTGTTACATGAAGGGTGGGACTTAGTCTAGGGTGGCGTGACAGTGGCCTAAATCATGTATAGAGATTTTAAGTTATGATTTTTATGGCACAAAATTTGAGAAATTTTAATAAATGCTTCTGCGCACTCTCTCTTTTATGATCTCAATATTTTAATACAAAATGATTTTATACCGAGCGCTTCCTTCATAATAAAAGAAAATATTTTAAGTCAAATTCAATAGTAGCTTCCAGGTTCCCGAAAATTTTTAAAAATGACTTTATTCTTGACATGTGGAGAGTTGAATGTTACAATACCCCTTTCTTTAGATTTACAATTTCTCCATAGTGATGATTCACACGAGGGAATTGGTTGAGAAAGTGTTAAGAAACGTAACGGAGTCAAACGATTGTGTCCCTTGTCAATAGTTGCATCATTTTTCAATGAGTGCCTTGTCGTCTATAAATAGACATCATATCCACAATTCAATCACTTGCAATTTCTCCGTCTGTCACCAACTCATGGGACAACTTATGGGATAAATGCAGTATAACCATATTGTAAAAACAGTCTGTTTTTCGTTCATATTTTCTTTTAACACGTACTTTTCTGTCATGGGCTGGCAAATCATGAGCAGCAGTTCAGAGTTCTAGGCAACTCTTGTTGTAGAATTCTGGTGCAATTGGAATTTGATATTTATTTCACTAGCTAGAGTTTCAGTCCCTAGGAGTTTGCCGCGCGCTTAAGAATCCATACAGGGAGCATTGTCTCTGTAGAAGATCTTTCAAGTTAGTAGTTCTTTTGCAATTGAGTTGCCGACTTCCCACGTTTTTATGTCCAGGTTATATACTGTCTGAAAGCTGCTCTAGGAGTTCAATACAAGTTTTATTCCTTCCTTGCCTCTCTCGGACGTTGTTTCCCTTTGTAAAAAATTGTTGTAACTATGCCATTTTCCATTATGTTTGTAATCATAGTCCGGGTCCCGTCAATTCACTCAAGACTATACCCATCGGATGGAGTTCTAATTTAGGCTGACCAAAGAAAATAAAGAACAATTGTAAAATGACTGTTAGATAACCAGGCAAACACAACAATTGCTACTCAAATAGAATCTCAAGTTGTTGAAAAAGAAAGGTTTGATGAAAAGAAATGTCATTTCTCACAGGTCAACAGATAAGTTCTGACTATTTGAAAATCTTATCATTTTGGACAAACCACTGGACTTTAGAAACGTCAAACCTTAGAAACGTCAGAAATACAGAAAGAGAGCTGTTGCGTCCATCGTTTCCAGCTCCCGCCGGTACTTACTGTTAAGTAAAATATATATATATATATTTTTATATGTATTTTTTAATACTTTTAAATATTTTTTTAAAAAATAAAATATTATAATATTATTAAAAAATACTTTATTAATTACTAAGTAAAAAAAATAAAAATTCACAACAGTAAAATAAAATAATAAAAATAAATGATAAAAATAACATTTTCCATATAGAAATATTAAGGAACTTGAACTTGGACAACAAGATATCCATGTTCATTTGTAATGACTTTCCACAACTAGACTTTGGAAACCAAAAAATCAGTAGTTGTTTTTTTAAAGAAAATTCAAACCAAATTAGGTGTCATATCAGGCCTTATTGATTGGGGGAGGCTGAGACTGTCCATGAGCTGAAGGAAGCCCGGTTTTTTATGTATTTAAGTAACTCTGGTTTGGTCTATTCACTAACCCAACATAGTGGCAACACTCTGATTTGATCATAAACACTACAGCCCCCATCAATTTCATTCGAAATTCCCTCGGAATGGCTCAAAAAAGCAAGATTTTGATCATCGGAGCCACTGGATACATCGGGAAATTCCTAGTGGAGGCAAGCGTGAAAGATGGACACTCAACTTTTGCATTGGTCAGAGAAAGCACAGCTTCTAGTCCTGATAAGTCCGAACTCATTGAGAGCTTCAAGAGCTCTGGAGTGACACTCCTTTATGTATGTTTCCTTCATGCGTGGGATTTTCTTACGCTGGTTTGGTATATTGATCATGAAAACTCATGAAAACTATTCACAGGGAGACATCTATAATCATGAGAGCTTGGTGAAGGCAATCAAGCAAGTTGATGCAGTGATCTCTGCAGTTGGGTTTCAACAACTGGGTGATCAGGTGAAGATTATTGCTGCCATCAAAGAAGCTGGAAATATCAAGGCAAGCCATCTTGCTAATCAACCTTTCAATATATTCGTTAAAAGTTATTTTCCCTTTTTGGATGCAATTTGGAACTAAATGAGTAAAGGAAAGAAAAATTATGGGTGGGTTTCAGAGATTCCTCCCATCGGAGTTTGGAACGGATGTGGATCGTTTCCATGCAGTGGAGCCAGCTGCAAGCCTCTTTGCTCTTAAGGCTAGCATCCGGCGATCAATCGAGGCCGCAGGAATTCCATATACCTACATCGTGTCCAATGCCTTTGCTGGGTCTTTCTTGACAAAACTTGGACAGGTAGGTGCTACAGCTCCTCCAAGAGACAAAGTTTTAGTACTTGGCGATGGAAATATTAAAGGTATTGGCATGAAATTAATCCACTTTTTTTTTTTACCTTTGATGACGTATCTATATGTAAATGTAAGTGGGTTTAGATCAGCTATTTTGGTTTATAAAAAATATTTTCTTTGTTACAGCAATTTTTGTCAAGGAAGAAGATATTGCTATATACACCATAAAAGCAGCGGATGATCCGAGAACCTTGAACAAGATCCTCTATATGAGACCCCCTGCTAACATTTTGTCCTTCAATGAGATTGTCGCCCTGTGGGAGAAGAAGATCAGCAAGACCCTGGAGAAGATTTATATTCTAGAAGACCAACTTCTTGAGAAAATCCAGGGTGAGTTAATACCAAAGTTTCAAAAGGGATACTTTCTTGTTGCTTCGTTTTGATTAGTAAGGAAAGTGGATTATCTTGTTTATCGCTAGAAACTATTTTTCCAACCAGTAACTGTATGATCGCAAGATTCAAAGTAATATAACACTATAGCCTTTAATTCAAAGTACTAGTTACCTATTAGTTGATGAAACTAAGCCTTTAATCCACTCGGAGTTTCCTCTTGAATTGAGCAGTTCCTTGTATTTCTGGAGAATGCTAAGATAGTTTAATTTTTGGTTTTCTGCAGAATCTCCAGCCCCCACAAACATCATTCTATCCATCGGACAATCTGTGTTAGTGAAGGGAGATTGTACAAATTATGTGATTGATGCTTCTTTTGGAGTGGAGGCTTCTGAGATCTATCCAGAGGTGAAATACACAACTGTGAAGGAATACCTCGATCGGCTTGTCTAAACTTGGACATTTGTTTGTGGCAATATGTTCTGTTTACAGCGTACAATAAATATAAGAACTTGTGAAGTCTCCGTGGTCTGTGTACTGTGCATGGCGCTTGCTACTTTTCATTTGTGGCCTTATTTATATATTTGTCATATAAACCCTTGTGCTGGAACCTTTGTACTGTTGTATCAATCTTAAGATAGTATTTATGTTGTTAATCTCTTGGTGCTTCAAATGAATCTTTTGCTTTCTCTGATGGAGGGACATGGAGACTTTCCTCTAAACCCAGTTTTTAAACCGATGGTTTCTTCATTGAGGGACTTACTGATTAACCTTGTGTTATGAATGATTTCTTTTTCTATGCCATGTAAACTTGAAAAGTGAAAGGAGTGAATGAGATCCAACAAACAATCAAAGCACCCTCCCATGACCTCTTTAGCTATCAAATACCTACTCCATCTGTCATGGCCAACCAAACCATCCCCTCGCCCCCAAAAAGAAATATTGAATAAATAAATTGGGTGGGGTGGGTGGTTGTCTTGGATAACAACCAATGAGTTGAAGGAGTTCATGTTTTTTTATGTATTTAAAGAACTCTGGTTTTCTTCATTTGAAACTTCAACAATCCCAAAGATAGTCACAACTCTCTGCTTTGCATAAACCCACTGCTCACCCATTTATGTGAAATCGTCGCGGAATGGTGGAAAAAAGCAAGATTTTGATAGTTGGAGCGACCGGATGCTTCGGAAAATACATAGTGGAGGCAAGCGTGAAAGGTGGACACTCAACTTTTGCATTGGTCAGAGAGAGCACAGCTTCTAGTTCTGAAAAGTCCAAAGTCCTTGAGATCTTCAAGAGCTCGGGAGTGACACTTCTCTACATATGTTTTCAATTTCTTCCGTTGTGTTTTTATTTATTTGGTTTAGTATTTTGGGATCAACGTACGTCACCTCAAGTTCTTCTCAAGAACTTGAAGTCCTCAAGTGGACCCACTTTTGTTTATTTCTCTCTACTTGAACCAACTCAAATTCAGGCAAAACCTTCGGAGAATCTTTTTGCAGTATTTTTTTTTCTCAGTAAGTAAAATATTCATAGATAAACTAGCAGATTTCAGGATATAAATTCTAAAGGTGTGGGAGTCCCCTACAGTTCTAAAGGAGAAGCCGCGAAATAGTTTTAATATAGTTTGATAAACAGACTATAATACTGCAGCTAGAAGCTGCAGTGAATGGTTGTGTGTTGTATCTTGTTGGTCTGGACTGGCTGGAAGAGACTTTCACGTCCACTCTATCATGATCATTGGTTAAAGAAAGCGAGAACATAGGAACGTAGCAACTAGAGGATGTGTCGATACGCCGGCATAAGACCTTTACTGTCTGTGGTCGCGCATGTGGTTCTCACACCACTCTAGGAAATAAGGCGGTGGTCGGATCTGAGAGATCTGAAGCCATTGATCCCAATGGTGCCTCGCGTGATGGTGGCAGGCTTTCTCTGGCGTGGTGACGCATGAAACTCACGCGCGATATGAACCGTGCGTGAGACTCACTCGCCGCTCTTTTGAGCAGTTTTCTTCAACCGTCTTACAGATCGGTGGCTGGAGAGTCTATTGGTGAGGCATGTGGTGGTTGTAGGTGGCTAGTAGGCAGTAGATTGGTGCATCTTGGTGCTACAGGCTGAAAACGACGAAAAAAGAGAAAAAAAACTCTATGGACAGCTCCGGCATTAGCTGGACAAAAGGAGGGAGGGAGGAGCCAAAGCTCCAACCCCCCCTCTAGGTGGAGGAAATGGAAGGATGCCGATGTTTGGGTAGAGAGAAAAGGACCTCTGGGTAGAGAGAAAAAGAACAATACAATCTCCCTTCTCCTTTTTGCAGTATTTTGATGTTAAAAGTTATGGTGATTTTTCACAGGGAGACATCTATCATCATGCGAGCTTGGTGAAGACAATCAAGCATGCAATTCGATATAGTGATCTCTGTAGTTGGGAAACAACAGCTAGCTGATTAAGTGAAGATAATTGCTGCCATCAAAGAAGCTGGGAATATCAAGGCAAACCATCTTCTGAAACAAATTCTCAATATTCTCCTTTGGCTTTTTTATTGTAATTCTTGAAATCGAATGAATGATGATAAGAACTTAGAGAATGAAATATGGGCGGGTTTCAGAGATTCCTCCCATCAGAGTTTGGAACGGATGTGGATCGTGTCCTTGCAGTTGAGCCAGTTGCAAGCCTTTACAAGTCCAAGGCTAACATGTCTTGATCAACTTTGGGTTCTCCTCTAATGTTTGTGACCTGCTTAATTCTTGTATATCCTCGCCGTGTTATTCGATAATGATGAATGGGACTCCTATGGGCTTCTTTAAAAGAGAGCGGGGTCTAAGGTAAGGTGATCCCTTATCTCCTTACCTAATCATCATCATGTAAGAGGTGCTCTCTCGTTTCATTACGAAATCCTTTGAGGCAGGTAAAATGGGTCAATTTGCTCAAGCTAGGGGGAACCCCCTTATCTGTCAACTTATGTATGCCGATGATATAGTTATCTTTGCTAATGGTGGGAAGAGAACTATCAGAGGTTTGATGGAGGTTTTGAACAAGTATGAGACTTGGACTGGTCAAGTGCTTAGTAAAGAGAAGAGTGTTATTTTCTTCTCTAAGAGAATTTCGGTCTCCAGGAAACATTCTCTCCTTTGCTTTACTGGGTTTACTAAGGGTTCGTTTCCTTTTAAGTATTTGGGGGTGCCAATAGTGGATGGCAGGCTGAAGGCTTGTGACTTTGGTGAATTGCTGGGCAAAGTGAATACGAAGATCGCGGGCTGGAAGATGAAAATACTCTCTGCTAGTGGTAGAACTATTCTTTTGCGTCATTTTTTATCTAGTATGGCCACCCATCTTCTTGTTGTTTTAGATGTCCCCAAAGTGGTGATTCTAAGCTTGAATAATCTTCTGAACTCCTTCTTTTTGGGTGAATCTAGAGGCAAGAGTCGTAGGAAATGGATCTCCTGTAAGCATATATGTACTCCCACGGTTGAAGGCGGATTGGGTATTAGGGACTTTGGAGATGTACAGAGAGCTTTACACATGAAACTTGCCTGAAATCTTATTAAGGGCAACTCTTTTTGGATGGATTTCTTCAAAGGTAAATATGTTAAAAGAAATCATTTATCCCTCCTGAAGCCTACAAAAGGGACTCGCTTTTAGAAATCGATTATCCACAGTATCCCGGAGGTGTTAAATAGTTCCAAATGGGTTGTGAAAGAGGGCAATATCTCCTTCTATTATAACAATTGGGATGAGGGAGGTCCTCTCAATGATCAATTTTCTGTGTCTACTCTCCCTTTGATTAAGATAAATGAGTGTCGCATTGAGAATGAGTGAGATATCTCTCTTATGAATAGAATAGTAAGACATCAGAAAGCCAAGGATCTGTATGACTTTTTGGCTAGACGGAAAGAGGGTCAAGATGTGCTTGTTTAGTTGAAAGACAAGGAGGGCAATTTCACTACTAAGAGCGCCTGGGACTGTATTAGGGTCTGGGCGCCCCCTTTACCTTGGGCTTAGTGGATATGGCATACTAATCTCCCTAAGAAAATTACCATCCTGATGTGGAAGGCTGCCAATAATTGCCTCAGTGTTGATAAAAATATTGAGAAGATGGGTGTCCCTATGGCTTCCAAATGTAATTGTTGTCAAAATGGTCATATGAGGACTTGAACCATGTGCTCTGCAGGGGAGATTTTGGTTGACACATTTGGCGTCTAGTGGCCACTCAATTAGGGGTTCATATGGCCTCTTCCCACACTTGGAAGGAACAAACCAATTTTTGGTTTCGCCGCACGGGTAGGTCTTCACAGGTTAGAATTATTTTTGGCCTTCTCCCTTATATTATAACCTGGAAACTTTGGGAGAGGTGTTGTAAAGCCAGGTATGAGGATAAGGTTCATACGGTGGAGTTGGTTTGGCATGCTATTAAATTATGGTTTCGTTGCATCATGGACCAGATAATGAAAGTGTTTTATGTTTCTACCCACGATATTGATATTTTGAATAGATTGGATATCCCAGTTTTGTTTACTAAGCCTAAGAGGGTTCGGGCGGTGAGATAGCATTGGCCTCAACAGGGCTGGGTTAAGCTCAATATTGATGATAGCAGTTTCGGGAACCCAGGCACTTCTAGTGTTGGGGGTGTTATTCGAGATGATAATGGTAGGTTACTTCTAGCTTACTCTGTTTCCCTGGGTTTGGGCACTAATAATTTTGTCGAAATCAGTAGCTTATTGGAAGGAGTTCGAAGGTGTCACGCTCTCGGGTTTTATCATGTTCAAATAGAGACTGATTCTCAGCTGATGGTTAATTGGATTACTAAGGATAATTGTCCTATCTAGTATTTAGAAGATTTCTGGAATGACTTACATGAATATCTTAACAGCCTGGAATATACCATGAATCATATTTTTTGTGAATGAAATGTTATGTCTGATTTTCTAGCTAAATGTGGGGCTAAGGGCTTGAACTTCGACTGGTCTGAAAATCATACTTTGCCTAGTCCGTTAAGGGGTCTTCTCCGCATGGATAAATTAGGTATGCCCAACCTGAGGGTCTCGTAAGGTATTATGCCTGGAAAGTTTCGCTTGATTTGCTTGTCTTTTTCTTGTGAGCGTGCTTTTGCAGGTTACCACATCTTTGGTGTGTTCTAACTTAGATTAAATGTCTTTCTTTTGGCGTGTACTTGGACTATATGAATATAATGGTTTTGATGCTTGGGTTCTGAATTTCATAGATTATATGTACCTCCCAAGTGTCGTGTTTGTAACCACGGTTTTCCTCCACCACAAGTGAGGGCAATCAATAAAATTTAAGGTACCGTCCTCTTTTTTTGAAAAAAAAAAAATCCAAGGCTAACATCCGGAGATCAATTGAGGCTGAAGGAGTTCCATATACATACATGGTATCCAATGGCTTTGCTGGGTATTTTTTGCCTAACTTTGGACAGAAAGGTGCAACAGTTCCTCCTAGAGACGAGGTAGTAATAACTGGAGATGGAAATCCCAAAGGTATCAGCATAAAATTCAATAATCTTTACCACCAAAATTACTTTCTTTATTGGTAAATGTATGTAAGTAGGATAGCTAGATCAGCTACTTCAGTTGCTGAAGATCAAGTGATCGATATTTTGAACCATGTTACAGCAATTTTTGTCGAGGAAGAAGATATTGCTACCTACACTATAAAAGCAGTGGATGATCCGAGAACCTTGAACAAGATCCTATACATGAAGACCCCCTGCCAATATTTTGTCCTTCAATGAGATTGTCTCCCTGTGGGAGAAGAAGATCGGCAAGACCCTGGAGAAGATTCATGTTCTGGAGGATCAGCTTCTTGAGAAAATCAAGGGTGAGTTATAGCAAATTTGACTGGTTGTTGTACTTGTATACTGTGTGCTTCTGGATCGTTTTTAAAATTTTTCCCATGAGTAGAGCAGTTCCCATTCCTCTGCTGAAGAATGCAAAGATAATTTCAGTGAAGTGTCCGTGTTGTTTTGATTGATACTTGGTTTTGGTTTTGGTGTTGAGGCTTCTGAGCTTTATCCAGAGGTGAAATACACTACAGTGGATGAATACCTTGATCAGTTTGTCTGAAATACAACCCTCAGCGAAGTCTCCATGGTCGGTGTGGCATTTGCTACTTGTCATTTTTGTCATTTTTAGATAGGAATACCATATTATCCAAACTATCGGAGTACATAACACTCTATTTTTTTTCATATAAATCATTCATTAACTGGATGTTTGGTACATTATACCCATGTCAATATGGTACAATTTACTCTCTGCAAATGTGTTTCGCGTGTACAAATAAGGTTTGGCAGCAAACTGAAATCTGATGGAGAAATTCAAACATAGACCAATGCCCTCCAGCTTTTCCCAACATCTAGTTAACCACCACAATAGAGTTGGGACCCTACTTTTATTGCATTTTAAAACGAAGCTTGGTCTGTAATTTCAGTCCACACGGAATAGTGCGCACTGCAATCATATAGTTTTGACTTTAAACAGAGGGCAAGCATTTTTTATGTTTATGAATGTGCGGGTAGTGCATGCATTGAAAGTTGCAGCACCGATATGGAATTATATTTTTCATTTTAATTGCAAGCTCTAGTTGATAAGTGAGGCCAATGCAGCCTAACAATGACGACTATACAATTTAATTCCCATCAAATAAAATAAAAAGAGTAATATTACACGTACGCATAATTCTATGCACAATGTTATACGTACAAAGGGTAGCTTTATTTTATCAATGTTTTCATTTTTAATTTGAATTTCAAATTTCAAATGTTTTCCTTTTTACGACTGTTAGAAGTTGACATATAAGCACTACGATTGTGAACGTAAAATTATAAGGCCCCGTTTGGATAGTCAGTTGATTTCATCTCATATCTTCTTATCTCTTTTCATTTCATCTAACATCTAAACACTACTCAAATACAAACATTTATCAATTTCTCTCTCATACTTTTCATTTAATTATTACTAATCATTACAAATTTTTCAAACTTCTATATAAAACATAAAAATAATTCAAATTTTTAAATCTCAAAATAAAAATTATATTCTTACAATATTTTAACTTTATAAGATTTTTATTTAACTTTTTCTCTCTCATTTTCTAAAATCCAATAAAAATTTTAACTCAAACTATCTCACTACTATTTACAAACTATCTCATTATTATTTATAAATTTTCCATCTCATCTTGTAACGCCCCGTCCCTGAGGGTTCGGAGAGTTAAATCATATTACTAGATAATCAACTCCAACATTGCTAATACTCTTCCAAAAGCTTCAAATCAAACTTAAACACTTCAAATTTAATTAACCACACATACTCGTATATAAAAAAAATCCTCAATATAGTAACCCCAAAAATTACCAACTTCTCTACATGTCACTTAAACTCACATTTCAACAATATAATTATCAAAAATACCAATACTCATCGAAAAATTTCTATTCTTAATCCACCATTCTTAAGTCATCTCACCCAATACTTAAAAGTCTTGATCCTCAGTTGAAATATCCAAAAATCATCTGAAGATATTAGAGACAAGAGGGGGTGAGTTATCAACAACTCCGTAAGCAGAAAACATATACCAGTATGCAAACATGAACATTTATAGATTTCAGAATGCAGAACAAAACATTTTATTTTCTGAATGCAGGGTCAAAACATGTTATCAAAACTATTAGAGCGAAATTTCAAAAATATTCTAATTCAAATTCTTTTGGCATGGCATAACTGACCACCATCGTACCAGAGCATCATATCACATCAGAGACCATGTTTAACCCCCGTGGTAGGGTTGTGCAAACCCCGGTAGCTAACCGAGCAGAAACAAAAATTGAATTTTCCCCTTATTTATTCTCAGAGCCCCGAGTGTGCACACAGGAAAGACCACCAGAAAACCACTTTGTTTCCAAAGTGGGTGCACCAGAAACAGGACAGTTGGTACCAACCCAAATAGAAGCCACTATTAGCACCCATGGTAGGTCAAATAGGTCACCATCCACAAACCACATCCCGATTCAGAATGTCATGTCAAAAGTTTTTAGAAATTACATTATATCAAAGTACAGAACATCTTCAGAACAGAACAGAGTTTTCATAAATCACATCATATCAGAGTACAGAACATCTTCAGAACAGAACAGAATTTTTAGAAATCACAAAACATAATTTTATGCACAAACTTTCATATTCGCTCTCTTTTGCACAGTTCAGAAGTAAAATGCAAAATAGTTCATGTTTACACCAGTCATGCCAGAAAATACTTTATTCTTAAACAGAATCTTATAAGTAATGCAGAACAGATAATTGAGGTAGTTCAAATCTCTTTTCATAACAAAACATGAATATTTTCAAAAATCAACCTCAGTCCATTTTATTTTTATGCAAATCTAGCATAGGAACCCCGCTTACTTGGATGACTTAGCTTTTTAAAATTTTCCTCAAAAATGTCGAGTCGATTATAAATCGTCACCTATAAAAATAATCACGTAATTTCCGTAAGTTTTCAATCAATCACGGATTTCAATATTTAAGCCTAAGCTTCTTAAATAACCTATTTTAATTTCTCAAAACTTAAAACCTTCATAATCCCAAAATATATCATCACTTCCTAAAATCACAAATATCCATCATAACCACGTCAAACACAAAACACCAATATTTAAACCCGAAAAAGCCAACAAATCTCATAGCATAAACCAATCACATAAACAACTCGAAAATCCAATCCAACCGACCCCTTACTCCTCGGACTCAGTCCGGCACAACCAACCAATTCACAGTAAATATGAGTTAGCGCAAAAATATATTTAAATCTCAAAAGTTCTTTGGAAAAATACTTGCAATGCTATAATATAATTTTTGAAAGATCACAGAGGTGCTAGAAGTGGCGGCACAGCAACGGAATAGTGCAAAATGCACTGTGGTTGTGGGTCTCAAAAACCCACTATTGAACGGGGACAAACCAAGACCCGAGATTGATAGGGAAGGGCTTAAGGATGTCGGTGAAGCTAGTGGTGGTGGTAGTTGGCCGTGGGTGTCGGCGTGGGCGGTGGTTGGAGTGGAAAAAGCTCAAAACAGAAAAGGGAGTTGGTGGGGCTTCACTGGTGGCGAATCGGAGCTGGGGTTGGGTGCATTGGGTTGCTAGGAGGTCGAGGGTGAAGTGGTGAAAAAATGGTGGCCGGAGGTGGCGCGACGGCGGCGCGCGAACACAAGAGGTGCCGATGCTTCGCGTTGAGCGTGGGGACAAACGGCGGCACCAGAAAGGCTAAGATTGAAGGGTGGTGGTCGCCGGTCGGTGGGGAAGGCAGTGGGAGGGGCGGTGTCGATCACGGCGGCACACGGCGATGGCTGGGTGGAGAATGATTCACGGACGTGAGGAGGAGGGCTGTGCGCGCGTGGGAGAGAGGAGAGAGAGAGAGAGGAGAAAAGAAATGGGGGGAAAGAAAAGAGGAAGAAAAGAGGAAGAAAAGAAAAAGAGGAAAAGAAAAAAGGTGAGGGAAAGAAATGAGATCCAATACTTACATCTTAAGTCACAAAATGATCCAACGAAAATTATTTCAAAACAATAAATTTAAATAAAATAATTTAAACACAAAGACTAAGTAAAATAAAATAATTAAATCCAACAACACAATAAATTTTAAAACCCATAAACAACTGATTTAAATTAAAGAACAATTTAAATAATGAACAATATTTATTAACAAGAAAATACATTAAATTAACAATTAAAAATCTTAAAATAATATAACGTAAATCATCTTAAATTTAAAACAAGAAAGTTCATAATCTTAATAAATACAATAATTTACTTAGTCAAAATACACGTAAATACGGGGTATCACACATCTCATTTCATCTAATCTAACTATTTGAACGAAGCGTAATAATAAAGGGTAATACTGTATACAGTTGTGGAGTGCACAAGTGTCATGCAATCGTTTTTGTAATACCTCGATCCCAAAGGTCCGAAGAGTTAGTTCAAGTAACCTAAAATTATCTCTCATAACACAATTATATATATTCCAAAGACTTCATAAAATATAAGTTTATCCGTTCAACATAAATATATATGTTCCTCTACAAGGACACCAAATAAATACCTCAACATAACAACTTAAAATCTCCCTACAGACTCATAAATATCCATGTCTCATGATACCCAAAATTACATAAGATAATAAATCTACTAAATAAGACTCTCCAATAATTATTTGTGCCATTTAACACTTATTCATCTGCGATCGTCAAATCTTACTAATACTTCCTACTATTGATTTTTAGCTAAATCTTCAATATTATCTGAAAAATATTGTAGAGATGAGGAATGAGTTATTAGCAACTCAATAAGTAGAGAACATATACTATTATGTCAACATGAGCATTTACAGAGTTCAGAATGCAAAATAAAATATTTTTATTTTCAGAATGCAGAATCAGAACATGTTATCAAAATATAAGAGCAAAAATTTGGAAATATTCTTATTCAAAAGTATCATTTGGCATAGTATAACTGAGTATCACATCAAAACATAATTTCATGTTTAACACCTGCGGTAGGGTTGTGCAAGCTCTGGCGGCCAACCGAACAGAAATAGAATGTGAAATCTTCCATTTATTCATTCTCAGAG
Source organism: Juglans cinerea (assembly GCA_961763995.1). Classification (NCBI taxonomy): domain Eukaryota; kingdom Viridiplantae; phylum Streptophyta; class Magnoliopsida; order Fagales; family Juglandaceae; genus Juglans; species Juglans cinerea. The sequence goes on along the minus strand of CAUIVZ010000001.1, from coordinate 47,709,644 downwards.
CTTCGACTGTGCACACAGGGAAAACTACGAAGAAAACTACTTTGCTTCCAAAATGGGTGCACAGGAAACAGAAAAGTTAGTACCAACCCGAATAGATGCCATATTTTTACACTCATGGTAAGGTCAAAACGGAATAGAAACAGAATGTCATGCCAGAGGTCTTCAGAGATCACATCATATCATATCAGAGTATAGAACATATTTAGATTACAACATAAGCAGATCATAATCATATAATTATACATAAATTTTCATATTTGCTCCTTTTTGCATAGTTTAGAAACAAAATGTCAAAAATAGCTCATATATACACCAGCCATAATAGAAAATAATTTCTCTTCTTAAACAGAATTTCATGTAAATATAGATAAAAATGACTGAAATTGTTTTCAAGTTTTTCTATTCATAACAAAACATGCATATTTTTCATAAAATCAATCTTAGTCCAAACATTTTATATAAAGTCTAGCATAGGAATCCTACATACCTACATTTTTAGTTTTTCAAAATTTTTCCACAATAGTGGTGAATGAATATCAATCTTCACCTATCAAATAGACACATAACTTTCTTAAATCTCTAATTAAACATATATTCTTATATTTAAGCATAAAATACTAAAATAATCTATTTTTCAAATTAAAAAAAAATCTAAAATTCTCGTAACCTTAAAATAATATCACTTCCCACATTAATTTATATCTAATTAATAATGTCGACTAATATGTTAATCTCTAACTTATTCTTGTTAAAAGAAACTTTTTTTGGACTAACATAAAGTGAGAAGCCAACTTAAAATAGCCCATTGTACAATCAAGTCCAACAAAATATAAGTTAATAGCACATTAGCTTAGGCTTATAACTCAAAGAGCATAAATGTAATATCATCTCAAACATGTTACTCCACTTTATGCTTAACAAGCTCTATGAGGGACACAACGATCACTTCCTATTTTTCAAACCAAAGTAGGCTTCTTACATGTAGCAGGGGTTGTGCAACAGAAGCTTATCTAGAGAGGAGGGAGACATGGCGGATCTGGGTGGTGAGACGAAGATGCTGCTGAGTTGGGCTTCTGAGTGCTGTGAGAGAGAGAGAGAGAGAGAGAGAGAGAGAGAGAGAGAGAGAGAGGTAAGGTGTGAGAGAGAGAGAGAGATGGAGAGAGTGTGAGAACATGTGATAAAGAGACAAAGGCTTACGGTCCAACAATGAGCAGTCAAGGTAGCGGATGGCAGCTTCCGTCTCTGTCAGTAGTTGGCTTTGTTCTGAGAAGCACAAATAGGGGCCCATGCGGTTGATGTGTGGAGGAACTGGGGCTATTGGCGTGGACGTGGGTTGCTCTATTTTTGGGTGTGAAAAGCAGGGCTTGCCGTGCGGTGCAAACCTGGTGGCCAAGACGTGGAGAATCGAGGGTGGCTTGGAGTGATTCCTACAACAGCGTGGCTCTCAGTCTTCTCATGGCACTGTTGTGCAATGGGTGATCTGGTGCAGAGATGCCACGGGACGTGACACAGGGTTGCGTCTTGGGCTGGGCTCGTTCTTGGCAGTGGCTGGGGGTGCTGCGTGACTGTTCTACGATAGTCCCGTGGTTGATGCTAGGATGTGAGAAAAGAAGAAAGAGAAAAACAAACGTGCAGACTAAGTGGTGGTGACAGTGAAAAGCTGCGGCTTCATCATGGAGAGGTTGTCTTGCGAGGCAACTACTTGTCCATTGCGAGGCTGTTGTTCCTTACAACAGAGACTAAATGAAGGAGACGACAGCTACGTGGAGGAGGGATTTTACGAAAACTCAAGGTTGCGGCAACCCTAGCTTGGAAAAATATGAAGCCCACAACTTGGTAGTGTATGGAATTAACAAAAGGACTGGGCTAGCCTGTTAGAGCAGTTCGAAAATCTCTTTGGGTTGTCCATAATTTTCTCATGAGTTGACTATTTTATCAATACTAATGGGCCTTGATTCAATTTCTACAATAATCTAACTTTTCCCACAAATTTCTCAGCCCATAAAAAGGTTCCACTTAATTCAAAATATTTAATGATTTTAACTTATTAAGCAAGCCCAATAAAAATTCGATATCTGCCAAAATGAAATTTGAGCCACTAGTTTATTCCAAAATTACTCGTTAATCTCAAGTGAGCTTTTCATACTTATAACCTAAAAAACAATTTACATTGCGGCCTTGGTGCTGGGCCTGGGTGTTACAGTTTTTTTATATGGGTCTCGTATTTACTTACTTTTTTCAAAATGATTGCGTAACGTTTGCTCATTCTACAACTATAAATAGTATTTCTCAAGAATAAATAACATAAAAAAAATTCAAACAGAAGTAGCAAGGGCTCCATGCCAGAGCACATGGTAATAGAGAATTTCGTTCTGCCATACCCAACTACTCCAAACTGCAGGCTAACCATAAACTCGAGAATGCAGCCAGGCCCATTAGAGTATGAAAAATGTTACTTTGCCCACTCAATTTGCCCCCTCATGTGTTTTAATTTTTTTTTAATTTTTTTCTTTACTTAATAGTTAAGGAAGTAACTATTAGTGTATTGATATTTTTTTTATATTTTTTAAAAATGTTTTAAAATTATAAAAAAAATATATAGATAAGAAAATTGAAAAAAAATATATAAATAGATTAATTTAGCCTAGTGGTCAAATGGAGTGGTGCTACTCAAGCTGCAGAGAAGCACCTCTCTTATAGTATTATTCATTGAAGCCACCCAAACGGTATATCACGTAACCTGATTTCTATCAAAGAGTCTTGGCAACATGCTATCCAGCTAATTCAACACCAACCAAACTGCATGCTTGTTCAGACCCAACTACCCAATTCTTGTTGGACTTGTTAGAAGTTCACCCCCAATAAAATAAAGAGTAATACTACTACATTTTATAATTTATTCCACTCAACTTGTCTCTTTAACTATAATATAGTGCCACATAACTTATTAAAAAGACTTAAAAAATATATATTCAAAACAAAATAAAGCTCGAAAACACAAAAAGAAGAAGATTAAAATATTAGATTTCCTCTACTTTTTTATATTTATGTTTTTAATTTTTTTTAATAAACCATGTGATGCATTGTACGTGGTGCCACATTAAGGAAGCAAAGTGAATAATATAAATTATGGAGCATAGTTGCATTACTCTAAAATAGAATTAGATAACAACTTACAAATATCATATACCTTATTTATGAATGTCAAAAACAGTTAATAGCCTTATTGACTAGTTGCCCTGATATTTTTTTGTGATAATTAATTCTTGCATAATATCATATGCAGATTATGTTATGCAAGTTTCACATATATCTTTTAAAAAATGAGTTACATTATAAAAATAAGATAAAATTTTTCATAACAATTCTACTCTTTTCAAAGAGTCTATGCAAAACTTACACACTTGAATTTTTTATAAATCATTTTTCTTAAAGTATCCATACCTAGCCCCTACTTGGGGCGAGCGAGATTGCCTGCCCACATTAGGCGGGCGAGTGCCCATGCACAAAGGCGGGGGTCTAGTGCTAGGCTAGGCCTTGGCCCTGACCAGGTTTCATTCGTCTGCCATGTCCATATAAATATATATATATATATATATATATTAAAAAATAAAACAACTCTAACTATAAATACTTAACATTTCTCTCTCCTCCTTCCTCTCATTTCTCTCCTTCATCTCCTATCTTCTTTCTTCTCTTCTCCCTTCCTCTCTTCCTCTTTGGGATCTGCTCTGCCCGTGTTTTGTGATTCTACCTCATTTCGCCCGGCGTGGCTTGGAGTTGCATTTTCTACGCTATTTTGCCTTAGAGCGTCATTGTCACGCTAGAGGTTCTCCATCTCCAAGGCCATTCTCTTCAACTTCTCTTCCATCTCTGCGAATCTTCCTTTCATCTTACTATCTGCTTGATTACTTGTCGTTGTTGTTTCTTGATCATGGATTACATGGGAGCATGTTGTCGCAGATATACAAAAAGCACATTAAGATATAGGATATAGGGATCCCACAGACGACGCGAAATGTTGCTGACATGTTTCGTACACCTCGACCTGTCTTCCTACTTTGCATGGGACCTGTTAAGAAAGAGGTTAGGAAGCAATTAGCCCCTTGATTGGCCGATCGGAGCCTCCAATGCTTAAGTCAGTTCGTTTTTAGAAAAATTCAAGATTATCCTCGCCTCTTACCTAGGGTCCTGTCTCATATCCGCTTCCTAAGATTGAGTAGTTGCTTTTTCCCTGTGCCTGGGGTCTCTCTATACGTGGCGTTATGCTGCCACATTTAATTCGACAGCTCCCACTCGTGCCCTCGATCATTCCCCCCCCCCCCCCAAGGCATTTGATGAGCTATCCCGGCATGGACAAGTCCTTTCATTGGGTTCTCCTGCCTTTGATTCCCTATATTGAATCATTTAATGGGGCTGGACTCTTTGCAATCATCCTAATCAGGGACACGCATGTCGTGGTCTGTGCCGAACTGACCCTGAATATGGCCATTTAAATTTTTAATGCTGCATGGCTCCCTACAGGCTTCCCAAGTAGGGACACGTCCGTTGGTGTGTCGTCCGCTTATGTTGATATGGATTGCTGACACGTCTGCCTCGTTGGAGTTAAACGAGTCGTGTTTGGCCTTCCTTGGCTTCCCATTTCTTAGCCAAGCTCGAGGGCCTTGTCTAGTGGACTCTTTTATGGAGGTTTTATTCCCCTCCAATGCCTTTTGACCTTTATTTATATGGGTTGTTTGGTTGATTGTTGGAGCTTATCTCATAGCGTCATCTCCTTTGTTTGAACTCTGGGTTGGCACGCGATGACTATTAACCTTTGACCCATCTCCAACGGGCTTCAGTCCTATAACCCATGAGCTCCCGCAGGCGTGGGCTCGGCCCTGCCTTTGTGAGGGCACGTTCCAGAACCATCCATTAAAAAAAATAAAAAAGCCACCCAAATAATTAAATATGATAGAATATTAGGACTCAGTTAAAGGGAGATTGGCATATCCCACCCAGGTTGAACGTGAAGGTTTTAAACTAACGATTAGAATTTAGAAATACAGGATGCTTGGATCGACATAACTGTATGACTTTGACCACTTTTTCCACGAGTGATCTCTTCATTAGTCCTTCACCTGCTTGTTATGTTGACTCTATAAATACTGCTGATTTTGGCATCAGACCACGCACGTCTGCGCCAACAGCCATCATATTAAGTGGAGTAGTGGTACATATAAGGGTGGAGTGTAAAAGTATGATGCAATAATTTTAATAGTTTTATTTATAATTTTACTTATACTTATTTTGTTAGTTTTTTTTTTAAACTTAAATTTAAATTTCATGATTTTCAGCGTATCAATAACTGACACGTGGAGAAGTAAATTTTTTTAAGTTTTTTTTTTAAATACATTTAGCATTTTCCTTTAAAAAAAGAGTATAGTCTATTATTAAAAAATTAATTTTTTATATAAATCTTGTATTTATTTATATTTTTAAAAAGATTGTACGACGCTGACGTACTTTATGATTACAAATATTATTTCTTTATATTGACTTTTGACTGATCGATATTTTTGCTTGAGCGAAATGACAGTTTTCTTTCCCGTCTAGTATGACTGTTCATCTGGGCCAGATTTTTTTTCAGCCCGGTCCGGAACCCGGATTCCGGATGCGGTTTTTGGCCCGGGTGGAATTCGGGCTGAAAACCAGATCTATATAACCGGGTATATACGGTTATGGGTACGGGTACAATACCTGGGTTCCGGATTTAAATCCGAAACCCGGTTTATTTTTTTTTTCAAGATACAAAACGACGGCAACCCGTTTTACTCTTCTGACACTCTTAAGAAAAGAAAGAGTTGGGAAAAACACTTGATTGGACTTTTCACTCCTAGTGGTGTTGTCGCATCTGTTCTTGGAAAAGCTGGCATCCTCTTCTCCCGATTTCCATCATCAAAGCTTCTTTCTTTGTATAGCTTGCAGGTTTTTTCCCTATTATACATGTGTACCTTCATTTGTCCATTGGTTTTTTTTTATCTTCATCCCAAATCGAGTCTAGGTGCATGGGGTTTCTCTTATTGCTTGGTTCTTCACCGATTGTTACTTTTCCCTTTGGGTTCTTCACTGTGTTTTGCCCAGGTCAAGTCCATATGGTCAGCTGGCCTAGCTTCGATCTCGTTTGGCTGGGTTGACTTGATTTGTCTTAGATGCGTCGCCCATCCTATCTCCGATTAATCTAGCAGGTTCTGAGTCCCACGTCAGATCCATTTCTTGCGATTCTTTTTTCCACGTACATTGGGTAACTGGGTGGCCTTTGGAATCCTATATTTATCGCTTGGTGTGTTAGGCCTCTTGTTCTGCTGATGGTTTATTCCCAGTCTCAAATGGCCTACGGTTGTGGTCTCTTTCTCTCGCATTCCTCCATTCTTGCAAGGTATAGCTTTGCTTTGTTTCATTTTATAGGTAATCATGGATTTTAAAGAAAAATGTACTCCAATAACATTCTAGCTCATCTCCCTGGACTGAAAAAGGAGAAAGCTCAAGCAAAAATGACTTTGATCTGCTTTACACAAATAAAATCATGGAAACCATTTCCTCGAAAAACCCACAAAGTTTGAACACAAAAAAATTGCCCCAGCCTTTCTTTGATCTCAGCAATCTTCATGAACTATTGATTTGAAGTTAGCAAAAGCAATAGAACATAGATTAGAGTGTGAATGGTCCTAAAGTTGTCTGTTTAAAAAAAAAAAAAATCCAGGTAACCCTAGAACCCGGATTTCTGGGTTTCAAAAACCCGGATCCACCCGGGTTCCGGCCCGGGTCTGACCCGGACCAACCCGGTCCGGGTTCCGGTCCGGATTTGAAATCCGGATCCCGGTCCGAGTATACCCGAGTTCCCGGGTTGGAACCCGGATGAACACGCCTGCCGTCCAGGACGGACTAGTATTGCATACTGTATTTTAAAAAGGTGAAATTTACTGTAAAAACTAATATATTTTGCGTGGATGCCAAATTTAACTATTTTTCTATGAAAAAGAATAATAGTTGCAGTGTCATGAGTGCGTAAGTACTCTACAATCATCTTGAAAAAAATAAATAAATACAGGACGCATATGAAAAAAATTAATATTTTAATAATAGATCTTACTCTTTTCAAAATGACTGTACGGCACTTGTGTACTCTACGACTATATGTAACATTACTATTTTATAAAAGGACAAAACTTACCCAAGATCATTTCTTGCCTTCAAATCGACACACAAAAGCCGAAGCTTACTATATTTCAATGGCATTACAGTGCTCCTTATCTCTTTCACAATTCTGTAGCGTCATAACTAATGGTTAAGGAAATTATTATTAGTGAATTCATATATTTGTTTTAATTTTTTTTAATGATTATAGATGTTAAAAAGATATTTTAAAAAAATAAAAAATTAAGTTTCAAATATATTATAGAGTAATAAATAGGTGGTAGAAAGTAATAAGTCTATCATTATCCATTTTTAATTGTGATTGAATACAAAATATTGATCCATATTTATGAAAAAATTGAGTAGTGCTAGGCTACCACCCAGCAATGACCGCTGGGCGTGCCGCCTAGCACAAATTTGTCCTTTTATTTTTTCATTCTTTTTATTTTTATATTTTTTTAACATATTTAAATATTTTTAAAAAATAAAACAAAATAGATCGATACACTAAAAGTCACTTTTTTAATCATTAAGTAAAAAAAATTAAAAAATAAATAAATACATGAGCGATCAAAATGAAGGAGTAAACTCAGGTGTCATACTAGTATTTCTCAAGAAAATTATATAGAATAAGATGAAGTAAATATCATAATCTTAATCAAAACCAAATCTCTTAATTTAATAATTATGTAAATTGATTTGATAATTATGAAATTAAATTAGGATAATAATCGAAATCGAATCAAGTTTGATTGGATAATATTATCTCCAACATATAAAGGAACTCTGTGATGGTTTTCTTGACTAACCCAAGATAAGTGGCAACACTCTAGTTTGATCATAAACACTGCCCTCGTCCATTTCATCTGAAATTCCCTTGGAATGGCTCAAAAAAGCAAGATTTTGATAATCGGAGCCACCATATACATCGGAAAATTCCTAGTGGAGGCAAGCGTGAAAGATGGACGCTCAACTTTTGCATTGGTCAGAGAAAGCATAGCTTCGAGTCCCAACAAGTCTGAACTGATTGAGAGCTTCAAGAGCTCTGGAGTTACACTTTTCTATGTATGTTTTCTTCATGCATGTGATTTTCTTACGTTGGTTTGATATATATATATTCTTTTTTAAAAGAGCCGATAGCCGCTCTCATAGTAGCCTAGTCCCAAGTTTATTGGTAAACTCTCACTTATGGCGAAGAAATACCGTGGTAACAATCAAGTCAAACAATACCTTACAAAAACCAACTCAAACGATCAAATATCAAAACCCAGAAAAAAGCTAAACTTGCCTACCAAAACAAAACCGATCAAAAACCCCATAAGGAGTCTCAACTAGTTTTAAACAAAACCCAATCACTCTATAACAAGCCTAAACTCGAATCAAAACCAAACTGATAAAAAAAGAATAAAAAATGTACGAAAGGAAGGGAGACCCCACCTATCCAAACAAAAAATCCCCTTAAGGAGATGAGGTAGCAAAGCCGATTCTTCGTAAATCATGTTCAGGCCCATTTCCCCCTCTCTAGCAAGAAAATCAGTTGCACTATTCCCTTCCCTATATTGATGAAGCACCATGAAATTTACCTCTTCATCGCTGCCACTAAGTCCTTCCAAAAATCCCGAAGGTACCATAACGAGCATGTACCTATCCGAAGCCAATCGACAACAATGCTCGAGTCACTTTCAATGATTACATTCAAATATTGAAGCCGTTTACACAAACGAACACCTTCGAGAATTGCTTTAAGTTCCGTGCTATTATTCGCGCCTAGTCCAAAATGACTAGAAAAAGCCGCAAACAGCTTGCCACGGTAATCTCGAATAATTCCTCCACCTCCTGAATTTCCCAGATTTCCCCTACAACTACCATCACAATTAAATTTCACCCAGCTAGAAGGAGGCTTAATCCACGTCACATTCACCTGGCCTTGCGCAAGAGAGATGATGCGGAATTTTGAGCTCCCGCACTAACTTTATGTCTGGCGTTGTGAGCTTCCGTATGGCATTTGAATTCGCTGCAATCTCACTAACCCAGTATTTTACTTGTCTCCAAACCTGTTCCGCTTTTTGTTGCACACCCTCCATTCTAGCTCTACTTCTTCTCTTCCATAAACACCAAGTAATCACACACGGCATCACTCCAATTAAAATACCTTTGATAGACTATTTTTTGGCATAAGAAAACCAGCATGATATTATGTTTTTCCAGGGGATGAATTTGTGAAAAAGAGTCCCCAATAACACTAGCCCGACGCCAAATCTCTGTAGCTACCTCACCTGAAGAGAGTATGTGATCACTGTCTTCCTGGCACTGCTACTCACAACAATCATATGCCGAAGCCATTGAAATTCCCTTGGCTCGAACTCTCTCATCTACGAGCATACACTTAAACCAGACTTTCCATACACAAATGTAAATCCTTTTGGGAAGTAAAGGGTGCCATATCCAGTCCTTCCATGTTAGAGCTTCACCATGTTTTCTCACCGCCTCCCATGCTGTTCTTGTAGAGAAAATAACATCAGGTGTTGGTTTCCAAACGTAGACGTCCTCACCTCTTTTACCAGCCAGAACATTCTGCATAATTTCCAAAGTTCTATCAGCACCCACCAACTCCAGTAATAAATCAGAATTCCAATTATTTTGAATCCAGCAATCCCGAATACATAGCTTCTTGTTGGCAATCATCTCGGTACTCACAGAAAGTGGACTAGACACAAGCCACTTATCATACTAGAAAAAAGAATTACCACCTCGCACCAAGACTTTCACATTCTCCATGACTTCCGGAATAATAGCCAACATCGATTTCTAGAACCGTGAATCATTGGGTCTCTCCGACCGAGCTAGAACATGATCATTCCTACAATACTCGGCCCTGAAATAATCTGCCCATAAATTGTTAGAAGTAATCAATTTGAAGGCAAGTTTCATATGAAGGGATTTCTAAACCTCCTTAAGATCTCTCACACCCAAACCCCCTTCCAAGATTGGTTTGCAAACCTTTCCCCAAGAAAGCCAATGAACTTTCTTTCTACCTTCCACCTCGCCCCACCAAAAATTAGCAAAAAGAGAATTTATGCGAGAAATAATGCCCATTGGAACATTCATGACAGACATCAAGTGTATATGCGTGCTAGACAACACATGTCTAAGGAAAATCAATCTTCCACCTTGCGAGAGCAATTTAAATTTCCATCCGGCAATTTTTTTACGAATCTTCTCCACTAGAGGCTCTACAATATGGGAAGTAAGCTTGCCTGAAACCAATGGCGCACCCAAATATGTCACTGGAAACTTACCTTACGTGAAACCGATACTTCTCAATAAACCCCTTTTACGGGCTGGGCTAATATGTTTAGACAAAAAAATCACTGACTTAGCCTTACTGATTTTCTGACCTGACCACTTTTCATACTGCTCAAGAACATTCACCAAATTTTTTATCGACCTCTTTCCGCCATTGGCAAAAATAAGGATGCCATCCACATATAGTAAATGAGACATTGTCGGCGCCCCAATTGGATGATAAAATTTTCCAATGCAACCATCCTCAAAACTCTGCCTAAGAAGCCTTGTCAAGACCTCCTCCATGAGGATAAACAGTAAAGGAGAAAGGGGATCCCCCTGTCGCAAGCCTCGGGCTGATTGAAAAAAACCTTTAGATGTGCCGTTCAGCATCACCGAGAACCATGGGGCCTCCACACAATTTTTAATGAGCTTGCAAAAATTATTTGCAAACCCAAATGACCTCAATACCTCCAAAAAGAAATTCCAATTAACTCTATCATATGCCTTGGCCATATCCAATTTGACCATCACATTTCCTCCCATCCTTTTTTTATGCAAAGAGTGAACCATTTCCTGTGCCAACGTAATATTTTCAAAAATACTACGCCCCGGAATAAAAGCACCTTGCTCATGCGAAATCAACTTATCAACAATGGCAGTGAGTCTGAAAACAATAATCTTCAAAAATATTTTATAGGCCACCGAGCATAAACTAATGGGGCGAAATTTATCAAAGCTCGAAGGGTTATCTACCTTCAGAATTAGAACAATAAATGAAGAAGAAAAGAACCTGGAGAAAGGAGTGCCCTAGAAAAAATCTTTTGCCGCTTCAACAAGATCTTCTTTTACAATATCCCAACAAGACATATAAAAATCAGATCCGAATCCATCAGGCCTCGGACTACTTTCCTTCGGAATAGAGAATACCGCACTTTTGACTTCCTCCTCCGTAAGCACTGTGCACAGTAAACCATTTTCAGCCACTGAAATTTGCCTATTAATGATCACCGAAAGGTTAGAGAGCTCAATGATAGACGGCTCCTCAAGGAATTTATGGAAAAAAAATTGCAGCCTCATTGTGCACAACCTCTGCTCCTTCCAGAACTCTTCCATCCGTCAAGACCATTATGTCCAAGCACCCCTTTTTACTCCTCTGATTAATCACTGAATGAAAGAATCGAGTGTTCTGATCCCCCTCAGTTAACCATTTTTTTGTTGCGATTTGTCTCAAGGGTTTCTAGAATCTCCATCCGCTCCTCAAGGGCTTGAATATTAACGCCCACTCTCCCAAATAAATTTATGTTCCATGCATGAAGAGCAATCTTTGTTCTCTTCAGGCGGACTGCAAGCTTTCCTAGTCCCAAAGCTGCGTCATTCCTACACCAAGCCTCTTTAACACACGACAAAAAATTTTCATGTGAACACCACATGTTCTGAAATTGAAACGAGGACGGACCGTAAGAAGAGAACGGCCGAAGCAAATAAACCAACATAGGACAATGGTCAGAAAACTTCCGACTCAGATATCGGAAATATGCCGCACCAAAAAAAATTCGAGAATGCTGTATTCACAAGAACTCTATCAAGCTTCACCCAACTGCGCGACGCCCCTTCGTGGCCATTACACCACGACATTTGTTATCCTATGCTTGATAAGTCAACCAGCCCACACTAATGTATACAATCATTAAAATTAGACATAGAAACTAAAGGCCTTGGATTTTCACCAATCCTTTCCGCATCCGTTCTAATTGCATTAAAATCACCTAAGACCACCCAAGGAACATCCGACTCTTGGCACCCTTCCAGGCTCCTCCAAAGCTCTCTTCTTTCCACATAAGAGCATTTCGCATAAACAAAAGTCACCAGGATCCTTTGGCCATCCTTGCTGAACCAACCCAATATCATCTGTTCTGTCATCAAAATTAACTCAAAGGCATGAATGTCCTTCCAAAAAACCCACAGCTTGCCACCCTTAGCTTCATTGAACAGAGAATGATAATAGCCCAAAAAAATATCCAGTAATGCCATATGTTCCTCAGCGATGAATGGTTCTGAAATAGCACACAGATCCACATTAAACTTCTTCATTAACTTTCTCAACCTACCTCTCGACCTGCCCAACCCTCTAATATTCCAAAAAAAAATTGAGTCAATCATAAGTTCAACTTATGAGACCGTGCATGGACCCTCTGAGACTTCCTCAATGGTTTTTCCTCTAACGTCTTCTTGGTTGGCAATCGATGTTCATTATCCGACTCATACATTTTTTCTTTTCCCCTTAACACTGAGGCCACACCAACATCCCTATCAGAGGAGTAACCCAACGCCACCCTCTCTTGACAAGAACCTTGGATTCCCTCCTTCAACTGAATTGTAACCTCTGTTCCATGCTCTGCCTCTTTCAACAAAGATTCCTCACGTGTATCTCTGGGATCAACATCACACCATACTTCCTCACATTCCTCTTCATCACTTTCAGGTGCTATGGAAGTATCAATCTGCTCCAAGCTGTTCTTCTGGACCTCAATAGCTTCAATTACAATGTTATCATTAACAGGAGCTACTGAATTTCCTGGGATTCCGGGGCTTATTAAATTGTCTATCATTGGCAATTGCAAATTTTCCACCACCTCCTTACTAGTATCGTCCCTCACCATCACACCATCATTCTGCACTATCTCCCCCTCCTCTACCTGAATGACATCCTTTTCTCTCTCTCTTCCATCTTTCACCTCACCCTCATTCCGCATCACCTCCACTATCCACCCTACCTCCACATAACTCTGCTGCCCCACCTAGTTTTCCTGAGAAAGCTCCAAACTCTATTTTTTAGTGCCAGAAACACCCGACACTTGCCCTTTCCTCCTCACTTTCATCCAAACTTGATCCTCACGTTCCTTTCCTAGTCCTCGCATCCCCTATTTTCTAGTATTTGTGACCTATGTTTTAACGCCAGAGCGACAAACTACCGCCGTATGCCTTTGTCGAAAGCATTTTGTACAATAGAAACCCCTCTTTTCATACGTTGCTTTTTGCCAAATTTATTTTTGGCCAATGACCAATGGAAAGCCGTCCACAGGTTCATCATGGAGATCCACTTCCACACAAATCCTCACCCCTGTGGCCCGAGTTCGGTATAATGTCACATTATCCAAACCAAGGAATCTCCCAAACCGAGAAGCCAAAATCTGTTGACAATCCATGCGATAAAGGTGTAAAGGCAACCCAGGTAAGAATAACCATTGAGGCGCAATGGATGACTCCTTTTTAATGTCAAACTCCATCGACTAATTAAACAAATGAAATTGGCATCCTGTAACCATCCTTACTTCCCTCGCCCAAGTATGTAGATAATCCTTCTCATTGGCCAAGTGCAATAGAACATGAACCTCATCCATAAAACTAATCATGGGGACTTCTGAGAAACCCCAGGTTTTATGATTTGCAGTCGCAACACGTCAATGGAAGGCCTTCTCGACACAAACTTTAACACCAAAGCAAACTTCAGTTCTTCAGCTGCCCTGTCCATTTCCACATCTGAGAAAACAAATCCCATGGCCCCATTAATCAATTATGGTCTTCTCAAAGGTAGTCTGAATTTTACAACCAGCAAAGGCAGTTGAAGGGCTTCAACAAACGTGCACCCACCCACCCCCCCCCCCCCAATGTGGAACCCACTCCTTTACCACCCCTAGATCCATCACCAGACCCCTCTCCCTAACCCTCAGCCGCTCCCACCCCTCCGGCAGCCACCAAAGGGCTGCACGTCATGACCAGGAGGCACGGCAAAGCCCCACATGAAAACGAGAAAAAGCCCTAGCAGAAAGAAAAAAAAAATCGCCCTCCACATCAGCAACTCAACCAAAAAAAAAAAATGCACACACCCGTTGGTTTGATATATTAATCTTGAAAACGCATGAAAGCATTTCACAGGGAGACATCTATAATCATGAGAGCTTGGTGAAGGCTATCAACGAAGAATCAAATGCCATCAATTTTCCAACTTACAGCTAACGACAGTCTTCATATATGCCAGGATTTGTGCAAGCTAGAATTACGGACCAGCTTTTCAAATCTTGACTTTTACGTTGTATAGTTTCCATACATAGCATACTCTGTTTTTGAATATAAACTGATTTCGCCAATGAATGATATTTACAAAATTCAAATAAAAAGCTGTGTGTATTCCCTTTTATGGTATCAAGAGAGCCAATCTCTACCGAGTAACTTTCTTCATCCTCGACCATGTCTTCTTCCGCATCCTCTGATAACCCGATCATAACCATTAATGTCGTTACTACCATCAACAAGAAACTTTCACCATCTACATTTACACAATGGAGAGCACAGTTTGAGGCATTGCTTATTAACTATGATCTCATGGATTTTCTCACCGGTAACCTTCAATGTCCTGCCATTGATACCCAACAGTCTATCGCTTCCAAAGCAGCGAATTCCCGATGGATTCGTCAAGACAAATTGATCCTTCATGCCTTGCTAGCCTCCACATCCACCACAATCACACCGTTGCTTGCTTCCTGTAAAACATCTCATGAAGCTTGGACCAAACTAACTAGTCTTTATGCAGGGAAATCTCGCACCCGTGAGATGCAGTTGAAGGAGGATCTCACACAAAACAACTGGGTGATCAGGTAAAGATTATTGTTGCCATCAAAGAAGCTGGAAATATCAAGGCAATTGCTAATCAACCTTTCAATATATTCGTTCAAGTTATGTTTCCT
The DNA here is from genome assembly GCA_961763995.1 of Juglans cinerea. Lineage (NCBI taxonomy): Eukaryota > Viridiplantae > Streptophyta > Magnoliopsida > Fagales > Juglandaceae > Juglans > Juglans cinerea. The sequence continues at coordinate 47,694,435 of CAUIVZ010000001.1, read as the reverse complement.
TTTTGGATTGTAATTTTGAACAAAATGAGTGAAGTAAAGAAAAAATGGGTGGGAAACAGAGATTCATCCCATCAGAGTTTGGAATGGATGTGGGTCATTTCAATGCAGTGGAGCCAGCTGCAAGCCTTTTTGCTCTTGAGGCGAGCATCCAGAGATAAATCGAGGCCACAAGAATTCCATATACCTACATCGTGTCCAGTGGATTTGCTGAGTACTTCTTGAGAAACTTTGGACAGTCAGGTGCCACAATTCCTCCAAGAGACAAAGTAGTAGTACTTGGCGATGGAAATATCAAAGGTATTAGCATAAAATTAATCCATTTATTTACCTTTAATGACTTGTCTATATGTAATTGGGTTTAGACCAGCTATTTTGGTTATAAAAATCCTGTAATTGCCATTTTCTTTGTTACAGTAATTTTTAACAAGGAAGGAGATATTGCCACTTATATGATAAAAGCAGTTGATGATCCAAAAACGTTGAACAAGAGCCTTTATATGAGACCCCCTGCTAACATTTTGTCCTTCAATGAGATTCTCTCCCCGTGGGAGAAGAAGATCAGCAAGACCCTGGAGAAGATTTATAATCTAGAAGACCAACTTCTTGAGAAAATCCGGGGTGAGTTGATACCAAATTGCAATAAGGATACTTTCTTGTTGCTTTGTTTCGATTAAGTGATAGGTGGATTATCTTCTTTATCTCTAGAAACTATATTTCTAACCAGTATTTGTATGATCGCAAGATTATCACAAGATTCAAAGTACGTATAACACTATAGCCTTTAATTCAAAGTGGTAGTTACCTATTAGTTGATGAAACCAAGCTATCTTTTTATCTTCGTCAATGTTTGCAGCATATATGTTTTCTATATGATATTTATTGGCATGTAATTGTATCTGCTTTAAAGGTAATCCTCTTGGAGTTTCCTCTTGAATTTAGCAGTTCCATGTATTTCTAGAGAATGCTAAGATAGTTCAATGAAGGTTGGGTTGTTATGATATTTTTTTGCTTTCCTGCAGAATCTCCAACCCCCTCAAATATCATTTTATCCATCTTATACTCTGTGTTTGTGAAGGGAGATTGTACAATAAAAGATTGAGGCTTCTTTTGGAGTGGAGGCTTCTGAGATTTATCTAGAGGTGAAATACACAACTGTGGAGGCATACCTCGATCAGCTTGTCTAAACTTGGACATTTGTTTGTAGCAATATGTTTTGTTTGCAGTGTACAATAATTATAGGAACTTGTGAAGTCTCTATCATCTGTGTACTGCGTCACTTTGTAACACCCGAACTCAATAAAGCTCAATTTATTTATTTATTTATTTATTTTTTCACACATTAACTTCCCTGCACGTTTTATTTTTCTGTCTATTTTTCACCCCTAGAGTTTTCCTCATGACCACGACATGAATGATCTTGCACGTATCTTGCCGATTTTTTTTCTCTAGGGTTTTTGCCAATCAACTCTATATATACTTGTACTCCTCTCCTGAAAAAGTAGTAGCCGCAGCAACCCACGCATAACTCCCTCTCATTCACTGCCTCTCCGCGTTCTCAGCTCTATGCTCATCAACTCTGCCACCGTAAACCACCAACACTGAAAGATAGCCATTGCAGAACACTCATTTGCCTTGGTCACGTAAACACACCCCAAGCAGTGCAGCAACCCCAACCGCTGGCCAAGCCATAACGCAACACGATTTTATTTTCCGTGGCGCCATTGCCCTACCACATGAACTCACAGTCAGCAACTCCTCCTCGCAAACAGCGCACCACCCTCCAGGCCATCCTCGCCACCACGGAAAGCCAACCACCGTCGCCCAGCCGTTAAAGGATGAACACCCACGGCATACTTTGTTTTTGACCTCCGAAACAGAGGAAGCTGCTTTCCCCATCATGTGCAACCAACCTGCCATCCTACGCCGCCAACCTCCTCCTCGACATCGCCGCCGCACTAGGAGCTTCGCCGGGCGCTGCACTCTATCCAGGTTCGTCGCTTACCTCTCGGTAAGCTTCCGCCGATCTCACCCACTCTCCTCTCCGTCTTTTTCTCTCTCTCTCTCTCTCTCTCTCATTAGTTGCTCTCTCTCTCTCTAACTAGTGATATGCCACCGCCCCCAGCTATGTCGTCGGGACAACCACCTTCCTCTCCGCACCGCACGTTGCTCCTCCCGTCTCAGTGAGTACCTCGCGCCCCTGTCCTCGCCGACTATTGCACCGAATCGCATGAAACGTTTTAAGTCTACGTAAACTTAATTTTGCATAATATTTTGGTATAAAATTACAATATTGCCCTTTTATTGGATGGTTTTAGTTGGAAATTTTGTTTATATTAAATCTGTTTTATGTGGTCTTTGTGGGAAGTATAAGACATTGTACAGAGAATACATAGGATCTTTAAATTGTACTTAGCATATTATTTTTACAGTAGGTGTGAAATCTTATGTTGAACATTCTAATTATGATTACAGAAAATCACTTAAGTATTTTAACATGTTATTAAGTAAAGATTTATTTTAAGAGTAAAAGATATTGGTGTAATGTTATTTTTGCACTTTAGATGATTTAGTCTATTAAAAAATAGCTATGGTTTATTTTAAAATATTTTGGAATAATTAGATTATCTAGTATTAAACTTCATAGTTTGTTTTCAATAATAAATAGGTCAGACTTTTAAAGATTTTAGTCATAGTGATTAAATGGATATTGATGATTTTAGAAATTGATGATTTATAATTTGAGGTTATGAAATTTTAGGTTTTGAGGAATTAAATAGGTTATTTTAAAAGTTTAGGCTTAAATATCGAAATACGTGATTGATTGGAAATTTATGAGAATTATGTGATTATTTTATAGGTGACATTTAATTATTGTTCAGCATTTTTTCAGAAAATTCTGAAAAAGCTAAGTAATCCAGGTAATCGGGGTTGCTATGATAGACTTTGCATAAAATAAAATGAACTGAGGTCCTGTTTTAAAAATATACAGGTTTTGTTACAAAAAGAAATCTGAAACGACTTTAGTTATTTGTTCTGCATTACTCATGAAATTTTGTATAAGAATATAAAATATTTTCTGGCATGGCTGGTGTAGACATGAGCGTATTTTTGACATCCTGTTATTGAACTTAGAAAAATATGAGCGAATATGAAAATTGATAATTTTTGCATGTGAAGTGAAGATATTCTGAATCAGTTTTGGAAAATGTGAAATGATCTGAATTTCAGTACTCTCTTTTGATATGATGTGGCACCTGAAAAACCTTTGGCATGACTTTCTGATTCTGTTCTGACTCTGATTTTGATTCTGATATGGTGATTCTGATTCTGTTTTGCTCTAATATGTGGACATCTCACGGGATATAATAGTGACCTCTGGCTCTGTCACGGGATACAATAGTGACCTCTGGCCCTATTACGGGATATAATAGTAACCTTTAGCCCTATCACGGGAGATAATAGTGACCTCTGGCCCGCCACGGGATATAATAGTGGTTTTCTGTTCTGAGTGCAATCGCTTTGATAACATGGTAATTTATGTTCTGCTCGACTTTCTGTAGAATGCACAACCCTACCACGGGGGTTAAACATGGTCTCTGTTCTGATATGATGCTCTGATATGATATGATAAGATGAAAATGTTTAGTCATGTTGTGCCAAATGAGTCTTTGAATATGAAAAGTTGGTTTCTGAATATTAAATGTTTGAAATGTCACTCTGATTTTCTGATAATATGTATTTTTGAGATTTGCATATTGTTTTGTTTCTGCATTCTGAACTCTGTAAATGCTCATGTTTACACACTAGTATATTTCCTCTACTTACTGAGTCGTTGATAACTCACCCCGTATCTCCACAATATTTTTCAGATGATTTGAATATTCCAGTTGAGGATCAAGAATATGGAGCATAGGTGAGAAGAGTTAAGAATGATGGTTTAAGCGTAGAAGGTTTACATGAGTATTGAGGATTTTTATTCAGTAAGCTTGTTGTGCCCTGATGATGTGATTTGTTGGGAGGTTGATGTTTATATTAAGATTTTGTATTATTTTAGAATGATTATACTGGAGTATTTGATGTGAATTAATGAGTATCTCATGCAATAGAAAAAAAATCTTGAGTATGTACTATGTGGATGAAAAATGATTTTTCTGTGACATGAGTTAACTCTCCAAACCCTTGGGGACGGGGCGTTACAGTTGGTATCAGAGACAGGTTTGAATTCTGCATACTACAAATCTTGGAGGTTTAGATATCTGTGGGTTCATAAGATGTAAAAATTTCAGTATATGAACTTGAGGACTATAAGCTTGATCATGTGGATATTTAAGTTTGAGCTTCTAAAAACCTTATGATTGATTTTGAGGGGATTGTAGGTTTTAGATTTGGCAGATGTTAGCAATTGAATTCATAACTTTGAGGTTCTGCAGGCTATAAATATTTGAGTTTTGGATATCTGTGGGTTTAGGAAGAAACTTCATATTTAAGGTTTTAGATTTTGTAGACTTTATGATAGAGATTTTGAGGTTTAGGGATTTTAGATCCGACAAACTTGCTTTGTGGACTGTAGGAGATAATCTTTACAAGATTAATTTAAGGTTTAGATTTTTGAGGTTAGATTTTAAAGACGTAAGAGAGTTTAGAGCGATGTCAGGTTTACAATTATAGATGGTAGGAAGAACTATATGAGTTGGTTAAAGAAATGGCTAAGAATGGGTAAAACGAGTCCAAGTTTTTATTGATTCATTTATTTATTTTTTAACTTGTTTTTAAATATTTTAGCTTGTATTTATATTTTGTTTATACATATTTTGTTTTGTTTCCCTTGAACGTTTAACTGAGTTTAAGATCTCAGGATGGCTGCTCGTCGTCGAGTTCGAAACTTTGAAGATTTGAGATTCTTCAGATTTTATGGACTGAATATTTGGAGGTTTGAGGTTTAGAGATAGTACATACTTTAAAAATGATTTTTGAGGAGATTTAAGGTCGTAGAATTCTGCGGGTTTCAGGATATGATTTTTGATGATATGTAAGGTTTTAGCACTTGCGGACCTATGGAATGAGTTCCACAAAATCTGAGGTTTTAGATTTTGCATAATTTAAGGAAACAATTCTTATGACATTTGAGATTTTAATTTCGGTAGGCATATTCTGTGGACTGTAGGAAATAATTCTGACAGGTTTTAAGGTTTAGATTTTAGGTTGACTTCGTGGAACGAGTTTTGATTAGGAACTGGAGGTTTAGAGTTGTGATATTGATGTATTAGAGTCTACATACACGTTGGGAGACTTTGCAAAATTAAATCTGAAAAGTGTATGGATTGGTTAAATGTGAAGGTTAGTTCTTTTCAGATGTACTTGATTTAAGATACAATGTGTTTAGGACTACAAGTTGTTAGAGTGCACAGCGGAAGCATGGTTTTGGTGATATGATAGTTTGAGAGATTATTTCATTATTTATTGAGGTTTTATATTAGGTGGAGAATTTGAAATTTATTTTTGGGTCTTTAATTGTATTATTGAGGTTCATATTTTAGACTTGAAATGGTATTGTGCGAGATCGTGAATGGCTAGGAAAAATATGGGAGAATATGACCGACAATATTGGAGGGTTAGAAGTTGGAATATTGGGTTCGAAAATTTTGGAATATTAATTAGGTTCGACATTATGATTAACAAATGGGGTAGGCATGGAATTGTTCTAGCGGATAAATATTTAGGCCTTGTTTGTTGTACTAGCAAATTTCGACAACGAAATTTTTTTAAGGGGGGAGAATGTAACACCGGGATCCAGTCAAGCTCAATTTATTTATTTATTTATTTTTCACACGTTAACTTCCCCGCACGTTTTATTTTTCCGTCTATTTTTCACCCCTAGAGTTTTCCTCACGGCCACGGCATGCATGATCTTGCACGTCTCTTGCCGATTTTTTTTCTCTAGGGTTTTTGCCAATCAACTCTCTATATACTTGTACTCCTCTCCTGAAAAAGTAGTAGCCGCAACAACCCACGCATAACTCCCTCTCGTTCACTACCTCTCCGCATTCTCGGCTCTATGCTCGTCAACGCTGCCACCATAAACCTCCAGCGCAAACCACCAACACCGAAAGATAGCCACTGCAGAACACTCCTTCGCTTTGGTCATGTAAACACACCACAAGTCGTGCAGCACCCCCAACCGCTGGCCAAGCCATAACGCAACACGGTTTTATTTTTCATGATGCCGCTTCCCTACCACACAAACTCACATCAGCAACTCCTTCTTGCAAACAGCTCACCACCCTCCAGGCGGTCCTCGCCACCACGGAAAGCCAACCACCGTCGTCCAGCCGTTCAAGGAAGAACACCCATGACATACTCTGTTTTTGACCTCCAAAACAAAGGAAGCTGCTTTCCCCATCGTGTGCAACCAACCTGCCACCCTACGCCGCCAACCTCCTCCTCGACATCGCCACCGCATCGGGAGCATCGTCGGGCGCTACACTCCATCCAGGTCCGTCGCTCTACTCTCGGTAAGCTTCCGTTGAACTCATCCACTCTCCTCTCCATCTCTTTCTATCTCTCTCTCTCTAACTAGTGATCTGCCACCGCCACCAGATGTGCCGCCAGGACAACCACCTTCCTCTCCGCACCGCACGCACCTCCTCCCTTCTCGATGAGTACCTCGCGCCCCTGTCCTCGCCGACTATTGAAACGAATCGCATGAAACGTTTTAAGTCTACGTAAACTTAGTTTTGCATAATATTTTGTATAAAATTACAATATTGCCCTTTTATTGGATGGTTTTAGTTGGAAATTTTGTTTATATTAAATCTGTTTTACGTGGTCTTTGTGGGAAGTATAAGATATTGTACAGAGAATACATAGGATCCTTAAATTGTACTTTGCATATTATTTTTACAGTAGGTGTGAAATCTTATGTTGAACATTCTAATTATGATTACAGAAAATCACTTAAGTATTTTAACATGTTATTAAGTAAAGATTTATTTTAAGAGTAAAAGATATTGGTGTTGTAATACCGCGTATTTGTTTTACTGTATTTTTCTTTTTAGTGAAGGATTATTTTAATTAATTTAAATATTATTTGTCTTGTTTTAAAATTTATCGGATTTTCTCGTTGGATTTATTTTATAATTTTGAAGTTGTGAAATTTACTTTAATGTGCTTTCTTGATATTAATCAGTGTTTGTATTTAAATTTACTCTTTGCTTTAATGAATAATTTTATTGTTGGACATTTATTACTTTATTTTATTAATATTGAGTTCCAGTGTTTTTAATTGGCTTTTATTTATTTTTATTGTACATTTTTCTTTTGTTGGACTTTTCTTTTTTCGGACTGGGCCTGTTTAAGTGTCTTTTAGTTTCTTTTGGGTCCAAAATCATTTAGCGTACCTTACCCGTGGGCCGAAATGCATGGAATGGACCAGTAAGCCCAGCCCGACGCAACCAGGAAGCAGTTTCACTTCCATATCGCATGCACATACGTGATCTTCTAGGGTTTTAATCAACTATAAATGCATGTTTTTCTCTCTAAAGAAGTGGCCGCAGCAACCCGTGCAGAGCTGCACTCCACCCTGCCATCAACAACTACACTGACCTTCACCCCGCACCGTGCACTTCTGCAGTGCACCACCCACTGCCAGCACAGGTCAAACTCGACCACGAGCACTAAGATCACGGCAAGAGACCTTTCCACCGAGAGCCACTCCATGAAAGCCAATCACGCGTAGGTCCACCGCACGGAGCCACCCTGCCCAAACCTCACAACCACCATCGAAGCTCTTCCACGCTACAACCCACACGGCAAGCCCACTGCACGACGAAAAACGCTGTTTCACTACCACCGAACGACCCCTGTTTTTAATACCCGAAACAGAGCATTTGACATACCGCAACTCCTCCACGCCGGTTGCCTCAACCTCAAGCATCATCACTGCCCAGCCATCGAGATGGTCTCACGTGAGCTTCACTCTCTCTCTCTCTCTCTCTAGATGGTCTCTCTCTCTAACCAGTGTGTTGCCGACGCCCCCACCTCGGTAAGCAACCGCCCAGCTCGCTACCTTCGTGCCCTCCGTCGTGTACATAGCTGTTGTGTTATTCAAAGAAATTAGTTTTTACGTAAATGCATTTCATGCTTCTAAGCTAATTTTATTTAATTACTCTTTTACCCTTTAAACTGCAACTTATGCCAAGTGTTTTAAAATTTGTATCATGTGTTAATAAACTTTTTTTTATTATGACTACAGAAAATCATTTAAGTATTTTAACATGTTATTAAGTAAATATTTATTTTAAGAGTAAATAATATTGGTGTAATGTTGTTTTTACACTTTAGATATGATTTAGTCTATTCAAAAATAGTTATGGTTTATTTTAAAATATTTTGGGATAATTATGTTATCTAGTATTAAACTTTATAGTTTGTTTTCAATAATAAATAGGTCAACTTTTAAATGTTTTAGTCATGGTTATTAAATCAATATTGATGATTTTAGAAAGCGATGTTTTATAATTCGATGTTATGAGATTTTAGGTTTTGAGGAATTAAATAGGTTATTTTAGGAGTTTAGGCTTATATATTGTAATACGTGATTAATTGGAAATTTACGAGAATTACGTGGTTATTTTATAGGTGACGCTTAATTATTGTTCGACATCTTTGAGAAAAATTTTGAAAAAGCTAAGAAGTCCAGGTAAGCGGGGTTCCTATGCTAGACTTTGCATAAAATAAAATGAACTGAGGTCCTTTCTGGAAAATGTGCATGTTTTGTTATGAAAAGAAATCTGAAAACAACCTCAGATATTTGTTCTGCATTACTCATGAGATTTTGTTTAAGAAGAAAGTATTTTCTGTCATGACTGGTGTAGACATGAGCTTATTTTTGACATTCTGTTATTGAACTGAGACAAATGAGTGAATATGAAAATTTGATAAATTTCGCATGTGACGTGAAGATGTTCTGAATCTGTTTTGGAAAATGTGAAATGATCTGAATATCAGTACTCTGTTTTGATATTATGTAGCATCTGAAAAACCTTTGGCATGACTTTCTGATTTTGTTCTGACTCTAATTCTGACTCTGATATGGTGATTCTGATTCTGTTTTGTTCTGATATGTCCCTGTCACGGGATATAATAGTGACCTCTGGCCCTGTCACGGGAGATAATAGTGACCTCTGGTCCACCATGAGATATAATAGTGGTTTTCTGTTCTGAGTGCAATCGCTTTGGTAACATGGTAATTTATGTTCTGCATGGCTTTCCGCAGGATGCACAACCCTACCACGGGGGTTAAACATGGTCTTTGTTCTGATATGATGCTCTGATATGATATGATAAGACGAAGATGTTCAGTCATGTTGTGCCAAAGGAGTCTTTGAATATGAAAAGTTGGTTTCTGAATATGAAATGTTTGAAAAGTCGCTCTGATTTTCTGATAATATGTATTTTTCAGATTTGCATATTGATACTGAAATGTTTTGTTTCTGCATTCTAAACTCTGTGAAAATGCTCATGTTTACACACTAGTATATGTGATCTGCTAACTGAGTTGTTGATAACTCACCCCTTATCTCTAATTATTTTTCAGATGATTTTTGAATAGACCAGCTAAGGATCAGGATTATGGAGCATCGGTGAGATGATTATTTAAGCATAATGGATAACTCATAGAAGATTTCTGAGAAATGGCAGATTTTATTAAGAGACTTTGTAGTGTTCTGATGACGTTATATTTTGGAGTCTATAAATATATTGATGAATTGTGAGTTTTAAGTTATAGGGAGTAACTCTTCGATCCCTGCGGGACCAGGGCATTACAGGTGTAATGTTATTTTTGCACTTTAGATGATTTAGTCTATTAAAAAATAGTTATGATTTATTTTAAAATATTTTGGGATAATTATATTATCTAGTATTAAACTTTATAGTTTGTTTTCAATAATAAATAGGTCAGACTTTTAAATGTTTTAGTCAAAGTGATTAAATGGACATTGATGATTTTAGAAAGTGATGATTTATAATTTGAGGAATTAAATAGGTTATTTTAAAAGCTTAGGCTTAAATATCGAAATACATGATTGATTGGAAATTTATGAGAATTACATGATTATTTTATAGGTGACGATTAATTATTGATCGGCATTTTTTAGGAAAATTATGAAAAAGCTAAAAAGTCCAAGTAAGCAGGGTTCCTATGCTAGACTTTACATAAAATAAAATGAACTAAGGTCATTTTTTGAAAATATGCATGTTTTGTTATGAAAAGAAATCTGAAACGACTTTACTTATTTGTTATGCATTACTCATGAAATTTTGTATCAGAATATAAAGATTTTCTGGCATGACTGGTGTAAACATGAGCTATTTTTTACATCCTGTTATTGAACTCAAAAAAATATGAGCGAATATGAAAATTGATAATTTTTGCATGTGAAGTGAAGATATTCTGAATTTGTTTTGAAAAATGTGAAATGATCTGAATTTCAGTACTATGTTTTGATATGATGTGGCACCTGAAAAACGTTTGGCATGACTTTCTGATTCTGTTCTGACTCTGATTCTGATTATGATATGGTGATTCTGATTCTGTTTTGCTCTAATATGTGGCCCTGTCACGAGATATAATAGTGACCTCTGGCCCTATCACGGGATACAATAGTGACCTCTGCCCTATCACGGGATATAATAGTGACCTCTGGCCCTGTTACGGGAGATAATAGTGACCTCTGGTCCGCCACGGGATATAATAGTGGTTTTCTGTTCAGAGTGCAATCGCTTTGATAACATGGTGATTTATGTTCTACTTGACTTTTCGCAGAATGCACAACTCTACCACGGGGGTTAAACATGGTCTATGTTCTGATATGATGTTCTGATATGATATGATAAAATGAAGATGTTCAGTCATGATGTGCCAAAGGGGTCTTTGAATATGAAAAGTTGGTTTCTGAATATGAAATGTTTGAAATGTCACTCTGATTTTCTGATAATATGTATTTTTGAGATTTGCATATTATTTTGTTTCTGCATTCTGAACTCTGTAAATGCTCATGTTTACACACTAGTATATGTCATCTGCTTATTGAGTTGTTGATAACTCACCCCTTATCTCCAAAATATTCTTCAGATGATTTGAATATTCTAGTTGAGGATCAAGAATATGAAGCATAGGTGAGAAGAGTTAAGAATGATGGTTTAAGCATAGAAGGTTTACATGAGTATTGAGGATTTTTATTCAGTAAGCTTGTTGTGCCCTGATGATGTGATTTGTTGGGAGGTTGATGTTTATATTAAGGCATTGTATTGTCTTAGAATGATTATACTGGAGTATTTGATGTGAATTAATGAGTATCTCGTGCAATAGAAAAAAAAATTGAGTATGTACTATGTGGATGGAAAATGATTTCTAAGTGACATGAGTTAACTCTCTGGACCCTCGGGTACGGGGCGTTACACACTTGCTACCTTTCATTTGTGCCCTTGTTTATATTTGTCATAAAAAACCCTTGTACTGGAACCTTTGTTGTTTGTACTATAGTTTCAATCTTAAAATAGTATTTGTGTTGTGATTCAATAATGGAAATGGTAAAAAATAAAATAAAATAAAAACCTTATTATGAGGTTCTTGTTTATCTCTTGGTGCTTCAAATGAATCTTTTGCTTTTTCTGATGGAGGGACAAGGAGATTTTCCTCTGAAGCTGAATTTTGTACCAATGGTTTGTTGATTGAGGGACTTGTACTGATGAACCTTGTGTTATGAATGAAAGCGAATAGTAAAATTAGTGTATTGTGAGTTCTACCAAGTTTCTGAATTCGCAATAAAAGATGATTTAAGCACAACCTATTTAGTTTTAATAATGTGCAACTTTTAGATATTCTTGGGCATTATCTTTAGTAATCCAAAATTGTTTCTTATGAGGGAAAATAACTTGTGAGATATTGAGCCTCAAAGCAAAACAGTTTTCTCTCTTATATACAGACCATTGCGCTGTTGATCCTTGATCATTCTTGTTTTTGGAGGGTCAAAAAGTTCATTGGCGTCTTGTGAGTTCATCAGTGATACTAGTGGAGTTTCAGTAGATCTAATAAGGTTTGTTTATGGGGGAAGCTGTAGAAGAATACCAGAGTTCTGAAACTACTGGGAGTGGAGATCAAATAGGTCGCTTGCAGTTGCAGGGATTACAATATGGTTTTTGAGTCTGCATCTGTTTTCTAAGGTCTTTAACAAATTGGAATATCTTTCTTTCATAGTGGATATAGGCACTAGTTGAGCAACTGGAATGATGTCTCTTTTTTTTGTAGAAGAAGAAGAAGAAGAAGAAGAAGAATTCAAAAGCTTTTCCTTCATGATCAAAATCTTTAAGATCATTTTTTTTACAACTTTCTTACATTTTGATCTTGATATATTAATCTATTGATTATTTACTGTTTATTATTCTGTTATATTTTGTCCAAACACCTCTACACCCTGTTTGGTGTATTCGGGATCAGTGCCATCTAAAAATATCTATGTTTAATCCTCTTTTGTGAAGGACAAATATGGCTAACCATTCTAGGGATCCAAGTGGGTAAAGTTCAGGATTCCCACCAGTGGGCTGCAATAGATCTTCAATGTCTCGAAGATCTATTGCTGCTCGGCTTTGGCATGACTTGGGAATTGGTAAAGTTTGGTTAAGTATACTTTTTAATTTTTATGGATGTTAATGAAACTCAAGAGTGGTTTAAATTTAGAGATGAGTTGAGATGGGTTGAGATAGTTTGTGAATAGTAAAATAAAAGTTGAATTATTTATTATATTTTGTGTGGAAATTTGATAAAGTTGTTTTGGGATTTGAAAAAGTTGAATTGTTTATTATATTTTGTGTGAAAATTTGAGAAAGTTGTAATGATAAGATGAGATGAGTTAAGGTGAGTTTTAAATGCAAACGAGACCTGAATTTAACATAATTGTAGTAAAGCCTTTTTTGGACTGTAAAATTATGCTGGATTATTAAATCTATGCCGGACGAGGTGCTCCATCGGTTTTCAACTGTGTAAGATTGTTTTCTTAAATCTTCATTGTTGCTAACTTTCAAGAGGAACTTTATTTTTTAGAAACTTTAGTATCTTTTTCTTATTTGGGGGTCTATGAGCAATCTGGCTTGACATATGTATCGCATATCTAGCTGCTTTCACTCAAAGCCATCAAACATTCACATCAATGTCTACATTAAGGAGAACTGGTTGAGAGTTTGTGTTTGTACATCTGCTATGTTGTTAAGAAAGTGAGCCAAATAGAAGAGGATGCTTTCACCAGTAGGACCCTGCTTTTTAACAAGAGATTCTTAACAGAATGCAATGACTTTGCTTGAATTAATCACTTAGTGATTTCCCTAAATACAGTTTGTTATACTAATTAAGCCTAGCGCAATTAATGTATGTTCTTCTTAGATTTTAAGAAACTTATGTTCCATCTACAACAGTATTTCTTCTTTCAAATCCAAATGTGAATTTCTGTGGCAGTTTGTTGACATTGGAAAAGGCAGCATTTTCTTCCACTTTTAACTTTTCCTTTAGCTTTCTGATACTTAATCCAATATGTTCCCACTTAGGTGCATTGTTTGCTTTTGTCGTGTTTGATTTAGGTTACACTCGAAGTACTTGTATGCCCTAACTCCTTTAACTAAATCTTCATGGCCATATTTTCACTTAACCTAAAACTTTACTTGGATTCTTGTCCATGATATACTTCATGTGTCAATTAAAGATACCTCTCTAGCTAGGTTATCAAATCCTATAATTCATGCATGTAAATAGATTTCAGTGAAAATAGCATTATCATAGTCCAAAACAAAATCACAGAAAACATTGAAATTCATGAATAAAGAAATTGACGGATCAAAACTCATACGAAAATAAGTAATGCCAAAACGTGCCCTTTTCCGTAATCTTTATGTACTGTTGTTGAACAGGTGTAATTGGATATCATAATATGAGGACCATATTAGCACTCTTGACGACACTTTTATATTGCCGTAAGTGTTCTTAGGATGTTACCGGGAAAGGAAAAAAAAAAAAAGTGTTCTTAGGATGTTGTTCTTAATATAAAAGGCATTGTTAGGATGTTGGCATGCTATTGTAAATATTAATAAACGTTCTACATGAAGAAGGTAACTAAAGATATGAGTTCTTAAAATAGGTTGATTGTGTTCTCTACTCATCGGTTGTTTACCCACACAACTATATATGGTTTCATTCCACGAACCATTTGTGAAGACAGTGATCCTATGGATGTCCTGATACTGATGCAGGTAACTTCCTTTACATGCATGTGACATTTTCTACAATGAAAATAATGTCAGTTCATTGAATTTCTGAACTTAAACTTGTTTTTCTCTTCTTGCCTAGGAGCCTGTGCTTCCTGGTTTTCCTTTGTGCTTGTGCTATTGGATTGATGCCTATGATAGTCCAGGTAAAACTGCAGGTTTATCTTTCCCTGCCTACCTTTGTGGTTGAAGGACACATAATCACACATTAAGAGCTCCGTTAGGGAGATATAGGAGTTACCCACCCATGGATATTATTGGACAAAGTTCCTTCTTTTTGCATTCCATTACAGGACTCTATCCCCCCCCACCCCAAACATTGTTTTATTTAGCACGAGTTACTAACTTACTTGGGTTATCTGCTTTGGGATTAAAGTGAGGTCCAAATGGGTCCGTCCTACCCTGTGCCTTGCATTGAAGGTTGAACGAATTCCCCTTGTATTGATATAGCATCAATAACCTCCATAAAAAAATCTGTTGCTATTTAGATTTTTCAACAGTATGCTCTAGATCATCTAATCAGGAATGATAAGGTCAATTTAATTGCTTATTGTTGGAAATAAGGAAATTATTGAGAAGAATCTGTTATATCGATGGCACTTGTTAAGGGAGGTTGCTGATATTTAAAATATTATGAGTTTACAAGGTGGTCTTTCATGTATATACAATAACTTAATAGCGAAGGAAGTTCCTTTGTTTCTGTAACGCTCCGGTCCCGCAGGGATCAAAGAGTTACTCCCTATAATTTAAAACTCGCAATTCATCAATATCACAAGTCTAAACCTCAAGTTCCTAATCAAAACTCGTTCCACGATGTCAACCTAAAATCTAAACCTTAAAACCTGTCAGAATTATTTCCTACAGTCCACAGAATATGCCTACCGAAATTAAAATCTCAAATGTCATAAGAATTGTTTCCTTAAATTCTGCAAAATCTAAAACCTCAGATTCTGTGGAACTCATTCCATAGGTCTACAAGTGCTAAAACCTTACATATCATCAAAAATCATATCCTGAAACCCGCAGAATTCTACGACCTTAAATCTCCTCAAAATCATTTTTAAAGTATGTACCATTTCTAAACCTCAAACCTCCTATTCAGTCCATAAAATCTGAAGAATCTCAAATCTCCAATGTTTCGAACTCGAGGACGAGCAGCCATCCTGGAAGACTCATCCTTGGTTAAACGTTTCAAAGGAAGAAAAAATAATAAAGTAATAATTGCGCGAAAAAAAATTATAACTACCAATTAATCTATAAATCACGAATCGGTAATCTATTTCTTGGATTTGGTGCATGTTTCTACCAAAAGCATTGGAATATTATTGGTGATGAAGTCTGCAAGGCTGTGCTTTCTTGGCTAAATGGTATTCCCTTTGATCCCTCTATTAATCATACTTTCATTGTCTTCATTCCTAAAGTAGAAAGTCCTGCTAGGGTCAGTGAATATAGGCCCATTAGCTTGTGTAATGTGGCCTACAAGATCATGTCTAAAGTATTGGCCAATAGAATGAAAAAAAATTTAGATGTTATCATTTCTCCCAACCAGAGTGCTTTCATTCATGGGAGATTGATAACTGATAACATTATGATTGCTTATGATTTGTTACACTCGATGAAGGCAAGAAGAAGGGGAAGAGTAGTTAGTATGGCTATTAAACTTGATATGTCAAAAGCTTATGACAAGATAGAATTATTTTTTCTTGAGTCTGCCATGAAAAAGTTGGGCTTCTGTTCTCAATGGGTTGAGATGATTTTGAGGTGCGTTAGCTCAGTAACTAACTCAGTTATTGTCAATGGTCAGCCTGGCCTTGTATTTTTTCCTTCAAGAGGATTAAGAC
Source organism: Juglans cinerea (assembly GCA_961763995.1). Lineage (NCBI taxonomy): Eukaryota > Viridiplantae > Streptophyta > Magnoliopsida > Fagales > Juglandaceae > Juglans > Juglans cinerea. The sequence continues at coordinate 47,678,281 of CAUIVZ010000001.1, read as the reverse complement.
AAGGAGACCCACTGTCTCCCTATCTTTATATTCTCTGTGCTGAAAGTTTATCTACTCTCCACAATTTTTTGACATGCAAGGGAATAAAAGGGGGTGAATATGGCCAAGGGAGGTTATAGAGTGAATAATTTGATATTTGCTATTTGCAGATGATTGTGTGATATTTGGGAAGGCCAAAGTGGAGGAATGGAAGAAGATTCAATCAATGTTGTAGGTTTATGAGGCTGCTTCTGGGCAAGTCCTGAATCAAGAAAAATCTACTATTTTCTATAGCTCAAATACCAGCACGATTGACAAGAATAAGGTAAGGGATGTGGTGGGGCAGTGATGGTTGGATCTTATGAAAAGTATTTGGGGTTGCCACTATGGTGGGAAGATCCAAGTATCAAACATTCAGAAGGTTAAAGGAAAAAGTATGGAGGAAGGTCAACAATTAGAAGAATTCCTTTCTCTCAACAGCAGGGAAGGAGGTACTAATTAAAGAAGTGTTACAAGCTGTTCCAACCTATGCAATGAGTGTCTTTTTGCTCCCAAAAAAACTTTGCAAGGACCTGAACAGTATACTAGCTAAGCTTTGGTGGGGTAATCAAAATACCAACAAAAGGGCTCACTAGTGTAGCTAGGAGAAACTGGGGCAACAGAAGCAGAAATGAGGTCTTGGTTTCAAGAATGTGGAGTGTTTTAATCTGGCTTTGCTTGCAAAGTAGGGGTGGAGGTTAGTGCATAATCATGACAGCTTAGTAGCTCGAATCTTTAAACAGAAGTATTTTAGAGATTCTTCCTTTTTTACATGCTAAGTTGGGTGGTAGACCCTCTTTGATTTGGAAGAGTGTGTGGAAGGCATCAGAATTGTTAAAAGAAGGGATGAGATGGAGGGTGGGGGATGGAAAAAATATAAAAATATGGGGGGACAAATGGCTTACAACCCCATCTTCCTTTTGTGTACAGGCTCTTGTTTCAAGACTGAATGAATATACAAGAGTGGAGGAACTAATTGTGCAGGATAGCAGGGAATGAAATGAGACATTAATAAGGGAGATATTTGGGTTGGAGGAAGTGGAACAAATCCTGAGTTTGCCTCAGAGTAAACTGAACTCTGGTGATAAAATGGTGTGGGGACCTTCTAAGAAGGGTCTATTTTCGATGAGAAGTCCATATTACCTGGAGATGGAGAGAAAGAAGAGATTAAGAGGGGAAACTTCGAAGGAGTATGATGATGATCAAATGTGGGTCAGGATTTAGGAGTTGCATATACCAGAGAAAACAAAACTGTTTTTATAGAAAGCTGGAAACAATTTCCTTGCCACAAGGAGCAATTTGATGTCTAAGAAACTAGTGGACAGTGACTTATGCCCTATTTGTAAACATGAGGTGGAATCTACCATGCATGTGCTTTGGTAGTGTTCTACTGCCAATGATGTGTGGATAGAGTCTTTGTTCAGAATTCAAAAATGGAGCATTGCAGAAGACAACTTGCTGACTTTGATTGAAAAAAATGATGTAGAAGCTGACCAAGAAGGAAATGGAGGAGGTGGCTATGATTATGAGGGGATTATGGCTAAGAAGAAATCAATTTGTTTTTTAAAACAATTTCAAAAACCATGGACAGGTGGTCAGGACAGCAAGGGATGAAATAAGGGATTTTCAAGCAACTCAGAATATGGATTTAAACAAGGCATCAAGCAACCCTGTAGATAAGCAACGAAGGTGGAAGACTCCAAGTGGGGGCTAATTGGGATGCAGCTATCAACTTGAAACAAAGAAAGATGGGGAAAGGAGTAGTTATAAGGGATGAATGGGGAGAAGTTCTAACAGCTTGTTGTGATCAGAAGAAGTATGTGCAACAACCAGCTATAGCAGAATGTATGGCCCTCTGGAAAGCTATGGAACTTGGTAGAGATCTTGGTTTCAGTAGAGTGGTCTTCGAAGGTGATGCATATACTATTGTGAAGGTTGTAAATGAGGAGAGTGAGGACTACCTTGCTTATGGAAGCATAGTTTAAGATGCAAAACAAATGCTGCAACAATACAGAAACTAGAAGGTGCAATTTGTCAATAGAAACTCGAATGAAGTGGCTCACATTTTAGCAAAGATGGCTATTAGTTTAGAGTCTGAGAAAGTTTGGATGGAAGATATACCAAGTTGTATTTCAGAAAGTATAGAAAAGGATAAGGAATGTATGAACAATGTTGATTACAGATAAATACAAATTGATTTTGATTAAAAAAAAAACTATAATATAGTGCCACATAACTAATTAAAAAAACTTAAAAGTTATATATTCAAAACAAAATAGAGCTCGAAAACATAAAAAGAGGAAGACTAAAATTCTAGATTTCATCCACTTTTTTATATTTTGTGTTTTTAATTTTTTTTAATAAACCATGTGACAATACATTGTGGTGCCACATTAAGGAAGCAAAGTGAGTAATATAAATTATGGAGCATAGTAGCATTACTCTAAAATAAAATTAGATGAAAACTTACAAATATCATATACCTTATTTATGAATGTCAAAAACAGTTAATAGCCTTATTGACTAGTTGCCGTGACATTTTTTCGTGATAATTAACATCAGATGCAGGTTTAGGTTATGCAAGTTTCATATACATCTTTTAAAAAAATGAGTTACATTATAAAAAAAAAGTAAAATTTTTCATAACAGATCCTACTCTTTGCAAAGAGTCTTTGCAAAACTTACACACTTGAATTCTATATAAATCATTTTTCTTAAGTTTTTTCTTAAAAAATCATTAAAGATGACATGGATAGTTGTAGGCCTGGGGGCTAAGTATCTGTACCCAGCCCCTACTTGGGGTGAGCCGGATTGCCTGCCCACATCAGGCGAGCGGGTGCCCATGCACAAAGGTGGGGGCGGGTGTTAGGCTAGGCCTTGGCCCTGCCTGATTTTCATCCGTCTGTCAAGCCCATATAAATATAAATATATATATATATTAAAAAACAAAACAACTCTAACTATAAATACGTAATCTTTCTCTCTCCTCTCATTTCTCTCCTTCCTCTCCTATCTCTCTTCTTCTCCTCTTCTTTTCTCCCCCTTCCTCTCTTCTTCTTTGGGATCTACTTTGCCTGTGTTTTGTGATTCTACCTCGTTTCGCTCGGCGTGGCTTGGAGCTGCATTTTCTACGCTAGTTTGCCTCAGAGCGTCATTTTCCTACTAGAGGTTCTCCATCTCCAGGGCCATTCTCTTCAACTTTTCCTCCATCTCAGTGAATCTTCCTTCCATCCTACTATCTGCTTGATTACTTGCCGTTGTTGTTTCTTGATCACAGATTACATGGGAGCGTGTTGTCGTTGGTATACAAAAAGCATGTTAAGATATAGGATAAAGGGATCCCACAGATGACGCGAAATGTTGTTGATGTGTTTTGTACAACTCAACCCGTCTTCCTTCTTCTTTGCATGGGACCTGTCAAGAAAGAGGTTAGGAAGCAATTGGCCCCCTGCTTGGTCGATTGAAGCCTCCAATGCTTAAGTTAGTTCGTTTTCAGAGAAATTCAAGACTATCTTTGTCTCTTACCTAGGGTCCTGTCTTATATCCTCCTCCTAATATTGAATCATCGCTTCTTCCCATGCCTAGGGTCTCTCCTATACATGGCGCCATGCTGCCACATTAAATTTGACAGCTCTCACTAGTGCCCTCTATCAGCCCCCCCTCCCCCGGGAACATTTGATGAGCTATCCCGGCAAGGACAAGTCTTTTTGTTGGGTTCTCCTACCTTTGATTCCTCGTATCAGGTCATTTAATGGGGCTGGACTCTTTGCAATCGTCCCAATCAGGGACACTTCTACTGTGGTAAGTGTCGAACTGACCTTGAATCTGGTCATTTAATGCAGCATGGCTCCTTACAGGCTTTCCAAGTAGGGACACGTCCGTTGGTGTATCGTCCCACATTCCTATGTTGATCTAGATCTCTGACGCACCTGCTTTGTTGGAGCTAAAAGAGTCATGTTAGGCCTTCCTTGCCTTCCCAATTCTAAGCTAGGCTCGAGGTCCTGGTGGACTCTTTTAGGATGTTTTATTCCCATCCGATACCTTTTGACCTTTATTCATATGGGTTGCTTGACTGATTGTTGGAGCTTATCTTTGGTGTGATCTCTTTTGTTTGAACTCTGGATTGGCACGCGATGACTATTAACCTTTGACCCATCTCCAACGGGCTCCAGTCCTATAACCCATGGGCTCTTGTAGGTGTGGGCTCATCCCTACCTTCGTGAGGGCACAGTCCAAGACCATTATAAAAATAAACCACCCAAATAATTAAAATATGATAGAATATTACGACTCAGTTAAAGGGAGATTGGCATATCCCATCAGGTTGAATGTGAAGGTTTTATACTTACGATTAGAAGGAAGCTGCTACAGCCCCGCTCCCTCTCCCGCTTTCGGTCCCGCTTAGTGTAAAATATAGTGTTTTTTTATTTTATTTTTTTATACATGTATTTTTTTAACATTATAAAATATTTAAAAAATAAATAAAAAAATTATAATATCATTAAAAAATACTTACTTAATCATTAAGTAAAAAAAAATTATATTAAAAAAATAATTTTACACTGAGCGGGACCAAAAGCAGGACCGGGAGTGGTGAGAGTAGCATTATTCCGATTAGAATTTAGAAATGCAGGACGCTTGGATCGACATAACAGTATGACTTTGACCACTTTTTTTTTACGAGTGATCTCTTCGTACAATTATAGAGTAATGATACATACAATTGTAAAGTATCTATGTATTACACAATTATTTTAAAAAAGAGTAAGATTTATTATTAAAAAAATTAATTTTTTATTTTCATATGAATCTCATATTTTTTTCATTTTCCTTTAGAAAATAAAATATTAATATATTTCACGATTATAAATATCATTTTTATATCATATGAGAGTGATTTTGATTTTGGACTGACCGATGATTTTTGCTCGAGCGAAATGATTGTTTCCTTCCCGTCCACGATGGGAAGCTTTCAACCTTTAATAATGCTTGAAATAATTTTAGGGCGGACAAGTATTCCATACTATATTTTAAAAAAGTAAAATTTACTGTTAAAAGCTAATTTATTTTATGTGGATGTAAAATTTAACTAATTTTTTTTTAAATAATAAAAAAAAAAAGACAAAACTTACCCAATATCATTTCTTGCTTTCAAATCGACACACAAAAGCCGAAGCTTTACTATATTTTCAATGGCACTATAGTTGCTTCCTTATCTCTTTCTCAATTCCGTAACCCAATAAAAAGGCTTATAACTAATAAATATATTTGGACTGATAATTGAGTCTGTCTGTCATTAGTCTAAGAGTTTTGATTTCGTGAATCCATGATAGAAAATATAATATAAGGTTGGCTCTACAGCTACAGTTGGGCTGCTGGAGCTACCCTTAATTATATTGGCTTTTTTTTTACATGTATTTTTTTAATATTTTTAAAAAAAATAAAAATATATAATATTATTAAAAATTACTTATTTAATTATTAAGTAAAAAAATTAAAAATAAAATAAAATAATTTCAACAGGAGCCACCAGCAATAATCCAAACAGGAAGAGTAATTTTTTCTATAATATAATAAAAAATATAATAGAAAGAGAGATGGATAAGTAAGGAGAGATACACTTTGAAGGTCACATCTTTGCCTATTTTTAACTGTGAATCTGTGATTGAATATAAAATATTGATCCATATTTATATAAAAAGAAAATTATATAGAAAAAATAAATAGGATAATAATCAAATCCAATCGAATCAAGTTTGAATGGATAACATTATCTCCAACGTATTTAAGGAACGAGTAAGGTAAGAGAGAAGTCATTATAGCAATGCATATTTTGTACTCATTACGTGATTGTTTCTAGTTAATTGTTCTCAATACTCACTTGAAAAGAGGTATAGTCTAGATAATGTCATGTCATATGTGTAAAATGAATGATCCGAATAATAACTTCTATCTATATTTATTCTTTAAGGAATTCCTGTGTTTGTTTTCATGACTAACCCAAGATAAGTGGCAACACTCTGATTTGATCATAAACACTGTCCTCGCCCATTTCATTTGAAATTCCTCGGAATGGCTGAAAAAAGCAAGATTTTGATAATCGGAGCCACCGGATACATCGGAAAATTCCTAGTGGAGGCAAGCGTGAAAGATGGACGCTCAACTTTTGCATTGGTCAGAGAAAGCACAGCTTCGAGTCCTGACAAGTCCGAACTGATTGAGAGCTTCAAGAGCTCTGGAGTTACAGTTCTCTATGTATGTTTTCTTCATGCGTGTGATTTTCTTATGTTGGTTTGATATATTGATCTTGAAAACTCATGAAAATTTTTGACAGGGTGACATCTATAATCATGAAAGCTTGGTGAAGGCAATCAAGCAAGTTGATGCAGTCATCTCTGCAGTTGGGTTTCAACAACTTGGTGATCAGGTGAAGATTATTGCTGCCATCAAAGAAGCTGGAAATATCAAGGCAAGCCATCTTGCTAATCAACCTTTCAATATATTCGTTCAAGTTCTGTTTCCTTTTTGGATTGTAATTTTGAACAAAATGAGTAAAGTAAAGAAAAATTGGGTGGGTAATAGAGATTCCTCCCATCAGAGTTTGGAATGGATGTGGATCGTTTCAATGCAGTGGAGCCAGCTGCAAGCCTTTTTGCTCTTAAGGCGAGCATCCGGAGATCAATCGAGGAAGCAGGAATTCCATATACCTACATCGTGTCCAATTGCTTTGCTGAGTACTTCTTGAGAAACTTTGGACAGTCAGGTGCCACAGTTCCTCCAAGAGACAAAGTAGTAGTACTTGGCGATGGAAATATCAAAGGTATTAGCATAGAATTAATCCATTTATTTACCTTTAATGACTTGTCTATATGTAATTGGGTTTAGACCAGCTATTTTGGTTATAAAAATCCTGTAATTGCCATTTTCTTTGTTACAGTAATTTTTAACAAGGAAGGAGATATTGCCACTTATACGATAAAAGCAGTTGATGATCCAAAAACGTTGAACAAGATCCTTTATATGAGACCCCCTGCTAACATTTTGTGCTTCAATGAGATTCTCTCCCTGTGGGAGAAGAAGATCAGCAAGACCCTGGAGAAGATTTATATTCTAGAAGACCAACTTCTTGAGAAAGTCCGGGGTGAGTTGATACCAAATTTCAATAAGGATACTTTCTTGTTGCTTTGTTTCGACTAAGTGATAGGTGGATTATCTTCTTTATCTTTAGAAACTATCTTTCCAACTAGTAACTGTATGATCGCAAGATTATCACAAGATTCAAAGTAAGTATAACACTATAGCCTTTAATTCAAAGTGGTAGTCACCTATTAGTTGATGAAACCAAGCTATCTTTTTATCTTCGTCCACGTCTGCAGCATATATGTTTTCTATATGATATTTATTGGCATGTAATTGTATCTGCTTTAAAGGTAATCCTCTTGGAGTTTCCTCTTGAATTAGCAGTTCCATGTATTTCTGGAGAATGCTAAGATAGTTCAATGAAGGTTGGGCTGTTCTGATAGTTTTTTGCTTTTCTGCAGAATCTCCAGCCCCCTCAAACATCATTTTATCCATCTTATACTCTGTGTTTGTGAAGGGAGATTGTACAAATTATGAGATTGAGGCTTCTTTTGGAGTGGAGGCTTCTGAGATTTATCCAGAGGTGAAATACACAACTGTGGAGGAATACCTCGATCAGCTTGTCTAAACTTTGCAATATGTTCTGTTTGCTGTGTACAATAAATATAGGAACTTGTGAAGTCTCCATGGTCTGTCTACTGTGGCACTTGCTACCTTTCATTTGGCCCTTGTTTATATTTGTCATAAAAACCCTTGTACTGGAACCTTTGTACTGTTGTTTCAATCTTAAAATAGTATTTGTGTTGTGGTACAATAATGGAAATGATATATTAAAAAAAAAAAAAAACCTTATTCTGAAGTTCTTGTTAATCTCTTGGTGCTTCAAATGAATCTTTTGCTTTTTCTGATGGAGGGACATGGAGATTTTCCTCTAAAGCTGATTTTTAAACCAATGGTTTGTTGATTGAGGGACTTACACTGATGAACCTTGTGTTATGGATGAAAACGAATAGTAAAATTAGTGTATTGTGAGTTCTACCAAGTTTCTTAATTCGGAATAAAAGATGATTTAAGCACAGAGAAAAGATATTTGCAATCGTGAATTGTGCAACTGCTGCGTAATCACTTTGAAAAATGTGAATAAAACATAAGATCCACATGAAAAAATTAATTTTTAATAGTGTACCCCACTCTTTTTCAAAGCGATTATGCGGCGTTTACGCACTTTACGGTTATATGTAAAATTACTCTTAAGCACAACCTATTTAGTTTTAATAATGTGCAACTTTTAGATATTCTTGGGCATTATCTTTAGTAGTCCAAAATTGTTTCTTATGAGAGAAAATAACTTGTGAGATATTGAGCCTCAAAGCAAAACAGTTTTCTCTCTTATATACAGACCATTGCGCTGTTGATCCTTGATCATTCTTGTTTTTGGAGGGTCAAAAAAGTTCATTGGCGTCTTGTGAGTTCATCAGTGATACTAGTGGAGTTTCAGTAGATCTAATAAGGTTTGTTTATGGGGGAAGCTGTAGAAGAATACCAGAGTTCTGAAACTACTGGGAGTGGAGATCAAATAGGTCGCTTGCAGGGATTACAATATGGTTTTTGAGTCTGCACCTGTTTTCTAAGGTCTTAAACAAATTGGAATATCTTTTTTTCATGGTGGATATAGGCACTAGTTGAGCAACTGGAATGATTTTTTTTTTTTGAAGAATTCTTCAAAAGCTTTTCCTTCATGATCAAAATCTTTCAGATCATTTTTTTTACAACTTTCTTAGATTTTGATCTTGATATATTAATCTATTGGTTATTTACTGTTTATTATTCTGCTATAATTTGTTCAAACACCTCTTCACCCTGTTAGGTGTATTCGGGATCAGTGCCATCTAAAAATATCTATGTTTAATTCTCTTTTGTGAAGGGCAAATATGGCTAACCATTCTGGGGATGCAAGTGGGTAAAGTTTGGGATTCCCACTAGTGGCAGCAATAGATCTTCAATGTCTCAAAGATCGATTGCTGCTTGGCCTTGGCATGACTTGGGAATTGGTAAAGTTTGGTTAAGTATACTTTTTCATTTTTATGGATGTTAATGAATCACTGAATTTAACATAATTGTAGTAAAGCCTTTTCTGGACTGTAAAATTATGCTGGATTATTAAATCTATGCCGGACGAGGTGCTCCATCGGTTTTCAACTGTGTAAGATTGTTTTCTTAAATCTTCATTGTTGCTAACTTTCAAGAGAAACTTTATTTTTTAGAAACTTTAGTATCTTTTTCTTATTTGGGGGTCTATGAGCAATCTGGCTTGACATATGTATCGCATATCTAGCTGCTTTCACTCAAAGTCATCAAACATTCACATCAATGTCTACATTAAGGAGAACTGGTTGAGAGTTTGTGTTTGTACATCTGCTATGTTGTTAAGAAAGTGAGCCAAATAGAAGAGGAAGCTTTCACCAGTAGGGACCCTGCTTTTAAACAAGAGATTCTTAACAGAATGCAATGATGACTTTTCATGAATTAATTGTCAATTGGTCTGAATGCCCTTTCCATAGGGTTTGCTTTCATTATATAGAAGAGATTTACATATTGATTGCCAGAATTCTAGCGCCTAAAAAGCTATACAAGGTAAATATTCCCAATCTTATTTACATGCTAATTATCCGTTAAATACAATCTAGATATGAAGGACAAACATTCCTAAAATAATACAAATCAAATCCCGTAACATCCCCCCTCAAATTGATGCTGGTAGATCAAGAAGCATCAATTTGTCAACCAAGAACTGATGCCGGTGCCGAGAAAGAGCTTTGGTGAATATGTCTGCAGTTTGATGTTCAGTTGAAATGTGAGGAAGAGTAATCACATGTTTGTCAAAGGATTCACGTATGGAATGACAATCGACTTCGATATGTTTCGTACGCTCATGGAAGACAGGATTAGCGGCAATCTGAATAGCACTGGTATTATCAGCATGAAAAGGAGTAGAATGAAGCTGAGAGAAACCAAGTTCACCCAATAACCCACGAAGCCATGTGATCTCTGAGCATGCAGAAGACATAGCACGATATTCAGACTCAGTGGAGGACTTGGAAACTCTGTCTTGTTTCTTACTCTTCCAAGAAATGAGTTCATTGCCTAAAAACATGCACCAGCCAGTAATAGAACGACGAGTACACATCCGGCCCAATCAGCATCACTATACCCCACCAACTGTAAGGAAGATTCCTTAGGAAAGAACAACCCGCGTGTAGAGGTACCCTTCAGATATCAGATAATGCGACAGACAGCGGCTAAGTGAAGATGTCGGGGGGCCTGCATAAATTGACTGACTTGCTGCACAGCAAAAGAAATGTCAGGACGAGTAATCGTCAAGTAGTTCAAACTCCCAACAAGTTGCCGATACAAGGATGGATTTGATAGAAACTCGCCTTCCTCCTGACGAAGCTTAAGATTTACCTCCAAGGGAGTAAGAACGGAATTACCCGATTGGAGACCAGCCAATGAAATCACTTCCTGTGTGTATTTGTGCTGGTGTAATAATGTACCAGTCGAAGTAATCTGCACCTCAAGGCCAAGAAAGTATTGCAGGGGACCAAGATCTTTTATGTGAAAAGAAACCTTGAGATGCTGTTGTAATTGCTTAATTAACTCAGTATCAGAGCCAGTAATCACAATGTCATCAACATATACTAGAAGCAATACAATTCCTGCAGAAGTCTTGCGAAGAAATAGAGAGGAATCAAACTAACTCTGAGTAAAGTGAAAAGCAAGCAGAGTAGAGCGAAATTTATCAAACCATGCACGTGGAGCCTGTTTCAGTCCATACAAGGATTGGCGTAGCCGACAAACCTCTGAGGAAGGTGTAGCAAACATGCCGGGTGGTGGGGACATATAGATTTCTTCTTTCAAATCCCCATGTAGAAAAGCATTCTTCACGTCCATCTGCCGGAGAGACCACCCCTGCGACGCAGCAATGGCCAAGATAGTCCGTACAGCAGTCATTTTGGCAATAGGGGCAAATGTCTCTTCATAATCAATACCATACTCCTGTCAGTTCCCAAGTGCCACGAGACGGGCCTTATATCTGTCCAGTGAGCCATCAGACCGAAACTTAACTGAGTATACCCATTTACAACCAATAGGTTTGACACCAGAGGGACAAGTCACAAGATCCCACGTGTGATTGTCTTGAAGAGTTTGGATTTCTTCTTGCATGGCCTGCTGCCAACATGCTTGGGTGGATGCCTGAGTATAAGAGTGAGGAACAGAAACAGTGTCGAGAGTGGCAGTAAGCGAGGTATGAGAAAAACCATACTTATCTGGTGGATGTATAACCCGGGTGGAGCGTCGAAGTATAGGAACCGCAGAATCAGATGACGGAGCAATGTCTGGAAGATGCGTTGAAGGAGGACGTCTATGATACACCAAACCTAGTTTAAATCGCTCAATAGAAGAAGACACATCATCTAAAGCTGGTAGAAGAGTAATAGAAGAATCAGAAATAACCTGAGACTGAAAGAAATATTGATTTTCGAAGAAAATCACATTTCGGGAGATCCGGAATTTGCTTGCATGAGCATCATAACAAACAAATCCTTTCTGAGTAGGGCTATATCCCATAAAAGCACATGTGACAAACTGGGCACCAAGCTTGTGACGATCAACAGGTGGTAGATGAACAAAACAAACACACCCAAAAGTATGAAAGGATTGATATTGAGGAGATATACCAAATAATCGAAAATATGGAGAATCATAATTTAGAGTGGCAGTAGGCAAACGATTGATCAAATAAACAGCAGTAGATAAAGCTTCTACCCAAAACTTAGACGGTACAGAAGAATCAATCAATAACGTACAAACAACATCTAAGAGATGACGATTCTTACGCTCAGCGACTCCATTTTGTTGAGGGGTATAAGGACAAGAACGCTGGGAAACGATTCCTTTTTGCTGAAGATAAGTCTGAAAGGAATGAGACATATATTCCCCCCCTGAGTCGGAGCGTAAGATTGTGATACAAGTACTGAATTGTGTCTCGACAAATGTAACAACTTTTTGAAAGATGGAAAACACATCAGCTTTAGAACGGAGAAAATAAATCTAAGTAAATCGACTATAATCATCGATAAACGTCACAAAATAACGATATTGACCATGAGAAATAACAGGACTAATACCCCAAACATCAGTATGCACAATCTCAAAGCAGTGAGAAGCACGACTACCATGCATAGGAAAAGGTAAAGTTTTACTTTTACCAAGACGACAAGTAGCACAATCGAAAGATACAGGAGAAGAAGAAAATAAATCTTTATTGCCCAAAAAACCATGTTTCAAAAGATGAGTCAAGACAACAGAATAAGGATGACCCAATTTCTTATGCCAGACTTCATTATTATTGGCAGTAGCCGTACAAGCAAAAGAAACAATATTAGGAATAGAAAACTGTAAAGGAAATAGACGTCCCACTTTAGGCCCCTTCGCGATCACCGTCCCCGACACCTGATCCTGCACAAGACAACCACCATGAGAGAAGTGAACATCACAGTTATTATCCACCAATTGCCCAACAGAAATCAAATTGGTAGATAATCCAGGAGAGACAAAAATTTTTCGAAATGAAGAGCCCAAAGTACCAACAGCAGTAATAGGAAGTGTACTACCATCAGCAATCTGAATAGTCTGCGTGCCTCCATACTTACGAACACCATGGAGACCCGTCGTACTACCAGTCATATGATTTGACGCACCCAAATCAACAATCCAAGAAGAAATGAAGTTAGGATTCGTACCTTGCAGGCCTAAAGCCGTAAAAGCAGACAGAATCATCTGTTGGACCATGGCAGGTGTGAGAACAGATGAATCAGAGCTTACAATGGGGGGCGTAGAAGAAGACGAGGGGTGAACAGCAGCTTGAAAGGCTTGGGATTGGCGATTCTGAGGCCGCACTCGACAGTCTTTGATGATATGGCCCTCCTTCTTGCAGTAGTTACAAACTTTCTTTGGACAGTTGCGAGCAATATGACCGAACTCCTTGCAATTGAAACACTGCAACTTGTTCCTCCCTCTCCCTTGAGCTGCATAGGCTACATTCACAGCCTCAGAAAAGACCTTCTCAGAAGTCATACCCATCTGAGTGGATAATCGTTGTTCTTCACGCAATAAATCTCCTAAGCAAATATCCAAGGAAGGAACCGGATTATGGTTCAATAAAACGGCTCGAACAGGCTCAAATTCAGGTCGAAGCTTCATAAAAAATTGATCACGTTGACTTTCAGCATGAACCGCATGAAGAGCCGCAAGTGCCGCAGTGGGAACCTTAGCATGAACAATAGCAGAATACTCACTCAAAGATTAATAAAACCAGAATAAAATTGCTCAATGGTCAAATTACCTTGGGTGTAATTGCTAATTTCCAACTCTAATTGGAATTTCCGAGCACTGTGGTCTTGTTGATAAATACGATGCAGGTAGTCCCACATAGCCTGAAGTGTAGTAAAACAGCGAAGATTGGTGACAAGATGGGGCTCCATCATTCCCAATAGATAGGAGATCACCTTAGCATCCTTGACCTCTCATTGGGCAAATTCATTTTCATCAGTGGGAACTCGAACAGGGAGATCAATATGATTGGATAATTCTTTCCCTTTCAAGAACATTTTAAATTGAAATGCCCACGTAGAAAAATTCTTTCCAGTAAATCGTACTATAGTGTTTTCAATAGACATGATGAAAGCCCACTAAAAAAAAATGAGCCCAATCAGTTAAACAAAATAACAACAAGCCCAAATCAATTCAGTTCCAATTCCGAAAGAAAAAGAGACCCAAGCACACAAGACAAATAATAGAAAAGCCCACGGACAGAGTACGTAGGTCTACGAAAGAGGAAAAGAAAAGGTAAACAGCCCAGCACAAAGACTCGGCAAACCGATACCTACCCAGCACCCAGCGCAGATGGCAACAGATGTCGCCGATCACCTCGCCACCACCACAGAGAGAGCCGACGTGCCCACAGCGACCCAGCCACCACAAAGCGATCACCGAGAGAGAAAAGACAGCCCAGAACCAGAACAATGGCCACCAAGAGAAGGTTGAATACCACTCAACTACCACAGAAAATGTCTAACACCACCCCAGAAAACGTTGAACACCACCACAAAGGAGATCGACTGCCACAGAACAGTAAACCCACAGAAAGGATCGACACACAGAGCAAGATGGAACTTGCCGAAACAGAGGAAAAAAAAATTTTCCCGTCGCACACGAAGGATTAAGACCACAGAGATGAATATCAGAGTAGGGGCTCTGGTATCATGTCAATTGGTCTGAATGCCCTTTCCATAGGGTTTGCTTTCATTATATAGAAGAGATTTACATATTGATTGCCAGAATTCCAGCGCCTAAAAAGCTATACAAGGTAAATATTTCCAATCTTATTTACATGCTAATTATCCGCTAAATACAATCTAGATATGAAGGACAAACATTCCTAAAATAATACAAATCAAATCCCATAACATTAATCACTTAATGATTTCCCTAAATACAGTTTGTTAATTAAGCCTAGCGCAATGTATGTTCTTCTCAGATTTTAAGAAACTTATGTTCCATCTACAACAATATTTCTTCTTTCAAATCCAAATGTGAATTTCTGTGTCAGGTTGTCGACATTAGAAAAGGCAGCAAGGTTAAGTACAAGTTTGACAAGACAAGTGGCTTTAAGAGTATGAATTTTCTTCCACTTTTAACTTTTCCTTTAGCTTTCTTATACTTATCCAATATGTTCCCACTTAGGTGCATTGTTTGCTTTTGTCATGTTTGATTTAGGTTACACTCGAAGTACTTGTATGCCCTAACACCTTTAACTAAATCTTCATGGCCATGAAATTTTCACTTAACCTAAAACTTTACTTGGATTCTTGTCCATGATATACTTCATGTGTCAATCAAAGATACCTCTCTAGCTAGGTTATCAAATCCTATAATTCATGCATGTAAATAGTTTTCAGTGAAAATAGCATTATCATAGTCCAAAACAAAATCGCAGAAAACATTGAAATTCATGAATAAAGAAATTGACGGATCAAAACTCATACGAAAATAAGTAATGCCAAAACGTGCCCTTTTGCCTACACATTATGTAATTTTGTTGAACGGGTGTAATTGGATATCATAATATGAGGACCATATTAGTACTCTTGACTACATATACTTTTATATTGCCATAAGTGTTCTTAGGATGTTGTTCTTAATATAAAAGGCATTGTTAGGATGTTGGCATGCTATTGTAAATATTAATAAATGTTCTACATGAAGAAGGTAACTAAAGATACGAGTTCTTAAAATAGGTTGATCGTGTTCTCTACTCATCAGTTGTTTACCCACACAACTATATATGGTTTCATTCCACAAACCATTTGTGAAGACAGTGATCCTATGGATGTCCTGATACTGATGCAGGTAGCTTCCTTTACAAGCATGTGACATTTTCTACAATGAAAATAATGTCAGATCATTGAATTTCTGAACTTAAACTTGTTTTTCTCTACTTGCCTAGGAGCCTGTGCTACCTGGTTCTTTCCTTTGTGCTTGTGCTATTGGATTGATGCCTATGATAGTCCAGGTAAAACTGAAGGTCTACTTTTGTGGTTGAAGGACACATAATCACACATTAAGAGCTCCGTTAGGGAGATATAGGAGTTACCCACCCAAGGATATTATTGGACAAAGTTCCTTCTTTTTGCATTCCATTAAAGGACTCTATCCCCCCCACCCCAAGCATTGTTTTATTTAGCGCATGAGTTACTTGGGTTATCTGATTTGGGATTAAAGTGAGGTCCAAATGGGTCGTCCTACCCTGTGCCTTGCATTGAAGGTTGAACAAATTCCCCTTGTATTGATATAGCATCAATAACCTCCATAAAAAAATCTGTTGCTATTTAGATCTTTCAGCCGTCTGCTCTAGATCATCTAATCAGGAATAATAAGGTCAATTTAATTGCTTATTGTTGGAAATAAGGAAATTCTTGAGAAGAATCTGTTATATCGATGTCACTTGTTAAGGGAGGTTGCTGATATTTAAAATATTATGAGTTTACAAGGTGATCATTCATGTATATATAATAATTTAATAGTGAAGGAAGTTCCTCTGTTTCCCCTAATTTTATGTTGGTAGATTTTGAAAGTATCTTATGTTTTCTAGTTTTTATGAGCATCTGGTTAAAGACTAACTTGTGCGAGGAATCAGCATTTGGGAAAATTCCAATGCATGGTGAAAAGGATGACAAAATCATTGCAGTTTGTGCTCATGAACCCGAGTTCCGCCATTATACAGACATTAAGAAGCTTCCTCCACATCGACTTGTTGAAATCCGCCGATTCTTAGAGGACTGTATCCTCTTGCTCATTTAACATTCAACTTTATCTTACACTTTCTTTTCTTTTCTTTTTTTCTTTTTTTTTTTTTGGGCCGGGGGGGGGGGGGGGGGGGAGGTAATTCAACTTTCATAATTCTTCTATTGAATTCTGGCTGCTATGTCTATCATTTACTTGCAACAATGACAGACAAGAAGAATAAGAACAAGAAAGTTGCTGTCGAAGACTTCCTGCTAGCTGAGGATGCCATTGAAGCCATTGTGAGTTTCTTTAATCTCTTCTTTTGAAGAAAATCAAATCTCTACAAATTTATTGCTTGATATTTTGTTTATTAATGATATATATTTCGTGCTATTAAAGATCATAGTTTCTGGAGCTTATGATCCATCATTGTTCTGCTTTGATGAATGCTTTCTGGTGCAGGGACCTGTATGCATCCTACATTGTTGAAAGCTTGAGGCAGTAACTTATCTGGAAACTATGTAGAGTGAATGCAACCACTAAGCTATCATAGGCTGGAAGACTTCTTGCTGCATGCCTGTCTGCTCAAGTTTTTTGTCACTCAAAAGTGTCCGTTAGTCAGCTTAGTATGAATGGTACTTGTGCCTAGTTTTGACTATTATAAGCTTCTCTATATGAACGGTAGTGCTTATTGGTCAAAAACTGAGCATGCCGAGTATAAAAATAGGGAAATTTGAACAAGAAACCTACAAACCAATGTGTTAAAAAGAAATGCTACAGCATATGAATGAGGATGTTGCCAAAACCATGGTATTGCATACAAAAAATCTAAAGACTTATGTTGATCATGAATGATTGAGTCTTCTTGGATGCATTTCCTTTTTCGTAAACTCGCATGGGTGTCACAGTGACTAGATTTGATAAGCTTTCATAGTAGAACAAAGGACAAGAAAACAATTTGTGCCTTGTAGTTTTCATTCTCCCAACATCTAGAGGCTGATTTGGGAGCAAAGTCGGTCCTGTTCTTGATTCTCAACAGCGTGAAAAATGGAAATGACCAGGATATTAGTAGTGTATTTTTGCTCAAATTAGATTTCAGACACGAGTGTCCCTTCTATGTGATCTGCTCAA
Source organism: Juglans cinerea (assembly GCA_961763995.1). Lineage (NCBI taxonomy): Eukaryota > Viridiplantae > Streptophyta > Magnoliopsida > Fagales > Juglandaceae > Juglans > Juglans cinerea. The sequence continues at coordinate 47,660,704 of CAUIVZ010000001.1, read as the reverse complement.
CGAGGTTATAAAGGCTTCGTTTAGTGAATTTGAATAATAATACATATGATCGATGCTTCCTATGAATTGAGACATCTGTAGAATATTCTTGCCCATGTCACTGCAATGCATGTGCTGATGAACTTAAACTTCTGAATATTATAGTATTCTGAAGTGCTGTAGTTATGGACATGCATTGGAACTGAAAATGCCTTGTAACTTGAGCATTCATCGCCAAGAGTCTCTCAGTCTGTTGACGTCTTATTATAGTAAATTCAAAGCATAACATTGAAGGATGAACTAATTTATTCACTCTGTAATGTAGATCTTACGTCAGGAGATGATATGAAAAGTTGCGAGTCCTGTTACAAGGCTTGAACTTTGAGTGGTGGGATCTGATCTGATCGACCCGCCTGCTTGAACGAATAGGCGAAACTGTCTTTCAATAATTTTTTTAATAGAATTTGAAAAACAATCATTATTCAATAAATTTATTGAATAATTCTATAAAATTATGAAATAATTTACTATATCCATTCCCTTAAAAAAAAAAACTTCTATAAAACAAAAAGTCGCAGTAAAATCTAAAGGGTTAAATATTAAAATAGTCTATATGGATTGTTCTTCTTTATTCAGACAGTTTGGGAGGACTTAAAGCACTCTTAACACGATATCAAATAATTGAAAAATTATTTATTATATTTTTTTAATGATTTAAGTGACATCTAGGAATCATATAGAGACAATTGGTAAAATATCATGAACATCAATTTTAGTGAATGTAATTTAACCATCATTAAAATATGATTGATATAAATTTGGGCAATATTGTCCTCCATACCATAAACGTCAAAGGAATAGAAAAAAAGTGTGGCGAAAGCCCATTGATCGCCCGAATAGGCTTAATGATTTGCTCATACAGAAAGCAATATCCTTGCATCAGGTGAACGATTAGAGTTGAACAGCTTGTCAGCTACACAATGAGCTTATAAGGATCCAATATCTCCTAAAAGATGTTGATGTTGACGGAAGACAAAATGAAGGAGCAAGTGTAAGTCAATGGGTCGCAGAAATTTGAGATGTTGCTTATGATGTCGAATATATTATTGAGGGCTGTACCCACAAAGTTGCTTCGAGAAGAGGAAGAAGCATATTAATTGTCTTCAATTGTCCAGAACAGTGGTACACAATGTCAGTAAAGAGAGAACCACGGCGGATCTCATAAAGGCTTTATCAAGTATGTATGAAAAGCCATCGGCGAATAATAAAGTGTATCTGATAAAGAAAATGTTCAATCTCAAAATGTCAGAAGGTATGTTTGTGGCCCAACACTTAAATGAATTCACTACGATCACAAATTAATTGTCTTCTGTAGAGATTGAATTTGACGATGAGATCAGAGCGTTGATTCTATTAACATCGCTGCCAAATAGTTGGGAGGCTATGATGATGGTTGTGAGTAGTTCAGCTGGCAAAATGAAACCGAACTACGACGATGCACGTGACATGATCCTTGTTGAAGAAGTATGTAGAAGAGACTTGGGTGAGTTCTCCGGTTTGAGAACGGCCCTAAATGTTGACAATCGGGGCAGAGGACATGACAAGTCAACCTCCAAGAGTAAGGGGAAGAGGAAAACGAGATCTGGGCAGCAGATCACGTGTTGGAGTTGTGGCAAGCTGGGCCATATCAAGAAAAACTATAAAAATCAAGAAAGTGTTGAGGATGATGCTATGAATGTAGTGGTTGAAGAAATACATGATGTCCTAACTCTTGCAGTGCACAGTCTGATTGATGATGATTGAGTGTTGGACAAAGGGGTTTCATTCCATAGTACCTCACATCGAGAGATCATGCAAAACTATGTTGCTGGTGATCTTGCGAAGATGTACGCGGCTGGTGGAAAGGCACTAGATGTAGTGAGAGTAGATGGTGTGCGCATCACACTTCCAAACAAGGGCATGTGAACTTTACAACAAGTCAGACACATTCCAAATCTGAAGAAAGACTTGATCTATGTGGGACAGCTTAATGACAGTGGTTATGCAGTAACGTTCTCTGGAGGAGCTTGGACGATCACTAAGGGTGCGATGGTCTTAGCGCATGGTAAGAGATCTATCTCTTTGTATTTAACATCAGGGTTCAGTGATGTGCAGCGAAATACAAGAGTACAAATAGGCAAGCTTAATCTTGCGAAACATACGAGGAAGGCAAAGTGAGTCAACTTTGTCGTTCCTCATGAAATCCTAGGAAGTTGGTTGAGGTTGTCAAGATCGGTTCGAGACCAGATACTCTTAGTGTAGTGGGAGTCATGAATCGCCTAGTGGATGTGCTGACTAAGGGTGATGTATGCTGGAGACTGAAGTCGGGCTCAACTTCAGTTAGTTTTCTGACTTGAAATAGGGAGCTATGAGTTGTAGAGATGATAGGGCTTGGGCTAGAAACAGTGGATGGCATGTAGAGAACCAGTTTCTAAGTGAGAGATTGTTGAGTTGTAAGTGAAACCTGGTTGTGAGTAGAAAATTGAGAAACAGAAAGTTCGCTCAACTGTCGCTTAACTTGGCGCCCAAGCGAATCTCAACCCATGAGTTCGCTCAAGGTGTACTCAATATTGAGTTTTTATACTCATCATCCATATACCACATATTTGATAAGAGAAAAAAAGATTATGGTGTGTGGTGTAGGAAGAGATGATGAATATAATTTTTCTTTTATAATATCACCATCGATTTTTTATGTGGGCTTGTTTAAGAAGGTCAGATTCAAGTCCAATGGACAGGCCCCGATTGAAGAAAGCAATTTAAACCCGACCTGAACCCGATATATCCGACCCGGTCATCACAGGTCGGGGAGAACAGTACAAGTGAAATCGGTATGGGTAGAGAGCTATTATTGGTTCGCCCAAAACACCAACCGAGCCTGCAATTTATCCCCTATGGCTATTATTGATGATCTTATCAATAATTCCAACATTCTGATTAAGTTAATGATGACTCATTTTCTCAATAGGGTCCATTTATGTCTGTCGGCCAAAAAATAGATGCCAAATTAATTTAATAAATGCTCACAAATAAATCCCAACCTGTTACATTTGTCTTCGTACCTCAGAAATGAATATGTGCAACCTTAGGTTTTTATTGCTATAATTGCTATTAATATTGTGTTTATTATCATTAATATTGTTATTGTTGTTGATCTGCAAATAATTCTAATGAAAATGATGTAGAATACAGGTAAGCTGGCCTATAAGAGGCTGAAGGGCAATGGGACTGAACTGCTGATGAGAATAGCCTGAAGAGTTCAATACAAGAGATTTAACAAGTGTATAGCCAAGATCTGTGCTCATCTGAATGAAAAAGAAAAAGACAAATGACTGGTGATTCTTCCTAGTTACTACTTATTAGAGTTGCATGAACTTATGTTTTAAATTGGTGGATAAATGATAGGAATGATGAAGATTCACAGAATCATTTCAAAAATTGAACGACTGAATATATAGTCATTGTGATTTTTTTTTTCTTCTTTGCAAAAAAGAGTTGGAGGGAACCACCAGAGATAGCTTCCCTATCAGGACGTGATCATAATAACACCCAATTTGCTGGATAGCCAGACATAAGGGGTCTAGACAACAAAAACTGCATGCGCTCCCTACAAGTCAAATTTGAGCCATAGCCTTACCCCAGTCTCACGAGGGTATTAATAGTCCATGAGCCAATGGATTATACCAATAATTCTCATCGCTTTCCGTTGCAAAATTTGACCCTAGGACCTAGTGTCCACCGTCAAACTCAGTCCTTGTGATTTCTATTATATTCAATCAGAATATATTTTCCAACATAATATTCTAAATTGTAAAAATATTTGCATTATTAGGTGGATGCATCAGCTGAATCAGGGTTTCGTTTCACATGGGCCTAGAACATAATTAATGAAAGTGCTAATAATTCGACAAAATACAATTATTGTTTGAAACATATATATATATATATATATATATATATATATATATATTTCAATTACAGTGTCATATTTTAAATGATTGTCATTTAACTAACTACTTGAAATGGGCCATATCAACATGCAGGGTGATTGGAGATGATAAGATATAGGAGAAAAGTCGCATTTCTCTTTTAGAAGAGTAGCATTTGGCTAATCATCATTCCTCAAAATCTCAAGCAATTATAATTATGTATTTCAATATAGAATTTATAATATTTATATAAATATAATTATTAATAGATTAATTTGAAAAAAACAAAAACCTACAAAAATTGGATCAATATCTTTCGGGTAATCCACGAGGTGGATCATCATTTCCAAATTCAAAGTTAGGAATAGGAACTGAGACAAATCAGCACTACCACTTTAAAATTCATATACTTATCAACTCATGAATATTCATTACATTTCACACACTTGAAGTTTAAGTTTAAAGTGACAAAATTGTCGCTTCGGAAAAATTGTACCATCAAATTTGGGAATTATTCTTGAGTTTGTGAAATCCACCTCATGAAATATCCTAGGACGTACGCTGGAGAATTATCATTACAAAAAAATAAAAAATAAAAAATAAAAGTATGCTTCCCTAGCAAGACTAGACGAGGGAGGGGATCATTTTTCAAAAGATTTGAGTTCTTCTATTTTAAGGAGCTGTTCGGATAGTGAGATGAGATAGTAAAAGTTAAATAAAATATTATTAGAGTATTTTTTTTAATATTATTATTATTTTTATATTTGAAAAAATTGAATTGTTTATTATATTTTATGTAAAAATTTGATAATGTTATAATGATGAGATGTGATGAAATGAATTGAGAATATTTCTCAATCCAAACGATTAAGTCAGCGTGTAAAGTACAATATCCATGCTATTGACATGGTAATACTTGATTTGTAGGAGATTTAAATTTTAATTTCTTTTACTAATCAAGTTTTACCATATCAACAACATATTGGATGTGCTTTTAGTTACAAATAGAATTTTTTTAATTCTATTATTTTAATTAAGGCGAAGAATAAAAACATTGTGAAGTGTAAACGTGTGCATGTACTATATCTCGTATAAGCACTTTTAATTTTGAGGATGTCCTTTAAGGTATAGCATAGGTATGATGTGAGTAGCTTTTCTTGACACTCACTCAATATGTACAATGTGGATTTGTATAATTCAGTGTGCCTCTGTATTCAACTATATATGTCTTGTCCACTAAGCATTCCAACTAACATTCATAATACGATCCATAATTTACATCATGCACAACACCAATCCTATGCTCTACGTACCGTACTATCATATTTCATACCCTCGACAAGATGACCGGGATTGGTTTGGATTTAGAGATAAGATGAGATAATTTTATATGAAAATTGAAAAAAAAAATATTATTTTTTAATATTATTATTATTTTGAGATTTGAAAAAATTAAATTATTTATTATATTTCACGTGAAATTTTGATAAAGTTATAATGATGAGATGAGACACTTTCTGAATCCAAACGAGACTTTAATACGTTTTATACTTTAAACGAGACATTGAATTGTTTATTATATTTTGTGTGAAAATAGATAAAAGTTGTAATGATGTTGACCATCTACATTCAGCATTTTGTTGCATGATATTGCTAGTGTTATATCTCTCGAACCGGGATCATACGTTTTATACTCTAAATTATTAAAACTTTAAAAAAATGCATTTTTTTTCTTTTGAAGATATTAAAAAAAAATGACACTTCGCGTCTTCCATTAGGATTTGACTGTCGCGAGTTGCGAGACCTATTTTTAATTCTATCTCATTTGTCATAATTGAAGATGCATAGGTGGTACTAGAAGTCAGTATTTTTAATAATTTTGGTATAAAATGCAAAATCTGTAATGATTTAAAGATGCAAAAGTGTATTTATCCCTTGGTATTTTGTATCTTACACAAACAGATGGATCATTATATGTGAGGATGATGACTTTTCATGCTTTGCAATATTGCAAGACTGTGACCCATGCAATGTGGCCAACACAAGGGTCCCATTGGAGGAGTCCCCTGTTTTAGGGTATTGACAATTTGCATGAGGCAGCTTGATCTACTTGCTAAATTACAAAAGCACTCCTCCAAAAAGTAATGCTGGCATGCACAACTTTGTGACTTGCTTCTTGTAAAAGCAGTATGTACCCCAAGGGAGGATGTAAAAGGATTGTATGATGTATCAGTTTGAAAAACCCTTCCATCTACTATCACTTTTTAGACCCACTTTGAAGAGTAAAAGTGTTTCGTCTCGTCTCGTCTCGTCTCGTCTCATTATTATAATTTTTTTAAATTCTCATACAAAATATAATAAATAATTCAACTTTTTCAAATCTGAAAATAGTAACAATATTATAAAAATAATATTCTAGTAATATTTTATTCAACTTTCATCTAAAATTATTTCATATCATCTCACTATCCAAACCGCATCTTAATGTTCAGTTTCAAACCACTAAGGCCTTGTTTTTTTCACAAGCATTCTTATTTCATTTCATCTCATCTAATTATTACAACTTTTTCAAATTCTCATACAAATAAAATAAACAATTTAAAATTTTCAAATCTCAAAACAAAAATAATATTAAAAAGATATATTCTAATAATATTTTATTCAATTTTTAACTCATCTCATCTCATCTCATCTGCGAAAACAAACGAGACATAAAGTTGTTACATTAAATGATACAATTTTAAGTGCAAATTAAAATTTTAGTTTCAAATTAATATATCAAGTGACAACTCTTTGAGAGATTATATTGCAAATAAGGGATAGTCTAACTGGCTAAGATTAATTTTTCAAAAAAACTGAAAGGTATTACTTTTTAAAGTGTGGGATAAAAACTTAAAATTCCTTTGAATCTTTGGACCTGAAAAGGAATTGGTTTTCGTCTGAAAGGAAGAAAAACAGTACTATTTTATATTGGTAAAGTTAGCAAAAGGAGATACTGCCAGTTCTTTTACCTAAGAATAATTCACATTCGTATACCTAGAATCTGTTTTTTTTATTCTTTCTTTTTATTGTTTGGTACTTTTGAGGGAGAAAGATCATAGCAACAGGGAGGCTCTTTTTCCTGGAATTTTATTTATTTTTTTTCCTACTATTACGTAAGTGTGTGATTGTGATTGTATTAAGTAATTTATATCTTATTGTTTTAGGACTTATAACTTAAATTAATAAGTTCTATTATTAAAAATTTATTTACTATTTAGTAACTATATGTTTAAAACATTTTCAAAACTTTATATTTGTTTAGAAATAAATTAAAAAAATATTTTCTAATATAGAAATGACGATTATTTAAATTTTTAAAGATTATGACTATATTTACGAAAGTTTAAAAGTTGTAATTATCTGAGAGTTGTATATGTATTTTCATCCATTAACGATTTTTTTAAAATTTGAATTACGTTCTGCATTATTTAGAAAAACACGTTTGAGAAAAAGCATTAAACGTACTTTTTAACTTATTTAAAATTAAAAATATTTTAATATGTAATATTCAAATAACATAATTTTTTTATTAAATAATTTTTAAAACTATTTTAACATTTCTTAAGACTCTAACCGCAACTCCAAAGAGGCCCTAAATCAATGTTTAAGCAAATTTTTTAAACAGTAAGATGGATTTTATAATAATATTTTTCATTGTAGGCATGCAAGCATGTTTTCAATTCATGATGGGTGTCCAGTTACTCAGATTTTAAGTATTCTCAACGACATATATTCATATCTCACTCGAGTTTTCGACAATCTTTCACTATAAAGCTACAACTTTTATGTGTTGCTATATATATATATATATATATATATATATATATATATGTAACGTCATTTCATTAGCCACATAGATTACAAAAATAAAATCATGGTCTTTCTTCATCTTTTCTCCATGACTAATTAGATGGAGCCGATCCTAAATCTGAAATTTTATTATAACTAAAAGAGTAACATTTCAAATTTTCAATCACATCAGCTATTAATTATTTCAAGTGATTTTTTTATTTGAAAAACAACTGAAACTGCAATACATCAACTGTATTCGGCATATTTTCTCTACTACTTATATTTAGGGAAAGAGCTGTCCTGATTTTACCAACTTTTTTTTTTTTTTTGCTTCCTCAATTTCTTGTGGGGAGTTTGACTTTATCTACTGTGATGATCTTAAAAAAGCCGAGTACGAGACAAATGAACCTTGTGGTGGTCAGGTTCAACTTGAAGACAAAATGACACAACCAATTTGAATAATATGCATGGAATGGGATGCCCTAAACCTGGACCATGCAGGTCCATGGAAATCTGTCACCATGTTATAAAATCTTATGTCTCTTTCAAAACCGTCCCAATGTGGGCACCCTCTGCATGCCCATGAATGTCATCCACGTTATAAATTTGTTCCATCTACCCACTTTTTTTTATGGCTTCGCTTCCATTTTATTCTTCAGTGCCTTCACCTAAATTTTGTTTCTGGTTGCAAGTGGTACCCATTCTTCATCTTTGCTCATTCTTCTTCTTCTTCTTTTTTTTCTTTTTTTAATTTTATCTTAGCGAATGATATATTAATAATAAAAAAGAGAGATGAGACTTGTGAGGGGAATAATCCCCTTGGGTTGGGCCTAGGGCCAAAGCCAAGGAAGCCCAAGAAGAGAAGCAGTCGGGTAAAGAACACTGATGAGAGGACAGCAGGCAGGATATTCTGACACCATACTGGCCAACAGTGAGGGACATCCTCTGACCTCGAATCCCGTCACACATACTGACCAAAGAGGTGGACGTACCTGACCGAGACCATGCCACATTTTGGAACAAAGGAAACCATGCTAGGAAGGGGAGCCATGCCGCATTTAATGCGTCTTGGGGTTGGGCACACCACGATGTGCCTCTCTGGGATGTCAGAAACGGCTGTAATCAGGTTTGATTAGTCTTAGGTGTGACAGGTAAGTGGCATGGACACCCAACCCCGGACGGAACGACACGCCCACTGCCCCCACCATGAAGGCCACCCAGCCAGGTATAAATACTTAACTCCCACGGCTAGGGAGGGGGTTCGCACTCTTGAATACTTATACTCTTATTCTTCTTAAGCAATTATTTTCTCTCTTCATCTCCTACCCGGAAACTAACTTGAGTGTCGGAGGTACCATGACCCTCGATCCCCCCATTCTCCATCTTAGCAGGAACCAGATCCAAGTCGCGAAACAAGACATCAACAGTGGCTCCTTCTATGGGATTCTATTTTCTATAGTAGCATATCCTTCGTATGTCGGCAACAATGTTCTCCCAAGCCTCACGACGTGAAGAAGAACAACCTGAAGCCATGGAAGGAAGAACTAATGAACAAGCTAAAATGATATGAAAACTCATGGAGGAAGTGACAGCTCTCTGCTAGGAAAATGTCTCCTTGTAGAGGGCCAGCAGGGAGTTGGAGGGAGACGAGAAGAGCCACTGCTCTGAGTCACATCGCCCCTCGAGGTAGCACTAGTTGAAAAAGAGCGACCCAGAATGCGCCACGAGCTCCGGGAACTCAAGGACAAGTACACGGAAATGGTTAAGCGGGTCGACACGACGTCTAATGTGGACTAGCTGCTCACCAGCACGGAACTGCCATACAGCGCTGAAGTCAGGGCAGTCCCTCTTCGTCCGTGATTTAAAGACTCGCAGATTGATGCATATGACGGGTCAAAGGACCCTTTAGAGCATCTAGAGACGTTCAAGGCCCACATTACCCTACACGGGTTCCCGGGAGAGGTTGCATGCAAGGCGTTCCCTCTCACTCTGAAGGGAACAACACGAGCATGGTTCGGGTCCCTGCCGTCCGGGACCATTGACAGCTTCGCCGAGGCCTGACTTTTCCTTTTCCGACTTGTCATGAACTGCGTCAGGAAAAGTAGGCGACCTGCAGTCTACCTCCTGACCATGAAACAAAGAGACGATGAAAGCCTGAAGTCATACCTCTCTCGATTCAACAGGGAGTGCATGACGACAGATGACCAGGATGAAAAAATCACCCTGACGACACTATTGGGGGGATCTGGCCTCGCAACCCCTTTATGACGGAGATCACGCGGAAAACCCCAACTGATGTCCTGGTCCGCATAAAGGGAGGAGACCAACGACCCTTCTACTACATAAGCCGCACTTTTCGAGGAGCCGAGGCTAGGTATTCCTGAACGGAGATGTTGGCGTTCGCGTTAGTCATCGCCGCAAGACGACTGAGGCCATATTTCCAAGCTCACCCAATGAAGGTACTCACAGATGTCCCCTTCAAGAAAATATTGCACAAGCCCGATGTATTCGGTCGGATGACGAATTGGGCGAACGAGTTGAGCGAATTTGACAAATAGTACCTCCCCAGCACAGCGATCAAAGGACAAGTTCTGATAGACTTTGTGGCCGAATTCTCAGACTTCCCTGAAGAGATAATTGTTGCACCCCAAGGCAAACCCTAGAAGGTCTACGTCGACGACTCGTCCTGCCGGGCTAGGGGGTGTAGGGGTGCACATAGTTACAGAGTTCAAAAAAGAACATAACTACGCGATTAAGCTCGGTTTCAAAACCACCAATAATGAGGCCGAGTTTGAGATGCTACTAGCAGGAATGACGGTGGCTAGATCGTTGGGAGCTACCGAGGTCGAAGTAAGGGCCGACTCGCAGGTGGTGGTTGGTTAGGTACGGGCAATTTGCCACTAAAGGAGAAGAACTAAAGAAGTACCTCCAGCAGGTAGGAGAGGCGCGCGACCTCTTCAAGTATTTCCACATCCAGCAAATCTCGAGGGGAGAAAACCACAAGGTAGACCGATTGGCAAAGGCCGCCTCAGGCTAGGAAGAGGCCCCCCTTCCTGATCACACCATAGCTCGAACGGTTGACACGCCGACCATCGGGATCAACGTGTCCATGGTCCAATCGTCGTAGCCAGAATAGGCCAACGACATCATAAAGTTCTTCAATAGGAGCCTGGTCCCAAACGACTGGGGGGAAGCACGGAAGACCAGGAACAGAGCGACACGCTTCACGTTGGTGGAAGAAGTCCTGTACATGAGAGGTTTTTCCGAACCCCCCATTCTCCATCTTAGCAAGAATTAGATCCAAGCCCAACAACGTAGAGTTGCCCAAGCCGCAAAACACAACATCAACAGAACTAAATGGATGGCCCAATTAATTCCATGTTTTCTTAGCTGATTAGGTACAATAAACATAGTCGATTACTTTAACAATTCAAAATCTTATGGATTGCTTTGATTTAGCTAATTTAAAAGGGTACAATAGCAAAGGGGTGTGCTTTTATTGATTATTGTGGGAAATTTGCGGAAGAACTCTATTTTATTTGTTAAAGATAGAGGAGAATGCCAACTTTAAGCTTCAAAGAAAGCAAGAAGGTAGACAAATAAGTTGGATGAATCGGATAAATCGAGCCTTGAGCAAGACTCGAGACTCGTGATATATACTCAATGTAACGAGTCTATTGACATGTGGGGCTCACACGCTTATAGAATAAAGTGAGGATGATTAGATATCGAAGATTTAAGATGGGATAATCCATTTTAGATGTGTGTAACAACAGTAAGCACAATGATGTGACAACTAGCTGAAACTCGCATGCAAGGTGACAACCAATGAGTTCGACAATGGGGCACATGTGACTTGGAGACGGCCAAAACAAGATGAATCAGACTTCATCAAAGTAAAGAGCAGTGAGTGCAAGCAAATGCTTGACAAATGTTGCTTCTAAGCAAGCATTGGGGGTGAGTGAGACTAGGAGAGGTGGAAAATCTGATGGACAGGTTAATTATGCAGACACTTTTCACACAGAGAGAGAGAGAGAGAGAGACTTTGTTATCCAACTAACTTCTAATCTTGATTAGATGCATCAAATATGAGGTTGGAATGAATGAATGAATGGAGGGAGACCACTGAACCAAATGTCCTTCTTGCGCCCACCCGCATCAATCGACCACCAAGCATGCATGCATGCATCCTCAACCCTCGACTCAACCACCATTCTCAACGCTGCTTTTTTAACTCTTACTCTAAGTTGTTGTATTATTTCCTTTACACTCCACCCCGATCGAAATGCTAGCTTCCAAGATTCCAAATGCAACCTCTCCACTTTTTCATGCACTTTCACCTGCTACACTTGTACCTGTCCTGATTTCAACTTTTGCAGAAATTGAAGTTCCTTCACCAAGTTTTGCCAATTTATATCATTAAAGAATAACATTTCTCTTCCAATTTATAACCTTTCTTCTCATATCATATTAACTAGTGTTTTGTGGCTCTTCTCATCTTAATTTAAAAGAACTTGTTACCAAAATTTATTTATTTTTTGAGATAACCTATATTATAATTTATTTTCTTTAAGAGGGAAAAAATAGTTGTCTTTGTTTTATCATTAAGTTTACGTTTGGATATTGAACTGAGTTGAGTTGAAATGATAAAATATTGTTAGAATATTATTTTTTAATATTATTATTATTTTAAGATTTGAAAAAATTGAATTGTTTATTATATTTTGTGTTGAAATTTAAAAAAGTTGTAATGATGTGTTGAGATGAGTTGAGATATGTTGATGATCCAAACGTATCTGAAAAAAGGAAAATGTTAAATGTATTTTAAAAAAATTTATAAAAAAATTTACTTTTTTATATAGCAGTTATTGATATGTTGAAAAAAAAATCTCAAAAGAAATATAATAAAATAAATTTTGTAAAAAAAAGGAATTATAAATAACAATATAAGCAATAATTCGATTTTAAAAAAAAAAACAGCTAGAAGACCAAAAAAAATTATTTTTAACACAAGAACCCAAGTCCTTAAGGGTCATTTTGAGACGTCCTTTTCCATTTTCGTTCCGTCGTTCTCTCTTTCGCCGTCCGGCTGGTGACTCTGCACTCTCTGTAGCGCAGAGAGAAGAGAGAGAGAGAGAGAGAGAGAGAGAGGGAGACAGAAAGAGAAAGGAAACCGAAACAGAGCCTGAGAAAGACGTTTTATTAATATTAAGAACATAATAATACGGCATAAGAATAAGGGAAAGGAAAAAGCTTGAAGCTCCATTCTCATGGAGAATGCGAGAGCTTCTCGGCAACCCAACAGGTTCCCCGCCGCCCCTACACATGCCAACAAGACCGTTAACTATGGAGGGTTCGAAGCCAAGGCCTTGTTCGACGACGTTTATGGTGGGCCACCCAAGTTCGGCGTCTCGACACTGTCGCCGCGAGCCGAGGACTACAGCGAGATTTTCGAGAGCTTCCACTCTTCACGGGCCTCGTCCATTCCGGTGCTGGATCTTCCGGCGGTCGACGAGTCCGAGGTCTTCTTCGATGTCCGGAGTTCCAGCTTGGACTACGCCGAAGTCTTCAGGGATTTTGACGGCCTAGATTGCGCGGTCTCGTACGAGGACTTGCTGTTTGACCAGTACAAGGGTGGGGACCGAGATTCCTCTGATGACGAAGCTTGGTATGTATGATCATGCTGTTAAGTTCTCAGCTTTTTGTACTATTGTTTAGTAAAGTTTGAATCGGAGTGCGTGAAATATTGTTAAAAAAAAATGTGATGCTCTTGTCTTATTTTTGTTGGTTATATTACGGATATAACGGTCATAAGATTCTTGTAGCTTCTGCTCTGTCTTTAGGTTTGTGGGTTTTAATAGAAAGTGTGAGACCAGTTATGTAGATTGTTGGATAGTGTTGATCTGGTTGTTTTGTTCAAACTTCTAATTTGAGAGAAATTTTGGATCTCTATTTGTAGAATGTAGGAACGCTAATGTGAGTGACTCTGGGTAACGAAGTACTGGGGTCTTGGAAGATTGACTTTTCTGCAGGGAATCTTGGTTGTTTTGGTTATAGCCGGGGTTTTGGTTGGATTGAGTGTTTTTTTTTTTTTCCCTAATTTGAAGGGGAATCCGGAGTGTGGTTAGCTTATCTAGTAAAGTGAATTGAAGTTTATAATAACTACTTATAAAAATGGCCGCATCTAATAACTACTTGTAAAAGAACAGCTTAATCTAATACCTGGCCTTCAATGCTTCCGCTGTGCTTGAAAATTTTGTTCACCAGTGTCCACACCAAAACTGCGATGTGTGCTTGGGCCCATTCTCATGCGTGAACGAATGTGCTAATGCTTCTCTGCATTGGTCTCAAGGATAGTTCAAGACGATATGATTTTGATGCTTTGATTGCAGCATGATACCATTAGCTCTGTGTAGGCTGTTTATTTTTCTGCATTTTTTGATCTTGTGATCCTTTTTTTCCCTGCATCAATTGTTGAATTTTAATTGTGGTATATACTTTCTGTTTCCTCATTCATAGGACTCCAGCAGGAAGTGAATATCTTTCAGAAGATTCAGATCACTCTGAAAAGAACCATTGCTTCTCAAATGGAGATTTTTGCCAGCCATTTGATGGTGATGCGGAGATGTCGTATCATAAGGCTAATCAGACAAGCAGCAAATATATGTGCAGTGGGGCAACACACGTAACTGAGCTAGATGCTGTTCCTGGATACACTTTTGTATTGGAGGAAATTGATCGCTTGCAAAAGACAGATGAGAATCCAATCTTGCAGATGACTGATGATGACAATCTCAGTGTGGATTTTAGCGTGGGAATGATGAAGGGAAAGCATCGGAAGAAAACCATGTCACAACCCTTTAATGATGCTACTTGCAGACAGACATTCGAAAATGATCTAAAGCCTGAAAAATCATATGCTAGAAGTGGTTCTCTTTCTAATGAGATGTTTGTTACAGTATCTGATATCAGCCTTAGAACTCAGCCTTCTCAATTGCCACCCCCCTCTCGACCACCACCTTCAACGGATGTCATGAAGGAAGTTTCTAGTAGATTGACTTCAAATAGTAAATCTATTGCTTCTGAAGGGTCTGATGGTGATAGTTCACCACCTTTCTTTGATGTAGAGGTTGATGCAAGTTCATCTGCTGCTGCTATGAAGGAAGCAATGATGAAGGCTCAAGTAAAACTCAGAAGTGCAAAAGAGTTTGTGGAGAGGAAGGAGGGCTTTCAAGCCAGTGCAAAAATGGGTTCAAAGAATCATATAACAGATAAGGAAGGAAAGGTGAGCAAGATTGTTGATGAATGTGACAGTTCGAGAAATGATAGAGTGCAGAGCACTTGTAACAGAGAAGATAATTCAATGAAATTTTCTGTCAGAGAAGAAACACAAAAGGTTAGAAAGGTGGCTCAGGATGTTCCGGACTCAATGGAAGGAGATAAACTTCTACAAGCAGCCAAAAAGTCTGCAGAGAAAAAGCATGGCAAGGAATACTGGTCATCTCTGGGTCCGGTTAAAATAGAGGGAAGTAGTGATTGGAAAGAAGCATTGCAGTCTATTGAATTGGTGAGAACAGTTAAGTCTGGTAATGCTCTTGAGCAGTCAAACCATATAGAGATTTCAGTGCATAATGCTAAAACTCATGGGCAAGGGTGGGAGAAAAATGCAGACCTGGGAGTATTTGAGCTGCAAGAAGAAGAGAACAAGAAAGTGATGTCAGCTATAGGAAAACATGACCTGGAGTATGAGAAGAAATCTAAAGTGGAAAATGAGGTTTGGGAAGGGGAGGAAAAAGGGGAAGAGGAGTACTCATTTGAAGTGTTAGGAGAGAATGAGAGATCCAAAGCAGCAAAAGAGGCACAGCATAAGAAGGTAAAAGAGGCTCAGGTGGTTTTTGAGAAGTTAAAGAATGAGAAGAAGGTTAGAATAGCCCAGAAGCATACAGAAACTGAAAATAAATCAACTGGAGCTGGTGTATCAGAAAACTGCAATGACCTGTTTGAGGTCCAGAAGGAAAAGTATAAATCTGAAGTTGAGCAGGCCATGAACCACAAGGAGAATGAACAGAAACTGAAAGAGGCTAATAAAAGAATGGAAAGAGAGGAATTAATTAGGGGGCTGTGCGGAAAGGAAGACAATGAAAAGAGAAAAAACAAGACTTTTGAGGTGGATGAAAATGAAAGAGGGCATGAAGAGCCTCTTGATGGAGCTGAAGATGCGAAAAATGTAAAGGAAGCTCTTGAGCATAAAGGAAGTGAAAAGAGATTAAAGCAGGAGGCAAACGAGAGGGATGAAAATCAGAAAAATCAAAAAGAGGCTTGCAAAACACAAGAACGTGAAAGTATTTTAAAGGAGGCTCTTGAGCAGGAAGAAAAAACCAAGCTTCTACAGAACATAGTTGAGCAGGAAGAGAAAACACAGCTACTACAGAATATAGTTGAGCGGGAAGTGCATGATAAGAGACTAAAAGAAGGTCTCGAGGAAAAGGATGATGAGAAACAAAGAGAATTTCACAAAGGAGAAAAAAACGAGAAGAAACAACAAGAGACTTATCAAATAACAGAAAATGAAAAGAGACTCAAAGATGCTTGTGCAAAAGAAGAGAAGAATCTATATGGTGCTTCCGAGCAAGAAGATAAGAGTGAAAAACTGAAAGGTGCTCAGGAAGGAAGTGACTGTGGTAGGAGATCAAAAGAAGGATTTGAGTTGGAAGAAATTGAGAAGGAATCAACAGAGACTAGTATTTGGAAAGAGAGTGAGAAGAGACTCAAAGATGCTGGTGGGAAAGAACTGAAGGGGCTAAGCGAAGTACATGAGCAATCTGAGAGGGATGAAAATGGGAAGACTCTGAACCTGGCTAAAGGAACCTGTGTGCGCAAGGAGTTGGAGGATCTTGGGGTATCTGATGGAGCATGGAATCTGGATGATAGTGAAAACCTTCAAGCACCAAAGTTGGCATCCAAAGATAATGAAAACGGTGGAAAGCTGGAAGAAACTCAAGAGTCACTTGCTCATGAGCAAAAGGAGAAGACAGAGTCTGAGCACAAAGATAAAGAAAAGGACACAGAAGTGGTTGAAAATGCAGATGCACTGGCTGGTGACAAATTCGAAGCATCTGACATTGCTCAAGGAGATTTAGGGCTTAAAGAGGATCGGTCTAGAATGGAAGATGCTACAAAGTCGCCTCCTTTAGGCGATAATGCAAAGAAGGTAGGTGAACCTGGCTTTGGTGTTAGACAGACTCACATATGTAAAAGTGTCTCCCAGGTGGACTCTTTTCCCATAAATCAAGAGAGAAAAATTGTTCATGAATTGGGAGACAGAGGAAATAATGTCAAGCAGGCCCAGCCTGTTCTAAACCAGGAGGAAAGCAAGGACAGATCCTTGCCAACTCAGGTGAGGAAAGACTGGGTAGAAAATGGAAAGAAAATAGAAGCTGCCCGACCAGCTGTGTTGGAAGTGAAAGGAAACATTCAGAAAGCCGCTCCACATGTTAATGCAAGACAGACTAGAGAAAGACAAGAGAAGAAACTTAATGAGACGTCAACATCAGAAGACAAAGAAATGGAAAGGGTGAAGAGAGAACGGGAGCTGGAGATGGATCGCCTTAGAAAGATGGAAGAAGAGAGGGAGAGGGAGAGGGAAAGAGAAAAGGATAGAATGGCTGTTGACAGAAAAACACTTGAAACTCGTGAAAGGGCATATACTGAAGCCCGCGATAAGGCAGAAAGGGCTGCTGTAGAAAGAGCAATGGCAGAGGCTCGTGAAAGACTAGAGAAGGCATGTGCTGAGGCTCGGGAGAAGACATTTTCTGAGAAGGCAACTGTGGAAGCCAGGCTCAGAGCAGAACGTGCTGCAGTGGAAAGAGCAACTACTGAGGCACGAGAGCGTGCTGTGGAAAGAGCAATGGCTGAGAAGGCTGCTTTTGGGATGAGAGAACGAGTAGAGAGATCTGTTTCTGATAAATTTCCGGCTTCTGTCAGAAATAATGAAATAAAACAGAGCTCTTCTCTCTCATTTTATGGAGGTATGTGATCCTGGAAGCACCTGTTGTGAATCACTGTTGACTGTAGGATTTTTCTTTAACTTCTCATCTTCTTCTTCCTTCTGCATATTTTATTTTAAATTGTTTTTATTTTCTACAAAAGCTGCCTATCCTACTGAGCAATCTGAAGGAGTTGAAGGTGAATCACCTCAGAGGTGTAAAGCTAGATTAGAGAGGTATCAACGGACCACTGAACGTGCGGTATGATTCTTATCTTTTTTCATAACATGTGAATTGTTATTTAATATCTAACCAAACTAACCCAAGTTTTCTGGTCTTGTTTCAGGCAAAAGCTCTTGCAGAAAAAAATATGCGCGATCTCCTTGCTCAGAGAGAGCAAGCTGAAAGAAATGTAAAAATCTTTTTAAACGGCAAAGAAAGTTCTAGAATTTAAAGTGTCATATTTTTTATTGATAATTTTGGATCTAATGTTGTTTTCAGAGATTAGCAGAAACTTTGGATGCTGATGTAAGGAGGTGGTCAAGTGGGAAAGAAGGGAATCTACGTGCATTGCTTTCAACATTGCAATATGTATGTGCTAATAACCAGAGTAGTACTTATAAAAAATTAAAAAAGCCTCAATATGGATTGGGGTCAACGTACATTATGCTTGTCTCCTGTTTTCTGTGAGTGTTGCTGTAATCCGTTGTGAGGAAAATGTATTTTATAAAGAAGACTAAAAAATGATCAGAATATATATCATTCTTTAGTGAGTTGAATGTGTAATTATAGGATAATGAATCGAATACTGCAGATTATCTGGGCATTGAACTAGTTTGCTGTTTATTTCAGGTCATATAAGAAGAATGCAGTTACTTATAAAAAAACAAAATATGAGAAGATTGCTGTTTGTTGTTTGTGGTGGCAAAAGTATTACTAGTGATGAAATTTTCCTGATAATGAATCATATACTTATTAGTATCATGTTGGGTTTCGACCAATACAATATGCATTTAAAACTTGTCCTTGTATATAAATTTTGAGTACTTGGTAGTATACTACAATTATTTCCGGCCGCTCCTAAATTTTGATGTGTGAAATCTCTTACGCCTCTCCTGGTTAACTTTGGCACCATTCTTGGAGATGTATATGAAAAAGGATTGATACTACTAAGAATCTGATATTATTCCCAAGGACTACTGTTCATTAATCGTCTTATGTTTGCATTGTGCAGCATATGATTTTACATAGAAATAAAGGATTGAGATGCTTGAACTTGGCTGGCAAATGATTAACCAAATGTCACAACCTACTCTCTTCAGTTCTTCCAAGATTAGTATAATTAATTCCTCTCCATTGGCAGATCCTTGGGCCTGACAGTGGTTGGCAGCCCATCCCTCTAACAGAAGTCATAACTGCTGCATCTGTAAAGAAAGCTTACAGGAAAGCGACTCTTTGTGTTCATCCTGATAAATTACAACAGCGGGGAGCAAGCATTCAGCAGAAGTACATATGCGAAAAGGTCTTTGATCTTCTAAAGGTGTGTTCTTTGCAAGCTATCTTCTCCACGAGTTCCAAGTATTTTACAGCAAATTTCTTCTTTTTGGGCAACTTATTTCCTACTGTTGAGCATAAGGTAACCTTGATGGTGAAATGGTCGTTCTGTAGCCTATTTATGAATGGAAATCACCTGATTTTTCCTTTGTAGTAGTCCTAGCCCTGTTTTTTTCTTTTATCGATATATTTAAGTTGAGTCTTTTCTACACTGGCTTCCTCGTATGAAAGGAAGTTAAATAAAGCAGCAAGCCTTGCTTATGCCTAGCAACCATATCTTTCTGTACTTACCAATCTGTCGATCTTCTAATCTCCAGGAAGCATGGAACAAATTCAACTCAGAAGAGCGGTAGCCGGTATAGCCCAGCCATCAGAATTGTACAATGAATACAGATAGCATCCCACTGCACATTTTGTAATTTTATACCGCAAATGTACATCTGTATGTCCATCAGATAACCATTTTGTCTATGCTTTCCCTGAAAATAAGCGTAAGCTCTTAAGTTTATAATTAAGAAGAGAATATAGGTAAAATCTGATGTACTGTGCGTGTGATCCTGCCTGCTGTGTCAATCAAGTGCTCTTGTTGCTTTAGTTGGTGTCTCTCCAAGCAGTCCATCTGTTAGGCAGCTTGAAAAACTGCCGTTTCAAGCAGCCAGTATTTTGGCCTATGAACCAAGAAACCACTGGATCGGACGAAATTTTAGGTCCATTTTCCAGTTCCTGTTTATATAATTTTTTGGTTATTGCATTCATTGTACATTGGGTAATTAGTGGGGTTCCCCTCACTCCTTTTGTACTTAGATTGTATCAAATGAAATATCTTATTGCACGACAAAAAGAAGCAAATATTAATGAATGCTACAAAATTGGACGAGTTCAATGAATGAAGTATAAATGGAAAAGCAGAACCATTTCGTTTTGACGTTGGATGTTACACTCTTGTGTATTATATACTGAGGTTGTTTTCTCGACTGACAAGTAGATGAGACTTTGAAGCTTGAGATGCTTATGTTAAAACATCAATGTTTGAGAGCTCCAGATGAAAAGGGTTAATGGAAAAGGGATGATAGGTGTCATCTTTGTTTACATTAAGATGGGAGTCAATATTTGTTACACTCTTGGTGAAGCCTTTGGCAAGATTTCTTCACGGTGGTTGGGGTAACTCCGTTAAGTCAGCAAAGATCCAATAAGAATAAAACAAATTACCAAGTAAACATGATTAATATATCAACAGGGCATTCATATATATATATATATATATATATATTTCAAACAAGCTTCATTCTTAATAAAGAAACTCACCTGTCACGACAGTACATTTAAATATTATAGACAAGTAGGTGGATTTTACCGCTATGAAATTCTAACATCCAAGGGGGAATTGAAATAAGGGGTATGCTTCCATAGAGATTATTGGAAGTTACTCATTACGCAATAAAATGTGTGCATCGATTAAGTTCTCGATGAATTTTCCTAGTTTGCCAACTTTGGAAGGATTGCAATGCATTCATGATATCATGAATTATAGGCTGGACAGTCCAGTCAGGATGTTATCTGGTTCATTCACTACTAGTATTGTTCTCAGTGAATCACCTGCAATCATAATCTTCTCAATTTGTTTTTCCTTAGCTTCCATTACTCCTATGAGCATTGTTGTAGCTTCTCCCCGGTTTGGGTTCAGACTTTGGATGAATCTAGTGTGGATAAATATTGGAGAGCATCCTTTGATCTGCATATGGCTGCTGTTGTGCTACCTGAGCTTCTTACCGCCACATCAAATGTTAAAATGTAGTGATCTCTGGGTGTAGCACTCCAAGTATGGCTTATATTAATCTGTTTATTGCTCCAAGCATTACAGTGTTCTTTATAAATTTTTAGAGTTGCAGAGGCAAAATTATCAAGATTGGGTATGAAGGCCTCATGACCAATCTTATTTCTAAGGAACAAAATACTGTCTATAGCAATAATGGCAAATATTTGAAAGTGATGTTCATCTCTGCTTGGAATATTGAGGCTCCTTGAAGGGCTGATAATGCAATCCATCCACTGGCTAATATTGTTATTAGCAAAGTAGGAGATGTTCAGAGGCCAAGGGTAATGCCTCGATAGAATTATTGTTAAAGTGCAGATGAAGAAGAGATGATTCTGAGTTTCTTCCTCAGTATTAAAAATGGGGCACTGGATTTCCTCGTTGTTTAGAGGAAGAAATCTTTTTAAAACAGTTCTTGTGGGAATGATATTGTTGAGGATTTTCCAGTAAAGAAATTTCAGTCTATCTTGGATGTTGATTTTCCAGAGTTTTCTCCAATTACTAGATTGATTAGGGTGTTGTGATTATGATTGATTGAGATAGCAGAATAAGCCAATTTAATAGTGAATTTCCCATAAGTGTGATGAGCCCAAATGAGTTTATCATCCAAGTTATGATAATTTGTCTGAGCAAGAGGGATTTGCATGATTTCATTCACTAAATCTTGATGAAAAAGTGCATGTAACAAGATTGTATTCCATTTTCTGGGTTCTTCCATGGTTAATTCAAAAACTATTAGTGAATGGTCCTTTTGGATGGAGGTAGTTTTTGGAAACAGGTTGAAAAGAAGGAAAAGTAGGTGTCCAAGGATCAGACCATACCCTTGTGTAAACCCCATTGTTGATCTGGTAACTTCCTAATTTTTAGGAACTCCTTTTGTTTTAAAACACCTTTCCATATCCATGAATCAGTTGGCTTTGGGCTAGTTGCAAGGAAGGAGGTGTTTCCCAGGTATTTTCCAGTAAGCACTTTTTTCCAGATAGCATTGCTACCATTAATCATCTGCTAGTTTGCAAAGTAAAGCTTTGTTAAAATCAGAGGTTAACCTTAGGCCAAGGCCACCAACAGATTTGGGTTTGCAAATAGATTTCCAAGATTTAGGAGTGAAATTGTAAGTTTTTTCAGAAAGGAACCCCCACCAAAATTTCATGAATTCTCTATCCATGTTGTTGGTCACAGTTTTGGGAATAGAGATGGTGGACATTAGATAAGAGGGTATGTAGCTAGCCACTGATCTTATTAAAATGGTTCTACCAGCTTGTGAAAGAAGCTTATCTTTCCACCCTGCTAATCTCTGAGTAATTTTCTCTTGCACCTCTTCAAAATGATTTTTTTTAGCCATTGAAAGAGAGGGGGAGGCCGAGATATTTGATTTTGGAATAAGCACTTTTGAAGTCAAAAGATTTCTTTCATTTCCCTTTCGAGCCGTGGCAAAGTGCTACCACTAAATTGAATAGATTATTTGTCAGCATGTAATTTTTTACCAAACCATTGAGAATATTTGTCCAAACAATTCTTGAAGCTTTAAGCATTTTGACTAGAATTTTTATAAAAAAGAATGAGATAATCAGCAAAGAGCAATTGAGAAATGAGAGAGTGCTATTCCTATTGATAGAGATGCCCCTAAGGTGACCCAGATTCTCTTCTTTTGTTATGAGTCTTGTGAGAACTTCAGTTCCAAGGATGAAGAGGAAGGGGACTAGGGATCTCCTTGTATAAGACCTCTAGATGGATTGAGAAAGCCGCAAGGGTTGTCATTGATGAGCACTGAATAGGAAATTGTTGTGATGCATTCTTGGATCCAGTTGATCCAATTGTTGTGAAAACCAAGGCTTGACATTATTTTAAAGAGAAAATTTCACTCCATAAAGTCAAAAGACATTTTCCATATCTATTTTAATAGCCATAAGTCCCTTTCTTCTCCCTTTTTTTATTGAGATGATGAAAAACCTCTTGAGCCAAAATTGTGTTTTTCTGAACGATTCGACCAGGGCCAAAGGTTTTTTGATGGGGTGAGATGATTTTGGGAAGAATCTTCTTGAGTCTGTTTGCAAGAATTTTGGCTATGACTTTATAATAGACATTAGAAAGACTAATTGGCCTAAATTGATGAACAATGTTTGGGTTGTTTGTTTTTTGAATTAAAACTGTGTGTATGATTTATTTCTTTGAGAAGCTTCCCATTTTTGAAAAAGTTTTTTATGGCAGCATTGAAATATGTTTTAATGATCTCCAAATAGTGTTTATAAAACAGTCATGTAAAACCATCAGGGCCAGGAGCTTTTTTTGAGGGAGCTTGTTTCAAAGTGGAGAGAAATTCCTTTTCAGTGAGAATCTCACAGAGGAAGTGATTGTCATGGTCAGAAACTTTTTTAGGAAAGAGTTCCTCCAACTTAGAGTGGATCATGGAATTGGATGAATGGAATATCTCTTTAAATGTTCCAGAAATTTATTCTGAATCACTGATTGATCAGCAGTCCAATTGTTAGAATTGATCTTAAGACTCCCAATAGAGCTCGTGCGCCTCCTCATAGCGGTTGACATATGAAAGAATTTAGTGTTAAAATCAATAGTGGTCAATCATTGCAATCTAGATTTTTGCCTCAATAGGATTTTCTCTCTTCTGAGTTGTTCATTGTGATTTTCTTTCAAATCAGCTTCCTTGATCATGGATTGGATGTTTAGATCATTAGTCTAGATTTGTGACAGAGCTTTGGTCAAGATTTTTATGGAAGATTGAATGTGACCAAAATGATTTTTGTTTTTCAAGTTTTTAGAAATTTTTTTACCTCCTTCAATTTTTTTGAGAGAATGTAGCTAGAATTGCCAACAAAGATGGTGTTCCATGTTTTTGTATGATCATCTGGCTTGTATGATCCCTAATCCAAGATTCTTCGAATTTGAATGTATTCTTATGATACCTTATCCTAGAGGTGTCCAAAAGAATGGGTGAGTGATTAGATGAACTAATAGGAAGATGTTGAAGATTGGCATTAGGGAAAAGTGCCATCCAAGAATGGTTAGCAATTCCTTTGTCCAGAATTTCTCTGATGTTACCTAAGCCTTACCAATTATTAGACTAGGTATACCTTAGGACCATGAAATCCTAAGTCAATCATACCATTCCTATCCATGTAAGCTCTAAGACCATTGGTGTGTGAGGAACAAGTGAAAGGCCTCCCTCCTATTTTCTCTGTTTGACTCAATATCAAATTGAAATCTCCAATGTCTAACCTGGGGCCCTCATAAGTATTAGCAACCTTGATCATTATGTCCCAAAACTGCCATATTTTGTTGTTCTGTGCAGGGCAATAGACCCGATTAATAAGCCAAGGATTCTGGGAAGGATCATAATATACAAGCATAGATATTAAATTTATATTTACAAACACAGGTTCTACATCCAGTCCATTCATCCACATAAACATAAGGCCACCCAGTTTTGCAATCGGGATATCTCTTCTCCGCACCCCGCAAGTTTGCCTTAGTGCGTTTTGTTGGGCCATCTTCGTACGGGCTTCTCAAGGCATGTGATTGGGCCCCTGGACCCCCAGCCCACTTGGTGTTGCCCATTTTTCCCCTAACAGTTATCCCGTAAATTCTTGTCTCACTCGTGTTGGCAGGAGTTTAAACCGTTCAAGCTCCATCGCCTCAATTGCACATTGTGCTCCTCGCATGCCGTTAGTAGGCATCACGCTCATTTTTTCTAACAACGACGATCGCATCGCACCAATTTCACCCTCTCGTCATTTTTTGTCAGCTAGAGTAGCTTTGGTATATCTTTCATGGGTTGCGCATGGCACCTTCCCTTTCGCTCTACGCCTTCTGTCATTTCGTTGTTCTCTCTTTTGATAACCATGGCATTACCCCTTCTCCCCCCGCACCTCTTTCTTTCTCTTTCCTATTCCCTTATCTTTCATTTTCCTGCTTTCGCTTCCAATATTTGATTTCCTCGCATTCTCTTTTCTATGGCTCCAAATCAGCCAAATCCTCTCCACCTCCACCTCTCAGGCAAATCTTGACTCCGTGAGGGATTGCTATGGGATCCCTAACATAATGGATTTGATCTTGCTCAGACCCTTCGATCGGATTATGAACTAGTAGGGGTCGTCAAACGAATCGGGTTGTACATAGGCATGTCTCTTATCGGGCTCTATCTCCCATTTTTCCAGTTGGTTCACAGCATTCTGGACTTCCTAGGAGTGGCTTCAACCCAAGTGCTCCCGAATGCCTGAAGGATCATGTTGTTCTACTGTGTTGTTTGGGGGTGAGTCCTGGAGGCAATGGGGGAGGGGGATCTGGACCTCACCCCTTGCAAGTTCTTTTATACACATGATGTCAAACGTCATTAGGGGAACCGGTGCAACTTCTGTTCACAAGCAGGTTTTAGAGTCTCCCAGTTGGAGCCATGTTTCTCCAAGGTAAAGAATTGAGATCAAAAGTTTTTTGTTTCGAAAATTGGTTGAGATTTTTTCGCTGAAGAGGTTAATGGCCAGGAGTTTCTGGTGAGGGCTTCTTGGAGCACCATTCACGACAATCGTGTCTTCTCTGTGACCCCTACCTAGATGGAGCAAGCTCATGTGGATGTTATCTATGCGTGGGTCAGGGAAAACCAAGGGTTTTGGAGTCCAAGCAGGATCTTACCAGGTTGAGCTTAGATTGATTCTTTGTGTCTTCGAGTCACTTGCATGCAACAAGTTGAACAACGTTTTGCTTGATGGGCTGGAGAACTGTCTGCGGATGGAACAGGCAGACGTCAGCTGCTTTGGGGCCCAAAGGGTAGAAGCCGCTAGGGGAGAATGCCAATCTCCAAGGTTCTTAAGTGGCTTGGGGGGTAGGACGGGCTTACGGCGGTCCATCCAGTCCAAGAGGGGGATTCTGCCCACCCCTACCAGGCTCTAACCTTTTGCTCTGGCCTCAACCAACGTGGCAACTCTGACCTGATCTCCTGTTTAGTCCTATCTCTTTC
This sequence comes from Juglans cinerea, assembly GCA_961763995.1. Taxonomy (NCBI): domain Eukaryota; kingdom Viridiplantae; phylum Streptophyta; class Magnoliopsida; order Fagales; family Juglandaceae; genus Juglans; species Juglans cinerea. Next base: position 47,634,601 of record CAUIVZ010000001.1, on the reverse strand, counting down.
CCATCATTAACTGGTTGTACCTTGCTATAAGGGCTTCATTCTTTGGTTGGCTGGATCGGGTGCTGCCAGTCCTCTTTCATTGAATATGCCTGCTCGCCTCCTTCTACGGCAGGTGAAAATTTACCAAGCCGTCCTTGAGGACAAAAAGAGATAGGAAGTCAAGTACTCCTAACTGAGCTCTCGCTGCCAAACTCTGGAGGATGAGGCTGGTGCTTTAAGGGCAGAAGTCTCGATCCTTTGCCACGATTTTGCCCTCAAGACAGCTCCCTAACAAAGGTTTCATAGGAAGTGGCCATATCCTAGTAGTGCAAGAAAGGTACAATGATCATGGGAAAGTTGCTGACTTGGAACGAGATCGCACCGATCGACAGGAGGAAAGTTGGCAGGGGGGATAGTTGTCTTGAGTACGCAGAAGGCTTACCGAGATTAAGCAGTCCTGGTCCCACCTCAGGAACGACCTTGACATCACACGCTAGGAGTGATCCTGCGCCGAGGCAGATTACTGGTTCGTTCGTGACTAGTTGGGGAGGTAGGTAATTCCATTGGCTCAACTGGGCATCCGACAAGATTAAGTAACTCTTGGCCAAGTCCTAAAGGCAGGTTTCCATGTTGCAAGCCAAACTTGATTCCGCTAAGAAAGAGGTTGTTAGGCTTTCTCCATAAATTGTCATTACCCTAGTTGTGTTGGACAAGGCGTTTGTGTCTGGATTCCAACTTGGGTTGTATATGTTGATGAAGCTTATACTGGCTAGGCCTGAGACGAATATAAGGACCCTAGCTCTAATGTCTCTCTACCCCCAACGAGTTGATGATTGCCTACGTAGAATCCCTTGGAGCGGACTTGATCCAGGACGCTTTCCTAAACCAGCCACCTCCTCCCCCATTTGGTGCTCCACCCTCTTATATAGTTTGTATGGTTCCTTTTTTTTCTTTGTAAATAATGTACTGCTTTAATGAATTCAATGTGTTCCTTCACCTTTGTGGGTTTCTTTCTTTATTGATTCTCCTTAATCTTTGCGTAGCAGTTACTCGCCTTGGGCTTTCTTCATGCCTGCATGGGCGAGGGTTGGTCGACTTCCTCGGAAGTGTTCTCAACCAAGTGTCAGCTATGAGCACTCATCCATCTTCATCGAAAGTGTTCTCAACCAGTGGCTTTGTCCTTGGTCACATTGAAAGTGCACATAGAGTTTATGAGTTTTTTTGGCAAAATACATCTTTCCTATTACCGGTCTATAGAGACTTTTACACAAAGTATTTTTCTCAAATGCTCGAAATTCTATGGCCTTGGGAGTTTCATTTCGCCCATGTCCTATAAACAATAAGAACATGTTCTCTTGCAAGTGATCACCCGATATGGTCTTTCCCAGTTTAGCCTGAGCTTGTTCTCCTCTTGCTGCTTGGATGTTGTCTCTGCCTTCCTCATCAGGAGCTCGCCTACTTTGAATGATCAGGGTAGAACCTTTTTGTTAAAATACTGCTCCTTCATCTTCATGTAAGCCGCCGCTCTCGTGCTTGCTTCCTCCCTCATTTCTTCCATTAGATTAAGGCTTCTTTCCAAACCCCTGCCATTAGCGTCCTGGTCATAATGTTGTACACGATAGTTAGGTATGCTAACTTCCATGGCTATCAAGACCTTGCACCCGTAGGTCATCGCGAATGGGGTTTCTCCAATCAGGGCCCATGCAGTAATACGATATGCCTACAAGGCTCCAGGTGATTCTTCTGCCTACACTCCTAGTCAACCTCTTTTTTGCCATGTGAAATATCATTTTATTAGTTGCCTCTACTTGTCTATTGGCTTAGGGGTGTCTCGGCGAGGAGTATCTTACTTTGATGCCTACTATGGCACACCAATCTCTATAATGGTCATAGTCGAGTTGCCGGCCATTATCTGAGATTATGGCTCATAGTATATCAAATGGCATCCGATGGAATTCTACAAGAACTTGATTATACTCTCGGTCCTGATCATCTCCAAGGTTTCGGCTTCCACCCACTTTGTGAACTTAATCCCGCCCTTGCCCACCGGCAATAGGCCCACTATATTGACCCATGCAAGGAAAAGGGGCATGGCGTGGTCACCATCTTCAGCTCCTAGGGTGGATGGTGAGATATGTTATTGTATTGCTGGAATCGTTTATAGCTTCAAACGAACTCGTTTTCCATGACTAACAAGTATAGGTATATGGCCTCTCTTGGCTTAGTTTGGCTTAGAAGGGGGGTTGGTCAAGTATGCTTTCAGTTGCCCAAGTGCTTCGTCACACTCAATGTTCCAATCATGTGCCTTCTATAGCACTTTGAAGAACAGTAAGCATTTGCCCGTTGACTGGGACACAAACTGGTTCAACACTGCTATTCTCCAGCCAATTCAATTTCTGGACCTCGTTTAGTTTCTTTGGGGCTTCACTTCCATGATTTCTTTGACCTTTTTTTGGGTTAGCCTCAATCCCTTATCCGAACACCATGAAACCAAGGAACTTCCCATATTTGACGTTGAAGGCACACTTGATTGGGTTAAGCTTCATCTTATGTCGGCACAACACTTCAAATGCCTCCCTCAAGTCTGCTATGTGGTGACGAGGTTCTGTACTTTTGACCAGAAGGTAATCTACATAAACTTCCATGTTTTGTCTTATTTGATCCTTGAACATTCGGTTTGCTAGTCTTTGGTATATTACTCATGCATTCTTTAGCTCAAACCTGGTACAGGCCTCAGTCAGTTATGAAAGAATTCTTATCCTAGTCTTTCGAACTCATTCGAACCTAATTGTACCTTAAGTAGACGTCCATGAAGCTAAGCATGCGGTGGCTAGCGGTCGAGTCAACTATCTGGTTAATGAGTGGTAGGGAAAAGTTGTCCTTTGGACATGCTTTGTTTAGGTCAATAAAATCTATACACATTCATTATTTACCATTTGCCTTCTTTACAAGCACTAGGTTCAAGACCCAATTCGAGTAGTGGACCTCGCGTACGAAGCTTGTCTCCTGGAGATGCTCCAGTTCTTTAACTTTGGCAGCATATTTTTCCCTGCTGAAGCCCCTGTGCCTTTTCCGTATCTTCTTGGCCTCTGGGTCAATGTAAAGGTGATGCTTTATAATCTTCGGGCCAATTCTAAGCATATCCTCATGACTCCACATGAACACCCCTATACTTGACCAAGAGCAACCTTAGTTACTCTCGAAGGCTTGTGCCAGCTTGGTATTGCGTTGGGCCTGTTCGAGTAAAGTGTTACTAGCTCAAGGGGCTCGACAGGCTCCATGTGCTGCAAGTTGCATTTATCACGCATCTCCATTCCCTGCTCACTGAGCTCTAGGGGTTGGGGAAAGGCTTCGACTACGTGTCGCTACCTTGTGCTTCCATCAAATGGCTTGACTTTCCTCACTCTACTCCTTTTATAACACAGACATCCAGGCCTCTGTTCCTAAGTTCTTACACATAGCACTCCCGTGTTAGAGCTTGTTCTCCTCGCACTTTGCCTACTCCACTGTATACTGAGAACTTCATTTTCAGGTGGTACGTGGAGGTGATCGTTTTCATCTTGTTTAGTGTTGGCCAGCCTAAGATAGCAATGTAGGAGTTGTGGGCTTTAACGACTAAGAAATCCATCATAATCGTTACCACGTAGGGGGTCGAGCTCGCAGTGACCAGCAGTGCAATGGTCCCTTCTGGTTGTACCGGTTCTCCCAAAGATCCATTGAGCAGCAATTGGGGTCAAGTGTAGTCTATCCTGTCCCAAGTTCATTTTCTGGAATGTGTCCCAAAATATTATGTCGGTCGAGCTTCCATTATCGACTAGAATTTAGTGGGTGGTAAAGTTTGGGATCAAGAGGGTGACCACTAAAGCATCGTCGTGGGGGTAGGACACCCCTGTAACATATTCCTCGGTGAAGGTTATAGGGAATCCGCTCGACCTTCGGTCTCTTTATCGGTCGGTTGACTGCGAACATTTCTCAGTATCACATCCTTCTAGTGTAAGCCTTTCTGGTCAATGATGTTTTGTTGCCTCTGGCTACCCCCTGACTATGGATGTGATCTCCTCGAGTGGGGGGTTCGACCTACCAAGACCGTATTGAGGCGAGGAGCCTCCCTTTGGGATTTCCTTCAATTCAGGCTTTCGCTCCCACAACTCCTCGGTCGCCTTCGGGCAGCTCTTTGGTTAGCTGTTGGGTTTGGGGCTCGTCCCTATTTGCGGTGCATTTTATCATCTCATTCCACTGTGGTGGCTCATCTCAGTTTTGGTCGTGCAGTTATATTTGGTCAATTGTCTTGGTTCACCATAATAGGTTCAATGAGGGATGGCGCTACAGTCATCTAGCCTACTATTGTAGTCTCATCGTGGTGGAACCTCATAATCTTGTTTCAACGGGACATTCGTATGAACTTCTTTAAAGCCTCAATCCCGAAACTGAGGCCCATTAATTTTCTTTCTTTCCCCTTGTCCACTAGCCATCCTGTTGGCCTTTGCTCGCGTCTTTACTGTTGAAGTCCTCATTTTCTCCCTGGTTCATTTCTTCCAACTCAGCATGCCTTAAATCAATACGTGCTTTAAGTGTGTCCTCTGCATTGACAAAGTCTTCTACCCTGTCCATGAACTTCCTCAGTGCCGTTGTCTACCTTGTTAACTCGGCCATGAACGAGCTTCTAGGCCATACCCCTCCCAAGAGCATGATCAACATTATCTTCTCGTCTTGATCATCTGCCGTTAGGTGTTCCTTTTTGAACTACGCTAAGTACACCTTTAGACTCTCATCTCCCATTTGCCTCACCATGAGCAGAAATATTGCAAGCTGCGTATGATGCCAACTAGCCATGAACTAGATCAGGAAATGTCTATCCAGTTCTTTGAAGTTGGTGATCAGGAAATGTCTATCCAGTTCCATGAGGTTACGCAAACTATCGTTCATCATTTTCTTCTCTTCCTTGTGGCTTGGGGTGGCCTCAACCTCCCCTTGTGACTCCTCGTTGATGTGCTTGAGTCTGTCTCTTTCTTGAGCCCTTCACTCCTCTGTCTCAAGGCCTCATTCTCCTTCTATAGGGCCTCCATCTTTTTCACCATATATCCTCACTTCTTGTCCATTTCTTTGAATCTTCTTTCCTTCTTGTTACTGGGCAACTCCTCCTCTTTCGCTTAGGCATAACTTATCGCAGCAAGCATAACGCAAAAAATTACCTCGAACACACAGCCGACGTCAACTATTGAAGTAAATTTCGATAGGCCCACTGCCCTAATTGCCACCTACAAACAGGCTGACCCCTGGTGATTCAGAGGAAAGCTTCCTATGCCAAAGTTAGTTCCTTTGCCACCTCCTATGGGGGAGTTATATAGAAAATGAAAGGGGATAGTTAGACAGATGATCTTGCCTTTCGGCTTTCCTCCCGCTATATATTGTTTAGAGCATAGTAGTTGCCTTTCCTTTTCCCTAGGTGATCTGATGTCTGTCCATGCTCTGGTGGGGATATCACCGTGTTTACTATGACGTCCTTTCTTGGACCTTATGTCATTCGGGGTCTGACACAAGCATATCCCTTAAGGGGGCACTTCATGACATTTAATGCGGTAATCCTCTTTGCACCGTGACAAAGAGGAGGTGGGTGATTCCAACTTGCCTTGTGCTAACTGAATCCACACTATTTCTACTAGCACAAGTCTCCTCATTTACACCTCGTGAGTCTGCCTTAGTGCTATTTGTTGGGCCATACGCTCGAGGCATGCGATTAGGCCCTTAGCTCCCTAGCCCACTCGGTGTTGCCCTTTTTTCCCCTAAGAGGAGGATCCAATGATACTAAGCTTTCAGCTTTGTAGGTAAAAGGCATTGAAATTTCTTAATAAGGAATATTAGCAAAGAAAGATAAGCATAGGTAGATTTTGGTTTAATTGGGATATTACAGCATTGATGACAATAATTTTGTCATAATTTTAGCTACTAGTATAATAATCACATATAAATCCCAATTCAACACATTTTTTTTAGTGTGTATGTCGGTCACTAGATATGATTGTAGACTTTTCCTTGATTTCTCTTCCAAATTTAATAAATAAGATTTGCTTTTGCATTTTTAAGAAAACATTTTATTTTTTTAATTTGGCGCCCTTAGTGGCCATGACCCTTCCCTTCAATTTTAGGTAGTAATGCCTGGCAATTAATTGTTGGGTGTATAATGAATTAGCCAAGCCATTACCATTAATAAGTAGACTTAATGCTTAGCCGGGAGTTACACTGGTGAGGCTATATATATGTCGAATCTCTCTCTCGAGCTATCATCTCTCTGAAAAGCATTTAGGTTGTGGGTTGTTTGGATGTTGCTCTAGTCCCTCTTGCGTGGTGCATTCAATTAAAACCATCGTGTGAAGACTTGGAGACTTACAGAACTTGCTAAACTTATTCATGTAGCAGAGTCGAGAGAACCCTCAGAGAAACTCATGGGACAATTTCTAAAACTGCGTTCGAGATATTTATGAAGTTTATTTCTTCTACCGTGTGCTCTAATAGAAGTGATTTAGATTCTGATTTTGGCTAGATTTTATGTTTGAGAATTGTTTTTTGAAATGTGTTTTTTATTGGGTTTTGAAAGAGGTTTGAGAAAATCTTGAATAAAAAGAATAAGTTTTGTATTAAATTTTGTCCGAAAGTAGATAAATAGAATTGAAAAGATGTTTAAATATAATTTTTTAATAATGATTTTTATTTTAGTATTTGTAAAGGTAATTTTGGTTTTTATGTTTAATATGATTAAAAAATGATCAAAACTGAAATAACTTATTTTTTTAATGATTTGAAGATATTTAATTTAAAATTGAGTAATGCTGGACACCAGCCGGAAGCCGCAGCACACCCTTCAGAATTTTTTTTTTTCTTCAACTCAACACGGTGTGTTGAGGATGTAAGCTGCAGCAAATATTTTTCCTTTAAAATTTATTAAAAGCCAAAACAAATTTTTGAAAGTTTTTCATAACCAAACATGGCCAGTTTGGTTTAATATTAAAAAAATGTTGAAAAAATTACAAAAGCTTCTCTCACTCAAATCATTTCATTCCAAGACAGAATATTTGTGACTTGGCTTTCAATGAAAACAGTATATGCCATTATTGTCGTTTCGGGCCACTTGTCTGGAGCAGTGAAGCTGCCAATCCTTCACGCTCAAGCATGTTGATTGATTGGAGCAACTCCTACGTGGTTATTATTTGAAATAAATACTATAATTTCTCGACTTATGATAAGGTAGTTTATGAAGATTTTCTCTCTCGTATCCTTAAATAAACGAGTAGATTCAACGTGTGTCCGGCAAAAGAAAGATAGTTCTCCATGGAAGATAAAGGGAAATTAAATACATGTAGATGAGATAAAATTTGTGCGAGAAAACAAAATAAATTTCATCTCATCTTATTTAATTTCAACTAATAATTTTATTACTATTTACAAATCATGTCAATTTATCTCATCTCACTATCCAAACGGATTATCAATTTGGATAGATTTAGGTCCCGTTTAGATAAAGAAATGGTTTCATCTCGTCTCTTTTCATTTCATTGTTACAACATTTCCAAATTCTGATACAAAATATAATAAACAATTCATTTTTTTAATTCTAAAATAATAATAATATTATAAAATAATATTCTAACAATATTTTATTCAACTTTTAACTTTTATCTAAAATTATCTCATCTTACTATCTAAACAGACCTTATTCTTTGACATGCTTAGCATACTACTCCTTTTTGTCTTTGTTATGTTCTTCTATATGTTTTCATTATTGGTTTAACTTTGTTTCGAGTGTGTTTGAATCTAACATGTTGATTAATTAATACACGTAAATGTTGTTCGAGATTATGCCCACCTGCAAAAGTGGTGTCCCCTAGATATTTGGAAGTAAAGAATCAAAGCACTTTTCCAACGATTTCCCCGCCTCATATATATACGTTATCTTCCTATGCTGCCTTTCAATTTCATTTGAAAAAACAAAAAACAAAGGCTCCATTCTACATGGTTGCTTTCTCAAGTTTTCAATACTTTTCTTCCAAATTCTCTCACGTACAAATTCTTTCTTATTTCTCCGATTTACTCTATTCTCTATAAGTTATGTCAATTCATAACTTGAATTCTATTGCATCAATCTTATCATGGACTGTTAATGTTATCTACGTTTATATGATAATCCTTATCATTAACTGAAACTTTAACAGAGTTATAAGCCTTATCAAATGCTATATTATCTCCATGCTATGTAGTATTTATATTTGAATCTTTGAGTCTAATAGTATTAACGTGATAGATATTGATATGTTGTCAATGATCGTAAAAATACGAATAATTTAATTGAATATAGTGTCAAAGCTATTACGTGAAGATTATCGTGTCAAATTTTCATTTATTTATTTATTCATTTTTTGGAAGACATGAAATGTTATTTTGGAAGATGAAACATGAAAGTTGAGAAGAAAGGGTCGAGAGAATGAAAGACAATTAATATAGAAGATGTTATGCATACAAATAACTTGTCAACCCGACAAGGAACACAAAATCTGACTTTTCAACTATATTGCATTGCATGCATTGACTTTTAAATGTAAGTTAAATTTAAATACAGAAAAAGATTAAATATTTAATTTAAACAATTTAATTTAATTTAATATTCCACCATATATTTATTTAATTATATAAAAAAAAAATGTAAAGAAGCATTCGTGTTTCCCAAGGAGACCGCCACCTCGATGACCTCACCAAACACCTCATCATATCCCATTACACTTTTTGTTGGTGTCTCTGACAAGCCAAAATTCAAACACTTGGGGAAAAGACGATACCATTCTTGGTATAAACCACGCCCATGCCCATTCCAACCTAGTTATAAGGTTATTCTGGACACTTCACACTGGGAAAAGGGCTCGGGCGAAACTTCTTATTCCGTTTCAAACATTTGCGGAGCGAAGCGTCAAGCGATCTATCAGACACAGAGAGAGAGAGAGAGAGAGTCATTGCTACCTGTAACCAACAAAGATTACAGCAAAATCGAAATATAAACATCAAACATTGGCCATTTGGGGCCGCCGAGGAAAGAGCACTCCTCTTCCTCCTCAGCTCTTCTTCTTTCCTTCCACGCTTTTTCTCTTCCCTGTTATTCTTTCGCACTGTTTCATTTCGCTTTCCTGGTAAATATCTCTAAATTTCTAACGGATTTATATCTTACCTATTCTATATATATTCCTTTTGTTTTCTTAATTTTTGAGATATTTTCTGTTCTTCTTGGTTTTGTGCTTTTGGTTTCTGTTTGAACACGGAGGAAGGCGAAGTTGAGGGTTTATGTTGTTTTGGGTTGTCCGAACAGTTAGGATGAATTGCCATTTTAAGGCTGATTTTCCTGGATGTTTCCGTTTTTTCTTTCTAAAACTTTTCTGGGCTTCCAATTCTAGCGTTTAGGGATCTTATGAGATTTTATTTGGGGATGCCTTGTTTGAACGCGACAATTCAGCTTTTTGGTTTAGCCCGTCGTAAAAGCAAGATTATTGACTATGTTTGTCAGCATAGGTTGTGGAGTTTTTGAATTGGACGTTGAAGATTTTGGGGCATAGGGTTTTAACTCTGCTCTCTTGCTCTTACATGGAGCACCATTTAAGATTTTTGTCTAGTTTTTTAGCTTTGCCTTCTCCTTGGATTTTGAGATTGGGCTTGTTGGTACAATATTGTCGAATTTTTTTTGGTTTAATCCTCAGCCCTCTGTTGTCCTCGTGTTTGTATAGAGGGAGTAATTGACTGTGTTAGGTTAACTTATATAGAGGTTTAGTTTTGTCCAATGGATTATACCTGGCAACCACGAGGCGTTGTTGGATTCTTTAAGATTCGGTTTGGTGTGAGTTTTTGTTCTCTCTGCGGCTCTCCTGTTTATATATATATATATATATATATAACTGAATAGTTTAACGTGGTTTAACGTCTATCTCTTTATAGGCAATAGGTTTTGGAGTTCATGTTGCATATAGATATAGTGTATCCTTATCTTAGATTTGTTGCTCGTAGTACTAGAGTCCTGATTGGTACCTGATGGATGAAAATGCATTCAGAACATCCAATCTTTGATTTTCCTATTTCTGGTACCTTATCAAAGAAAATCCCAAGTACAACATCATTTGCTCCATCACTGTTACAATTAATTGGCTCTGGTGAGTTGGAGATTCCATAAATTTTTGGATAGCAACATACTACTTTCTTTCTTTGCAACTGATTGTTAGATTTATTTTCCCTCCATTCCCATTTAATCGAATCTTCTTCTAAGTGTATTTGAATACACTTATCAAAAAAAAAAAAAAAGTTTATTTGAATACTTAAAAAAAAAAGTTTATTTGAATTTTTTCCACCTCATTGGAAGTGAATATTATTTTAAGTTAATTTTACTGTTTTGGTGGTGCAGAATCATGCCAACATTTACTGCTATAACTTTAGATCGATTCTTAGAACCTAGAGCTTCAAAATCGGTTGATAGGCCTATTCCTAATTCAAAGCCTCCTAATTCAAGACCTATTCCAAGTTCAAATCTGGAGAGGAGAAACAGTACGTCAGCCACTGAAAGGAGAGTGAAACGCCCTCAGATAAGGCCAGCACTCTATGCTACTCCTAAGGCAACGCCACTTCCAGATTCACCTACTTCATTCACGCCCTCCCCATATATCATCAACCATAAGCGGCGTGGGCCACGTCTCGTGAAGAGCTATTCTGAGGACAATGTATCCCTTCGCCAAAAACCTGATGAAAAGGTCAATGAGAATGCTGGAAATGTGGAAACTGAGGTTGTCCCTTCAGCTGATGATGTTTCTGTTACTTTCACTATTCCTGGTGCTAATCAGGAGGACCATGTGAATGGTGGCCGTGACGGTCATGTTGGGAACCACTGCAGTGAATCTGGGTGCAATAATGGAGAACTTGTGAGCAGTCATGTGGAACTTGGAAACAGTAGTAAAAGTGATGGTGTGACAGGGGAAGATGATTTGTTGAAGCTTGAAAGAGATGGCGAGTCAGAAAATTTCTTTGATCCACATGAATCTCTTAGTGTTACCAGCAATACTGATGGAGAGGATAATTCTGCGGTAGATCGATCTATTACTCTCACCACACAAATGGGGGAGTTTTTTGATGCTTGGGAAGGTAATTGTCCTTGTTCTTGTTAGTGATTATTTCCTCTGTCAAGTTGGTCATGTATTCCATTCTAGGAAGTCCAAAAGATTGTTGTATTTGAAAATTTAATAACTTTCTATACTTATCCTTGACTTTATTTGAAAAAGTGAACTCCTTTTCTTTTTTATTGCTTTATTTGAGTTTAAATGGAGGAGAGGCATTCTTGGAACTTGGAACTTTCTATCTTAGAGACAATACATTAACTTATGCTCCTTCAAAACTTTGGTTTTCTAAATGGTACCACCGATATGAAAAGCTGGGAGCCAAATGACTTAGTGAAGTGTTCTTTTTATTGGATTTTACTCTTACCCTTTTAGAAAGTTTGGTTCATAGAATAAGCTACCTTGTTTTCCATGCTCTTCCATCTTGCTATAAAATATGATTGCTTGAATATTGTAAAAGTTGGGCACCTCTGTCTGTAAATCACTGCCCTAAGTATGAAAGACAGTTATGAGCCTACAGCAGTATGGGCATATAGCAGTATTTTATCTCATGCAATTTTCTATCTTCCTACAGAATTATCCTCTGAGAGTGGGTCACAGCCTTCTCTTCAAGACGTTGAAACTGAATTGCGTGAAATGAGATCGAGTGTATTGATGGAAATAGAGAAGCGGAAACAAGCAGAAGAATCCTTGAATAACATGCGAAGCCTGTGGCAGAGGCATAGGCAACTGTTGTCTGTTGTGGGATTGACACTTCCTTCTTATCCCACTGCTTTGGCAGAGGGTGAGCAGCTGGAATGTAATCAGGTGGAAGAGTTGTTACAACAGGTACATGTTGCTAGGTTTGTATCAGAATCTGTTGGAAGGGCTGTTGCAAGGGCTGAGGTGGAGATGGAGATGGAAGCCCAGCTCGAGTCAAAGAACTTTGAGATTGCTCGATTATATGACAGGCTCCATTTTTATGAGGTCATGAATCAGGAAATGTATCAGAGGAACCAAGATGCTTTAGGTCAGATATCGATACCTTTCATTAATTATTTTTCAACCTTCAAATATACTTAATTGTTTGTTGTTTTATATACTTACAGAGGAAGAGGGGGCTTAGGCCCCATTTGGGTAGTGAAAGTGTTTCATCTCATCATTACAACTTTTCTAAATTTCCACATAAAATATAATAAACAATTCAACTTTTTCAAATCCTAAAACAATAATAATATTAAAAAATAATATTCTAACAACTTTCATCTAAAACCATTTCATCTCATCTCATCTCACTATCCAAACCGCACCTTAGTTTCTTAGTAAGTATACATTGAACAAAATTAAGTAGGTTACAGCTACTAAATGGATATTCCTCATTGTCATTAAGAACATTACATATAGTAATTGAGGTTCATAAAGAGAATTAATGCATTGTATACCACCAAGGATTGAATAAGAAGAATGAGACAATTACTACAACTACATGATTATTCATCATTTTCATTAAGAAAAATATATATAGTAATTGAGGTTCATAAATAGATAAAGAGAATTTATGTATTGTATACCATTGAGGTTTCAGGTTGTAAGATTTCATTCTTCCTATCTCAATATTGCATTTTTGTTTTGGCATTAGTTTATAGCTGTGTTGGAAGCTAGAAGTATATTAGAACAATCTAAGGTTATTCAAGAACCTGCCAACTTCTCTTAGTGAAGGTAATGTAAGGCTTTTTCCTTACCACCCTCAGGATTCAACTTTATTGACAGGGGTGGTCATGTCTAGGGTTCCATTCTCTTTCCTAGTGAATAGGTTGCTTCATTCCTCCATGGAAAGCAATCTGTCCAAATTTCCTGGAGCAGTACCAAGTTGGGGGTTTCTATTCATATCAAGTCAAATAATTAGCTGGCCTTCTAGTGTAGTGAAAATTATTTATCTTAGAATTTTATGAATCTTTCATATCGAGGTTCCAACATCCACCCCCCCCCCCCCAATCTCTCTCTCTCACACACACACGCACACACCCAGAGACACAGACACTGATGAGTGTGTGGGTTTGAACCTTTTAATATGATAGAAGGTGTTGCAACGTTAGCTTGTGTGGCTTGAGATCCAAAAACTAGAGGGGACCAGATGAAGTACTCTCTTTATGCACAAACCCACACATGCAAGTTTGTGTGCATACATGCACGTCCAAACTAGAATATGCAAATGGCAAATTGTGGTAGTTCATGCTTGTACAAGTGCTCAGCTTTCCTATAGGCCCTGTTGGATGTGATCACCATGATTTGCTCCTCTTAACTTCGGCAGTTTCCTGTTTTTGTAGAGGTGGCACGACATGAAAGGCAAATGAAGAAAAGAAGGCAGAGGTGGATTTGGGGTTCGTGTGCTGCTGTGATCACCCTTGGCACTGCAGCCTTAGCATGGTCATATCTACCAAATGGAAGAGGATCATCTTCCTCCAATCATTTGCAGAATCCTGAGGGTGGTGATGCAGTTGAGTAATCGGTGGTCAATCAATTAGTAACTTGGATAACATGTCTTGGAAGGAAAGAATAAAGGTCACATAATACACCTTGTGGGCATTGTCTCTTGCTTTTATCATTTGATTTTCCTGCACACAGTGGTTTTATAGCTACAAAGATAATTTAATTTGGTGCCCTTTGCTACTGATATGAAAGGTGATAGATTATAAAATGGATTAGGTTTTTTTATTGAAATCATGATTTCGAGCACAAGTTGGCCTATTTAATAATATTTTTTACAAAAGCAATGCGTAGAAGGGAATTGACTAAATCCCCTTGTATATATGAAGAAAAATTCTAGACATAAGCCATATACTCCTGCACACCACTTTAAAATATGTAATTTTATTTTTTTACCCTCATACTTCATATTTCATATTTTACATGTTAAGAAATATGAAGGTAAAAAAATAAAATTGTATATTGTTAAGTGGTGTGTGAGAGTGTGAGGCTTCTGTGTAGTATGTCCCATATATGAATGTGTCCGGTATATGACTCCGCGCAACCTAGAGATTACTTTGAGGTCCAGAAAACTGGAGAAGGGTTCCATTCCGTAGCGTTTGGTTTGTTAATTCGACTGGGCATATATTCCAATTTTGTAATGCATTCTGCCTTATCTGTCCAGACATACTAGTGTAAGATGTCTTTCACGGCTGCCTTTTGGTTGCTGAAACATTGTGTGGAATAGTATTCTAACTCTGTAATTCAGTGGTTATATCGGGCTACTTTTGGCAATTCTGCTATTGTGGTGCGATTTTCTGCCAAAGATTTTGCCTTTGTTTTTTGTTTTATGCTTGATCCGTTACGGATTTTGGGTGTTGGCATGGTATCAACTTTCAAGCATAGATTACAAGTTTTACATTTTAAGTTGGTGTGATGAGATTAAGAAAACCATGTTTATGGGCTCGAGTTAAATCTTTCTGAGCTCCTCAAACGTTTGTTTTTTTTTTATTTTCTTTTTGAGTGTTTGGCTAACAAGAGTATTTCAATTACTCTCAAATACTCTCACTACTATTCTTTATTCTATTATTAATTTTCACCTATTTTTATTACTATTTATCACTTTTTACTTACTTTTTATTACTATTCAATATACTATTATTATTTTTTCATTATTTTTTCACTACGATTCATAAACATTCTCTTTCAATCTAGATTTTATCTTGATATTGATCACTTTAACATCCAGCTACTTTTGATATATATAAATAAAGTCGATACGTCTCATTGCCTGTGTGAAACGATTCGTTTTACAGTTGTTTTTATTATTATAAATAAGCATTATCATAAAAGGTGATACAACATGCAAATACGTCTAACAATAGACCTCACAACCATTCACATCTCTCATTTTATCTAATCATTATAATTTTCTTAAATCTTTATAAAAAATGAAATAAACAATTCAATTTTTTTAAATCTCAAAATAAAAATAATATTAAAAAAATATATTCTAACAATATTTTATTCAACTTTTAATTTTTATCTTAACTCATATTATCCCATCTCATCTGCGAAAACAAACGAATTGATCAAAAAGAAAATCCCATCAAATTACAATAGTGGCATTTACTCTTGTACTAGTTCCACTCTAGATGCTGTAACAGAGGAGAAAAAAGACTGAAATATGGATGTGCTTCAATTTGAATTACTCGCGTTTTACAGAAAAACTTTGGTATGTGTCTGCCATTGGTTAAAAGTGATTTATTTATCTTTTCTATTTTATGATATTGGTAATTGAATAATATTACTTGTAACACCATCAATTTAACCTTCACGTAGCACTAATTCAGCAGACATGCATCGGTGTGAAAAAAATAAAAGAATAGCAAGAAACCATAAGCGGTAGAAAAAGATAGATGAAGACTGTGGATAGAGTTGATATCAGATGAGTTGAGACGAAAGTTAAAAATTGAAAATTGAATAAAATATTATTAGAATATTATTTTTTAATATTATTATTGTTTTAAGATTTGAAAAAATTGAATTATTTATTAAATTTTATATAAAAATTTAAAAAAATTATAATAATAAGATGAAATAAAATAAAATAAAATTCTGTATCCAAACCTGCCAACTAATCCTACAACAGTTATTGAGTATTTAATGCTACCTAACAAATCGATATTAGCAACAAGAAATACCGGTAGGTTCACTTTATGCATGATCTCAATCACCATAGGAATGGAAAGCATAGGAACTACTTGTAACAGCTGCTCGCACAAAAGACATTGAAGATATTTTATAGAGGAAAGTGTCTCTCTCTCTCTCTATATATATATATTGAGGTGCCACCGTGATTAATTCTCAATTGGGATTTATGCATCTTATGCTAATTTTTTTTTCATTTTATACCTAAATAAAAATGACGCCGTTTCACTTAAATGAGTGAAACGACGTCGTTTTAATCCCATTAGTTGAAAAAAAATAAAGCAAACGGCATCGTTTGGTGCCGTTTCATGATTAGGTTAAGATCCCCCTTCCCCCTTCTCATTCTCATTTCTCTGTGCCGTTCTCTCAGTCTCAGCTCTCTCTCTCAGATTCTCTCATCTCCCTATCAAGTCTCAGCTCTCTCAGATTCTCTCATCTCCCTCTCAGCTCCCTCTCTCTCCGATGCCGTCCCTCTCTCCCTCCATCCATTTGTGCCGTTTCATCCATTCGCATCGTTTCAAGCTCCCATCTTCGATTCGTTGAGGTTTATTGATGGGGACCAGGGTTCTTTTATTTTTCCCAGAGAAGGTACTGATAGTGTTGTGATAGTGTGATATTTGTTGTGAATCATTTGATATTTGTTGTATATCTTGTAATTTTGTGAATCTGTGATGATGGAGTTCGAGTTTACGTGTAACTTTGTGAATCTGTTTCTGTGTTTCTCATTCCTCTCTCTCTCTCTCTCTCGCGCCACCGACGACGCCGGCGAACCGACCGGTAGAAAACCGAGACCGACGGTTTTTCACCCCTAACCATTAGGCATTAGGGACAAGAAGACAAACAAGAAAGAAACAATGAGGGACATGAGAGCATTCAAGTGTTAGAAGGATCAGATGAAAAGTAGTAAGAGAAGGGAAGCTGGCACACTCAAAGGGGTCAGGTCTCATTACTGCAGGCTAGTACACGCTACAATGAGATATATAAAAAGCCTTCTACCAGATGAAAAAATCACTCTCTCTCTCTCGATCAGATCTTTTTCTTCTTCTTTAGCAGTCTCTCGAGAAAGATAATATCTCCAACAGGAAGAGTTTCAACCTTCTTTGTACAATAAGATATAAGGGACCATGAGACTGTAAACAAATATATTATAGTGGAAACTCCCCTCCTTAAACTCTCGTAGATGTAGGCCAGGTGCTGAACCACTTAAATCTTGGTGTCCATCTCTATTTACTTTCTTTACACTTATTTTTCATTCACCGCCTTGGACGTACACATCGCCACCGTACAGCCGCACTGGAATACTGCTAAGGGCTCCAAACAACACCGATCAAGGCCCGATGAGCCAAGAATGACTCTTTCTCTCATTTCGACCTGTTGTGCGATATTTATAGCATCAATACTACTGCCAGAAACATTCAAGCATCTTTGCCTGTTAGGAAACTATATATATAATAACTTGAAGGCAACCCATGTCTGAATTGGTTGAAGTGAAAGTGAAAGGAGCATCTGCGGCAAGATGGTGGCCTGCTGAAGTACCACAGTTATGGAAGGGCAAATTCGAGCACTGTGAGTTCAAGACTTACCAATACCGTCTTCACTCGAAGATAAATCGGTGTAAAGTATGCACTCTCTATAGCTTTGATGAAATTTTCGAGCCCATTGCCAATGTTCCTCATCCGTAACCCATTAAGCTATTTGGAAATGGAAAAAGTTGAAGCCCAGTTTTCGGAGCTGATTTGTGCACTGTTGCAGAGCCTGCCAAAGGGTTTGGTAGAGTTCATGGGCCTGTCATATTATATATAGAGTAAAGAAGACGGCATTGGAAGACATCTTTGTTTGTTTTCATTGAGGGGTCGGAGCCATCTACAAACGTAAGGGGCATGCATGGTTAATTGCCTCGTGAGGTTATTCATTTGCAGTGAACTGACCAGACATCCCATGTCACATGTCGGAAGAGATTCAGATCCGCAAATCTCTCTCTCTCTCTCACCTTTTTTTTTAGCAAGCAAATGAACTTCATTAATATTAGAAAAGATGATACATGATGAGGGGTGAGATCCCAACAAATACCACGTTACAATAATCACAGTGCAATAATGAAAAAAAGGAAAAAAAAGAAAGAAAGAAGGTTATGGTACCAATTTGATCTTGGTCCATACCCTTACCCTACAAAGAGGGTTCTGTCTTAAAAGACAGTTTGTTGGTAAGCCACCGCTGGAGGTGGTGTAAGCAGGTGCACTATAGTCAGTTGTCTTAAGATATATTTTGGAGAGACCTGTATTCCCTTTTTCAAGATTATTGGTTAGGGAAAATGATAATATAATACGAAAACCGATATCAGAATGACAGATCTGCGATGAAACAAAAGTCTTCTCGTGCCTCTATATTGGTGCGTGTGGGCCACGTGCTGGTGGTTTGGAGATGAGGTGGGTTCAATTGAAAGATCGGGTGGTGGGAGATCTACTGGTACAGCGCGTGTTGCCGACGGAGGTGTCGAGATGAGGCGGCGTGTGAAGCCCACGCGAGGAAACAAGCTATGCATGTGGGCCAGCGCCGATCTTTTTGGTGCAATTCCACGTCGTCTCGATAGATCAGCAGTTGAGGAGTGACATGGTGGGATGCGTGTCGACTGATGGTGGTTGGAGTGTGATAGATTTGAGAAAAACTAAAACGATAGAAAGAAGTGAAAAAAAATTATCATAAAAACATATTCACATCTAGGTAACGGAAATGAAAAGAAATGACAGAAAGGAAACGAAAGACAAAAGACTATCACGAGGATAAGCATGAGTTATTTTTCTAGAGAGAAGTCATACCTTCTCTTTCTAAAAAATAGTTGAATGACCAAATCAACTAGATCTGCAAATCTCTGTTTATGTCCGTACAGAGTAATAATATGGAGGCCAAAATAATAAAAATAATAATACTCATTCAACATATTTCATAATACATATTATAAAATAAAAATATTTAAATAAAATGATGTTATTTTTATAAATTAAATTTATAAAAATAATTTTTTTTTAAATATTATTATATAAAATATATAAAAAGTTACGTGCATTTATATTTTTTCAATAATAATAACAACAATAACATTTCTTGGGGTTGATGATTTACCCAAGAAAAGAAAAGCAAAGAAGTAGGGGGTTGGTGAAAGTGGAGGAAGATGAGTCCCTAAACTATTTATTGATTCTTTAATAAATCATCCGTGCCAAGGAATCTGAATGAATCGAAATTAAGGATTGTCGGCAATGTCTATTTTCGTAGGTTTTCAAATTCTATGGTGTCTATTTATTTTACTCTTGATCTTCTTTCCCGTACGGAGGTGGTTTTGTCTATTTCTTCCTCCCTGTGATCTAACCAAACAGATGCCACGAAAGCTCCATTCGAACATACTATTTTTGTATCATTCAGGTTCAGATTAATACTTAGGGCCAGTGGATAGTGATATGAGATAAATTGAAATGATTCATAAATAATAGTAAAATTATTAATCGAAATTAGATGAAATGAGATGGTATGAGTCTATATTCATATGGGCTGTTAGTTCTTTGATGACATTATATTACAGAAAAGATGGATTCAAATAGTTATGCCTTTTTTTCTCTACTTTTTAGGTGAATGCAGATATTATAAGATGAATTTAAAACTCTTATATATATTATTCAAAGCATTTTACAACAAAAAGAAAATCAAAGAATTACATAGGTTTTTTTTTAATAAAATATCATAAACCAGAGACTGCAAATTGCCATACGTTGTGACAAGTTTTAATAGTTTAACGTTTATTTTCCAAGTAAAGAAAGAAAAGCACCCCACCAAATAAGAAGCATATAGCTATAAAATGCAGCACCTGCACAGATTCAGCAAAGCACTAAAAATCAAAAAGAGAGAAGGAACAGATCACATAGCGATAGCGTCTGAGATTTGTGGAACCCCATCACAGATTCACAGAAAAGAGACCTTGTGTAAGAGCATTAGAAGCTGCTCCTCACATGGCTTTAACTATCACATGCCCCACGAAGTTTTGACGCGTAGTAGATTAGACAGAGACATCAAATATTTAAAGCAATGCAAGTCACTCAAAACTCATGAGCGTGCAAGCCATGTATAATTTGCACAACAAATAATTTTTTTTTTTTTTTTTTCTTGTTTCCATTCCTATGCAATAAATGAGTTTATTTAAAAGATTTCACCAGCACGACTACAATGTTGGGAGAAAAGTTAAAGATAATAATGTTTTTAACTTTGCATGGGAGGCCAGGGGCCCTCTTTTTTCGGCTTTTTCTGTTGCTTTTTCACTGGTTTGGTTCTTGGAATAGAATACCTAAAGTGATATTGGAATCCGACGACTGTAAAGCAATGAGCTTTTGACCTTCGAGCCTGTTCTAGAGTAGTTGGGTATGTTAGAAGAAGAAGAATTCATGAAAAACTTCTCTGATTCTCATTCAAGGAATTGAGGCGTATTTATACACGAATGTGAGAAATAAAAAATAGAATTAATTTACAATAACTTCAGACAAATTCCTAACAATTTCTTCTGTTGTTATCTTCTAGAAGATGCTCTGCTGTTGGTTGTAACGACGCTAATGAGTGGCCTCGCTGACCTGCTTTGATTGTACTACACGTCCTGCCTTCCAGCTGTTTGTCTAAAGTTGAAATCGGGTCTGTTATTCTGATATGCCCCCTCGAGTCCAATGGAGTTTCTACTACATTCATACTCGTTCGAAGATGCTACAAGTTATTAGCAACTAGCGGTTTTGTCAAAACGTCCGCTATTTGATCATGAAAGTTGCAAAAAGAGACTTGTAAGGACTTGGTTGCTACACGGTCCCTAACAAAATAGAAATCGATGTCCATATGCTTCGTCTTGGAATGAAAAACTGGGTTGACTGAGAGGTAGGTGGCTCCCAAGTTGTCGCACCATAGAGTAGGAGCTTGCGAAAGTGAAACACCAAGGTCTCAAAGCATGGTTTGAAGCCAGATAGTTTCGACAGCAGAATCAAGATACTTGTACTTGTACTTGGCTTCAGTAGAGGATTGTGCAACCGTGCTCTGCTTCTTGGAGCTCCAAGAGATCAGATGAGAAACCAAATAAATACAAAAGCCACCAATCGATCTCATGTCATCAGGATTGCCTCCCCAGTCAGCATCACTATAAGTTTGAAGATGTAGGCCACGTTGAGGTTTGAATAGCAACCCGAAATTGATAGTTCCTTTGAGATATTGAAGCACCCTTTTGACAACACTCCAATGAGAAGTTTTGGTGAGTGCATGAATTGACAGATCTTATTCACTACAAAGGAGATATATGGTCTTGTTAAAGATAAATACTGGAGGCCACCAACTATACTACGTTATAGAGTTGCATCTTCAAATTCAGGAGAATCGTGTTTTGACAACTTAAGGGAGGCAGCCATTGGAGATGAAATAGGTTTAGCAAAGAGCATGTGACTTCTGGAGAGTAAAGTTTTGATGTACTGCCGTTGTGACAGAATTAACCCAGTCTGAGTATGATCAACTTCAACACTAAGGAAATAGGAAAGATGTCCTAAATCCTTCACGGGAAAAGCACGGCCCAAGTCATGAATGAGGTTGTCAATGGCAGATTGTTGAGACGCTATGATGACTATGTCATCTACATACACAAAAAAATAAATGTGTATGTTAGAATGCAGTAAAATAAAAAGTGAAGGGTCTGCTTTTGAGGAGTTGAAGCCATAGTCTAGTAGCCATGAAGACAGTTGAGCAAACCATGCCCTTGGGGCTTGTTTGAGCCCATAGATTGCTTTGTGTAATTTACAAATGTAGTTTGGATGCACGGGATCCACAAAACCCTGAGGTTGCTGCATATAAACATGTAAAAAGGCATTTTGAATATCAAGTTGCCTTAATGGCCAAGCACGAGTAACATCAATGGAGATTATTAATTTGATAGTAGAGGGCTTTACAATTGGACTAAAAGTCTTAGTGTAATCCAACCCATGTTGCTGATGATAACCCTTTGTGATTAATCTCGCTTTCCTTCGTTCAAATGACCCATCAGCTCAAGTTTTAGCTCGGTACACCCAACAACAGCCAAGAATGTTGGCCGTGGGTGTAGGAGGAACTAGACTCCAAGTTTGATTTTGTTGCAAAGCCGTAAATTCATGATGCATAACCTCCCACCATTCAAGAAATTTGGTAGCTGCAGAAAAACTAGAAGGCTCATCAGGAAACTGTAAGAGAAACAGTGAAACAATACCGAGAGGGGTATGGTACGGTCCCATCTATAAATATTGGGGGCCTTGTGGAATTTGTTTGTGCATGTGTTATAATTGGAGAGAGAGGAGGAATAAGCAATGAAGGAGGATCTGGGTTCGTAGAAGGAGTATTTGACGGGAGAGAAGTTGCAAAGGAAGAAGATAGGGTCGAGGTAGACGACGGTATGGAAGGGAAATGAGTTGAAGGAGAATGGGTGGAAGGAGTTGGGCTCGGTCCAGGGCCAAGCCCAAGAAGAGAGGGTTGAAAAATAGGCAACAGAGCTGTTGGGTTTATGAGAGGGTGAGAAGATGAAGTGGGCCGTGATTTGGAAAATGGAAAGGAAGACTCGTTAAAGACCACATCTTGTGAAATGTAGAGTCTATTTGTTGTTAAGTCAAGGCACTTGTAGCCTTTGTGAGATGAGCTGTAGCCCAGAAACAAGCATGAGACAGATCTGAAAGCAAATTTGTGTAAAATATAAGATCTAGTATTTGGCCAGCATTCTTAACCAAACACTTTTAAGAATTTATAATCAGGTTCACAATTGTGAACAAGAAAATGTGGTGTTTGATTGTTGATGGTAGGAGATGGTAAAATATTAATCAAGTAAACAACAGTTTCAAAGGCTTTGACCCAATAAGTGAGTGGTAAGGACCAGTGTGCCAACAAGGCAAGGCCCGTCTCAACAATGTGGCGATGTTTTCTTTCAATAAGCCCATTTTGTTGATGAGTGTGAGGGCATGAAAGCCGATGTGTGATTCCAAATTTTTTACATATTTGAGTTAGAGGTTTAAACTCACCCCCATCATCAGTTTGGAGAATAAGAAGTTTTTAGTTAAAAATGCGTTCAATATATGGCAAAAAAGTGCTCAAAACCGAAACAACATCATATTTGAGTTTCAGTGGGAATAGCCAAGTATAGCTTGTGTATTGATCCAGAAAAGAGAGATAGTATTTAAAACCCACTCGAGAAAAATAAAGGGATGGGCCCCAAATATCAACACAAAATAGTTGAAGAGGACGAGAATAAGTAGTTTGACTATTACAAAATGGTAACTGATGGGCCTTAGCTAGAGGACATTCTGGACAAAAAAAAACTTTGAATCAAAAGAAGAAACTGGTAGACACTTTTCTTGTAGAACCTATGAGACAAGATTTAGTGAGGGATGACCAAGCCTTCGGTGCCATTGAGACGTCGTTGTTCTTTCACCAAGATGAATGGTTGGACTTTGTGGTTGTGTTGGCTTGAAAGGAAAAATATAAAGGCCATTACGTGTTGGCCCTGTGAGGAGTACCTTTTTTGTCTTGTTGTCCTTCACAGTAAAATGAGAGGAGTGAAATTCAAAATAGCATAAATTGTCAATGCAAAAACACAGAACAGAGACAAGGTTTTTGGTAACATCTGGAACATGCAATAAATTACGAAGAAAAAAGGAAGAGGAAGAAGAGGAGAGACAAAAGTCACTGAAATTTTGAATGGGTATCCTAGAACCATCTCCACTGCGAATTGATTCACTGCCACTATACTGCTCAAATGAAACATTCAAGTTATTAAAGTCATTTGTAATATGATGAGTAGCAGCAGAATCAGGATATCAAGATGAATCAGACAGAGAATCATGAGTTGTGTAATTTGCTGAGAAGGATCGTGGAGTCTTGAATTGATAAGCATGATCAAATCGATAACGGCATTGCAGAGCCACATGTCCTAACTTGTTACACACTTGACAGATAGGGCGATTAGAGATGTACTACTGTTGTGGAGAGCCATTTTGAGAGGAGGAACGACCACAGTGATTGTTATAGAAGGGACGACCCCAACCTCGACCCCGACCCCGACCACGTCTTTAACGTCCAACACGGTAAGAACCACGTCCAAGATGATCTCGATTGGCAGCAACACTGAGATTAATAGATGGCTCGAGAGGAGGTTATACCTCGTTGTTGATAAGTTGCGCAACTTTCATGAATTAACAGTAATTGGTATAATTCATGAGAGGAGATGGGCTTTGCTTGTGTGGTTACAAAAGTTATAAAGGCTTCATAAGAGGAGCCTAGACCATTGAGAAGATAAATAACTACTTCTTTATCAGGAAGAGAGTTACATGTAGCAGCCAAGGAGTCTACAAGTGAACACACCTTGCCGAAATAGTCAGTGATGCTCTAATCTCCTTTTGACAGATTGGTGAGTTGAAATCGTATTTGAAATTCCTTAGCCTGAGAGTGAAAGGCGAACATAGATGCCAAGGAGACCCAGAGGGCACGAGCAGTTTTAGAGAACAGAACATGGCCAAGCAGAGAGTTCGAAAGAGAGGAGAAAAGAACACTTAAGACTAATTGATCAGGGCTTTGCCATGAGGTAAAAGCTGGGTTGGGTTTGGGCGGTGAGGTTGAGGATTCAGTTAGGAATTGAGAGGGAGGGAGACTGGTGCCATCAACATAGGAGTAGAGGTCTTGACCTCATAAATAAGCAGAGATTTACACTTTCCATAGGAGATAGTTGTCATTGGTTAAATTGGTGGTGATGATATGAGAGAAGGAAGAGAGGGAGGGAGAAGCTGAGACAGCCATGGTGAATGACGATTGGTCGAAGGCTCTTGATACCATATTAGAAGAAGAAGAATTCATGAAAAACTTCTCAGATTCTCATTAAAGGAATTGAGGTGTATTTATACACGAATGTGAGAAATAAAAAATTGAATTAATTTACAATAACTTGAGACAAATTCCTAACAATTTCTTTTGTTGTTGGTTGTAACGACGCTAGTGAGTGGTCTCGTTGACCTGCTTTGGTTGCACCATACGTCTTGCCTTCCAGCTATTTGTCTAAAGGTGAAATTGGGTCTGTTATTCTGATAGGGTACGTGGGTACGACCATTGTCGACATCCGTATAATATCCAATAAGTTTAGGCTACGATGAGCAGACGATGCCTTTGCCATGAAACCTTCTTAGCTAAGATGTTTTGTCAATTTGGCCTAGAGATTAATTGCAATTCTCAGTACTCAGTACTTAGAATTGAGTTTCTTGTACATTCAAGTACAATTATTTAAAAGGAACAAATACGATTAATAAAAGGAAATACTTTAGACACAAATAAATTATACAAAAATAAATTTATAAACTGATGTAGTTTTATATGGTACGTCAAATGACAAAATTACTTTTATTGTAAAGTAGATCTAATGGATTTTATGAAACCATACCAGCTTGTAAGTTTACCTTTGTATAATCTGTTTGTGTATGTAAAAATTCTCTTACCAAAACCTTGTTGAAAAAAAGAAATTGAAATTTGATCTCAAGAAAGTTGACAACAATCATTTGATAAAATTAAGGTAAAAACCTCGTGTGAGCTATAATCAGTGAAGTTCATCTGACAAATTATGACAACTTGATTTTAAGAGATGGTTAAGAGCTATTTTCTTTTTATTGAGTTTCAATTGCAGCTCAACAAGTCAATGGATACAATTTTTCGTCTGTGGGGAAATAAAAGGGGGAAAAAGAACAGAAATGCAATAATGAATTTAGATCTAACATGATAATTATACCATCCACCTCTTCCATCACTATCTCGTTTTCATGGAACCCCTCATGTACGTTTGTCATGCCTTGAAATATAGTTAATTTCTTTAGGGGTCAAAACATGACACTCCTTCCATGTCCATCACATGATTATGTTCATACCAATTTCATGGTTTGAAAATATCAAGATTAAGGATGCCCCACATTTACAATCAAATCTGTATTATTATTCTTCTTCTTCAGCAATTCAGATCAAGTGATATTATCACCAAATTCAGTAACTTAAACCTTAAAAATGGCCCCTATACAGGTTGAAAATTGTTAGTTACTGAAGCTTTAGGGTAGAAGGGAGGATAAATAGTTGAGAAATTATTTGTACAAGTCTGGACAAGTCTCATACAAATGAGACCTACTTTTACAAATGGCTTGTATGAAGTTTATCTATTTTAAGCTTGTACTAATATTATTTTAAGGTCTCGTTTGTTTTTGCTGATAGATGTGATAAGATGAGTTGAAATAAAAGTTGAAAGTTGAATAAAATATTATTATAATATATTTTTTTAATATTATTTTTATTTTAAGATTTGATAAAGTTGAATTATTTATTTTATTTTATATAAAAATTTAAAAAAATTATAATGATTAAATAAGATGAAGCTATAAGAAAAACAAATAAATAGTTTCATTTTCGAGGACCGGTTTTATAGTTTTATCCTTGTCGGTTTCTCTGCCATGACAGTTACTGTTGTTTTTTCCCTAAATTTTGCGGTTGTAAAAAGACAAACTTTCATCATCAGGCTATAGACAACTCCCTAAACAGCCGCATCTTTCTTCCATGCTCTGCTTATAAAAAAAACTAGAAAAGAGTTCTTCAACCACATTCAGAGAGAGTGAGAAAGAAAGATGAAGCATCTGGCTTTGGCACTTGTTTTGGCCATTTTGATCCACCGACAGTGCTTTCACATTGGAGTTGAAGCAGGAGATGGTTTCATCCGAACCAGAGGAATTCATTTTCTATTAAATGGAAATCCTTACTATGCGAATGGCTTCAATGCGTACTGGTTGATGTATGTGGCTTCTGATCCATCTCAGAGACCCAAAGTTTCTGCTGCCTTTCGTGAGGCCTCAAGCCATGGCCTCACTGTAGCTAGAACTTGGGCTTTCAGTGATGGTGGCTACAGACCCCTGCAGTACTCTCCTGGCTCCTACAATGAGCAAATGTTTAAGGTCTCTCTCTCTCTCTCACTTTCACATTATTCTCTATCATTTTGTACAATTCTTAAAATCTGCAAAGTTCAGAATGTTGATCTTGGTTTTCTGGGTCCTCTCTTTTTGGTGGTTTGAACTTTGAAGGGCTTAGATTTTGTTATAGCTGAGGCCAGGAGGCATGGGATTAAGCTCATATTGAGCTTGGCGAACAACTACGACAGCTTTGGAGGGAAAAAACAGTACGTGAACTGGGCAAGAAATCAGGGTCAGTACCTGTCATCTGAAGATGATTTTTTTAGGAATCCTGTCGTTAAGGGTTACTACAAGAACCATATAAAGGTAAGGCAATCCACCATTTTTTTATTCTCTTCTACGATTTTAAGATGTGATGATTTTACCACCAAAAACTAGAAGGCAAAAGAAAAAATAGTATTCAGATTTAGTTTATGTAATGCAGAGTTTCTGAGCTTTTCTTTTGTGAGATTTAGATATATAATGTCCAACTCTAATTTTGCTATACCTTTTCAGACTGTTCTGTCCAGATATAACAGCTATACTGGAATTCGTTACAAAGATGACCCAACAATCATGGCCTGGGAGCTTATGAATGAACCTAGATGTACATCGGATCCTTCAGGGAGGACTATTCAGGTTAGAATGGTCTCTCTTATTTTTATGTCTTTCCCGAGCTAAGATCTAAGTTAAGCTTTAAGTTATATGTGTCTCACTCCAGAAACTTTTTCCACACATTGTGTATTATTTATTTTACAAGCCATGGTTTTTACAGTTATTGCTCAGAATTCGAGCTAAACTTAAATCCTTTGGTTCTTGTCCGACAGGCTTGGATAACTGAAATGGCTTCCTATGTAAAGTCCATTGATAGAAATCACCTGCTGGAAGCTGGTTTAGAAGGGTTTTATGGGCAATCCACGCCTCAGAGGAAGGGACTCAATCCTAGTCTCGAAATCGGAACAGATTTCATTGCAAATAATCAAATCCCTGGCATCGATTTTGCAACGACACACTCATACCCTGATCAATGGTAACTAACTATTACTTTCAAGTGTTGAAAATACAAAAAGAATAATCACGAGTATATCATTCTTTGGACTTTTCAACAGAACAAGAAAAGCTGTAAAATGAAATCTTGGCCTAAAACTGGCTCAGTGAATTGAGATTAATCGAATTTTACATGATATGGGCAGGTTACCCAGCTCAAATGATCAATTTCAGCTTTCGTTCTTGAACAATTGGCTCAACGCCCACATCCAAGATGCACAGTACATTCTTAGGAAGCCAATACTTCTTACAGAATTTGGGAAATCCTGGAAAGTTGCTGGTTTCAGCACATACCAAAGAGACCTGCTGTTTAATACTGTGTACTACAAGATATACTCCTCAGCTAAAAGAGGAGGTGCAGCTGCTGGAGGTCTGTTCTGGCAACTTCTAAGTGAAGGCATGGACTCTTTCCGTGATGGGTATGAGATAGTTCTGAGCCAAAGCCCCTCAACTGCAAACATCATTGCCCAACAGTCTCACAAACTTCACCAGATTCGGAAGTTTTTTGAAAGAATGAGAAACATTGAGAGGTGGAAGAGGGCAAGGGCCACCAGAAGGGCTCAATGGTTGGCTAGAAACAGAGGATGGCATATCGGCAACTAATTAAGATAATAATCGGGTGGACTATGTTCTATGTCTTAAGTAAACATTATCTAATTGTGTGGCCTTTAAGGTTTCCAAAACTGGTTTGGTTTCCCTCTTAGTGACTGAGTGTTTTTTGTCCAGGAGGGTAGCTTCTAGTACTAGACAATGTAACTTTTCTATAATTCTGTACTTTGTGTGTGTTGTCGGCTAAGTTGTTCAGGTAACTCTGTTTGTAACAAACTGCAGAGCCTGGAACTTGTTTGTTCCACCATATTATGACTTTTACATCAAATGAAACTGTAGTAGCTTGTTTACTAGATTGAACTGTACACTACAATGGATTGCTAAGTTCCATCTTTTGTGAATTCTGTGTGTAGCAGAAGTATGGCTGGAAATGCAACATCTGTGTGTTGTTGCAAGGCAAATTGACTTCATTTATTAGTCATATTGGAATTGACCCCACCAAGAGTGGGTCCCGATTAATTTTTTTTTTTAATTTTTTTAGTTTTTAACTTAGATTAAGGAAGTGTTGTTTAATGATTTTGTGATTTTTTTTTTAAAAAAAATGTTTAAGGAGATATAAAAAATATATGAAAAAAAATTATAAAAATAAACCTTTGGCCGTGTCGGAATAATTCCTCGGTAGGAATCTCGGTGGCTTTAGTGCTGCCCTTAGAGCACTAATAGTGGGCACAACAAAGTTAAATTGTAGTAAAAAAATAGCTAAAGTGTAATAATGGGCTCAACAAATTAACAGTAATTTTAACTTCAGATTATATCACTAGCCAAATTTGTTGAGTCAAAAAGGTTGACCAAATATTATTTTTGGACTAAAATATTATGTTTCTGCTGCTTGCTTCTCTCCCGCGTAAGTATAAATGCATTATTTCCGCTGATTGCTTCTTCCTAGGCCACCGTGATGACTTTTTGAATATGAACTTTCAAGATATTTTCTCTCTCTCTCTCTCTATATATATATATATTAAAATCTTAACTACGATTCCAAGTTTTGCAACACTTGCTAGCTCAACGAATACAATAGAATATACGCTAGAGGTAAAATTCCTATTAGTTTTCCTAGTAACAAAATTTATAAGTAAAATAAATAAAGAATATCCACTAGAATTAAAATAAAGAATTTACAAGAATAAATTACAATTAGAATTAAAATTAAAATAAATAAAAAATTCAAAATCAATATTTTAATAGAATAGTAAAAAATTTGTTGAGCCTATTATTTGATATTGTTGAAAAGTAGCTAACTAAATTTGTAAAAGTGAATTTCTTAATCAAATTTTGGCTAAAGTTTGTTAAGTCTACTACTAGTACCGTAAGAGAAATATATATTTTTCATCCTTAATTTCATTATCCAGTCAATAAATCATATATATAGGGGCTTTTCATTTATAGGATTTGCCAATAAAAACATGTCAATCGATGTGACTCAAAGATCAAAGATGAATAACAGTGTGGTGTCACTAAATTTGTACTGTGGCGTTGTATTTTCTGGACAGTTTGGGTAGGAAGATTGCTAGAGTAGTTGTGCAATTTTTGGGATAGGCTTTCCCCCATTGGGCCGAGCCAGAGATGATATTGGGCTTCAGGTCCATTTAGAAGACATAGTGCAAACATAGGCCGAAAAGGGCCAAAGTGCAAGCGTAGGCTGCTTGCATATAACATTTCGGCAACGAGGTTTAGAAGACATTTCATACTACTTTTGGGTAAGCGATTTGCATGGCGGCTCAATAGTAGCCAATCCGTACAAACATGGTTTTACCCATGAGGAGTCCTTTCAGGAGATTTTTTACGGCATCAGCCCTTGCTTATACTGTGTATGGAGATCTCTTGGTTTCAGAGCTAAGACCTACCTGCATTATTGGAAAAACTCATTCTGCTAATGATGTAGATGTGCTTGAAGTCAATGCTCAACTTAAGCAGCTAGTTAAAACCGGTCATTTGAGTGATGCTCGCGCAATGTTCGATAAAATGCCATACCGAGATGAGATTACATGGACCAATATGATTTCTGGCTATGTCAATGCCTCGGATTCCTCTGAAGCGTTAGATTTGTTCTCAAATATGTGCGTTCAGCCAGGACTTCGAATGGACCACTACACGCTTAGTCTTGCACTCAAGGCTTGTGCACTCATTATGAACTTGTATTATGGGGAACTGTTACATGGGTATTCAGTGAAATCTGGTTTTGTTAATTCGGTTTTTGTTGGGAGTGCCCTTCTTGACATGTATGCCAAGATTGGTAAAATTGAGCAAGGTTGTAAAGTTTTCGATGAGATGCCAATAAGAAATGTAGTCTCTTGGACGGCCATTATTACCGGGCTTGTTCGAGCAGGTTATAATATGGAGGGTTTGGTTTACTTTTGTGAAATGCAGAGGTCAAAGGTGGAGTATGATGCGTATTCATTTGCTATTGCATTGAAGGCATGTGCCGATTCTGGTGCTCTGAACTACGGGAGGGTGATTCATGCAAAAACAATGAAAAAAGGGTTCAATGAGAGCTCATTTGTGGCTAACACTCTTGCTACCATGTACTACAAATGTGGAAAGTTCGACTATGGTATGCGCTTGTTTGAGAAGATGAGGACACAGGACGTGGTTTCATGGACAACAATTATAACAACCTATGTTCAGATGGGTCAGGAGGAGCATGCAATTGAAGCATTTATGAAAATGAAGGAATCAGATGTGAGTCCTAATGAGTACACTTTTGCAGCTATTATCTGTGGTGTTGCCAATCTTGCAAGAATTGAATGGGGTGAACAATTACATGCACATGTTTTACGTGTAGGTTTTGTTGATTTTCTGTCAGTGGCAAATTCTGTTATGACCATGTATTCAAAATGTGGGCAGTTGCCTTCAGCTTCATTGGTCTTTCGTGGCATGACCAGGAAAGATGTTGTTTCATGGAGTACTATAATTGCTGCGTATTCTCAAGGAGGTTATGCGGAAGAAGCCTTTGAGTATTTTTCGTGGATGAGAAAGGAAGGACCAAAACCAAATGAGTTTGCTTTTTCCAGCGTGCTTAGTGTATGTGGAAGTATGGCAATTCTTGAGCAAGGGAAGCAACTGCATGCTCATGTCTTGTCTGTTGGATTAGAATGCACAGCTCTGATACGAAGTGCTCTAATCAATATGTATTCTAAATGTGGGAGTATAAAAGAAGCTTCGAAAATTTTTTATGTGACGGAAAATGATGACATTGTCTCATGGACTGCCATGATCGTTGGTTATGCTGAACATGGGTTCAGCCACGAAGCCATTGATTTGTTTGAGAAGATTCCCAAAGTTGGTTTAAGACCAGATGCCGTGAGCTTCATTGGCGTTCTTACTGCTTGTAGCCATGCTGGACTTGTTGATCTTGGCTTCCACTACTACAACTTGATGACTAATAAATATCAGATAAATCCTTCAAAAGAACATTATGGCTGCATGATTGATCTCCTTTGCCGAGCTGGACGATTAAGTGATGCAGAGAACATGATAAAACACATGCCATTTCAACGGGATGATGTTGTTTGGTCTACACTGCTTAGAGCTTGTAGAGTACAAGGAGATGTTGACTGTGGAATACGTACTGCAGAGGAGCTTCTTAAATTAGATCCAAGTAGTTCTGGAGCTCATATTACTCTTGCTAACATTTATGCCACAAGAGGGAGATGGAGGGAAGCAGCAAATCTAAGGAAGATGATGAAATCAAAAGGGGTGATCAAGGAGCCAGGATGGTCTTGGATTAAGGTCAATGACCAGGTTTCTGCATTTGTTGCTGGGGATCGCTCTCATCCCCAAGGTGAATATATATACAGTATGTTGGACTTACTAGCTTCAAGGACAGAAACTGCAGTTCAGGAAGTGGGTTCTATTTCAAATAATGTGGAAGGTTAGCAGAAGTTTTCTTATTTTAGGGCTGCAGCTCACAAACAATGGAACAGCCATTTTTCACTCTGAAGGCTATCTTTCTGTCAACAAACATATTGTGGACAGAGAAGAAGATCAGGGATGAGCTACCAGCTGCATGGCTATGAATGAGTGGAAAACAAAGCAGGTTGTTCCTTGAAAAAATCTACAAAATGAAATGAGATGGCATATTTGGCTGTAGCTCAAAGATTGCAACTAGACCTCGTGCCACATGGAATTGTCAGTACCAGGGATAGTCGCATGGTATTTGTGAATATGGATGTTCTCCACCAAAGGTGTGCCCTGCAATACGGAGCATGGAACTATTCAGTTGCTTAGCTCCAGAGGCCTTACAATTGCATCCTGAATTTCCTTCATGAATAAATTGCCTTGAATTCTAGCAGTCTTTTCACGAACCATTGTGGTGCAGCGTTCAAGTTGGTTCGTAAAGGCTAAACTCTTTCTTTTGCTTTACGGGTAATAGACTTGATACAGATATTTTAGAATTGTTGACACTGCATCCCTAAATAATCCTGATGACAAGTTGGAAGAGGTCCAAGAAGAGATAGCAGTTCAAGAGTATGAGGTCCACCAAGATACTGGAGCTGGACAAACAAATGTTAATGGAATAGGGTTTGTAAGCGATGGTCTTCACCCTGGCTCTCTTGTTATAATAATTCACTCTAAAGAAAGAAAAACCAGTCTTGGATTTTGTAACGAGGAGATGCAGATTAATTATAAGGCTGAGTTCTTGGAGAAGATTCAGCAGTTCAATATGATGTATATGAATAATTACCCCAAGCTTTGATAGGTCATTATGTCTTGGACAGATGTCCAAAGCAGGTTTTTAGCTGAGTTTTTTCTTATTGTTTGTTTTTATATTATAATTTCCCTTGGAACTTTGATGCAAAAAGCTTTAGGGGTTTCCCCCAGTATAATGGCTCCTCTACTCCACAGGGTCAACATTAGTGTAATCGACTATTTTTCTAAGATCAAGCCAATTTCGAGTACGGTACTCAATCCTAGGTATTCAATATATATATGAATTAAGTATAGCCTGGATGACAATACAATGGTGTAATGGCTTTGGTTATCATGGAATATCAATCGATAAAAAATAAGGGGGTGGGCCAGCCACACAATTCATTCGACCCCAATCTAATTTCATTAATATATGCTGATACAATTATACAAACATTCCATCAAATTGTGAACTGTTCACTGAGATTACAAGAAAGGAAATTAGAGCGGCCTATTCTTAAGTTTTGTAACCAAGAATGAGACAACTACTCTGCTGTACATGGAGAAGCATTCCAAATAGTTGCCTCTGCTTTTTTTTTTTTAAACAATACGAGGTCGAGGCCTCTTATTATTAAAACACCCTCACTGAGGCGGAGGAATAACCATGATTACAATATGCACGCATAATAAAAGATTACATCAATGTTGAATATAAGAAATTTCCAATTTATCCAAACAAACTAAACCCCGAAGTTTTCCTTGCACAAAGTCTTCTCCAATAAAATCTGAAATCCTCCCTTTAGTACCTTCTTTTGCCAAGAAATCCGCAACCATATTAGCTTCTCTAAAATTATGTCGAAACCGAACCTTAAGCAAATGAACATCTGGTGTACGCCTTATTTGCATGCTGTGTGTTTGTGCTTGCATGCATGCACACATCTGGTGTTTCATGACTTAAGCTACTTATGGTATATTACAAAAATTGTAGTAAACTACGGCATCATATTACAAAGTTATATCCATCTATTTAGAGAAGTCAGCATACTTTTTCTCGGTATTTTGACTAAGATTGAGTGAAGCTTGGTTTTCATGAGTTTATCCAAGGAATTCCTCCTCATCCCTAAGCGAAAAACGAACCGCATGTACAAGAAAATCCAGGCAAATCCAGCAGCTCCCAGAACAACAACTATTCGAACCCATAAAGTGGAAATAAATGCTTTTAGAACATAAACATTCCACGACCATGACCACAAAATACAGAAGATGGATCCCAAGACAGCACCCACAACAACTTGGCTTACAGTATGAAACCGTTGTGAGACCCGTAGCCATGACTGCAAACACCGAGGAAAAGATAAAAATAAGTATTATTTTTATATCCATGCAACAAACAGGTCACTTATCCTACAGCAGCTACACTACTTGAAAGAAATTCCGTTCCTTTTTCTCATTTATTTTGTTGATTTCCAATCCTTTCGGGATCTATAAGCCAGGGCAAAAATTTAGTTTCTACTTAATTGTGAGCCAATCAATACTTTTAGGAGAAGATTGTGCCCCGGCCCCATCACGTATTTATTTTTTTTAATCTATTTTGATGGGTAGAATTGAATGAATGAGCTATTTATCAATTTTTGGTAGCTAGAGGATACAATGTATCAGTCTTGGTAGTTTAGGGTGCAAAGTGCAGAACCCTTGTTAGTTTGAGAGTGCAAAGTGTATTTGTCCATACCCATAATAATATTGACTTATTCAGTATATGCGTACAAGGTGTCATGATGCAAATTTATTCTTTATATAAAGCTATTGTCAATTGACTTATAGCTGGGAAAAAAAATAAATCTTCTGGCACAATAAATCTACTAGCACATGCCGTTAGATGCATACTCAGCTTGAAAGTGTTCTGAAAAAAGTCTAAACAATGGACAACACTGGCCAATAAGTTACAGGATACTAGAACATACAATATTCTATGGTTTTTATTCTACCCTTTATTCTTTCTTCCCTATACTCCATATACATAGAGATGAGTTCATATCTTGATTCACAAACAGCGTTAATGTCTAATTCTGGTTCACCATATAAAAGAAAGGGCTATCGGTATTCCACCTGGAGGATTCTATGAAAGCATTAAGTTTTTCCTCAACAAAGATTTTCATAAAACTGATATTGGTTCATCAGTAAATTTATTTTTAGGAAAGACAGAAATCAATTGGTCTTATTTGGGGCCCCATGAGTTAGATTTTGACCTTCTTATCCTATAAAATATCAAGATAAAGCTGCATCTGATCCCAAATAAGGATGATTGCAATTGCCACTATGGTATGTACAAGAGAGTTTTCGCAAGGATAACTACAATATGGTCTCTATATTGTTCAATAGGTTAACAGTAACAGAGGAGAGAAATGTACCAGATTAGCATTCAACCTGTTCTTATTTTTAAGAATTACAACCTCATCTATGAAACCTAAGCTAAAAGCATATATTATGTGCGGCATTTGACTAATATGAGCCATGTGAGGATACTTACAAGATATGAACCAAATGCCAAGGCAAGACCACTGATGGTTACTGTAAATATATTTGTTCCTAGCCATTCCATAACTGCAACAGTATGCAGAAAAACAAGCATTAAATTTCTGCAATTGAGCCAACACATTGAAATTATGTTCATAAAAACAAGCAAACTTCATATCAATCAATTCTAAGCTTAACAAAGCAACTGCTCTCTCTCTCTCTCTCTCTCTCTCTCTCTCTCTCTCTCATTCATAAGTGATCATAAAGTAGGTAGAGAACGGGAGAAATTACTTGAATGATTGGTAAACACAACAGTGAAGAAGATAGATTGTGCATGTGATGATGGCATCCCAGGGTCAGATCTCAAAGTGGAAACAGGCCGCTCTTGGTTTAGTATCCTTTTGAGTACAATAGAGAGTATACAATTTAGAAGAGACCCCATAGAAGCCCACAAGACTTCTGAATCATGCCTCCAAAGAATGATACCACCAAAAAGAGCAACTACAAGCCACTTGCTCTGTAAACAACAGCAATTAAGATGTCAAGTCAATATTTTGTTGCCAAGATATGCAAAACCATCTCCTCAAAAGTTACACAAGAGAAAAATGTGGTATCTACACATCCATAATAATATTCACATATGTTCTAGGGT
The DNA here is from genome assembly GCA_961763995.1 of Juglans cinerea. NCBI lineage: Eukaryota > Viridiplantae > Streptophyta > Magnoliopsida > Fagales > Juglandaceae > Juglans > Juglans cinerea. The sequence goes on along the minus strand of CAUIVZ010000001.1, from coordinate 47,598,395 downwards.
TTGAGGAAAACTATGTTTAATCTCTCTTTTATCAGCTCAATCCCATACCAGTCTCCATTCAAGGAATCTCGTGCTATTATTAAGAATTTTTGAAATCCTTATTGTGTCAATTTACTTTTTCTTTTATTGGTACCAGATGGTTGAGAACAAAGTCCCGACTAACTCCAGGGGTGTACAGGCTCTCGGCTATGAGTTTCCCGCAAGTGCACTTGCGTAACTCAAGGGAAAATTCTCCCAATTCAATGACCCTTACAAACTGTTTGCATCCAAGAAGATTTTAACCTTGGACCTGAAGGGAGCATACCACTAAGACCAAGGCCCTTACCACTGAGCAAACCCCTACGGTTTGTATCAATTTACATTTGAGTTATGTAGAGACAAGGCCATGAAATAAAAGAGTGAGATATGGTCTTCGTGCACATGGTTTTAACCCTAAAGGAAGTCCAAAAAGAAGAAAATGGTCACTAGACGAGATTCGAATATGTATGGTTAGCAATATCCAGAAAATATCATGTGCAGAAGAGCTTCGCAACAGGATCACCACTATGTGATGAGAAGTTTGGTTACTATCCTAGCATCTAACTATCTAATGCATACCTCAGATTAAGGTAAATGCTAGTAAGAGTGCTTATAGGAGCAGAAAATAAAATCTAATTCATAATGGCTGCTGAATGATTTAAACGGGTACATATTCTTGCTAATGTTCTTCCATCCATTTTCACTCAAGTTCTTTTAGTTACCAACCATATAACGGATGCTCCACCGTCAATGTAATTTTTAGCAAATGTAAGGACTGCGACCTCAAAGATTTGTATAAGAAGTGTAATATGATCTCATGAGAAGCAAGTAAACTGCAAGATGAATCATATTAACCACTAGGAAGCAGAAAATTCTACTACCATACCCCGACATATTTATTAAAAGACATCTCAGTCTAAAAGTACAATGAGACTTTTATCATTAAGGTAGAGAACAGCCACTAAGGAAGCTTTTAGTTCTCTAACACAAATTCAAAAGCGAAAGGAAGAAAGACCATAGAATATGTATTTACTGACACAGAATGTATTAAGCGACCTTAAACTACTGAAATTAGAGATATTTTCAGCTCTAAACGGGCCAAATAAAATAATGCGAGAACGTAGTTTTAATTGAACTGTCAGAAATAATTTCATGATCAATCAGACCAAATCAAAAGAAACCAGATCCGTCATACTGGCACCGCCGCACCATTCACATGCAATAACAACAACAATAAAAAGAAATCAAAAGCTAGAAGAAAAACCATGGTATTTGAGATGATCCAAAAATACCAACCATTCGATTGAGAGTAGATTCCAGTCCATCAGCCATAAACTCTCGAAGAAATTTGGATGGCCCATTAACGAAAGCTTCCTTTTGAACTCTAATACCTTCATCATTATCACCGCCATTGAAACCAGAAACTTTAATCAACTCCGCCATGGTGTTCAGACCCTTTATTTTATTTCTACCACGAACACCCTTACTCAAGAAAAAACCCACCACCAGAAGTCGATTTTGATTCGGACATGGACCATAGAATTTATAGAATTGAGCTTCGGAAGATCACTGGAAAGGACTTTGAAGGCTGGTGGATACAATACGTTGCAGGGTTGGCGACATTTTTGTTAAGTGGGAACAGAGGACTGAGGAAAAGAGTACGCGGGGGAGGCAAGGAAAGTTCGTAGTAGTTAACGGCCATTTAGAAAGGGTCTACGACTGCGAGAAACTGTGGGGGCAACCGCAAATGTTTGACAATCTTTAAGGTATCTGATTCAGGACTCTGATTTTTCTTTTGATTCCCTCTTTTTTTTTCTTTTTTTTTTTTCTCTTGTTCTTGAATCTTGAGTCCTTCTAAGAAGCTCCCCAGATAAGCATATTTGATAATGATAAATAAAAATCTTTTTTTTTTTTTTGTCTTTTTTTCAAATTTTTTACAATCTAAATTTTTGAAGTTTTCTTTTAAGTTAAGAAAATAAAAATAAAAATAAAGATTGTCAAATATAATTTTCAGATGAAGTGCTAACTATTATTTATTTTGTTCTCTTCTATGGAATTGAGTTGAAATTTGTGAGAAAAATTAGAGTTTATTAGAGTTTTTGAATTTTGTATTACCATATGATTAAGGACACGTTTGTTTTCATAGATAAGATGAGATAAGTTGAGATAAAAGTTGAAAGTTAAATAAAATATTATTAGAATATAGTTTTTAATATTATTTTTATTTTGGGATTTGAAAAAAGTTGAATTGTTTATTTTATTTTATGTGAAAATTTGAAAAAATTGTAATGATTAGATGAGATGAAATGAAATGAGATGAAAAATCTTATAAAAATGAACGAGACCAAATCTCCTACTTTATTTTTACTGAAGTAGTGATATAAATATATGAATTGTTGGGTATAAATATGTTCTTTTTTTTTTTTTTGAAAAACCTCAAACTTCATTTCCAAAGCCATCACAATGGCATTAAGCTATTACTTTGTTCATGAACATTTCATGAACATGATCAAACATTACAAAACTTTCACCATTTATAGTAGATTGTTCTACAATAAATATGCTTTAAAGGGCGAAAAGAGAGCCGCAGCGATTAATAAAGGAACATGTTGGCATGGTGGGCGAGGAATGAATAACTGGCGACTAATATCCCATTTGAATATTTAAAATATCTTAAAATGTTTGTAAATAATAGTAAAATAGTTTGAGTGAAAATGTTTTATTAAATTTTAAAAAAGAAGAGAGAAAAATTTGAATAAAATTATTATAAAATTTAAAAATTGTTTGAATATAATTTTTTAATATTTTTTTATTTTGAAATTTGAAAATTTTGTATTTTTTTTTTTTTGTGTTTTCTTTAGAAGTTTGAGAAAATTGTAATGATTAGATAAAAAATTGACAATTTGAAATTGAAAATATTTTATATTTGAGTGATGTTTGGAAAGAAACTATCTGAAAATACTTGAGTATCGAAACATGATCTAAATGTTGCGGTCACGAGGAATTCACTTGATAAGTATCGATTAAAAGATAAAAACACATCAAATGCACTATATAAGTTTGTGGATAAAGTCAACTATTCGTATTCCTCTAATGAAAAATTCTACTCATCATGCCCACACCACACACTACACATAATTTTTTATTTTTTATTTTTTTTCCTTAGTAAGTATGTGGTGTAGAAATAATGAGTAGAAGAACTCAATTAGTTTAGCATGAATAAAGCAAAAAATAAATAAATAAATAACAACAAGTGTGGTGTGTGAGATGATGAGTATCAAAATGTTTCCTCTAATAACGACATCAATCCATATAGGTAAATCCTAAAATGACATTACTACCATGGAAGCCAACTAACCGTATCCCGACAAGATATGAAACTGGGCACTGATAAACAAGATATCGATGGTCAAATTGTGTTCCAAAAGGTAGCATACCAAAATGCACGCCGATAATCGTGCATATGAAGAGGTTTGCTATAGCAGAATACATCAACCTCTATAGAACCTTTATAAATAGTCTATCAAGGGTGCTAAGGAAGAGGAACGTTGAATGAGAAGTATGTAGAAGAAGCATACTAGACAAAAGGTGAAGTAAAGTGAAGTATCGAGGAGGCCTTGAGTGTGCATGTGGGAAGCACGTGATTCATTATGTGGGGAATTACTTCAGTGTCCTTATTGTAACAGAAATAACTGTAGTGTAACAGAATTAACCGTAGATTGAAGTGTATAAAGGAATAATGAGGAGAAGTAATAAACACCGAAGTATTTTCATGCCATCTGCATTTCTTAGAGGCACTGGTTCCTCGAAAACCAGAATTCATCTTCTTGATTCTCACTTTCCTATGCAATTACTTTCTTGTTTCTTTCTGTATTTCACAATTTCGCTGTAGCATATATTTGGCTTCTTAACAAAGTGGCAATAGAGCAGTTCTTTCTTGGGGTAATGGCAGAGGGAACGCATCTTAAAGACTTGGAAAAGATGATTCTCGGGTTGAAGCAACACCAAGAACAACAAGAAAAGAGGGTGGAGGACCATCAAGGGGCGTTGGATTAATTGAGTTAAAAAATAGACTTGTTGTTGGAAGCAGTTAATGGAGGCAGAATGGGTTCTCGAAATGGCCATGTGAGGGGTCAGGAAGAAGTTTTTAATACTGATAATTCTGTGTTGTCACGGTAATGCATTTCAAATCTATTAAGCTGGACTTTCCTAGGTTCGATGGGGAAAATCTAACAGGGTGGATTTATAAAGCAAATCACTATTTTACTTTGAATCCTATGCCAGATGGACAGAAGATTTGGATGGAATCGTTTTACATGAAAGGAAGTGCTCTTGTATGGTTTCAGGATGCTGAAGAAACTGACACTTTTTGTTCTTGCAATTCTTTTAGAGGCATTACAAGTCAGGTTTGGGAGTTCATCTTATGATGACCCAATGGAGGTAATTACCAGATTGAGGCAGACTACCACAGTATCAACTTATAAATCTCAGTTTGAGGTGCTGTCAAATAGGTTGAGAGGATTATCCAAGGGTTACAAACTGAGTTGTTTTATCAATAAACTCAAGGATGAAATTAGGTTGCCAGTGCGTATGTTGCATCCTAATAATTTGAATTCAGCATTTGGATTGGCAAGCCTGCGTAGTAGTAATAGAGCAAGGGGAAACCACAATCCATTTGTGCCTTTGTCAGCAGGAGGTTCTAATCTTTTTGCTAGTGTCAATAAACAAGGTACTGTCCAAGGTGTTGTTTAAGGCTATAGAGGTAATAGCTTTAAAAATTCTTTTCCTATTAAAAGGGTTAGTCCTTTAGGGATGAATGAGAAAAGAGAAAAATGTTTATATTATTACTGTGATGAAAAGTGAAACCCTAATAATCATTGTAAAAAAGCTAGAATTTACCTCATGGAGGGAATGGATTTGTTTGATAACAGTGAGTGCGAGGAGGAAGAGCTTATTGAAGAAGTGATAGCAAGTAGAGACTGTGGTGATAAAGATGGAGAGACTCCAGAAATTTCTTTACATGCAATAGCTGGAGCTTTAAGCCCAAGAACTATGAGATTGAGTGGACAGGCACGAGGTTGTTAGTGGTAATATTAGTGGATACAGAAAGTACTCACAACTTCCTTAATCCTCTAATAGCTAAGAAGGCAGGGTTGCACATTGGTAAAGGGCAGTTGATTGAAGTTCGTGTAGGTAATGGAGATAGAATGAGTAGTAAAGGAGTAGTAGAGAAGGTGAATCTCAAGGTGCAAGGAAATCAGTTTGTGACAATTTTTTTTGTTACCTTTGGGGGGCTGTGATGTTGTTTTGGGTATGCAATGGCTGAGAACGTTGGGGCTTGTGTTATGGAATTTTAATTCCTTTACTATGTCTTTTAAGAATGATAAGAAGTTAGTCATTCTAAAAGGATTAAATCCAAGTTTTTTAGAGATAGTGCAAAATGTTGAAATTTGCCAATTGACAACAGTGGAGATGAAGGGCATGTTTTTGCAGATTGTACAGAATAAGCAGGATGGGTCAGTGGAAGGTATTGATCAAGGCATGGAGGCTGTGTTACAACAATACAGTAAGGTCTTTGAGGAACCAAAAGGACTTCCTCCAAATAGAAGTAGAGACCACCAGATTAATTTGAAAGAAGGGACAGTTCCAATATCTGTTAGGCCATACAGATATCCCTTCTATCAGAAGTCAGAAATTGAGAAGATTGTGAAAGAGTTGCTCGAGGCTTGAGTGATTAGAAGCAGTCAATCCCCTTTCTCTTCCCCTGTGTTACTTGTGAGGAAAGCTGATGGCACATGGCGTATGTGCATTGACTATAGAGCTTTGAACCGAGACAACATCAAAGATAAGTTTCCAATTCCTGTAATTGATGAACTTTTAGATAAATTGTTTGGAGCCACATTATTTTCAAAATTAGATTTACGATCTGGTTATCACCAAATTAGAGTAAGGGAGAGGGACATTAAAAAAATAGCATTTAGAACTCACCAAGGGCATTATGAGTTCTTAGTTATGCCTTTTGGTTTAACTAATGCTCCTACCACATTTCAAGCTCTTATGAATGTGGCTTTTCAACCTTTTTTTTAGGAAGTTTGTAATTAAATTTTTTGATGACATACTTGTGTATAGTAAGTCCAAGGAAGAACACTTAAAACACCTTTCTATAGTGTTGGAGACCTTAGCTTAACATACCTTATTTGCTAAGAGGAGCAAGAGTAGATTTGGATGTGATGAAATAGATTATTTGGGTCGTTTGGTCTCTGCTGAAGGAGTCAAGGCAGATCCTTTTAAATTGAAAGCTATGATGGAGTGGCCACTGCCTAAGTCTATTAAATCCTTTAGGGGGTTTCTTGGATTAACAGGTTATTATAGGAAGTTCATAAAAAATTATGGACTTATTGCTGCACCTCTAACTCAATTACTGAGGAAAGATGAATTATGTTGGAATGTGGGGGATTCTACAGCTTTTGAGGCATTGAAGCAGGCCATGAGTAGTCCACCAGTATTGGATTTACCAGATTTTGAGAAGCCATTTGTAATTAAGTGTGATGCATCTAGGCTTGAAGTGGGTGCAATTTTGATGCAAGGGGGGAGACGTTTAGCTTACCTCAGTGAAGCCTTGAAGGGGAAGGCTTTGGATCTGTCAACTTTTGAAAAAGAGTTGTTTGCTCTTGTATATGCTGTAAAGAAATAGAGGTCATACTTACTGGGAAGAACTTTTGTTATTAAGACTGGTAGTCAGTCTTAAGTTCTTGCTTGAGTAGAAGATTGGAACACCTTCACAACACAAATGGATTAGTAAGTTGCTTGGGTATGACTTCATTGTAGAGTGTAAAAAAGGGAAGGAAAATGTGGCTGCATATGCTTTATCAAGAAGACATAAGGTGATTCAGGAGGGGCCTATATGCAGTGCTATTACAGTATTAGACCCTATTTGGTTGGAGTAGCTCAGAGGTTCCTATATGCAGGATGTGAAGATTGCTGATATTTGTAAGAAAATTCATCAAGAGAAATTAGATGGGAAGGGATATGAAGTTAAAAATGGTCTGTTGTTTAAAAAGGGAAAGTTATTTTTATCCAAACTTTCTCCTTTTAAGCCGCAGGTATTGAATTTTATCCATAGTAGTATAGTAGGGGGCATTCTGGATATCAGAAGTCATTACATCGAGCTTGATTTGATTTTTATTGGTCTAGGATGAAGAGAGAAATTAAGGAATTCATCAAGTAATGTTCCATTTGTCAGTAGTGTAAGGAAGAGAATGTACATCCAGCAGGGTTACTACAGCCATTGTCTATTCCTACTAAGTCATGGACTAATATATCCATGGACTTCATTGAAGTTTTGTCAAGTTCACAAGGTTATACAATGGTTTTTGTAGTAGTTGATCGATTCACAAAGTATGCACATTTCCTTCCTCTCTCTCACCCATATACTGCAGCATCAGTGGGTAAAATATTCATTAATCAAGTTTTTAAATTGCATGGGATGCCTGCCTTTATTGTTATTGATAGAGATGTTTTCATAAGTTCCTTTTGGAAGGAATTATTTCAAATGCATGGAACTAATTTGAATTTCACCTCAGTTTACCATCCACAGTTAGATGGTCAAACTGAGATTATGAATAAATGCTTGTAGCAGTATCTTAGATGTTTCGTTAATCAAAGGCCAAAGGAGTGGGTGAAGTGGCTACCATGGGCTGAGTGGTGGTATAATACCAATGTTCATTCTTCTACTAAGATGACACCATTTGAGGCTTTGTATGGTATACCTCCACCAACATTACTTCAATATGTAACAGGTACTACTCAAAATGATGAGCTGGAATCCCAATTGAAGTCTCGAGAAGAGATTTTTAATTTGTTGAGAAAGAATATGTTGGCAGCATAATCAATTATGAAGCAGCAATATGATAAGAATCATACACCTTGAGAATTTGAGGTAGGTGACATGGTTTATTTGATGCTCCAAAAATACAAGCAGCATAGTGTGGCTCATCTTGTTAGTTACAAGCTAGCACCAAGATGTTTTGGCTCATTTAAGATTTTGCAGCTTATTGGTGATGTAGCATATAGATTGGAATTGCCTTCTAGTGCTTCAGTTCATCTAGTGTTTCATGTGTCTTCTTTAAAGAAGCATGTGGGAACAACAACTGTAATATCATCTTCGTTACCTCTTTTGGATTCACATGGAGGATTCAGGACTGAACCAAAATTGACTCTTCAAAGAAGGATGCGTGCAGTGAATAACAAGCCTCACATTGAATTACTTGTCAAGTGGAAGGGTGCATTAGAAGAGAATTCATCATGGGTTCTTGTGGAATAGTTGTGAGGTGTCTATATCCTGATCTTGTGGGCAAGGTCTTCTAATGGAGAAGGGAATGTCAAGGGTGTTAAGGAAGAGGAACGTTGAATGAGAAATATGTAGAAGAAGCCAGCAAGACAAGACGTGAAGTGGAGTGAAGTATTGGGGAGGCCTTGAGTGTACATGTGGGAAGCACGTGATTCATTAAGTGGGGAATTATTTTATGTTCTTACTGTAACAGAAATAATTGTAGTATAACGGAATTAACAGTGTATAAAAGAATGCTAAGGAGAAGTAATAAATACCGAAGTATTTTCATGCAATCTGCATTTCTTGGAGGCACTGGTTCCTTGAAAACCAGAATCCATCTTCTTGATTCTCACTTTCCTATGCAATTACTTTCTTGTTTCCTTCTATATTTCACAATTTTGTTGTAGTAGATATTTGGGTTCTTAACATCGTCTACCAAGTAAGTGTTATTGATTCGTATAATTGTTTAGTCATTGAAAGAGTTCAACTCCTCACTGAAGCGTCAGAGGTATTTCTCACTTAGTTATCTGAATTTTCTTTTCTGATTGAGGGTCGTTAGGACACGCCGTAGGCATATTTGAAAATTGCAACAACATAATTGATTCTTCATTTAAATCTTTAGAATTTGACCAAGAGTTTTATACCATATTGTACACCCCTTCGTATGTATGGTTCTTTCATTCTAATCTTTAGGAGTTGACCGAGTCTAAATTCTACTTTAGTTTGGTTAGGAAATATATACTACCTTTGAATTTGGGTTTTTTTCTTTTCTTTTCTTGCATTCTTAATTTTCCAAAACTTGCTCAACAGGTTTTTTTTCCGTGTTTACCACCTAGATTTCCATCTCATTACTCTTACAAAAATTAAAATATATATTAATTTCTTTTACAAACAAAACAAATGCATCTCATAAAACTAATCACTTTTGGTTGCGTAAAATAAAAGGAAAAACAAATGAAATATTTTTTTCTTTACATACATTAATGGTGGTGGCAGAGGCAAGGTCTAAAATAAATTTGATGGGACTCACTACCTTTTGAACTTCTCATAAAAAAGTTAAACTCATTTCAACATACTTAATACATTTTAACCTAAAAAGTTAAACTCATCTGAACTTAAAAAAATTTAAACACGTCTCAATGAGACCCATAAAATACTACTACTCACAATTCAACTCAACATCTAAACATAGTCAGCACTTCTTGTCCTCTCAAACACAATAACAAACAGGCAGTTCCTACAAGTTTTGAGTTTATAACTTTTTACAAATAATTAAAAATACAAGTAATATTATGTATTATATGAGTAGTGTTATAGGCAGGCATATGCCTGGCTTCGAGCGAATGCCAATTTTTCCACGTTAGTAATCATATATTAAAAAAAATAAAAGCTGATGCAAATGAACCGAGCGGGAGAAACATTACCATTCGAGCAGAAAACGCATGCCCAGTTCAAGCGGAAGAGGAAAACGCCGTGCCTCACATTCGTTCTCAACGCCGTGCCTCACATTCGTTCTCTTCCTCGGCGTCGTAGCTTCGGCGTGCACCAGTTGTAGCAACCCATGGCTTTGAACCTGGTAAGTTTCTTTCAATTTGCCAATGGCTGAGGCTCATTGCATTTTATTATAGTTTTTTTATTTTTATTTTGTGGCAAATGAAAAGTCCAACCCGCCAGAGGATGGATGGTGGGAAAGGACACGGTTCAATCTACCTAGGTGCTTAAGTAACTTGTTGTTTGAAAAAACTGGAAAAAAGAAATTTCTTTTATTTAGATCTTTCTGTTTTTTATTTTATTTTTTCTTATTGATAAGTTTTAATGACCAGGAGTGAAATGGTTAGTGTTAGCATCTGAAAGGGAGATTTTTTTCATTCATCCGGATATTCAAACGAACATTTGCATTCAGTTTCAAAAAGTGCCCAACTTAATTGTAATTTTTTTTTCTGAAAAAATGCTGAGTGAAATTATCATAAAGGGTTGTATATATATAAAAGTTTCCAACTTGATTGAAATTATTTTTTCTTATTCAGGTATCTATGTAAAGATTTTTCATTTTACTTATATATTTGTAAAGATTGACTTCTCGTATATAATAAATTTTTAATTTCAAAAGCATAGAATAAATTATGCAGCTAAGTTAAGTCCTAAAGGATATATTGACTTCTAATTGCCATATTTGTGTAATAGAAAAAAAAAATTGCCACATTGAAAGTCATTTTAATATAATATTGTAGGTGCGTGCCTCTTGGTTTCATTCTAGACAACCACCCACTTGGTTTCATTGTTGGGGTAGATTTTGAAAGAGAAAGAGAAAGAAGACGCATCCTGCATAACAGCTCCTATCACCAATCCATCAACCTAGGTATTTTACACCTCTTTCAACAGTTGGTGTGTGTTTATTTTATGTGTAGTCATTGTCCACTTGGGTTGATTAACATTATGTTGCTATATGTTAGGACATATCAAGACCATTTTATCCAAACTTTTCAAACTACATGCCAAGCTACTACAATCTAGTTGTTAGGGATCCCGGTCTTGTCCCTAACACTAAGAACCATAAGCTTGCCTTTGTGTGAATTATGACCGAGTGACCTTGCCAACTTGCTTGGTTTTTGTCAATAATAGCACGTAGGATGGCAATGATGGGTTCCTAGGTTGATGAAGGAATGATGTTTAGTGATGAAATAACAATGATGATGAGTTCGAATAATCTATGGGATGGATAAGGGCGTTTGATGCAATGGGGATGGCTAGAAGGTTGCCCTTGATGTTAGGGCCTCTTTGATGATAATTAGGGTTGGTATGGTGAAGTGTAGCTAGGGTTTTGTGTGGTGGCTAAGAATGATTTCGAGATTGGGAAGAGATGGACTAGGGTTGGAGTCTTGGATGAGTGGCTAGGGTTTGAGAATGATGTGGATGAGAGAGGCTAGGGTTTGGTGGCTAGGGTTGGATAACCCTTAATGTTAGGGTGGTTCGGTTTTGGCAAGAGGATGGAGTCTTTGGTTGACTAGGTCTATAGAAGGATGGAGAGATTTTCGGGATTGGATTTAGGAGATGAGATGGAGTTGAATGAGTTTAGGGTTGTTCCTTGAGTTTAGGGATTGGCTGGGATAAGATAATGAAGATAGGATTTGGATTTGAATATGGCAAGAAATGGAGTCTTTGGTTGACTAGGTCTATGGAAGGAGTTGAGAGATTTAAGGGATTGGATGAGTGATTGGAGTTTGGCCAGGACGGCAAGTCAATGTTTGACTAGAGAGATTTTAGGAAGATTGAGTGAATTTAGAGATTGGTTAAGTGATTGGAGGGATGGAGTGATTCTAGTGAAGTTCCTAGAATTATGGGATTGGCTTGGGATGAGTAAGCTTTCCTTGAATTAAGGAAGTTGCCAATTCCACTATGATTCACGAATTGCACATAGATGAAATAAACTTCTTTATTGATAAACTTGAAAATAACAAAGATAACACAACTTGAAATCACGAATTACACCAAGTTACAAGAACAAGATAGATAGATTGAATCACACCTATTCACGAATTGCAATGTGATGACTCTCTACTAAGGATTCACGAATTTCACCCAAGTAGCCCAAGTGTCTAGCACCGAAAGGGTGATTTCAAGAACAAGTCCTACCCACTTAGGGAATTTGCCAAAAGTTCAAAAGATGTAAACTAAATACCTAAGGGTCCTATTTATAGAGAATACAAAGTTGAAACCCTAATAGGTCCCTTGATAAATAAAAATAAATAAAATAAATCAATAAAAAAATAATAGTGGTGTGGAACCCATGGGGGCCCACGGCATTGGCCCTTGGTGGCCTTGGCTAGTCCATGCATGCCTAGGACCATGTCCTAGGGCGGTTTTTTATGGGGTCTTGACACTAGTGCCTCATTCGTGGTTACCACCTTTTGTGCCTCCTCCAAGTTACAGCCCATATCCATGGAGCAACCAGGTGATCGTTGGATGGTAAAGTAGTTCATGTGTTTTATTTTATGAAATTGAAAATTTGGTCTAATTATTTATTTTTAAATTTTTTTTGGAAAACTGTAGCAACACCCATGAAGCTCTATTGCCGCTATCGCATCAAGTATTGCTACCTTGAATAGTTCCGCTGCCTTGTATAGTTTCGTCATACCAATGATAAAACCTCATCCAATTGCCTACCCATATCCATTGACCAACCAGGTGATAATGTTTTAGAATATTTATTATAGTTGGTGTTAAACTTGAATATTTGGTCTAACTATTTATGTTTACAATTTTGATTGGAAAACTGTAGCAACACCCATGGAACTCTAATGTAGCTGCCAGTTCTAGTGTACAAACCAGCACTAGTGTCGCTGCTAGCTCTTGTTCAAATTTACCAGCATTTGCTCCTCTGACTTCTACCAATCCATATCCATGTGGCAGTGAGATAATGTGTTGGATTCTCCACACGCTGTGTCTTTTACATTATCCAGACTATATATTGTCATATAATACTTTTTGCTCCTAATTTGCAAGAAAATAAAGTGCAGCAAAGTAACTCTGTTGAAGAAACTAGTAAGGCTACATTAGACTCGATAGAAGTTGGAGCGCAGTCTACTGCCTCTTTTGGTAATACGATTGATACCAAAGAGCTGGCAGTTCTGGGTCACTTCATATGGAGCCTACTGATGGGGTGATTTCACTGAGGAGCCAAAGCTAGGGATGCACTTTAAGTCGGAGAATGAGTTTATGACTAACTATAAACATTATGGCAAACGATGTGGTTTTAGGGTAATGACACAAAGGAGTAAAAGGGAGAAAGATGGGACTGTGAAATATGTTACTGTAGGATGTGCTCATGGTGGCAAGGCACGAAATAGGGCTTCAAACGTCTCCAAGCTTCGGCCAACAAGCAAGACAGACTGCAAGGCAATGATGAATGTGATGTTAAAGGATGGGAAGATGTGTGTCACATCCGTATTTAACACACACAATCATGTGCTAAGTCCAAGAAAATCCAGGTTTCTCAGATACAACAGAGAAGTTAATGAGTCTATTAGGAGGGTGTTGGATACAAATGATGATGCTGGCATATGGATGAATAAGAGATTTCATGTTCTTGTGACTGAGGCGGGTGTGTTTGAGAACATACCATTTGGAGAAAAAAATTGTTGTAAGTATATTGATAAGGCATGACACCTGCGTCTTGGTAAAGGTGGTGCTCAAGCATTGTTTGAGTATTTTAGAATGATGCAATACAAGAATGATGACTTTTTCAACCTTATAGAATTGGACGATGATGATAGACTGAAAAATATGTTCTGGGCGGATGCCCGTAGTAGAAGGGCCTACAACTACTTTGGAGATGTGGTAACATTCAATACCACATACCTGACAAATAGGTATGCAATGCTATTTGCACCTTTTGTGGGTGTAAACCACCATGGACAGTCAATCTTTTTGGGTGCAAACCTTATTTCAAGTGAGGATACATAATCATTTGTCTGGTTACTTAAAGCTTGGCTTGATTGCATGGATGGAAAAGCGTCGAATACTGTTATTACAGATCAAGATCGCGCAATGAAAAATGCAATCGCCATTGTCCCCCAACACGCGACATAGATATTGATTGTGGCACATATTGCAAAAGGTTCTTGAGAAGCTTGGTTCCCATGGTCAATACAAATGTGGCCTGAAAAGTAAGTTGTTATCTTGTGTCTATGACTCCCTTACAATCGAGGAGTTTGAGAATTCTTGGAAAAGCCTCAACGATACTTTCAACTTGCATGAAAATGCATGGTTACAAAACTTATATGCGGAGAGAGAGTTTTGGGTGCCGGTATATTTAAAGAACTCGTTTTGGGTTGAAATGAGTACAACTCAACGCAGTGAGAGCATGAACGCTTTCTTCGATGGCTATGTGCATGCCAGGACAAACCTTAAAGAGTTTATTGATCAATTAGACAATGCATTGAAGAAAAAAATTGAGAACGAAAACCAAGCTGACTTCCATTCATTTAACTTCACCATTCCTCGCATATCACACTTCGCTCTTGAGAAGAAGTTTCAAGAGGTGTACACAATGTAAAATTTAGGGAGGTTCAACAAGAGATAATTGGAATGATATATTGTCATTGTCATTTCGAGGAAATGGATGGAGTAATCACAACTTACTCGGTCGATGATGAAGTTAAGGTTGAAGATTTCATCAAGGAGGTTACTTATACTGTTTACTTTAATGAGGCTGAGTGTGAGGCGAAGTGTGTTTGCGAGTTGTTTGAGATGCGAGGGATAATATGTAAATATATTCTTGTCATCTTTTCAACTAGGAAAGTTCGTGGATTGCTAGAAAAGTACATATTGGACCGGTGGAGAAAGGACATAAAATGCAAGTATACTATTATTTCGAGCAGTTATGACGTTGCTAATAAAAAACTCGAAACTGTTAGGTATAAACGTATATTGAAAGTTTTCAATGAGGTAATAACAAATGCAGTTTCATGCGATGGGCATACTGAGGATATGGTTTCGAAGTTGTATGCGATGAATGAGGTATATTGCACCTCGAAGCCCTACAACATAGATTCCAATGTTGGAATAAGTACTGTGAATGCAACCACGGAATGAAGTTTTAAAAAAGTGTTAAGTCTCCAAGTTGTCAGAGGCAAGGGAAGACCCTCGTGTAAGAGGAGGATGTCGACAATGGAGGAACAATTAAAAAAAATTAAAACTAAGGCTTTGAATAAGAAAAAAGATAAGGAAATTTCACCCCTAACCACAACTCATCTGCTGATTCTTCAACATCAGTCGGTTCAGACCTCCACTTAGTTTCACCCAAGCTTCATCCTATCAAATTGCATACATATCTTCATTTTTTTATTCATTATTCGGATTAATGAATTAAATTAGATAGTTATATGAGTGAAAAAAACAACTATAGCTATATAATATATATATATATATATATATATATTCGAAGTAAAATTATTGAGTCTCGTCTTCAATGTATAAGAAGAATTAAAGAGTTGAACATAAATAAATATAAGAAGTCATTATTACCTGATGTTCATCTTTTAGTATTTGATAATATACTATATTTCCACTTACTTGTGAACTCTAATTATTTTTTATATTGGCAGAGGAGTAGATTGGACACCGAACTATTGGAAAGCAGTGGAAGCCAACTCCTCCCATCTGGAATAAGGACGCAAGAAAATGTATAAACTCTCATAATGGCGGATAAAGAAAGTGCACAACAAGATGTGATGGGGACACCAGAAAGTGTACAAACCCCAGTGATGAGGACACAAGAAAGTGTACAATTACCACTTTCATTCATTTTATTGTATTTGTATGTTTTTTATGTGGGTCTTACTTTGTCTGCTATTATATTCACATATGCAACTAGGGATGGATGGAACGCAGTCGAAGACGGCAGATGGAACGCAGCCAAATAGCTTCTTGTAGCAAGACTTTGAGATCTATTATGCTTTTAAGTTGTGTGTTGATGGTGGTGATTTATTGGAATTTGTGTTGGATATGGTTTGTTGGCATTTATGTGTTGGGGTGATTTGTAAGAATTTGCGTGTTGGTGGTGGTATGTTGGAGTATGTAATGTATTAGTGGTGAAAGTGTACGTTTTGTATCCAAACTCATGTTTTGTATCCAAGCTCACGTTTTGTATCTCAGTATTTGAGCCCACATTTTGCACGTTTTGTATCCAAATACTCTATTTATTATGTAAATTTGAGTTTGTACCCAAGTTCTCAATTTATGTGATTTTGATTGAATGTGATTAGCATTAGTTTATGAGTTTATGGTGATGTTGTGTTTGATATTGTTCCATCTGTCCAGGTGGAAAAAAGCAAATCAATAAACATGTAATTTAGTCCTGTCAAATATTCAGACCAAATGATCAGGCTGGTAAGTTATTTTCACGCATATACATACTTTTTTAATAAGCAGTGGCACGTTAAAGCACAATAAAGTCTCGGCATTGAATATCAAATACAAATTAGAATAAAGTCTCAAATACATAACTTTAAAGTCTCGACTTACAAACGCTAAGTTATATAAAATACAAATACAAAGTCGTTATCACTTTGAGCGTATCAAATACAAGTACATAACTATGGCTATCAGCCAAAATACATGAAATAGTTTGTGTGCATGCCGCATGTCGGCTTCTTGACTGCGAAGCTGGGCTTGATCGTTATGGAGTGCCAACTTCCTCTTTCCAATCTCTTCTTCTCTCTTAATTGCGTCTACCTCTTTGTTGTATAATGGACACCCAAAGAATACTTGCCCTGGATTTCTTGTAGTATTTGATATTCTAAGTATAACTTATTTCCCACATATGCACATTGGGTCGTTACTCGATGTATGATTAAGCAGCAAAGTTGAAGCAACTAATGATGACATTCTAAATCTGTCAATGAAATACAACAGCACCTGGTGATAATATCTTGAGTATCAACTAGTCAAATATGAAAACCTGTAGTAGCTTCAGTAAATCTGTCAATGAAATTCTAGTTGATTGATGAGTAACAGACAATAACCTGTAGTAGCTTCAGAAGGGTATGAGTAATCTGAAAATTTTGGATGAACAAAATCGGTATAAACAATAATGTAGAAGAGACATTGCTGCACATAGGATCATAATCATTTTCAACTTCTTCTCATATCAAGCAAAAAATCTATGGAAAACTGCCCTAGTCAATAACAGCCAAAACAGTTTTACCATCACCAAGATCATATATATTTTTCCAATAATAAATTCGTAATCATGTACGGCTGTTTTAACTCATGTCACCACACACACATGTATACATGCATGCAAGCTGGCCATGGCGCCCTACCTAGCTAGCAAGCTAGCTACTTTAATTGATGTATAAAAACATGATCTTGGGGGCGGGCTGGCCTGGCATGTATGTGTGTGTATATATATACATATATAAATATAAAGTAATGTCATGTACAGTTCCCAAATGGAGACTGGTCATGCAACACACCTTTTTCTGTATTTTTGGAAAATGATTTGACGGAAATTGATAACATTGTCTCATGGACTGCCATGATCGTTGGTTATGCTGAACATGGGTTCAGCCACGAAGCCATTGATTTGTTTGAGAAGATTCCCAAAGTTGGTTTAAGACCAGATGCCGTGAGCTTCATTGGCATTCTTACTGCTTGTAGCCATGCTGGACTTGTTGATCTTGGCTTCTACTACTACAACTTGATGACTAATAAATATCAGATAAATCCTTCAAAAGAACATTATGGCTGCATGATTGATCTCCTTTGCCGAGCTGGACGATTAAGTGATGCAGAGTGTAAAACAAACAACTAACGTCGAGCTGTCCAACGTCAATAACTCCACAATTGCAGACTCCACGATTGACGTCTCTAGAATAGCGGATGCAGATTGATTCTATTCATTCTATTTTAGGAATTGTTCTGTACATACCTTATTAACTTTAAGCTTTATATGTAAAGTTTTCCTTGTGTATATCCTGACATAAATGTATTGTCTCTATAAATAATAAACTCCAAATGCTATGACAAGTTGTCAAAGCACGTTTATTTTCATGGTATCAGAGCAACTTTGGCTCACGCCCGATCTTGCTCCACGATGTCTTCTTCCACTGCATCCTTTGTCCCACCAAACAATATGATTCAATATGTTTCGGGGAAACTTGATGGTCCCTCAACCTATCTAAACTGGTCTTCCCAAGTTGAAGGAACCCTCAGTATTCAAGGCCTTCTGGGTTTCGTGGATGGAAAGGAACCGTGCCCAAAAGAATTCTTGCCTGCTGAGCCAGGACAAGAACGCCGAAACACCAACTCTGGTTTTACACTATGGAATCAGAAAAACCAGTTTGTTCTGGTTTGGATGAAATCTACACTCTCGGAAAAAGTGTTGTCAATGGTCTATGGAATTAAAACTGCCAAAGAAGCATGGGTGACACTAGCAAATCGATTTGCATCATCCTCAACCTCAAATGTAAATCAACTAAAGCGGCAACTCCAAGGCTTGCATCAAGGAGGTAAAAGTTGTCCTGAGTTTGTTGAAGGAGCTAAAACTCTTGCTGATCAACTAGCAGCCGTTGGGAAGCCTATAACCGAGGAAGATCTTATCTCCCACATCCTTGGAGGACTCAACAATGCCTACACACCATTCATCTCCAATTGTTACTTCGCACAATGAGAAAAGTCACTATCACTTACTGATTTTCAATCTGAACTTTTTTCCTTTGAAGCCTTGCTTGAGAATCAACAGAAAAACTTCCAAGGCGATCATCAAAGTTTTGCTATGGCGGCTAACAAGTTCGGGGGAGGAAAAAATGCCAAAAAGAATAACAACAAAACATGGCAACCTCGCTTCAATGCACCACCTCCACCTCATACGCGTCCAGCAAACCCTCCTCAACACAATGGACGTATCCCAGCTTGGGCAAATGATCCTGATTTTGATCCTTTTGCTTGCCAAATCTGCAAGAAAAGGAATCACATGGCTCTTGATTGCTTCCATCGATATGATTACAACCATCAAGGGAGACATCCCCCACAACAACTGGCTGCCATGGTAGCACACTCCAACTCTCTTCATGAGAATAATAGCTGGCTTCTTGACAGTGGTGCTAATCAGCATGTGACAGGGGATCTCTCCAATCTTCAGTTGACTGAACCATACAATAGAGGTGATAAAGTAGCTGTGGGAAACGGTAATGAGTTACATATTTCACATACTGGTAAACTCACACTACATGCACCCGGCTCAACCCTTCACCCTAAAAGTGTTCTACACTGTCCACAAGCTGTTGTCAACCTCTTGTCCATTAATAAATTTTGTCTTGACAATGCTTGCTACTTTGTACTCACTAGTTCTCATTTTTATGTGAAGGACATCCTCACGGGCCGAACGTTGCTAACAGGACGGAGTGAAGGAGGGTTGTATCCCATTCAAGTTGATCGTCATTCCATCAATCAATTTCGTACTCATGTTGCTCTTCTAGGTGTTCGCACAACTTTAGATGTTTGGCATGCAAGACTCGGACATCCTTCCTTGCAAACCACCCGAAGTATCATAAAAGCCTATGCCTTACCTACTTCAGGACCATCTAACTTAGATCATGTGTGTGAACCTTGCCTTATGGGAAAGGCTAAGCAATTACCGTTTGATGAATCTTCTAGAGTCACTTCTTCTCCTTTAGATATTGTGCATTCGGATGTATGGGTATCACCAATAACATCAAACGAAGGTCATCGCTATTATGTGCTTTTCATAAATGATTTTTCGAGATTTACTTGGTTGCATCCTATCAAAAATAAATCAGAAGTTTTCTCATGTTTTATGCACTTCAAGTCTCTTGTTGAAAACCAGTTTTCCACTAAGATCAAACAATTACAAAGTGACAATGGTGAAGAGTATCTTTCATATCAATTTCAAGATTTCCTACGAAAATGTGGGATTCATCAACGTCTCTCGTGCCTTACATCTCCCAACAGAACGGTATAGCTGAGAGGAAACACAGACATGTCATGGAAATAGGACTTTCTTTGTTAGCACAGTCACATCTACCTACAAAATTCTGGGTTGATGCCTTCATGACAGCTATATACCTCATAAACCGAACACCCACACCAACCTTGTCACAAAAATCTCCCTTTACAAAACTGTTTGATCAAAAACCAGATTACACTTTCCTAAGAACTTTCGGTTGTGCATGTTATCCCTTGCTAAGGCCTTATACTTCACACAAACTAGCCTTTCGTAGCAAGCAATGTGTGTTCCTAGGATATTCCTCCAACCATCAAGGTTATCGTTGCTTTGATCTTATCTCAAAGAAAATCTACATCTCTCGGAATGTGGCTTTCGATGAGCATCTATTTCCAGCAAAAACTTGGTACTCCAACACTCCTCCTGCAGCATCGAACGACTCCATGACAAGTATGGTCCCTAATCTCATGCCCCTTTATTCTCAAGTTCCTGATGAGTTACTCCCTGGACCAACTCTTGATAATGAGCCCCATATAAATGTTGATATAAACTTGCCATTCATGCCACCCGAAGCAAGAGAGACTCCTCCTTCTGATATCCCTCCATCCAATGCTGCCAACACTGAGCATATCCCACAAGAAAATCCTTCTGATATCCCTCCATCCAATGCTGCCAACACTGGGCATATCCCACAAGAAAATCCTCATCAACATCACATGATTACTCGATCCCAAACTGGCTCCACTCGGCCCAAACAGTTTCCTGACTTCAAAATGTTTTATACCTCTAAACATCCTCTGTGTGCATTTACCAGTACGCTTAATATTGTTACGCTTGTTACCTATTCGCAAGCTGCTCTTTTCCCGGAATGGCAGCAAGCTATGCAACAGGAATATGATGCACTTCTTGCAAATGCAACATGGGACTTAGTTCCACGACCATCTGACCATAATATTATTCGGACCAAATGGGTGTACAAGGTCAAACAAAAATCAGATGGGAGTCTTGATCGGTACAAAGCTCGTCTCGTAGCAAAAGGGTTCGAACAAATTGATGGAGTTGATTTTGCGGAAACTTTCAGCCCTGTCATTAAACCAGCAACTATCCGAGTTGTACTTGCTCTTTCTGTTCAATATAGTTGGCCAATCTTACAGTATGATGTCTCTAATGCGCTCTTGCATGGTAGCCTTGAAGAACAGGTCTTTATCGAACAGCCTACAGGCTTTGTGGATCCTCACTTTCCGCAACATGTTTGCAAGATTGAAAAAGGCTCTCTATGGCCTCAAGCAAGCGCCGCGAGCGTGGTTTCTTCGACTCTCCACCAGCCTACTTGACTTTGGTTTCATTGGCTCCTCAGTTGATACTTCATTATTTACATATCATCATGAAGATATACGTGTCTTCGTACTCGTTTATGTTGATGATCTAATCATTACAGGGTCTTGTTTATCATTTATTCAGACACTCACTTCTCATCTCCAGCGAGAGTTTGCTCTTAAGTCCCTCGGCAACCTTGGTTACTTCTTGGGGATAGAAGCCTCACGCGATGCTCATGGACTTCACCTAAGGCAGAGTAAATACATTTTGGATGTGCTTCATCGTTTTCGTATGGTTGGCGCTAAACCATATCCTGCCCCATGTGTCTCCAAAAGCTTTCAGCTAGCCATGGGGAACCTGCTGAAGACGTGACCTCCTACAGGCAAGTTGTGGGCGCCCTACAATACTGCACGTTAACCAGACCAGAGATTGCATATTCGGTCAATCAACTTTGCCAACACCTCCATGCTCCCACTGAGATTCACTGGAAATCAGCCAAGAGAGTTCTAAGGTACCTTAAAGGCACAGTTGATCATGGCCTTTATTTCAGCAAAGGGACACTAGGACTCACAGCTTACTGCGACGCAGATTGGGCTGGAGATATCACAGACCGTCGATCAACTACAGGGTATAGTATATTTTTTGGTCCGTGCCTTGTGTCTTGGTGTGCTAAGAAACAGAGTGTAGTCTCTCGGTCCAGTACTGAATCTGAATACCGGGCACTTGCAATGGTAGTGGCTGAATTATACTGGATACGGATGTTATTAAAAGATCTTCACGTTACATTGCTTTCTCCTCCCACTGTGTGGTGTGATAACCAGAGTGCTCTTGCTCTTGCAGCTAATCCCGTCTATCATGCTCGTACGAAGCATATAGAGGTTGATTTTCATTTTATCCGTGAAAAAGTTGTTAATGGCGATGTGAAACTCTGTTATATTTCCACCTTGGACCAAATTGGTGATCTTTTCACCAAAGGATTATCATCTGCTAGATTCCAAATGTTGCGTGACAAGCTCATGGTGTGTGATCTCCCCATTCACTTGCGGGGGGATGTAAAACAAGCAACTAACGTCGAGCTGTCCAACGTCAATAACTCCACAATTGCAAACTCCACGATTGACGTCTCTAGAATAGCGGATGCATATTGATTCTATTCATTCTATTTTAGGAATTGTTCTGTACATACCTTATTAACTTTAAGCTTTATATGTAAAGTTTTCCTTGTGTATATCCTGACATAAATGTATTATCTCTATAAATAATAAACTCCAAATGCTATGACAAGTTGTCAAAGCACGTTTATTTTCACAGAGAACATGATAAAAACACATGCCATTTCAACGGGATGATGTCGTTCGGTCTACACTGCTTAGAGCTTGTAGAGTACAAGGAGACGTTGACTGTGGAATACGTACTGCAGAGGAGATTCTTAAATTAGATCCAAGTAGTGCTGGATCTCATATTACTCTTGCTAACATTTATGGCACAAGAGGGAGATGGAGGGAAGCAGCAAATCTAAGGAAGATGATGAAATCAAAAGGGGTGATCAAGGAGCCAGGATGGTCTTGGATTAAGGTCAATGACCAGGTTTCTGCATTTGTTGTTGGGGATCGCTCTCATCCCCAAGGTGAATATATATACAGTATGTTGGACTTACTAGCTTCAAGGACAGAAACTGCAATTCAGGAAGTGGGTTCTATTTCAAATAACGTGGAAGGTTAGCAGAAGTTTTCTTAATCTAGGGCTGCAGCTCACAAACAATGGAACAGCCATTTTTCACTCTGAATGCTATCTTTCTGTCAACAAACATATTGTGGACAGAGAAGAAGATCAGGGATGAGCTACCAGCTGCATTGGCTATGAATGAGTGGACAACAGAGCAGGTTGTTCCTTGAAAAAATCTACAAAATGAAATGAGATGACATATTTGGCTGCAGCTCAAAGATTGCGACTAGACCTCGTGCCACATGGAGTTGTCAGTACCAGGGATAGTCGCATGGGATTCGTGAATATGGATGTTCTCCACCAAAGGTGTGCCCTGCAATACGGAGCATGGAATTATTCAGTTGCTTAGCTCCAGAGGCCTTACAATTTCATCCTGAATTTCCTTCATGAATAAATTGCCTTGAATTCTAGCAGTCTTTTCACAAACCATTGTGGTGCAGCGTTCAAGTTGGTTCGTAAAGGCTAAACTCTTTTTTTTGCTTTACGGGTAATAGACTTGATACAGATATTTTAGAATTGTTGACACTGCATCCCTAAATAATCCTGATGACAAGTTGGAAGAGGTCCAAGAAGAGATAGCAGTTCAAGAGTATGAGGTCCACCAAGATACTGGAGCTGGACAAACAAATGTTCATGGAATAGGGTTTGTAAGCGATGGTCTTCACCCTCGCTCTCTTGTTATAATAATTCACTCTAAAAGAAAGAAAAACCAGTCTTGGGTTTTGTAACGAGGAGATGCAGATTAATTATAAGGCTGAGTTCTTGGAGAAGATTCAGCAGTTCAATATGATGTATATGAATAATTACCCCAAGCTTTGATAGTTCATTATGTCTTGGACAGATGTCCAAAGCAGGTTTTTAGCTGAGTTTTTTCTTATTGCTTGTTTTTATATTATAATTTCCCTTGGAACTTTGATGCAAAAAGCTTTAGGGGTTTCCCCCAATATAATGGCTCCTCTACTCCACAGGGTCAACATTAGTGTAATCGACTATTTTTCTAAGATCAAGCCAATTTCGAGTGCAGTACTCAATCCTAGGTATTCAATATATGAATTTAGCCAGGATGACAATACAATGGTGTAATGGCTTTGGTTATCAAGGAATATCAATCAATAAAAAATTAGGGGGTGGGGCAGCCACAACTCAAGAGTGCTTTTGGTACTAAAAAATAATGGTATACGCCTTATTGCATGCTGTGTGTATTTGTGCGCACATGCATGCACGCATCTGGTGTTTCATTACTTGAGCTATTTATGGTATATTACAAAAATTGTAGTAAACTTAAGGCAGCACATTACAAAGTTATGTCCATCTATTTAGAGAACTCAGCATACTTTTTCTCTGTATTTTGACAAAGATTGAGTGAAGTTTGGTTTTCATGAGTTTATCTAAGGAATTCCTCCTCATCCCTAAGCGAAAAACGAACCGCATGTACAAGAAAATCCAGGCAAACCCAGCAGCTCCCACAACAACAACTATTCGAACCCATAAAGTGGAAATAAATGCTTTTAGAACATAAGCATTCCACGACCATGACCACAAAATACAGAAGATGGATCCCAAGACAGCACCCACAACAACTTGGCTTGCAGTATGAAACCGTTGTGAGACCCGTAGCCATGACTGCAAACACCGAGGAAAAGATAAAAATAAGCATTTTTTTATATCCATGCAACATACAGGTCACTTATCCTACAGCAGCTACACTACTTTAAAGTAATTCCGTTCCTTTTTGTCATTTATTTTGTTGATTTCCAATCCTTTCGGGATCTATAAGCCAGGGCAAAAATTTAGTTTCTACTTAATTGTGAGCCAATCAATACTTTTAGGAGAAGATTGTGCCCCGGCCCCGTCACGTATTTTTTTTTTAATCTATTTTGATGAGTAGAATTGAATGAATGAGCTATTTGTCAATTTTTGGTAGCTAGAGGATACAATGTGTCAGTCTTGGTAGTTTAGGGTGCAAAGTGCAGAACCCTTGTTAGTTTGAGAGTGCAAAGTGTATTTGTCCATACCCATAATAATATTGACTTATTCAGTATATGCGTACAAGGTGTCATGATGCAAATTTATTCTTTATATAAAGCAATTGTCAATTGACTTATAGCAGGGAAAAAAAAATAAAAAATCAATCTTCTGGCACAATAAATCTACTAGCACATGCCGTTAGATGTATACTCAGCTTGAAAGTGTTCTGAAATAAGTCTAAACAATGGACAACACTGGCCAATAAGTTACAGGCTACTAGAACATACCATATTCTATGGTTTTTATTCTACCCTTTTATTCTTTCTTCCCTATACTCCATATACATATAGATGAGTTCATATCTTGATTCACAAACAGCATTAATGTCTAATTCTGGTTCACCATATAAAAGAAAGGGCTATAGGTATTCTGCCAGGAGGATTCTATGAAACCATTAAGTTTTTCCTCAACAAAGATTTTCATAAAACTGATATTGGTTCATCAGTAAATTTATTTTTAGAAAAGACAAAAATCAATTGGTCTTATTTGGGGCCCCGTGAGTTAGATTTTGACCTTCTTATCCTATAAAATATCAAGATAAAGCTGCATCTGATCCCAAATAAGGATGATTGCAATTGCCACTATGGTATGAACAAGAGAGTTTTAGCAAGGATAACTGCAATATGGTCTCTATATTGTTCAATAGGTTAACAGTAACAGAGGAGAGAAATGTACCAGATTAGCATTCAACCTGTTCTTATTTTTAAGAATTACAACCTCATCTATGAAACCTAAGCTAAAAGCATATATTATGTGAGGCATTTGACTAATATGAGCCATGTGAGGATACTTACAAGATATGAACCAAATGCCAAGGCAAGACCACTGATGGTTACTGTAAATATATTTGTTCCTAGCCATTCCATAACTGCAACAGTATGCAGAAAAACAAGCATTAAATTTCTGCAATTGACCCAACACATTGAAATTATGTTCATAAAAACACGCAAACTTCATATCAATCAATTCTAAGCTTAACAATGCAACTGCTCTCTCTCCCTATCTCTCTCATTCATAAGTGATCATAAAGTAGGTAGAGAACGGGAGAAATTACTTGAATGATTGGTAAACACAACAGTGAAGAAGATAGATTGTGCATGAGATGATGGCATCCCAGGGTCAGATCTCAAAGTGGAAACAGGCCGCTCTTGGTTTAGTATCCTTTTGAGTACAATAGAGAGTATACAATTTAGAAGAGACCCCATAGAAGCCCACAAGACTTCTGAATCATGCCTCCAAAGAATGATACCACCAAAAAGAGCAACTACAAGCCACTTGCTCTGTAAACAACAGCAATTAAGATGTCAAGTCAATATTTTGTTGCCAAGATATGCAAAACCATCTCCTCAAAAGTTACAAGAGAGAAAAATGTGGTATCTGCATATCCAAAATAATATTCATTTATAAAAAAAAAAACATATCCATAATAATATTCACATATGTTCTAGGGTTTGAGGAAAACTATGTTTAATCTCTCTTTTATCAGCTCACCATACCAGTCTCCATTCAAGGAATCTTGTGCTATTATTAAGAATTTTTGAAATCCTTATTTTATCAATTTACTCTTTCTTTTATTCGTACTGGATGGCCGAGAACAAAGTCCCGACTAATCCCAGGGGTATATAGGCTCTTGGCTATGAGTTTCTCACAAGTGCACTTGGGTAACTCAAGGGAAAATTCTCCCAATCCAATGACCCTTACAAACTGTTTGCATCCAAGAAGATTTTAACCTTGGACCTGAAGGGAGCATACCACTAAGACCAAGGCCCTTACCACTGAGCAAAACCCTATGGTTTGTATCAATTTACATTTGAGTTATGTAGAGACAAGGCCATGAAATAAAAGAGTGAGATATGGTCATCGTGTGCATGGTTAAAGAAGAAAATGGTCACTAGACGAGATTTGAAAATGTATGGTTAGCAATATCCAGAAAATATCATGTGCAAAAGAGCTTTGCAACAGGATCACCTCTATGTGATGAGAAGTTTGGTTACTATCCTTGCATCTAACTATCTAATGCATACCTCAGATTAAGGCAAATGCTAGTAAGAGTGCTTATAGGAGCAGAAAATAAATTCTAATTCCTAATGGCTACTGAATGATTCATAATTGCTTAAACGGGTACATATTCTTGCTAATGTTCTTCCATCCATTTTCACCCAAGTTCTTTTAGTTACCAACCATATAAAGGATGCTCTACAGTCAACTGTAATTTTTAGCTAATGCAAGGACTGCGACCTCAAAGATTTGTATAAGAAGTGTAATATGATCTCATGAGAAGCAAGTAAACTGCAAGATGAATCATATTAACCACTAGGAAGTAGAAAATTCTACTACCATACCCCGACATATTTCTTAAAAGACATCTCAGTCTAAAAGTACAACGAGACTTTTATCTTTCAGGTAGAGAACAGCCACTAAGGAAGCTTTTAGTTCTCCAACACAAATTCAAAAGCGAAAGGAAGAAAGAACATAGAATATGTATTTACTCACACAGAATGTATGAAGCGACCTTAAACTACTGAAATTAGAGATATTTTCAGCTCTAAACGGGCCAAATAAAATAATGCGAGAACGTTGTTTTAATTGAACTGTCAGAAATAATTTCATGATCAATCAGACCAAATCAAAAGGAACCAGAACCGTCATACTGGCACCGCCGCACCATTCACATGCAATAACAACAATAAAAGGAAATCAAAAGCTAGAAGAAAAACCATGATATTTTAGATGATCCAAAAATACCAACCATTCGATTGAGAGTAGATTCCAGTCCATCAGCCATAAACTCTCGAAGAAACTTGGATGACCCATTAACGAAAGCTTCGTTTTGAACTCTAATACCTTCATCATTATCACCACCATTGAAATCAGAAACTTTAATCAACTCAGCCATGGTGTTCAGACCTTTATTTTATTTCTATCACAAACACCTTTACTCAAGAAAAAAACCCACCACCAGAAGTCGATTTTGATACGGACATGGACCATAGAATTTATAGAATTGAGCTTCGGAAGATCACTGGGAAGGACTTTGAAGGCTGGCGGATACAATACGTTGCAGGGTTGGCGACATTTTTGTTGAGTGGGAACAGAGGACTGAGGAAAAGAGCACGCGGGGGAGGCAAAGAAAGTGGGTGTAACCGTGTAAACGGCCATTTAGAAAGGGGAGAAATGATATACGCAGTCGTAAGTGTGCAAGCGCCGTGCAATTATTTTGAAAAAAATGAAGAAATATGAGACTCACATAAAAAGAAATTAATTTTTTAATAGTAGACCCTACTCTTTTTCAAAGCGACTACACGGCGTTTGCGCATTCTACGACTGTATGTAGCATTACTCATTTGATAATGATACATAAATTTTTTTTTTTTTTTTTTTTGTCTTTTCTTCAAATTTTTTACAATCTAAATTTTTGAAGTTTTCATTTAAGTTAAGAAAAAAAAAGTAAAAACAAAAACTCATGAAGATTGTCAAATATAATTGTCAGATGAAGTGCTGACTTTTATTTATTTTGTTCTATTCTATGGAATTGAGTTGGAAATTTGTGATAAAAATTAGAAATTATTAGAGTTTTTGAATTTTTTATTACCACATGATTAAGATCTCATACTTTATTTTTAGAGAAGTAGTGATAGAAATATGTGAATTGTTGGGTATAATTATGCTTTTAAGGGGCGAGAAGAGAGCCGCAGGGATGAATAAAGGGGCATGTTGGCATGGTGGGCGAGGAATGAATAACTGGCGACTAACAGCATTCTTAATGAGCCAATGGCTCATGTAAAATATAAAGAAAATTGATCAAAACACCCTTTCAATAGATTTTGTATTTTGATCTTTATTTTATATTTTACTACAGTAGTCCTCTCGATGTAGAGAATACTGCTCACAATCCTAAAACATTTTAAATTATTTTCTCTCTCCTTTACACATTTTTCTCAACTGCTTTTGTTTACACCTTTTCTCATCCTAGGTTCATAGGAGAAAGAATCCACCCTTTCATCCCTTCTCACTTATCTCTACGACATATGCTTATCAAAAATACATATATGAAATATGACATAATTATATAATTAAATTTGGATTAATTTGAAATATGACAAAATTATATAACATTATTGTATATAAAGAGATATTGCAAATTCATTAGTAGTTAGAAGAAATATTTGAAATGAATAAAAAATATTAAAAAATAATATTTAAATGATATATAGAAAAAATAGATAAGTTGATGTATGACCATCGATAGGTTCAGCATCGGTTTCGACGTCGGTTTCGGCGTCGATTTCGGCGCCAAACCAAGACACCACCGACGTCTGCCATAAGTCTATTGAACCGGCTGAAACCGGGAGAGAAAACCGATCATATCGGTCTCGACGTGCGTAGGTGCGGTCTTCGGTCTACCGTCGGTGTCTTCTGTGAAGGAGGAGGAACTAAAGAAGAAGCGTTGCACCGTCGTTAGCCATGGAAGAAGAAGAAAGTTACAGAAAGGAAGAAGACGATGCGGGAAAGAAGAAGAGGGGGGCGATCTTCGGGGAAGAAGAAACCGTTCTATTATATATAATTTTTTAACTTCCAAGCCTTAAAACGACTCCGTTTTATATACATATATTAAAAAAAAAAAAAGGATCGGCCTGTTCAACAGTTTTCCAGGGGTTCAAACCAGCGCCGAACTGCCGATATCAATTTTCCCTCAATTCCTCTTGCCCGCCGACCGGTTCCGTGCTCCAGTAGTCGGTCTGACCGGTTCCAGCGGTTCCTGTACACCCCTAGTATGACCTATTGTAAAAATCAGTATGTAAAATAGAAAAAGTAGGTTTTGGTGATATATTTTGAAGGATAGGATAAATAAACCATTATGAATGCTCTAGCCCCTTTGAATATTTAAAATATCTTAAAAGTTTGTAAATAATAGTGAAATAATTTGAGTTAAGATGTTTTATTCAATTTTGAAAAAGAAGAGAGAAAATTTTGAATGAAAGTATTATAAAATTTAAAATTGTTTGAATATAATTTTTATTTTAAAATTTGAAAATTTTGTATTATTTTTTGTGTTTTCTTTGAAAATTTGAGAAAATTGTAATGATTAGATGAAAAAGTTAAAAATTTAAAATTGAAAATATTTTATATTTGAATGATATTTGGAAAGAAAATATCAGAAAATACTTGAGTATCCAAACAAGGTCTAAAGAGAGGAATTCACTTAATAAGTAGCGATGAAAAGATAAAAACACATCAAGCGCTTTATATGAGTTCATGGATAAAGTCAACTATTTGTATTCATCTAATGAAAAATTCAACTCATCATTCCTATACCACACATCACACATAATTTTTTAATTTTTAATTTATAATTTTTTTCCTTAACAAATATATGGTGTATGAATAATGAGTAGAGGAACTCAATTAGTTTAGTATGAATAATAAATAAATAAATAAACAAGAAGTGTGATGTGTGAGATGATAGTATCAAAACTCTTCCTCTAATATTGACATCAATCCACAGAGGTAAATCCTAGAACGACTTTACCAGCATGGAAGCCAACTAACCATATCCCGCCAAGATACGAAACTAGGCACTAGTAAGCAAGATACCAATGGTTTTGCTATCAAGAGGTTTTGCTATAACAGAATATATCAACCTCTATAAATAGTCTACCAAGTAAGTATTATTAATTCATATAATTCTTTAGTCATTGAAAGAGTTTAACTCCTTGCCGAAGCATCGGAGGTATTTCTCACTTCTAGTTTGGATTCGAAAAGTATTTTATCTCATATCATCTCATTTTATCATTACAATTTTTTTAAATTATCACACAAAATATTATAAACAATTTAACTTTTTCAAATCCCAATTCAACTTTTTCAAATCACAAAACAATAATAATATTAAAAAATAATATTCTAACAATAATTTTTGAACTTTCATCTTTTATTTAAAATCATATCATCTCATCTCTAAATCCAAACCAGTCCAGTTCTCTGAATTTTCCTTTTTGATTGTGGGTCGTTAGGAAGGCAAATTTGAAAATTGCAACAACATGAATGATTCTTTATTTAAGTCTTTAGAATTTGACCAAGAGTTTTATACCATATTGTACACCCATTCATATGTATGGTTCTTTCATTCTAATCTTTAGGAGTTGACCGCTACTTTAGTTTGGTTAGAAAATATATACTACTTTTGAATTTGGATTTTTTTTTTTCTTTTCTTGCATTCTTAATTTCTGAAACTTTCTCGACAAATTTTTTTCCATGTTTACCACATAGATTTCCATCTCATTACTCTTACAAAAATTAAAATATATATTAATTTCTTTTACAAACAAAACAAATGCATCTCATAAAATTGATCACTTTTGGTTGCGTAAAATAAAAGAAAAAAAAATGAAACATTCTTTTCTTTACATACATGAATGGCGGTGGCAAAGGCATAAGGTCTAAAATAAATTTGACAGAGTCTCACTACTTTTTCAACTTTCCATAAAAAGGTTATACTCATTTCAACTTACTTCATACATTTTAACCTAAAAAATTAAATGCATCTCAACTTAAAAAAGTTAAACACATCTCAATGAGACTCGTAAAATATTACTATCCACAACTCAACTCAACTTATCTCAACATCTAAACATAACCTTTAAGTAACAAACAGACAGTTCACACAAATTTGGAGTTTATAACGTTTTTACAAATAATTAAAAATACAAGTAATATTATGTACTATACTATATATTATTTTTGACACTTTTTATCATCCTCATAATTTTTATTTCAAAAAAAAAATTGTTAATGGACAATACCAACTCATTGTAGTGGGATGATCAAAGTAATTAAGATAATGGTATAGTTTGTAGAATTTCTATTTAAAAAAATACTTTCTTGAAAAGTAGAAAATTGGAAAATTTTGTCCCACCCAAACTAGGCCATAAGTCATAACATCCTTGAAAATTCCAACCACACTTGCTTTGAGGAGTCGTTTAATGTGGTGGGTCTGCCTGTTACTTTTCAATGGAATATTGTGGAGAGTGGAGACTAGACCTGTCGCTTTGGTCTGGTCAAATAATTGGCACTCAAGTTGTTAATTACTTTAGTAAGTCCATGTATTATCTATCTGCCCAAAAAAGCTTGACCCATGTTTCACAACATTCTCTTTTTCGTTAGTTGGACACGTCATCCAAGATCATTTAGCTGTGAATTCATCTTGACTGGCTTGATCTTCTTGGTTTTTTGGGGTTCATTACTTGGCTGCAGCCTTCTGCTGGCATGGAAGGATACAGCCAATTATTACATGATCTAGCAACTTGTTTAATTCTATGGAAACTATATAAAAGCTAGGTTGGCTTGTAACTCAGCCAGAGATCATGACGGGCCGTGTTCTCTCAAACCTGATAATCAAGCTAACCAAATGATATATGTTATAACCATGAATGGAAATATTGCATGTTCCCATACTGCAAGTAAAAATGAAAAAGGCTTAAACTTGTACATGTCGAGTGGTTAATTCCCCGGCCAATTGGGGGGAAAAAGAAAATGAAGCTTAGCATTATTGATGGAGTCTCTAAAGGGAACCTAGGCCGATTTGAATGTGTCGGGATATCTCAGTTAGTTCATCCATATATGGTTTCTCACTCTTCTTTGGGATTGACACTAATGTTCATTTAGAGCTTTCCAAAGTTAAAGTTGGGTTCCTCTTCATGTATTATCAGTTGGGCATTTCTCCGAGCCTCCTCTTTTCATCTGACTCATCATCTTTATTGTAATTTGGCAGTTGAAAAAACAGGTTTGTCAAATTTGAGATGACGTTAATTAATTTTTATTTTCTGTGTCTTTAATATGTTGTAAGAGAACTGATATGAATATCGAAAAAGTAGTATGAAAATATGTTCCGAACGTGTGTTTTATCTTTTTCTTCTTTTTTTTTCATGTCTTTTTTTAATCATCAATTCATCATAAACATTTTAAAAAAAAAAAAATCATAACATCATTAAAAACACTTCCTTAATCACTAATAAATAAATAAAAAAATAGATTGGGGACACTTTTTGAGTACCGAATCCGGACCCAAAACATTTCTGTATGTTGTAACTTGTAATTGTGTAAATATAGACCTTTTGGGGGGGGTAATAGTCTGGTTATTAATTTGATAGAAAAAGGTTTTTCTAATGCCTTGTGTTAGCAGGAGGCATTATAATTTGCAATCAACGTCTGCAAATTGATTGTAGTGTAATGGCCACTGCAAGTCGTTGATGAAGAATAGGTACTGTTCACGTGAACAGTGTCTTAGCTGGAAGTAGAAGATGACCTTAGGTCATTTGTTTTTCACTGGGCCTGGGCCTCATGGTTCTTTTTTTTTTAATATGGACTTGGGCTGGACATTTCGGCCCAACAGTTTTTTTTTAACTGTACAGATAAGTTTGAGCCTTTTTTGTATAAAGGAAATAAAAGAGATAAAAGTGGCACTTTTGGGACCCGAACACATGACTACCTAGTGAATTTAAGGTGATAGGCACACCAGGCACACCACTGGGCTACAACTTCCTTTTAATTTAGGTAGGGGTTTTAAATGTATTTGTTGTGCAATTATTTCATTTTTATTAAAAAAATATATATATTTTTTGTTGCATGATTTAATATATATTTAGATATATTTTCTGTAATATTACATGTGATCTTTTATTTACTTTTTTAGATTAAATGTGATTACATGTGAATATATGGTGATATTCATGCTATTTATTTTTTTTATTCCATAATGTTATATTACATGTAATCATTTTTTTTTATTAAATGTGATTACATGTATATGTGTATTGAACATGTGGATATATGATTATTTTATCATGTATGAATGTTAGGCTTGAATGTTTAGACATTAGTCTCCATTTATTTTAGTGATAAAATAGATAATCCCCACTAAGTAGTCTTAGTTAGAGTTGTCAGTGTAAATTGATAGGCTGAAAGAATTGCAGTGACCTCAGTAAGAACTGTAAATGCACTATACAACGATAACACCATGGTAGCCCCGATAAGAATTGTAAATGCACTGATGGAACAAGAAAAATTGACTGAAATGGTCTTATATGAACCATCTTTGTAGACTAGCCCAACATGTTGTTGTGGTTGGTGTAGCTGTTATTGTAAACTGGCCCAACAGGTTACTGTGATTTTAGTAGGATTTGTCTTTACGGGTGACTAGGACTAGGTGACTACTTTAGATAGTGGGAGTATGATTGAGATTTATGATGATTAAATCTCTCATATTTGTTTTAAGTTTGCGTGGGAATTAGGTTAGAAACTTAATAATTGGATATTGTAGTGCAAGAGATAATTATGAAGCCTAGCGATTTTTCGATCTTGCGACATGTCTAAATTATTATTTTTCTAGCTTGGATGGACGCAGCAAATTTCTTTGGTGTGTGTGTGTAATATCCCTTCTTTGTATGTTGTAGTGAAATGACATCCAAGAGTATAGTTGTCGATTTAAACAAATGGGAGAAATTGGATGGGGAGAACTATAACATATGGCATCACAAGATCTAGTATGTCTTAGATGAACAAGAGGTCGTAGAAGCCTTATCTCACTCCCTGACTAAGCCCAAGGAAGGGGGCTCAAAACAACACAAGTTAGATGAATTAGCTTATACTGAATGGGCTAAGAAAAATTGGTGTGCACGCATAATAATGTTAAATAGCATGCACAATGATCTAATATGTGAATTCGAGACCTCTGACACTGCCCAATGCATGTGGGAGGCTTTGAATCAAAAGTTTGGTGAAACTTCAGCCATTAGATTGCCTGGATTAACCATGAGGTTTGACTCCTATAAGATGTGCTCTGACCACAAAATGAAGCAGCATCTTAGGGCTATGTCGACCATGATCCGCGAACTTAAGTCGGTAGGAAATAACCTGACTGATGAACAGCAAGTCCAGACAGTGATAAGATCAGTACCGAATTCTGGAATTGGAGGCTAAGAGCCTAAAGGCTGCTAATCCCAATCATACGGCCTATGTGACTTATTCTGGTTTGCGCAAGGCATTAAGGCCTAAGCGCAAGAAGTTCAAGAATGGGGTAATTGCTAGACAAGTTAAGAATGTGTTAGGAATTTTTCAGCGCAGCAAGAGGGGCAAGAGCGGGAAGAACTAGTCAAAATTAGAGTGTTTCAACTGCGAAAAGAAATGTCACTTCGCTTGTGACTACACTGAGCTGAAGAAGGTACACTATGACTTTTCTCGCATTATTTTTGTAACTAGCCATGTGATGGTTGCTTACTCCTATCATATGTGGACTGTTGATTCAGGAGCAACCGAACACATAGCATGAGACAGAGTCAGATTTGTGGAATATCGCCGGATTCTAGCTGGGAGTCATGATATCAAGGTGGGGAATAGAGCTAGTGTGGAGGTGTTGGGACTTGGTACCTATAAGCTAGACTTGTAGGGTGGTCGCACTCTTTTCCTCCACAATGTGCCATACGCTCCCGAGATTCGACGAAATTTACTTTCTGTAGTTACTCTATTAAGACTTGGTTTTCGGATTATATTTTAAAACAATTATGTTTCCTTTTATTTGGGCCATGTGTTTTATGAGTTTCATATTACATGTGCTTATTCGACCATATGAGTAAGTGAAAAGGTTCCCCTTTTTCTTAATGTGTGTCTCATTTCTAAAGTGTCATTTACCTTTGAATATGTCACGAGATGAAGGTTGTGATGTCTGCTACTTTGGCATGCTATCTATGACTATCATTGATACGGTCTAAAGAGACATTGCTTAGAAAACAGTTCGACCAAAATTGAGTGATATGAGTGCAAAGGGAAGACTCTTCGATATTGAATCTTCAATAGTATTTGTTGACGTCAAACTATGATGTTATATCTTGGTAACGGCTAAGGTTGTGAACACATTGAAATGATTTGGATGTAGTCAAGCATTGTTCTGAGTTTCTTTCTCTCTTTTTTTGAACTCAAGAGGGTTAAAAAACACTTGATTTTGATGAGATCAAATGAGTCTAGGACATGACCAGACACTTTAGGGATGTTACTATGCTGGTCTTCTCCGGGAGAGATTTGGTGTATGTAATTCCACCATTCTACATATGTGCTTAGTGGTCGCACGACCTATTTACTTTTATGAACAAGATTGAGAACATTAGAGAGATACAGACCTGGGGTCATGCCTACTGTGTACGAGTGGGAGATGTTAGCAGGAGGCAGGAGGGGCGCCCACATGGGCTGACCCCCTCCCTTCATACTTACAAGTAACGTAATGTCATACGTTACTTGACTTGTAACGAATGGCTTAATGCCATAAGTTACATTTTGTTTTAATTGCAGCTTGCAACGTCTGCAAATTGATTGCAGTACAATGGCTGGCCTTCAAAACCAGCCGTGTGTAGGTGGTTTGGTTTTGGGACCATCTGAAATACACAAAAACTCTCTTTCTTTTTGTTCTCTCTTAATAAAATATTTAGGTTGAGGATTTGTTAAGTGTTACTCTAGTTTTATACTACGTAGTATACTTCACCACTAAGAGGAAACGCTTGAGATTTGTCAGTTTGGAAAAACTTATAGAGCAATTTTATAAACTGAGCTTGAGGTATTTTTTTCACTGTATTTTCTAACACCTTGGTTTAGGAATCTTTCTTTGTAATATGGTATTTTTTTCGCCATAATTATCATTATTAGCATGGCATTTCTATGATTTATTTGAGCAAGCAGTGATAAACATACTAAATTGATAGGTGGAGATAAAATACCCTAAGTGTAAATGCTTCGTTTGGAAACTAAACTCATCTCAATTCATAATTACAACTTTTTCAAATCCCAACACAAAATAGAATAAACAATTCAACTTTTTCAAATCCTAAAATAATAATAATAATAAACAATAATATTCTAAAATATTTTATCATCTCAATTCAACTCAGTTCAACATCCAAACGCACGAAAAAATATAGATTTTATTATTTATTTATATCTTAACACCTCCTCACGTGTGGGCCAGACTCCCCCTCAATGGGTGGCCCAATACGTGGAATATTTAATTAAGGCTATGTTTGGGTAGTGAGATGATTTCAAATGATCTGTGAATAATAGTGAAAAAAGTAATGATAAAATAATGAATAGTAAAAAGTAATGAAAAGTATGTGAAAATTAATGATAAACTATTAAATACTCCACTATCCAAACACAACCTAAATGATGTAGAGTGTAGAGTCAAAGTTCAAACTCAAAACATCTGCTTTGATACCATATGAAATCACTAATTTTTCCAAAAGTTTAAACTGATAAGAAGAAGTAGATTTTATTATTTATTTGATATCTTAACAATATGCAATAGTATAAGAGAGATTGAGAGAAAGTCATAAATGACCATTTCAAATACACTACCACTAGAATCAACGTGTGAGAGGAGAGGGTCATCTGACTATACTGTTGATATTCACCCATGACCAAAAAATTAATAAAAAGATTGTATGTGCTTTCCATCTAAAAATGGCTAACCATATTGTAATAGCATACATAAGCTACCAATTTTGAAATATTTAATTTATAATTGAACTATTACCATTTGTCATATAGTAATCTATCTAATTATATAAAATGGTTGAGATAGGTGAAAAATATATACTGCAAAACAATCTTTAACTATTAGATATATATTAAACGATGGAGCATATTCCAATTATTTTAAGAACTCGAAAGTTGTAGCTTCGGGTACCACTTGACAAAATTAGGCTTATTAGTTTGAAGTTCGAATTCATATTTTGCTAATACATATATATATATATATATATATATATATTCTATTTGCAGTCTCCACTTGGAGACTGTATGTGCAGACCCTTTATTAAATGAGAAAAAACATCATTTTAAGAGGGATATTTTTGTAATTTTAAAAAAATTTAAAGATAAAATTACTTAGATTTGTATTGCAGTCTCCATCTGAGAACTGTAAGTAGCATTGCTCATATATATATATATATATATATATATATTATTTGTATTCAAATATTCCAGCTAGCATATAACCTCATCTCGTAAAGAAACATGAAAAGGCATAAAATCTCAGAATGAAGCTGCATGAAAAGGCATGCATATATGGGAGATTTGATGCTTTATGCTTTTGGGTAAAGCAAATTATAATTAACACGGAGAAGAATAATTTGGGATGAAACATCATACGCGCAAGCAAAAATCCAATGCATGTTCAAACCGCGTACGCGAATACACGTAAGCTATGACAGAGCATATTACCAATGTCGCAAAAATATAGAGCAATATGAACTCAGATTAACGTGGATTTGGTCATAAACTAATTCAAAAGATAGAGGTCAATATCATCTTTTACGCGGAGCTTACCAAGAAGGAAAAAGATAGGGCTTCAAACGAGAGGAAAGATAGACATATAAAGCCTCGTTTGGATAGTAAGATGAGATGAAATAATATGTGAATATTAATAAAATAATTTATGAATAGTAGTGAAATTGTTTGTGTTAATATGTTTTATATGATTTTGAGAAAGAAAAGAAAAAAAAAGTTGAATAAAAATATTATTTTTGTTTTGATATTTGAAAAAGTTAAATTATTTTTTGTATTATGTTTGAAAGTTTTGAAAAAATTGTAATAATTAAATAATAATTACGTGAAAAAATTAAAAATATGAAATTGAAAAGTGTTTGTATTTATGATATTTGGATATTGAAATAAAATTGATATGAGATGAGTTGGGAGGACTTTGCTATCCAAACTAGGCCGAAATCTTTCGATATTTTATGTTGTCAATGTAGGTTTTTCATACAATATTAAATGTTTAATATATGTTGTAGAACTTGTTTCATGTGTCTAAAATCGTCATGAGATCATTTGGATAAGAACTTAAAAAAAAAAAAAATCTCATTCCACCAACAACCCATGATATATACAACACAACCATCATTTAGAGCCAAACTCAAAGCTGATTATCTCTATCAAGCTTTAAATAAATAAATAAATATATATATATATATATATATATATATATATATATATCTCCAATAATGTCTTTACAGGCAAGAAAGCAATACAAGTATCTGACAAAAAGTTTAGATTTGGAATCAAAATGTCTTTGAATATGATAATGTTGTTGAAAATTATAAGCTTTCCACCACGAATGGGAGAACCGTATGCAATATTGCAGAGCTTTATTTTACCTTGATAATATTTATTATATACTTGTATAAGATAAAAGGAATAAAGCCCAAGTGCAGAATTTATGAACCAATTTCTATCCTGTCTTGAAATTATATAAGGCCCTACTCTAGTGGAATGTGATCAGGTAATAGCTAGGGCATCATGCATGCATGTCTGCTAAGTATATAGACGATGCTAATTTGTACATGGATTGCTTTAAGTTCCTTCGCTCTTTATGGGCTAATAATATTACAACTTCTTTGAAAATAATTTTGGAATATTCGTTAATATATAATTTTTCAAATTCCAAACATTATATTTTATTAAATAATTGAGATTTTGCAACAGCAGCATCTATATATCACTTTTTAAATGCTTTAAATATGCATATAAATATGATAGAAGAATGTTATGCATCAGCTATTGTTTACTTCCACACCTTATACTTATAGATTTTTAATAAGGTGTGGTATTTTTTATAAGGTGTGGAATGATAATCAATAAGAACTGATGGGAAGAAATTTTTAATTTAATAAATGTTGAATCAATGAAAATAATTAATAGAGACTGATGTAATAAATCTAAAAAAATTTCTTCGTACCAGTGATAATTATGGTGAAAATAAGCACAAATCAGTCGCTAAATTAAATTAGAAGTTAAGAAAAAAAAAAAAAAGGTGAAAATTAAGCAAGGAAGTTAATAGGATGCATGGTGGTAAGGGAAAATTACTCATGTGTCAGTAAATGGAAGAAAAGAGAGGGTGGAGGAGTCCATCAAGCTGTCAACTCAATCAAATAAGCTTAAAAGAAAAACACATACATACACAAACCCAAACCACACGCAGCAGTCTGATAAATGCATGTAGATGTACGTACGTAGAGGTCACGGGAAGGAAGCCGCGGGCAGCAGCAGCAGCAGCAGCAGCAGCAGCTAGCATTTCTGTTCACGTAGAACCTCCCACGTCTTTCACCTACACCCAACAAAACACCACACATGAGCACGTACAAAAACCATGCCCTTTCTGCTGTTGTTCATTATTTCATGTGTTGTGGGGGCTATTCTGATGGATGTAGACTACCTAATTATCAAACTACATGGGATTCAAGTGAGCGTAGTCAATGAATCTGCATCTCCCCCCCCCCACCAGTCAACTAATCTCTGCCTTTAAAGTTTAAACAACCACTGTCCGCCGGCCCTGCCCTGCTCGATCAGGCTCTCTTCATTATCAATGTTTGCTTGTATCCTTCTTTTCTTCAATTTACTACAAATTAAGTACGTCTC
Source organism: Juglans cinerea (assembly GCA_961763995.1). Lineage (NCBI taxonomy): Eukaryota > Viridiplantae > Streptophyta > Magnoliopsida > Fagales > Juglandaceae > Juglans > Juglans cinerea. The sequence goes on along the minus strand of CAUIVZ010000001.1, from coordinate 47,558,049 downwards.
ATTGTATACAACATTATTTGTCAGTACTATTTACTATCTCACAGTTCACACTTTATAAAAAATATTTCTACATTTTATAAAAAGAAAAAAAACTATAGATATGAAATATGAGGTCAATAGCAACTAATAAATAGAATTCATCTTATCAATATCACGTCCACAACTCCACACCTATAGGTATTTTTATAAAAAAAAAGAAATATATTTATAAGTGTCACGTTTATGTGTAATTTATTTTTATAAATGTTGTATTGAAGGACTCTTGTCTCTTTCCTAAAAAATTAATAATAATATTTATATTAATAATAATAATAATAATAATAATTTGTTTAATATTATTAATATTTATAATAATAGTTTGTATAAACTTTTAAGTTTTAACAACCAAAAAGGGAGTATTTAAGTCGGAAAACAAGTGGACGTACTATAGACTTCAGGGACACGTGAACACAGAAGATGTACGCGTATGGTTAACCGATGCTCCGTACTTGGTAGACGTTGCTTTTGGTCCCGACGCCCCCCATGCTGATTTGCTTTGAATGTTTCCAACGCCTGCCTTTCCAGCAAAACAGCTACCTAACCCTTTTCTTTCTTTTAATTTTTGTAACCAATTGCTAATTAATAATATATATATATATATATATAATACTTACAAAAATATATTAAAAGCCGACGTAAATTATTGTAGATGTCAAACTTATTTTACGATAAAAAAAAATAATTTACAATTTAAATATTTATTTTTACAAATTTTATTTATAGATGAAGGGTTTGCGGAGGATCCAATCATGAAACAGTAAAAGCAAGCCAAAGCAGGCTAGTTGGCAAGGATCCATGCAGCTTATTATATATGCAAGCAAACTAGCTTCTCTGTTTCAGTCATAACACTGATATGACTGAAGAATGGGTCAGAGAGGAAGCCAGCCCTGTTCAAACTTCAAACTTCATTTCTACAAACAACTCAAAGGATGGCACGTACGGTCTGGGCACAAGGGAACATCGCATTTTAGGTTTCGAAAGCCTAGTGTATGATGATGAGGAGTGAGGAAGCCTATCTTGCTTGCCCTTTCATCTTAATTTGGAAACATTTATTACTCACATGGTATCAGTAGGTTCTGGTACCTTGCCTAATCAAAGTGATCACCTTCACGCTTGGATTTGACCAGTAATACCAAGCACTTGGACTGAGATTTAGCAATGGAGCTGTCATTGTTTTCTCGTAAGATCTGTATTTCATGTTTTTTGTTGCTGCAAATTAAAATATGCGTTCCACATCTAACTAATGCAATTTTAATAAACGAACTTAAAACTTGTCCAAAGTTTATGTCTCTGATCTTTTACATGATGGGTGCATTCTGTGCGTTTGGGTAATTAAATTTGAAAACCACATATTTCCATTACCCAAAACCGTTTTGCAAACTCTATGTGAATTTGTCTAGGTCTCAATGCCTCTCAACTAGGGGTATCACCCGCTCTTTCTTTGGACCCCATCCTTATTGGGTTTGTAGAGTCTGGTTTTATTAATGTGTCTGTCTGATTTGATGACCCGACCCGACAAGGATGAGTTATGGTTTTTTGACAGATTTTCAAGGAGGCTTGGACTGAAGCAAACATGGCCAAGCCTCAGGGGGTCCAGGGACAACGCCCCCAGAGAAAATTTTTGGCACTATTTTCCATCAGAAAAAGCGATAGGCAGAAAGTTCGCACGACAGGTGGCTTGAGTGAAACTTATGTAAAGAGTTCACTCGAGTCTTACTCGACAGGTAGCTCGAGCGAAATCGGATACAGATCTCACTCGAGCGAATAACGCAGAAAAGTAAAAATCAAGATTTCTGACACTATTAATATGTACTTAATGAATAGTTTAGTACGTCCTAAGTGTTTTGAATAGTGAGATTTTGCCTCAAAGTATATTTTGTGACTCCTCAGTATAATAAAATCCTATGCAGCTTTGTTGACGTAGACACATTATCGAACCACATTAATTTTGTATTGTATGATTTGCTTCTATTTGTTTTTGCTTGTTTGTCAACATTGTGTTTCCAACAGTCTTCGCTTGAGTGAGGTGGCTATTTTGCCCCTAGCATCGATGATCAGGCATGTGGATTCTTGAAGCCACCATTCAAAAATTCGCAAATAAAAAAGCAACCATCAAAATACAGTTTAACAAACAAACTACAACACAAAACACAATTGTCAAAACTATTTGAAAGCTTGTGATTCATGGCAACACCGTGAGCCTGACATTAGAGACTCATAGCGTTACCATGGATCTCGAGACCAAATGATCTATAGGTGTGGTCGTGGGTTTTGACCATTTGTCGGAGGTGATGAGACCTATATTCGTAGCAGTGGATCCTTGCATTGAAGGCTACGAGATAGAAATTGGAGGCGATAGGATGAAGAAGAAGAAGAGTAGACGAAGAAGAGCAAAGAGTGGAGGAGAAGAAGAAAAAATAGATGGGGTGTTAGGTGGGTGAGAGAATTTGAGATGGAGAGAAAAGATGAATTGAGAGAGAGAGAGAGAGAGAGAGAGAGAGAGAGAGAGAGAGAGAGAGAGAGAGAGAGAGAGAGAGAGAGAGAGAGAGAGAGAGAGGTTTTAGGAAGGATATATATACTTAGAGTAATTTTACATACAACTGTGAAGTGCGTAAAATCCGTGTAATTGTTTTGAAAAAGAGTGGGGTCCACTATTAAAAAATTAATTTTTTTCATGTGGGTCTTATATTTTATTTACTTTTTTCAAAATGATTATACGACGGTTACACAATTCACAGTTGCAAATATCTTTTCTCATATACTTTAGATGAGCGGGCGAGTAAAAAGCAGGATGGGTGGGTATCCTACCCATACTTGCTCAACTTTTGTAAAAACAAAATAGTGTCTACCTGTCCGCCTACCTATTATGCCCGGCGAATTGTCCGCCCAATACCCTATGGGGATTGGATGGGTAGATAAGGGAGCTGGATACCAAGGGCCCACTAAGCACCCTACTTTCAATGAGGAAAATACTACAAGTAAAAAGATTGAGATTATGTTTGGGGACGTAGCTCATCTTATCTCAATATTTTTCATAATTTATTTCCTAAATATTATTTAAATACAAAACACTTCATTTATAAATTTTAGGTTTCTTTAAATTTTAAAACAAAAATTATATTAAAAGATTATATTCAAATAATATTTTAACTTTTATAATATTTTATTCCACATTTTATCTCACAGTTCTATATTTTTATTCAATTTTCTTTTTCACTCTACTTTTTATGGTTATGTAGTAAAAGAGATGGCAAAAGGAGTTTTCTGGTTTTCTAGAGAGAGAAGCTCTAACTTCTCTCTAAAGTTTTCTCTTTCTGAATCTAGCTTGAGGGGGGTGGGAGCTTTGGCTCCTCCCGCCTCACCCCCATCCTGCCATTATCTCAGCGTGTGTTTAGGTTGTTTGTAGCTTTTGTGGTTTTCAGGTCTAATAAAGAAGGAACCGGTTGCTCTAGTCCAAACAATTTTTTCCTCTCTGTTTTCTCCTTCTAATCTCTGTGACGAGCCACGGGAGGTGCACGGGTGAAGATCGCGCTGAGCCACGGGTTGGTGGAGAAAGTTGTAGGTGGCCAGTGCTTGTGCGAGGAGGGGATTTTCGAAACCCAGAGGTGGCCGATGGTGGGGAACGGGCGAGAGGGCCGGCGATGGGAAGCTGGGCAAGAGGGAAGCTGGGCGATGCTCCTCTAGGTGAAGCTCATGAGTGAAGGATGGTGGTGGTAGATGGAGGGAGAAGTTGTGAGCGATGTTGGGTTCCGCTGCTCGTGGTGGGTAGTGGTCGCAGAGGCCATTGCTTCCTGTGGAAGGTGCACAGGTGAAGGAGGAAGGTAAACAGGGGAAAATAAAAGGGAAAACAAGAAAAAGGGTGGGGGGGCGGCGGCTGAAAGCAAAGAGATGAAACCCTAGCTGTCATCCCACTATTTGCAAACATGCTGGGTTTTTTTGTTTGGGATAGCCATGTGTTTCTTCAGCTCATGTGTTTAGGGCTTTGTTAATCCGTTATTTTCGTGCTTTTAGTGTTTTTTTTTGTTTTGTTTTTTTTTTTTTTTGACCTGAGTGAGGTGTTTGAGTTGCTAGATTGGACATAATCTGGGGCAAGAGCTGGTTGAGCATGGAGGGCGATGCCATGGCTGGAGGTTGTACGGCCGGACTTTGTGGTCCGTGCGAGAGCTGGGTGCTCGTGCTGTCCGGGCTCATGAAGCCAATGCTTGCGGTGGGTGTACTGTCTAGGTTCATGCCAGTGCTTGTGGTTCTATTGGGTTAGTTGTGTTTTGTCTTGTAGTTGTTTAGTTATTAATAAAGATGAAATAGGCTATTGGATCTAGTGTCCGTAACAGTAGTGTCCCATACTCCTCCTTCTTGAGAGGATGGAGGAGACTTTCCAGCTTTGTTTTACAGAGCGCTTTCTCTTTTAAGAGAGAGTTATTGAGAAGTTAAGACAATGTCCGCCATAATGTGTGCGAGAATGCCCCAGAGCAGATGCATTAGTTGGTTTATAGTCTAGATTTTCCTGTATTGATAAGCCACAGTTGTAACTTTAGTTTATTAAATAAAATGAACTCTATTTCCATAATAATAATAATAATAAAAGAAAAAAGAAATGGACTAGTTTTGTAGGTTGTTTGTTTCTTTAAGAAATTATCGATAACAGTTCAAAACAAATATTATGGATAAGATAATTTAAAATAATATAATCAATTTAAAGAGTTTAAATTGTCGAGACGAGTGTATAAAAGGGGCAAAATCTGTCCACATAAAGGGTTCAGTTCTACGAGGCGTAAGAAAATTGTTCTTTAACAGAAACAGCGAAAGGGAAAGCCAGTCTTCAGACACAGACTCCTCACTGCCCTCACTCACTGTACAGTCGGGCTTTGTGTGTGAGCGAGCCTCTCTATACTCTCTACAACCCTTTCTCGCACTTTCTGTCACTCTCCCAAGATTTTCTCCTATTGATTTTCGTTTCAACTTTTCCGGAAAATCGGTTCCCCTCAGACTTCTAATGCCATAAAACTATTTCAGCTCCGACCATCGCTTTTGCTAATCCGTGTGTGCGAGTGATGCGATAAATTTGTTCCATTTGACGACCTGATATCTGAGCAAGTTTCGTGTGGAAGTTATCGACCGAAGAACGAAGCTGCGAAAACGAGCGCCATGTTTCGCATCGCTAAGCTCTTTCGCTATGCGGAGTTGTGTCTGGCTCTTGTTCTCATCTCTTGGGTCTTCACACGGGTCCCTTTCGCCGTGAAAACCTCCACCGAATACTTCTGGAAGCTCTCCGGCTTTGTCGCCAGCCATGTCTTCATTTTCATGCTCTGCAATGTCATCATCGTCACTCTCATCGCCAAGTCCGGCAGGTTCTCAGGCCAACACCCGACCGGCCACAGAGACGAGACCGAACTCTTCGATGAATTCATAAAAAACGTCAGCGGTGGCTCCACGGAGCCGCAGCCCGAAACCAGAACTCCGGATAACGATCAGGACGTAATCGTGTACCATGACAAGCAGATCATCTGCGAGGTGAACCGGACCGCTAGTGAAAACGTAGATAAAACGGACACGGACTTGGATACGGACATAGTGCATGTGCATCCGAAAGCGTACCGGAGGACTCAGTCAGAGAAGATAAAGCGAGAGAGTCAGGAGAAGTCACACGGAGAGCTACGGAGATCGGACACGGAGACGTGCAGGAAAGGCACGAGCTCCGATGAGAAGCCACCGGAGAGTCAATACCCAGAGGATGAGCTGAGCAACGAGGAGTTCCAACGCACCATAGATGCCTTCATTGCGAAGCACTGGAAGTCTCATCGCGAAGAGTCTCTTCCCATCGTTCTTCACAACCAGATCCAAGTACCCGTTAGCAATTAGCAGCTCAAATTTTAAATCATAAAAAAAAAAACTGTTTTTACAGTTTTACTTACCCCTTCTAAAAATATCATGTACAGAGTTAATTTCTAGGCTCTGTTTTTCTTTTTCTTGGTGCGTTTATAATTTCTAGCCGAGAAATCATGATAAAGAAACTGTTTCTGCTTGTTTCTGGTTAAATTAATGTTATAATTTGGTTTCCTTAATCATGTTCTTGTTGTTCCATGAAATTACACTTCAAATCTTCAAACTATCATAAAACATTTTCGAATTACCAATAGCAAAACATTATAACATGAATCCTCAATTAAAATGTCAAACGTTAAAACAGAATACTTGACATATTCCTCAACTTAAAAGTGCTAATTAATTTAAATTTTATCAGAAAAGATTAATATTAAATTTTTGTCCGAATTGGTTTAACTGAATAATTCAATTTCAATTTACAACTAAAAAGAGTAACGCCAGATATATTTATTTGGATGAAAAATACTCTAGCCGTGATTATACAAAAGTAATTCTACAAGTTGACGTAGTTTGATGTGATTGATTAGATTGTAAAGTTATTTTTATTATAAAGTATTTTTTTTAAAATAATATGATAATTAAACATCTTAAAATGTAGAAATCATCTGTACCACTTAAAAAAACATTAGGCATAGAGACATTATCGTGATAACATCGATCGATCTGATGTGCTGGAACACCCAAAATTAGTTGAAAGCCATGATTGAGGGGATGTCCCACTGGTTAGAAAGAAATAATAGAGTTGTTTGTCCGGCAAGAAAGTAATTGATGGAGTGGGATATTAGCACCAATCATCAAAGAATTATAAGAGAATCATTTTCTAAGTGTACTTTACTTTCACTATCCCTGAAATCTCTCGTGGGAAAAAGTCGCTTTTAACGCTTCCATATATTGATCATAGATCAGATTCTTAATTAATAGCTGGGTGATATGCTGTTCATTTTCCTTTGCCTGCCTAACCCTTTTTCTTTCTTCTTTCTTTCTACTTTCTTTCTTCTTTCTTCCTCTTTTATTTCTTTATTTTTTGTATGTCCTTTTTCGCGTTATCTTTTTGAGGCAGTCATGATTACTTCCTCAATAAATGACAATTTGTAGTGGGGTTTGCATTCTTTTATTTATATCATCAGAACCCAAAAACACCCTTTTGCTTTCACTGGCCTATGAATGTTCTCTCAAGGGACAGTACTACTTCATATATATATATATATATATATATAAAAGAGATTACATAAAATAGATTTGTTAGATTTTTTTTATAATAAAAATAATTTTATAATATGATGTACCATATTGAATTATATCAGTTTGTGAGTTTATTTTTATGTAATCATTTTGTGTCTAAAATATTTTCTTAAAATTATATGCTCTCTCTTATTTCTTGTAAGTAATTTGATTAATGAAATTATAGCCATGTGATGACATAATTTACAATTAATAGGTAGATATTAGAATCAATGATCTCACCTTCCACTTTCTTTATAAGGAGAATCAATACCGGTTGAACCAAAATCGATTCATTATCTCATGTACTCGTATCAAATAAGAGAGCCAGTTTATTTATCTATTAATTAAAAGAGAGCCCATTTATTTATTTTATTCTAGTGTTTGACTTGGAATAGAGAAAATGGCGAGCTAGCTAGGCATGTTTAGCCTGAATGTTTAGTGGTGGGTGCCAACAGCCAATGCTTTTTTGTGAAGGGAGTGTATTCTCTAAATCTTAGGGTATTCATTGCAGTTCAGTGCTTTACTCTTTTCCATAAGTACAAGTTTTTACATATTATGTATTGGGTTGGATAAATTTTCAGCAAAAAATACGCATAATTAATCCCCCTCAAACTATCAATTTTGACAATTGCCTCCCACAGCTACAAAATATTAATTGCAAAGTACCCCATTTCCTTCTTAAAAAGCCAAATTATCACTAAAGATTTTGAGTCAATTTTCTAAGGAGGTGCATTGATGCAATTTTTGGGTAGTTCATGGGGGTGATTCTCCAAATGGATAGTTTAGGGGAGTGATTACAAACTTGTTAATGAATTTGACATGTCATTGTGGCTTTGTTGCATGAAATCAAATACATAGGAGCCAGCAAAATCAAGTGTGTAATTGAATCTGTGGGCATGTTTCTAGGACTTAGCATGTCTCTTCCCATGGTTTTTTTTTTTTTTTTTTTTGTAGCTTATAAACAATCCATATTAAACAAAAGATTAATGTAACATCAGGTGCTGGCCTGTAGTTTTGATTGAGACAGACTGTGGGTATTAGTCACTATCACTATCAGTGTTCCTATAATAGCTGTAAATGGAAATTAGAATAATAAACTCTTTTCACAAACTTTCTGTTATTCCCACCCTTCTAATTATTTTTTGTTCTAAGCTCCTTATATCCTTCTTATTAACTTTAATATGCCTGTGTTTTATATTATAAGGTCAAATTGAAGTACTAAACTATATCTCCTCCTAATCAATTCCATTAAACTATAGATTAATAAAACATTTCCACCAAAATTTAGGTAAGAACTTTAGAAACTTCATCTACAATTAAGCATATATACCATACATAATATGTATATATAATTGATTTTGATGAACTAATATGCGGTTCTCCATGTTTCAGCTTTTCAGGACACTACAGGACCTAAAAAAGGGGGCATCTATTCCTTTAACACAAGTCATTTGGATGGAGGGATTTCGCCAGCTTTCAGGATGAATGGACAGAGAATGAATGGTGAAAGCTCACCATTCGCTTGTTTCCCTTTTCTCGAAGGAAAGATCCACCCTAGCTAGCTAGCTCGTACCATTCGATAGAAACTACAGATGAAACCAGTTTTCCTTGTGCCTGAAACTGAGAACATGCATGCGTATCCATTCAATTTGGTATTTGGTGCATGGTCTTATAACCAACAGGCACCAATCATGCAACAAGATAGAGCAAATGGATAAATGAGCTGTGAGCTGACAATTACAGGGTGTGGATACTCATCCACAGCAACATTACAGATCATATTGTTGTGGAGTTTCTTGGAACGGATCATATATAAATTCGAACATAAACATCTTTGCAGTCAAACTCGGTTCAATTCTCGATGTATATTTGATTGACAGGAGAACATTTGCCCATTTAATGAAGACCCATTTATATATCGTAGCAATACATAAACCACGTGTCTAGCAGAAAACTCTAGCAGACATTAGGTAATTTACGGGCCCCCAGAAGTACAAGAAGGGAAGGCAAAAAAAGGAAAAAAACAGGGTGCTTGGAATGAGCGCAAAGTTCAAAACTTGTTATGAAGGTTTCAGGACAAAACAAGGATACGAGTCATGGGGGTGTATACAGCTTTGTCATCCACTTTAGCATGCTCCCCGTGCATGATATAGCTTGGATATGCTGCATCTGCAATAGGGTTGCCCCTTGCAGCTTTGCAAACAGTTAAATTAGACCCTGTCAATTTTCCACAAGTAGGCTTTGGTGTCAATTTGCCTAGTTCCCAGGCCCCAGCACAAGAGTCAACACCGAAGTTGAAGGTTTGTGTGGATTCGCAATTATTGATATAACAAGACTATCATGAACTATTTTGGCAAGTTCGAATAGGGAGATAAAGCTATTTTGAATACAGTTATCATACACTTTGATTGAAAAGCAAAGTGGTGGTTGGGGGCATGTCTAGGGGAAGACACAGCGGGCCTATAGAGGGGATCGAGTTGTCTTGGAAAAGATCATGTGCAGCAATATAGGGGCTTTATTGGCTTCTCTAGCTGCAATATAGAGCGCCCTTCTCTGTTATGGCTTTGAGGCCCCTCGCTCCGCAAACTTGCGGGGGCGGGCTGGCTGGCCTGCCTCTCAATCTATTTGGTTCATCCAAATATGTACTAAAATGGCTCTATCTCCGGTTTGGATATACAAAACATCTAATCTAATATCATCTCATCATTACAATTTTTTTAAACTCTCATATAAAATATAATAAACAATTCAACTTTTTTAAATCTAAAAAAAAAACAGTAAAAATAATATTTTAACAATATTTTATTTAATTTTTAACAAAACATTTTATTTCATATCATTTCATCTGAACTGCGTAACCAAACGAAGCCTGTTCATACTATAGAGGCTTTTACAATTGAGAAAATTCTCGTTCTTTCCTATATACGTTCAGCCAAATCATGATCGAGTAGCTCTAACAAAAGGTCAGAATTCTTACCAACATAAGGTTTCACAAATTACTAGTTGCCCAATATCACACATTTGTTGTAAAAGAGATGATCAGCAGTTCGCATGGCCTGCCTAACCCTAGTTTGGGTTTACATTATGGTGATGTTTATTCATCAGGTCTTTCATCAGAAGTAAATCATTTTGCCTCTGATGAGATATTAAGAGTATATCAATGATCTATAAATAGAATAAAATAGTCTATAAATAATAGTGAATAATTATTAATATATAGTAATAAAATAGTGAAAATATCTGTAAAACAGTTATATTTACAAATAAACAAGACTTGAACACCAAGGAGTGAATGTCTTAGTAAGTTGGTTTATTAGTTTCAGGGGCCCCCAGCTAAACGAGAGGGTAGCTATCAATTACCTTGGGTACGTAGCATGCAACTATGCATGCGGCATCCCTACTTAATCCCTATTTCTGCAAATAGAATGCTCCTGTTTTATCACGGCTTTTGATCATAACGTGTTGAAAATGACAGACCCAGCAATAATAGTGCAGAGCCTAGACACACCCAAGTCGAACCATTCGAGCATATGGGGGGCCACTTCCACTTGTCGACCGTAGAATACAAGTGTTTTTTTTTTTAATCAAGTTTGCATTAAAAATAAAAAAAATTTATTCATCATCTCATGATTTGATATTAAATAATAAATTTATAAATAAAATAAATAAATAATCTCTAAAAATAACCCAACAAAAACTTAACTATAGAAATTGTGACATGTACAATCAGAATAAATAAAAATAAACGGTTAATGACTCATTAAAAGGGACTCCAGCTCATGTCTCATGATCCTTAACCAAGTCAAAGCGACTGTTAAAGTTGTAGTTTCGTAATCAACCAATAAATCCGTCGGATGCAGTACTTGTGGTTTTGCACATGAGGAGGAGACATTGCAGTACACTGTTTAGGAAAAGGAAATCTAGAATCGGACCATCCAAATTATCTACAGCTCACCGTACGTCCACGTGACGGCGGGAATGGGGCTCGATGATGACCCAGATCTCAAATTGTAACATTATTCAAGTATTTTTGAATAGAAATGATATTTACAATCGTCCTAAATATACAAGTATCGTACAATCGTTTTAAAAAAAATAAATAAATATAGAATTTACATGAAAAAAATTAGTTTTTTAATAGTAGATTTCACTCTTTTTCAAAGCGACTGCACAACATTTATAAATTCTACGACTGCATGTAGCATTACTCATTTGATAAATGGAAAAAGGTAATTACATGAGTTTTCGTCTCGTAATCATTTTAAAAAAATTAAATAAATATATGATTTATATAAAAAATAATAATTTTTAAATAATAAATCTTATTATTTTTTAAAACGACTATACAATATTTATGTACCCTACACTATAAGTAGCATTTATATTAATATTGATAAAAATACATTTAAGATTTCTTGTACTGTGACAGAAATATTCAGAGGTGGGAGTTCCACCTATGCCACGTGTATTGGCTAGTGGTCGAAATACGCGTTAGCTCATGGAGAGATTAGAGGTTGTTTGGATTGAGAGGCTCCTGATCCCTCCCCTTCTAGTGGAGAGGGTGGGCTGAATGGAGTTTATGGACAATATCTACTTCTCTCCAAATTGAAAAAAAAAAAATGAAATAGATATTAATTAATCCAAGTAAGCTATAGTAATTATGAAACAAGCTTACGTACCCTCCTTATTTACGATTTGGAGTAGAGACCAAAACCTTGGGAGCTATTTCATTAGTCATGGATTCAAATCCGGCCCATATGTAAAATAAGGCCTGGCTCGTTTTACCGTTCTTAAAATGGATGCAAGAGCCTGGCCCAGTCACATTTCGGAACTAACCTTATGATCCGACATGTACTATATATATATATATATGCACCATAATATTAGTACCATAATTATAACGAAGCGTCACTTCTATTAGTATTAGAATTTAATTTGTTGTTAATAAGACTCTTTTGCTTCTATAACAAAGCATCACTTCTATTAATCTCTAATTATTTAAAAATAATAATTATTTATCTCTTCAAAACTGTCATATTTTCAAAATTTATCATTTTTAATGATAATATATATTTTTTCCCAAAAATCATCTTTTTTACAAAGTCTAAGATTTTATATTTATAAAAAAAGGTTAGATTATTATAAATAATAGAGAAGAGAACGAGAGTGGATATGAACGAGAGAGAATAGAAATGCAAGAGGAAATCCCAAAGAGAGTATATATATACACATTGAAATTTTCATATAGGGAAATACTTTAGTCACAAAAAGATTATACAAAAGTAATTCCACAAACTGACGTGACTTGATGTGGTTCATTTGATTATAAAGTTACTTTTATTGTAAAGTAAATATAACAGATTAGATGAAAGCACGTCAATTTGTGAGATTATTTTTATATAATTCATTTATGGATATTGCAGTACTCTTTTATATATAGTTTTTTCTATTTTCAAAATACGATTGCGATAATAAAAAAGGGAAATGAAAATATCAAACATTTCATTGGTGTCCCTATTGTGTTGAATGTGAAAGTAACATCGTTATATTCAATAATCACTTCAATATTACTATATATATATATATATATATATATATATATATATATATCTTTTTATGACTTCTTTATCCATTTATAATATTTTTCAAATGGCAAACCATCGCTTTCAAACAATAATAATGCTTAAGATACAAAACATCTGTATAAAATTAATGATTAGAATTTTGACTTTTTTTATAATTAAAAGAGATTTTATTTTACAACAAATGGTACATTGACACATCAAACTTTCAAGTAGCATAAATCAGAGATCATAAGAGATTAAGGTTCACATGAAAATAGGGATAACCACTCAAAATCAGAGATCATAAGAGATTAAGGTGAATCAACGATTCAATTCCAAAATCTACACCTAAAATCCATATGGCCTATCAAAAAAAAAAAAAAAATTCCAAACAAATATGTCAACTTTTGTTTTTTGAGCGCTGCAACACTTACTGAAAAAACCACCCGAGTGTACTTTCTGAACAGCACATTTTAATTTTTAATTTTTTATATATTTTTTTAATCATCATAAATATTTTTAAAAAAATAAAAAAATTTATAATATCATTAAAAAAATACTTTCTTAATCACTAACAAAAAAAAAAAAGGGACATTTAGCATTTCTCTTGTTTTTTTTTTAAATAAAATATGGAAACATTTCAGAATTCAAAATTCAACCAAGTTTTCAAATATGCGAGCTTATCAATTCCACGCGACGAAAAGACGTAAAACCCCTCCTGACTTGACCCCAACCTGTATCCACGATGGTACTCTCAGTACCGATCACAACTGCCCACGTATTGAGCCGGGCTGCATCATAAGGCCCAGATATGAGATATAGCTCATTGTACAAATCCGTCATTTCCTGAAAACCTTATGCCCATTTCGTCCATCTAGTAATCTGTATAAAAGTCCATTCCTTCCCTCTAATTTTTCAGTTTTTCCGACGGTTCCCATTACCCCCTGCTTTGTTCTCCATTCTCCGGAGCGCAAAAATCCCGAACAGAGAAAATGGAGCGAGCACGTACCAGACCCGAGTCCGAGTATCTTCTCGGCCTATCGGCACACTCCCTGAGCCTCCGAGACCTAGCCATCTCCCGACTCTACGCCCTACGAGCCCGGAAATCCGACCCGAGATTAACCCCCTTCGCTGATCAGATTCTAGCCGTTGCTGAGGTTCTACATGCCGCAGACAGCCGGCTCCACAACCGCCATCTCGACTACTTTTCTATCCTCCAAACCCGCCGTTCAGACTCCGCTGACCTCAACCGCATTTGGAGCCAGTTCGAGAAGCTCGCGGCCGTCCTTAATCCGGGGGTAAACAAGTTACCCTTCTCCGACGTGGCGTTCGGCCTCGTCCGCGAAGCGTGGGCCGTGCTCTCCGACCCGGAAAAGAGAACCCTGTACGAGAACGAAATCGGTGAGCTGGAAAATAGCGTCGAGAACAAGGAGAAGAACGGGAACGAGAGCCACAGTACGGACACATTCTGGACCGTCTGTCCGTATTGTTACTACCTGTACGAGTACGGCAAGGTTTTCGAGGAATGTTGCCTTAGGTGCCAGAACTGTAGGAGGGCGTTTCATGGGGTGGCAGTAAATGCGCCACCAAAGAGTGAGTTAGTGGAGGAAGGGACGAGGAAAGAAGGATACTACTTTTGCTGGGCCTGTTTTCCTCTGGGCTATAACAAAGGAGCAGAGAGCAGTACCACTGGGGTGGAAGTGAAGAATGTGGGTCAGGGGAGGGCGGGAATTGGCGACGGAAGGGTAACGAGGAAGGTGAAGACTAAGGCGGGGCGGATTCGGTTGAAGATGAACACCAAGACTGTGGCGAGGAACACCAAGAAGATTATGGGGAGTGGGATGAGGTGTAGGAGGAATGGAATGGGAGGAATGGATTGGGCTTCGGAGAGTGGAGAGGCAAGTGAGGGTGGAACTGGTGAGGGTGGATTGGAGTTCTTTGAAGGGAATGATGATGTCTTTGTTAGTATAGTGGGTACTCCGTGATGATTGATGAAGGGAATCGGAAAGTCTGAGGGGCTCAATAGGGTTGGTAAAGGAAGTTCCTTTTTGTGTATCTAATATTGCATGGCTCTGCCAATAGTGCAGAACAGGGGATTTTGTGTTTGGGGTTGCCTCTTTAGTCGAAAAATGAAGGTCAAATTACTGTACAGGTGCTTTTTTTGACAAAGTTTGCTTTGGTCTTATCCTTCTAAACTTTGGTATAGTCTTAAAACTGAAAAAGTTGGAGGAATTTCTTTTTGGACTAAAATGTCTGAAGACTGTAGTAGTTCTCAGTGATCAACTTCTTTGTATGTTTACCTTTATTATTTGTTTGTTTGTTTTTCTTTCTTTTGCGAGCTTGTTGGCCTTGATCAACTACATGCCTTTACATGCCCGTTTGCAGCAGGGATGAGTGAATGTAATAATAGGTTGCTTTGTGGATAGTTTCAGCCATGTATACGAATATAATTGTTGGGAATGTTGTGACTGTTGAGTACTGAAGCTCGAATTCATGTGGTTTTACAAAGGTTGCTTTTGTGAATTGTTGAGCAACGTTTGTGGTGAATGTTGTCGAAGAATCTACTCAAGTTGTTCTGCAAAAACAAAATAGATATCAGTCTGACTCTCCTCGTGAACATTGCAGTTAAATTCCAAGAGATTTACTTCTATAAATTTAGTTGAAGGGGAAACTATATAATCTGATGCAAGAACGAACGCATCCAAGGACTGATCTCTGCACTTGGGAAAAGTTGAGACTCTGATTTCGTCACAGAAATGTCTCCCACACCTTTCCAAGAAAAACAGCATAGACACGGCCAACCTGGGAATATATTATAACGTTTCTCTCCTATTCCCGAAGGCACTTGCTTCCACTCTATTCCGTTGCTGGTTGTTGTGTTGGGATTCTTTTTGTGGAGCTTGGTTTTGTTTGTACGCGGCCATGTTTAATAACCAGATCCGACAGAACTCGTTGTGGTTCTTGGTGGATTTCTAATGAAGATTGGACCATGAAATGCAGGCTTGGCCCCCACGGGAAAAGATCTTGACCCGTTTTAGCTCTTGAATTGATCCGACCCAACCCGTTAATTAGGCTTTACCTCCTAATTACGATTTATTATATATATGATATTATTTCGTGCCGTATTGCCGTACTGTGTATTCGACTGTCATCTCGAATAAAATCTTTTGTATCTCCATAGATGTAGGCACATTGCTGAATAATGTAAAACTTAATGTCGTGTATGATTGATTTCGTTTTTATTTATTTATTTTTACTATCGTTCCTAACATGTTGAGCTTGTCAAATATGATGAACTTTAGAAGCCTGTCGAAGGGGATGATTTCATTCCATGACACTATCTCTATCTGTGGAATTTCACTGTACATCTTTTGAAAGAAACGTATTCTGCTTTTGCAGAGCATTAATATCAGTCATTAGATTCTCTTGGCACTCCAAATCTCGAGAAAATAGAATATAAAGGGGATGTTTTGGTTTTGGTTTTCACTAATTGGCCACTTTCATGAAAAATGGGATCACAAGTTAAAGCATACAATCAACCTGCGTGTTAAATCAAATCTCCCCTGCTTAATTGCAAATATATACCACGCGGTATCCCTTATTTAATTTGCTTTGAATGCGACCGCATATATTTCGATTAGCATATTATCCTCCCCTCAATCTCTCTTCCTCTACACTACATTTTAATCAAAGTCAAGACCTCCTTCTGATCATCACAAAAGAGCGAAATTTTGTGTAGGCAAATTTGTTCTCACACCATGGCTCTACTGCGACCGGTAGCTTTCACTCCTTGTCTGTTTATGTGTGCATCATGTCATGTTTGGATTCTCTGTTCTGTCAGCTAATGATCTTATATTTGTTTGCTTCATTTCTTGATGTTGCTCGTGTAGTTAGAACATGACATGCAACAATTTCGAAGTAATTACATGTCGGGGACATATACAATACAAAATAGCTGCTTCTCTCTAGGAGGAATCTCCACTGATACCATCAACCTTGGATCATTATACAAACCCAAATCAAAAGCTGAGACCAAACAAGTTAATGCCAAGAAACACAGCGAGGCAGAGAGAAGACGTAGGAAACGAATCAATGATCAATATCGCACTCTTCGTAATGTCCTCCCAAACGTGATCAAAGTAAGTAATGCAGATCAATAGAAATAGTACCATCAGTGTGTGTTCATGAACTTGTTTTCTTCGTTGAAAAACATGTAATGAAATCGATATCTCTTATCTTAATTAACAATGATTCCCACAAATAGATGGACAAGGCAACGGTGCTTGCCGAGACGGTCAGGCAGGTGAGGGAGCTGAGGAAGACAGTCTCGGATTTGGAAGCAGTATGTCATGGTAGCAACAAGGATTGCGTGTTTCCAAGTGGGGTTGACAAGCTGAGTTTAGAACGCTGCGAGGATGACAAGGGGGTGGTAAAGGTCACGTTCAGCTGCGAGGATAGGACGGGATTAATGTCAGCAGTGGCGAGGCAACTGAGGGCAGTGAAAGGGAGGGTGGTGAGGTCTAAGATGGTGACAGTGGGAGGAAGGACCAAGGTTGTGCTGTGGGTGCAAGGGCTGGAAGGTGGAAATGAAGGGATGGTAATGGTAAGGAGAGCTTTGAAGGAGGTGATAGACAAGCCAATTTTGCCAGGGATCATGAAGATGCGATGGCAGACTCGACGATGGTAATAAATTTGTGGTCTTTATGAGACGGGATATCATTGTAATTATGTGGAATCTATTGTACAAATTATAGAATTGAGAAAATAATGATGGTTAAGAATATAGGTTTAGGGACATGGAAATATTTCTTGGTTTATCGTATACACCATACACTTTCTTTTTGTAGCATGAACAATATTAATTACCTTAAATTTATGCATGAATTTGAAGACTTGGCTAACCAAAGAGACAACAAAGATGGTCCGTGGCTAGGAATTGATGGGAAATTCAAACCCAAAAAAATTCTGCTACATACAATCACTTTTGCGTATTTTTTGTACATTCCATTGATGTGATTAACTAAAACAATTATTTTATATTAAAAACAAATAACGCAGCCAATTATATTATTGGAGTGTGTAAAGAGTACGTAAAAATGAATGTATATAGAGTTTTTGAACCCAAAAAGGCCGTACCGTACACGTAATACCGTAATAGATGATTGTTCAGGGATTGCAAGGTGGGAAGGATTGGGCTTTTAGCGACGATTCTTGAGAAAAGTAGTTCGAGGATGGAAACTGGACAGTGTAGATTGGCTTCATGCTAGTTTACTTCTATAAAGGGAAATTAATATATTGTGCCACATCATTTATTTTTATCCGCCTTAATAGTTAGAATTGAACGAAACGTGCAGGCCTGAGTTGCTTATAACAATCCCTGATGCCATATAGATTTCATTTACTATGTACTAGTAATTGGAGGCATTATATGTTACATAGAAACATTGTTAAATTGATTTTGGTCAGACTGTGAGAGGCAACGACTCATCAAAATGCCCTCAGCAGTCATTACAAATCTCAAAACTTGTTTCATAACAGATTGATTTCCACGACAGATTGGTTCTGTCAAGATATCCTCGAGTTGGGTAGGTAGGTTGGAATTTTGCAGGGTTCTAAGTCTAGTTGAGAAGGTGAACTAACCAGAATTTCTGCCACACGTCCCCAACTACATCTCATCAAACATTTGGAACCCTTCAACACACCCACTCTATAAATACCAATTGAGATTTGCATCCCTTTCAACTCAAACACACAGACACAAGTTCCCAATACATTGAGGAAGAACTCTCTCTCATCTCTAGAAATGGCTGGTTCCAGGCATGTTTTCATGTTGTCTTTGATTGTCACATTGTCGTTGTCAAGCATTGATATGAGCTTGGCAGCTCGTCATCTTTTGGACACACCGCCGGCAGCTCCACCCCCAGCGCTGCCTACAATCCCATCTCTTCCCAAGGCTACACTGCCTCCTCTGCCCTCTGTGCCAACACTGCCTAAAACCACGTTGCCACCGCTGCCATCTTCCCCTTTGCCAACACTTCCAACCCAACCCTCTTTGCCAAAGCCTACTCTGCCACCGCTGCCATCTCAGCCAATGCCAACTCTACCAAATCCAACTATGCCAACAATTCCCAAGATGACTCTACCTCCTCTTCCTTCCAGTACTCCATTGCCCACCATCCCAACTACAATCCCATCGATTCCTACCATTCCAATAACGATTCCAACAATTCCTTTCTTCTCCCCACCACCATCAAAATGAAGTGCCCGTAGTCTTTGAAACGCCATGGGAGCATTCTCTTTCTCCTACTGATCCAGTTTTTGGAGATTTCTGTGTCTGCCCCAATATTTGAAGCGTTTCTGGATCAGTGTGTTGGAGCCTGCCTTGGCTCTCTCTCTATAGATATACTGCTGTTTTACGTGTTTGAATATTGCGTTGTTGTACGTGTCATACGACAGACATTATTATTTAGTCATTTTAGAGTCAGATTGTTATTGTCATTGATGTATTTGTCCTTACGAATAAGATTTCTTATTTTCTTATTTAACAATCGATGAGGCTGTGTGTTTTATACTAACCACTAACACGCTTTTCCTATAGCAAATAGGTTAAGGACCGCATATAAACCACAAAAAATAAAAAATGTATAATCTAATCGGTGTAAGGCCATATTAAGAGTCCATCCATATGAAACCGATCATGATGAAGCAAAGATAATGTTAGCAGTTCAGATTCTGAAGGTAACAACATGACAAATTAAAGATACCACTGCGATATTGCTAAAACTACCTACTTTTTGGAAAATGAAAATAACTTTAAGATGATCAGGTCATGAAGACTTCACTGGGCTTCATCGCTTGGAAAATTAACTCATGATTAATGGCGAAGCGAATGCTGTGTATCATTTCCATATCCCCTCTCGTTTTGATTTTTTCTTAGGTCCAAATAATTAACTGATGTCAAAGAGAGATGTAGTAGTAACTTTTCTAGAAAGTAAGCAAATTAATTATGATAATAATATCCTCACCTAATCGCTGCACTTCCGCTTGAGTACCCTACCTATTAATTATGCATGCATGTATATTTGTAATTGAATACAGACATATATACACCGGTGGATATATAAAAAAAGAATCATTTTATCAAAAGACTGGTGGGTTTTCAGGGCTGTAGATGAATTATTCGCTTGATTAAATTCGAATTGAACTCAACTCGCCACTGAAAAAAAAGCTCGTTTGTAAAAACAGAAACCTGTCTGATTAATAAGTGACACATACCCGACTAAACTTGACTTAGCTAAAGAGCGTTAAAGCCCATGCATGCACTCATTTGTATCCGACTCAACTTGTTAGCCAACTAGATTAAAACTCGTTTATACATCGATAAATGTGTGTGCATGTGTGTCTATATATATATTAGTTAAAAATAATATAAGTATCACACATTTTATAACTAAATATTATGTAGTCAATTGCTTAATGTTTTTGAATGGTACGTAAGCACCTTTGTAAATTGTAATATTTTTATTAAATTATATAATTAAACCTGACATGGCGTGCCACGTGGGAAAGAAGAATAAAATAATATGAAAATCTTTTTAAAAATACAAATCATATAAAGAAATAAAATCATTAAAAAAAATATTAAATAATTCAAACCTACAAATTCAATTTTTAAAAATTATATTTACAAATTAAGAAAAAAAAGCAAAGTTCTTAAGAGTTTTAAAATAAAAAAATCTAAAGAAAAAAGTGGCCAGGTAACACAACTATTCTCATATATTTTCAGACCACTTTACTAATATTACTCATTACTATTTCACTATTATTTGCAGATCATCTGAATTACTCTTAATATTCAAATGCACCATTAGTAGTCATTTAACAGCCCAGACTCTACTTGGGCAACTTAGATGAACAATCCAAGCATCGGTATGGGCAATGCAAGTATGGCTGGTTCCATTTTGGGTGGCCGCACAATCAACTTAACTATTTATCAACCATTTTAAATCTGATAGATTTGATATGTGGAATGCCATTAGATTTTCATTAAATTATTTAACAAAAATATGATAAATGTTCCCCTTTTTTTTTAAAAAAATAATATGTCGGGAACCTCTCCAAAGCAATGCATGCCATTCGGACCCAAAATCCTAGTTCCGTGCACCGCACCATCAGAAGTTTCCCTACATGAAATTGGTTAAATCGTTGGCTTTTCATGAGGAGGTATAGCCCCAAAGGAGGATTGTTTGCACCCATGAAATATTGAACTTTGGACCTTGAAGGAAGTGATATTCCAAGACCAAGGCCTTCACCACTTGGGCCAACCTCTTGGGGTTAAAAAAAATAAAAAAAGAGAAATGTTCGTATTGACAATATATAATTATAAACTCCAGGAGGTATATCATGTAATTAGGACATTTGGATCCACCTTAAGTACACTTCTAATATCTAAATAAAATAAGTTAAACGGGCAATAATATCATGTAGTTCTATCTAAAAGTTTGACTAATATGCATTTGGGCTTGTACCTAATTCCAGCTAACATGATGTAATTAATTAATTTGTTATGTAACTTAACGTTTTAATCAAGTAAGATTGCATCAAAATAAAGAAAATTGGTATGTGACGTTACTTCTCGACGCTGCTGTTATGCAGTCTTGGCCACCCAATTCAGGCCAGCCACCATATATGTGTTTTGTTGGTAATCATGAACCAACTTTATTCTATTCAACCACATCAAAAAATTGGATAGGCTGCTTTATGTTATAGGAGACTTCAACTACATTACAACCTACATTTATAAGACTCTGTCCCAAGCCAACAAGTAATTGTCAAATCATAGGTTGCACAAGTGAGCTATCTTCGCGACCTTTGCTCCCAAAATTGCAATGTTTCAATGAGTCGTAACCATGTCGGTCTTTTTTTCTTGAGGCTTCTAAGTGGGTGTCAAGACTTATCAGCTTTCTAGTTAGCAGTTTTTTTATATAACCTACAATATTTGGTCTCGGTTTGGAAGGTGAGCGAACTAATGTTTCTTTCCGGCCACTTCCTACAACCACATCCCATCAAGCTCACATTATTTTATTTATTTTCTATTCCTCAAGACCCCTCACAATTTGGACTCTATAAATACTTCCGGGTGCATGTTCTCTTCAATCAACACAACTAGCCGGCCAATACCAGAAGTGAAAAAAAAAACTAGCTCCAAAAACATTCTTCTCCTAGCGTTTAAACCATGGCTTTTTCTAAGTCTTGTTTCATTCTGTCTATGATCATGGCATTGCTATTCTCAAGCGCCAAAATGAGTCTTGCAGCTCGTCACCTTTTGGATACACCAGCTGCTCCACCCCCAGCGTTGACACTGCCTCCAATCCCATCTCTGCCAAAGGCGACCTTGCCTCCATTGCCCTCTGTGCCATCGCTGCCTAAAGCCACGTTGCCACCACTACCTAGCATGCCATTGCCCACTTTGCCGACTCAACCTACTCTTCCAAAGCCCACATTGCCACCATTGCCCACAAACCCATTGCCAACCCAACCAACTCTTCCAAAGTCCACATTGCCGCCGCTCCCAAGCACCCAACTCCCAACACTGCCAACAATGCCTACCGTCCCCAAGGTTGCACTACCTCCGTTGCCAACCATTCCACTGTCCACCATTCCAACCACAATCCCTTCCAACATTCCAACGACTATCCCAACAATTCCTTTCCTCTCCCCACCACCATCAAACTAGACTCTGGACCTTGAGAAGCCACACTGTCATTCTTCGTTCGTATGTTTCTTTGCTCGGCCAGTTGTTATGCTATTCTCGATAATGTTAGAACCTACCCCTTGTTCTTGTGTTGAGAGTACTTTTCACAATCTTGAGGGGTTCAGTTGTATTTGTGTGTATAATAGAATATGATGTTTGATTTCTATAGCCTTCAAGTTATTCTTTGGTTATCTCAGCAGCACATGTGAGTGCTATTATATTGTAATCGTCCTTATGACTATTGAATACACGATATCTTTTTTTGTTTTGTTAGTCTCAGATCTCACTAGCATCTCGTGAAATTTATGCTCTCCTCTCCTTCCTCTAATAATCGATTCCCTAACTTACCTTAGAAGTGGGCTTGGGATTTTTATTTGGCCTTATGTACTCTCTTTTTTATAACTACATGAAAATGAAAAATTGTTATAATCAATTTAGAAACACTTAGAAGATTTTTAAAGTAACTGGCTTGCAGCACTATGAGTAAGCCACTCAATTTATGCACTTTGGCAGCTCTAAATCACCAAACCTCTGGCCCTTCTATATATAGTTTCTCCATGAACATTAAGTTGATCTCTGCAACCATGGCAGCTCCAAATTAAAATCCTTTTGGCCAATGAATAAAATCCTTTTGGCCAATGAACACACCAATAGACTCAACAAACTTGAAGTGATGGAGGTTTATTTATCAGAAGAGATATTGGCTTGAATACTTAGCCCCATTTGGTTACGTAATTAAGATGAGATGAGATGTTTTGTTGAAAGTTAAATAAATATTATTATAATATAATTTTTATTTTGGAATTTGAAAAAATTGAATTGTTTATTATATTTTGTGCATGAGTTTGGAAAAGTTGTAATGATTATATTAGATGAGATGAGATGTGATAGTTTTGTGCAACCGAACCAAGCCTCAGAGGATCTCCTCCTTATAGTTTTTCTCAAGAATACCATGATAAATCGGCAGCTTTGGCCTCTCACTTAATCCTAAAATTCATGTATAAATAGTACTGTATATAATGTCTATGTAGGTAGTGTTAATTAATTAGGGCACTTAAAAGAGTCCAAATCAGACTTAATTTGTTGAACCCACTAATTTTTTATTCAAGCCATTGTCGTTCACACATCAAGTGCTTTGACTACTTTGATTTTGCGCTATTACTAGAACAACAGAGTAAACTCTCTATTTGAAGTTCGCTCAAGCACATATTGAGCAAGATGTTGAGTAAACTCTCTGGTAGAGTTCCACTCGAGCCATTAACGAGCTGAAGCCAAGCTAGCCAACTATGTATGATACTCACTCAAGCGGTTGTACGTACATGTTGAGAACAGTCCTTTTTGTGATTTTTCTTCGTATTTTATTCATGTAATCTTCTAATTTTTCTTGTGACTTAAATTAGAAAAGTACAACTCACATCTATGATCATGACATTGTTACTCTCAAGCATTACTCTAACATAAAACACTTGTTCACGGCATTACTCCAACAAAACTTGGACATCAATTTTTGTTCGGTTGCTTATAAGATTTTTTCGAAAATCATTGTGAAGCCTATGCATGTCTTCGTTTCTCTCTTGGATGGTCTCTCCCGAGCAGGGAGTGTTTATTTGTGGTAGAAGTATCTTTGAGAATATTTCTTTGGCTTAAGAAATGGTGCAGTCCATTAATAAAAAAGTGAGTGGGGGAAATGTAATGATGAAGATAGATATGGCCAAAGCATATGATAGGGTGGATTGGGATTTTCATCTAGGAGTTTTGGATGCATTTGGTTTTTCAAAAAAATTTTGTGGATTGATTGAGAAGTGTATTAAGTCGCCTTGGTTTTCTATTATGATGCATGAGACGTATAAGGGATTTTTTCAACATTCAAAAAGTTTGTGACAAGGTGATTCTATGTTGCCATATTTATTTATTATCATAGAGGAGGTGTTATCTAGATTGTTGAAGACTAATTTTGAGGAGGGGAGGATTGGGCATTTTGCGCCTTTAGTTTCATATTTGTTATATGCGGATGATATTCTCATTTTTACCAATGGCGATAATGAGTTGATGAAGTCACTTATGAAGACATTGGATTTATATGCTAGATGGTCTGGCCAGCTTATTAATAAAGAGAAATCTGCTCTATTTTTCTCTAATAAAATCAGTTCTATGAGGAAGTCTATCTTGCTGAGTATAACTGGTTTTATGGAGGGGCGGTTGCCCACTGGGTATTTGGGAGCTCCTATTCTTGTGAAGCGTTTTACTTCTCGAGTTTTGAAACCATTGGTGGTGAGATTTCAAAGGAAAGTGGCTGGGTGGAAGCTTAAACTCATGTTGTCGCAAGGGGTAAATTAATTTTGTTAAAGCATGTTCTTTCTAGCATGGCAACCCATTTATTGGTTGTTCTTGATATTCCGAAATTGGTGGTATCAAAGTTGAATTCTATTCTTTCTAGATTTTTTTGGGGTGAAGGTCATGGTAAAGCCAAGAGAAAATGGTTGGCTTTGTCAAAATTATGTAAGTCCACTATGGAAGGAGGTATTGGTGTAAGGGATTTTTCTGAGGTTCAAAAGGCAAAGCATATGAAGTTTGCTTGGAGATTATTGCCGATGGATAATTGATGGACAAGATTTTTTAAGGCAAAATACTTTCGTAAAAGGCATGTTATGGAGGTTTACGCAAAAGCTTCGTATTCGAGATTTTGGAAATCCATGGTACGTGTAATGCTGGAGGTACGTTTGGGTGAGGGAGGGAAATGCATCATTTGGGTTTGATAAATGGCTATCACGGGGTCCACTTGCAATTGATATGTCTGATATTTACTTTCCACAATTCCAAGTGAAGGATTGTTGGGTGGATAGTTCATGGGATAGGGGGTTTCTTGAGGAGCTGGTTGGTGCGACTAAGATGAGGGAAATTATTTCTGAATTGCCAGCTCTCAGAGAGGGCATGAAGTAATGATTTGGCGGCCAAACAGTGATGGTTGTTTCACTAAGGCGTCAGCTTGGCAGGCTACCAAAGTGAAAGCTCAAAATCTAGAAGGGATGGAGTGGATATGGCTAGGGGTGTTCATCTGGGTTCCAACTCGGGAACCCGGGTATACCCAGACCAGAACCCGGATTTCAAATCCAAGCTGGATTGATCCGGGTCAGACCCAGGCCGGAACCCAGATGGATCCGAGTTTTTGAAACCCGGTTTTTTTTTAAAATTTTTTTTACAAGTAAAAGCCTTTATTTTATTAATTTTTTTTTTCTAAGAAGTCAAGTTCATGAAGGCCTTTATTTTATTTCTAAAAGCCTTTATTTTATTTGTGTTCTAAAAATACTACATGCATGTAAAACAAAAAAATAAATCTAATATTCATCTATGCATGCATCACAATGCAATCCACTACATATTACACTATTTGTATTTATAAATTACATTACCAAACACAAAATTACAAGAAATGAGTTACAAAATCAGCAGCACAGTCTTCCCATCAGTGAATCAATCTCACACCAAAAAAAGTCTCCAAATAAGCCTTTGCTGACATTTCATCAAGAACTTTCCAAGCTTGCCTAACACAAATTGCTTCATCCTAGCTGGGTTATCTTCTATCTCTTTCTCTGCAAGATAGATACATAAAAAAGAAAATTGTGACAATGCTAAGCATAGATTCCAGTAGAAAATTGAACTGAGATACAATATCTTTGAATATCTATTTAGTGATGGACTAAAAAAAAAGATGTTGATCACTGAGTTCCATTTTTAAATCAATAATGGGAAGTTGTAACCCTTATAAAGACTTTTCAGACAGGAAAAGTCTACATTTTTTTCTCTCAATACTGTTCTCAAGAAAACAACCCATACCAAGACACACACCCACACAAAAGAGAGAGAGCTCCTCTGCTTCTTCCTAGATTTTTGACTGAAGAAACTTAAGATATGGGCAGATCAATAGTGAAAAACGACCCATATTAAAGAAAAAAGAGGAGATCTAAGAAAACATTAATCCATCACTTTCATCCCAAAGTCTAAAACCCATCACAACCGAATAATCATGTTTATAATATATATGGAGTAGCTACTTCTTATCTATTAAATTCAACTTCAAAATTTTCACCTACAACAACAAATCTTCTAAAAACAAAGCTAAAGATAAAGCATTGAATCTCATAAGACCTTCGTCGAAATCAACAAAAAAAACTCAAAATCAACAAACAGAGAACAAAACATACAGAGAGAAGAAAACATACCCACGGATGAAGACGACGGCACGAGGATCTAACCCATAAAAATACTCCTCAAACATTC
This sequence comes from Juglans cinerea, assembly GCA_961763995.1. Taxonomy (NCBI): domain Eukaryota; kingdom Viridiplantae; phylum Streptophyta; class Magnoliopsida; order Fagales; family Juglandaceae; genus Juglans; species Juglans cinerea. The sequence continues at coordinate 47,531,307 of CAUIVZ010000001.1, read as the reverse complement.
AAACATTCTCATCAAAACAAACTCAAAATCAATAAACAGAGAACAAAAACGTAAACCCTCAAAAACTTTAAAAAAAAAAAAAACCCATGTTTAACAAAAGAGAGCAGATTTAGAAAAATAACGGCATATACTCTATACCCACATAAGATTTGTCCAAAAGCATTGCTCATAGATCGAGAGACACAGAGAGAGAGAGAGAGAGAGAGAGAGAGAGAGAGTTACCGAAGTGAGAGAGCGAAGAGAGACTTGCCGATCGGAAGTCCGGCCAGCTACGACGGCGAGAGAGAGAGAGATGGCGGCAAAACTTGAAGGAGAAGGCTAGGGTTTCAAAATTTCATGGCTTGAGGGGGAGAGATAGAGAGGAGAGAAGTGGGATACAATTTAGACAACGGGTTTTGGGGGGGGGGGGCTTAGTTTTTTTTTTATTATAATCGGGTACCTGGGTTAAAATCCGGTACCCGGATGTAATACTGTAACCGGCCCGGGTTGGGCCGGTTAGGAGTGATGTGGGTTCCGGCTCGGATTGTATCTGGGCTTGAACCTGTAACCGGAACCCGGTTATTCGGGTTCTGGACCGAGCCGAATTTTTATCATGCTCGGATGAACAGTCTCATATATGGCATAATAAGCTCAAAAAAATGTCTGTTTGCATGTGGAAGGCTCGGTTTAATTGTTTATTAGTGGATGGAAGGTTGCAGTCGGTTGGTATTCCATTGGCTTCTTGTTGTGATTGTTGTATACGGGGCAAGATTGAAACGCGTGATCATGTCTTGTGTGCAAGAGATTTTGCTCAAGCAGTGTGGAGGAAGGCATCTCAAATTTTTGGTGTCCGTTGCATGCATGTTGATAGCTGGTGGGCTCGTGTATGTTGTTGGTTCTGCTGTGCCAAAAAACAAGATATTAAGGGGGTGCTGATTGGATTACTTCCGTGTGTGATTTCTTGGAAGTTATGGTAGCGCCAATGTGGTGCTAGAATGGAAGGAAAACTGGAATAAGTTGAGGCCGTGTGGTGCTCGATTGTTTAGTGTCTAAGGCACTTATTTCCTTTGGCGAAAAGCAGCAAAGATGCTACACGTTTAGACAGATTAATTCTAGCTGAGTTGAATATACCCATGTGGAACATAGTAGTGCGGCGACCACAAATTGTAAAATGGAATTGACCAAGACAAGGGTGGGTTAAGCTCAATGTTGAGGGCTCTTCTAGAGGTAACCCAGGGAGTTGTGAAGGGGGTGGAATTTTGCAAAATGATGAAGGGCGTATGCTGGCTACTTTCTCTTCTAAATTTGGTTTTGGTACTAATAATGAAGCGGAGCTTAGAGCATTTATTTCTGGGTTGTTACTTTGTCGGGAGATGGGGATTTCAAAGGTTGAGATAGAATGTGATTCGGCTTTGGTTGTACAATATTGGTTTAGGAATAAAGCTTGTACAATTGGTATTTATAGGATTTTGGGAGGAGCTTCTTCAAGCTCTTCATGGATTTGATTACACGATTTCTCATTTGTTTCGGGAAGGTAATAAAGTGGCGGATTTCCTAGCAAGGCAGGGGGAGGAGGGTTTGAATTGTAGATATGTGCATTGCAAAGATTTACCCCTTCGCGTTAGAGGTTTGCTTAGATTGGATTATCTTAGTTTGCCTAGTTTACATGTTTAAGTTTAATTGTACTTGTTTGGGGTTGATTGTTATGTTGGCATTTTGTTTTACTTGTTATGGGTTTTCTTCCGCCATAAGCGAGGGTTTCATTCAATAAAGTATAGATGTGTCGTCCTACTTTTTTTTTTTAAAGAAAAAGAAAAGAAACATCTGAAAATACTTGAGAACAGTTGTATTTTCAAACAGATCTGTACACTTCTTTGTTTTTTATAGTTTTACAAGCAATGATAGTATCTTAAGCTAACGTTGAGCCTTTTGGCCGTATCAGTTTTAATACTTTGGGGGACTCGATACAAGCTTCAAGGAGTTGATGTTTAACACTCACACCCTAGTAGATATGATAATACTGTTGAGCTTTTTTAGGATTGTCAAAGGAAAATGTATTTTACTCGATATTTGATTGTTTACGAAAGAAAGGTTTGTACTATTAATGGAATCTACGGAAAAAGAAAAAAAGAATTGCACTTTCTTCCCTCAAATAAATATTACTTCTCGTTTGTAATACCATCACAAATTTACAAATTACTGAAGTGCATGGCAACATGGTCATTTCCTTAAATTTCAACTATATATTAACATTCTATAATTTCATTTACTTTTTTAATTAATTTTAACACGATGTCATCAAGGGATCATAAATTTCAACTAATATCTCAAGTTAGTAGAATAGAGAGTTTCAATATTGTGATATGGCTTATTATAAATTTCAACTAATACTTTAACATGATGGTTTGAAGAGCTAGCTAAAGAATTTTCTCAAAAGACTGCCATGTACAAAGGCATAAAGGGCCCCTTTTTCCTACATATCTAGAGTTGGTCTCCATATCAAGATTGCATTAAAATTAATAAACGCATTGCTTTGTGTTATTACTTCTCACCGCGCGCGCGCTGCTGTCATGCACAGAGCAGATGATGTATTATTTCTCTCTGGCCTTGGCCTGCACCCAATTGATCGGGCGATCATATGTGATTTATTGGGAATTAATTAACCAACTAAATTATGTTTTTTAAACCCATTAGAACCACACACAAATTTCTTAGACTCCAACTAAATTACAACATTAATAAAACTGTCCCAAGAAGTAGAAGTCAAATCATAGGTTGGACAAGTGAGCTACCTTAATTTTCAACCCCACTACGTGTCTTCTGCTTCCAAATTCATTAAAAATTAAGTCATTGACGTATCTCAATGAGTCGTGACCATTTAGTTAGCAGTTTTTTTGGAACATCCTATTTGTCTAGTTTGGAAGGTGAGCGAACAAATTACGTTTCTTCACACATCCTCTAACAACATCTCATCAAACTCATATTAGTTCCTTCTATTCCTCAAGCAAAATTAGGGCTCTATAAATGCCACCGGATACATGTTATCTTCAATCAACACAACTAGCCAATACCCGAAGTGAAACAGCTCCCAAAACATTCTTCTCCCAAGTGTTTAAACCATGGCCTTTTCCAAGTACTGTTTCCTTCTGTCGATGATCATGGCATTGTTATTCTCAAGCACTGAGATGAGTTTAGCAGCTCGTCACCTCTTGGATACACCAGCAGCTCCGCCCCCAGCATTGACACTGCCTACAATCCCGTCCCTGCCCAAGGCAACCTTGCCTCCACTGCCCTCTGTGCCAACGCTGCCTAAAGCCACATTGCCACCACTGCCTAGCACGCCATTACCTACTTTACCGACTCAACCAACTCAACCAACTCTTCCTAAGCCTACATTGCCACCATTGCCTACAAACCCCTTGCCAACTCAACCAACTCTTCCAAAGTCCACCTTGCCGCCGCTGCCAAGCACCCAACTCCCAACACTGCCAACAATGCCCACGATCCCCAAGGTGGCACTCCCTCCGATGCCAGCATTTCCGTTGCCCACCATTCCAACCACAATCCCTTCAATCCCCTCCATTCCAACTACAATCCCAACAATTCCTTTCCTCTCCCCACCACCATCAAATTAAAAACCGGCTCTTGAGATGCCTCATATTCGTGCTTCACACGTTCTCCCACTTCAGTTTGGATGTTTCTTTGCTCAGTACTTGTGCTATTTTGGATTATGTTAGAACCTGTTTCTCTTCTTATAGTATATTGAGAGTTTTCACAGTCTTGAGAGGTTCATTTGCATTTGTCTGTATAAGAGAATATGCTGCTTAATTTCTATAGTTTTCGAGCCATTCTTAATTGTTTATGTCAGCGACGCTTGTGCATGCGTGTTATTATATTGTAACCGATCTTATGAGTATTCAATATACGATATCTTTTTCGTTTTTTATTCTCAACTCTCCTTCCTTTGATATCGAGTCTCTATATTACCTTCATTAAGAGTTAAGTGCATGCGTTTGGGACTTCTATTAGACCTTATATATCATGCGCTGTCTTTTCTATAATCATTTGGGAAAAAATGCACTCATTGCTTATGACACTACAACATATAAGGTTTTTTGGTACGATAATTTTTGTCCTAAAAAATTGGGATTTCGTCCCAAAATACTTTTTGGAACGAAAAAAAACATCCAAAGGTTGTTCCAATAACAATGTCCCAAAAGGTATTTTGGGATGAAAATACCAATTTCGTCCCAAAAAATATATTTCAAGATGAAATTGAGTAGAACTGTTCGATCACATTCGAACAAAATATTTTTTTCAAGACGCTTGCATTTCGTCCCAGAATCACGTTCGAACGTTACAAAATTGATGTTCGAACATATTGTATGTTCGAACGTGTTCTTCATGAGTGGTCGATCGATACATTTCGTTCGACCAAATAAGTATGAGGAAACATTGAAATAAACAATTTGATAGTTGAACAGTAAGACTTTCAAACAGACCATGATAGGATTGAATGATTTCATATCAGTAGACGTTCGAACGTTTAGTTCACGTTCAATGATTTGTTCAAATGGTTTCATGTATTGTTCAAACATTTAATTTTGATTACATTCGAATGTTCTATATCAATGTTAGAATGGTTTTACTCATCTTGTTCAAACGATTTTTTCTCATTTGAACTGTAACTATTTTATTTTACCAAATAATTAAAAACCAAATAGACATACATAATATTTTAAAAAATATATTACAATTTGTTTAATACCTATAAAACTAGTCTAATAAATGGGAACTAAATAAATAAAACAGTAGTAGTACTAGTGTTTTCCGTACAGAAATAGATCTCAAAATCTGTACATACAATGTAAATCAATTGCTTGGATGTCTGAACTGTTGCATAAGCATATGCATTTGGAGTTGCACATCTCTTCTAAACTCTTCTTGTTGTTGTTCTTGTTGTTTCGATGCGTATCTTCATGTCTGCTTGTTTCATCAATTGAGCCTCTAACTCATACTGCATTGTAGTCAATTCTTTGACCTTGAAATTCGCTTTGTCCAACGCTATAGAGATATTATAGGCAAACCTGGATGATGAGGAAGATTATAGGTATTATCATGGATCACAAAAACTAATGTCGATGAGGGGGCAAAATCCTCTGTAATGATTTGAGGATAACACTACTGTGACTAGCTATAAACCAAAGTGGCATATATAGAGTCAAGTTAAATTTTTATATACATACTCTCCATACTAATAGGTATTTTACACATTGAACTCCAAACTACCAAAACTACACTACAACATAATTGCTTTTTAGTGACGGTTGAGAAATTGTGACAGTCCCTAAACCGTCACTAAAAGGCATTTTCTGTGACAGTTTCTTGAAACCGTCACTAAAGATAGATGAGATTTTTTTTTACGTTCCAACGTATGGGAAATATACGTTCGAATGTTATGTCTGTTTACGTTCGAACATAAAATGTTTTGGCGCAATCGTTCGAACGTTATTAATTAACGTTCGAACGTAAAATGTTTGCGCCAATGTTCGAACGTTAATACTTAACGTTCGAACGTTCATTGTAAATTTAAATTAAATGACTTTAATTTAAAAATTATATGGTTTTTATTGTGCATAATTTGTGAACAAGTCTAAAAAATTGAATTGTATATATTTATATATACACAATTTGTAATATATAAATATATTTATGTTTATATATATTTGAAATGCAGTGATTTAGTATTAAAGTTGAAAAATATAACATCAAATAAGATTAAAAATTGAAATTAAAAAACGATAGAAATATTCAATAATATTTTTCTTTACAAATATTAAAAATAAAATACAAAATTTGATAGAATGTAGTAAACAACAGTCAGATGATAACGTTATCCGCAAAAGTCGAACTCCGTACCTCCTCAGTCAAGGTATCAACCTTGTCGTTGAGGATAGTTACACGATGGGTGAGTTCGGCAACAGACGCCGATATAGCCTCGAGCGATCGATCTTATGATCGATATGCACAGTCAGCTGTGAGATGACCGCATCAACTCAAGCAGGCTGCACATCTCCTGCAGATGTACTCGGCGTATGCTGACTACTACTCCCGACATGACCTGGCTCAAGCTGCGTCGGAGGAACTAGATCCTCTACAGGGGTGGCTAACGTCCCCTCACCTGTCCAATACTACGTCGATGCGTGGTCATGTCAAGGGGGCTCATCTGATCTTTGACCCGCTCCTCTGGCTGGGTCGGCACTCCCCATGCAAGTAATAGTCGGCTGATTAGGACACCGTATGAGAGATTATTCGTGGAGACGATGCTCGCCTCGTAACGGATCCTCTCAAAGATGTGCAGTGGCAAATCTATAGGATCTCCACGTGCCACTTATATAAAAAATTATGCCCGAAGCCGACTAAATGTGGTTTTATATGTCACGGGATCGACATTTGTTGCAACAATAAGGTGCAACATGCGGAAGAAATGCAGCAGATGGTTCTGGTTGAAGGCGTTCTTCTGCTTGATCTACATGTGGTCCCTCCCGGTGAGGATGTAGAAATCCTCGTCTCGGTCATCATCCCGAGCCTCGACGCCAGTATCCTCAGCCTCTGACTGGCCTGCATCTCTGGCTGATGCTGGCTCAAATGGGCGGCCAGTAGATGATGTAGATGTGCCTACATCCTCATGGGGTGTTGAGTGTGCAAATGTCTCAACTCCTCGACGAATCCCAAGGTGCTCACTGATGACATCTGGTGATACCTCAATGGAAACACAGCGTATAGTCACGATGTGAGAGGATGCATCCCCAGGCATGTCACACATCCCCATATAGAATTCCTGAACCATTGAGGGGTATACCTTCCCCTTCAATGTGTAGATATTTCCCCAGCCTCTACTGACGAAAACATCTCTCAGGTTCGTCTGCTACCAACAGAGTTCGTCAAACTCATTAATCAAGACCTCTCGCTCTACCATAACAGTACGAGATCCGATACGAGCAGTGTCCGACGTGGCTACTTCCCTCCCTCGTTTCCTAGTATGCAGTGGAAGAACCATATCCTGAAAATAGAGAAGGAAAAAAAATTATTTACATAGGGGTGTGCAAAATTCCAAAAATTCTAACTCCGTCTGACTTCCGCACCGACAGAGTCGGAGTCATCAGAATTTGGAGTCGGAATTCGGAGTAGCTCCGAATATCTATTCGGACTCGGAGTCGGAGTCGGAGCTCCAAGAAGCTCTGATTCCGACTCCAAAATTTTTTTTATTGAACACTTGCGCTCGAGCGAGGTGTCTAGCGCAAGTCTAGCGCAAGTTGTATTGAACATTGGCTCGAGCGACACGTCGAGCGGAAGTAGAGCGAACCTCTCTGGAAAAGTTCTGCTCGAGCGACATGTCGAGTGGAAGTCGAGCGAACCTCTCTGGAAGAGTTCTGCTCGAGCCAATATTCAATACAACTTGCGCTCGACTTGCGCTCGACACCTCGCTCTAGCGCAAGTGTTCAATAAAAAATAATGTATACGCTCGCTCGACACCTCTCTGGAAGTCGTTCAGACGTTTATTTATACATTCGCACGTAAAATAATGTAAATAAATTTACGTTCGAACGTTTATGTTATACGTTCGAACATATTTGTTTTACGTTTGAACGTAAATATGAACGTCCGAACGTCGAAGCATGAATAAAGTATAAAATCACTATGTTCGGACGTTATAATTAAACGTCCGACCGCATTTGATTTACGTGCGAAAGTAAAATACTCACGTTCGAACGTATGTCGTTTAATAATATTTAAAAAGTAGTACGTCCGGACGTATACATTAAACGTTTAGACGTAAAATTGATGAAAATGACGTCCGAATGTAAGACAATGAACGTTTGAACGTAGAAGTCGTAACAGCTTTATAATTTAAACGTCGTACATTCGAATGTCTTGGTGAACGTTTGAACGTTACGATGCAGAATGGCTGAGTCGACTCAACCATTATTGAAATCTCGAAAATTTCTGTACAAGGTTCTAAATGCGAAAATGTCACCGTAGAAATGAAGTATACACTTCAAGAAACATTTCTACGGTGACTATTCGGCCAATGGCTGGCCGTGGTGGCCGGAAAATGGAGTTGAAAATCCGGCCACCACTTATCCGGTTTTAAACAAAACTCAATTCAAATCTCAATAAAATACATGTTATTTGAATAAAAGATGAATACCTACCTTTTAGTGACGGTTGTGGCGGAGTTGACGGCGGCGGTGACGGAGGCGTGTTGGCGTGCAACGGAGTAGATGATGGGTCTGTAATGTTGTTTTGACGTTCGGTTTTGGCCTTATATACACATAACGTTTGAACGTAATTATTATTACGTTCGAACGTTTGTCAATTTAATTTTCAAAATATTATCTATAATATATTATATTATAAATGTTTATGTTATATATTAGGATGTTATATAATATTATTGACAATTAGATTAATTGGTTTTTTTGAATTTGTGAGTACTTGTTATATTTCTAAAGTTTAGCAATATATTTATACATGTTGTTGTGATTTTATGCTTACTCTTGAAATAATTGTGATTATTGTTTGTGAATTTTGTGAATAGTTTGTGAGTTTATGGTGTTCATTGATGAATTAATATGTGTATAAATATTGTTGTGAGAATATTATGAATATTCTGTGATATGGATTTAAAATATTGTGATTATTTTTTTAAAATTTTTTTTGAATATGTTTAATAAGAAAATTATAAGTTTATGATCTTAATTATAAGTAAAAATTAAAAACATTTAATATATAGATAATATGAAGTTTAATATATAATATGGAGTAAGTATATATAATATATTCATACTAATTTAGTTAGAATATGATTATTATTCAAATTATAAGTATAATATAAATTATGTCTTAAGAAAAATAAAAAATACAGGATCGACTAGCTAGCTAGCTTGGTGATCACGTTGTAATTGCGTACCTTCATTTGTTGCGTTTGTGGCTATGAAGTGGGCCGTACGTATCTTCAAACATCAAGATACGTGTCCAAAATACACATTCTGATTGTCTATATATATATATACAATGTAGTATATAATTATAGATATATAAAATGTGGTATATATATTATATTATAAGTTAGTATATAATAAAGAATTTAATAAGTAACAATTTAATATATATTATTGATTTATATATATGGTATAGTTTATATACTATATTATTATGTTCTCATTTAAAGTATTATACTATCATACTATACAATGTAGTATATAGTTATAGATATATAAAATGTGGTATATATATTATATTATAAGTTAATATATAATAAAAAATTTAATAAGTAACAATTTAATATATATTATTGATTTATATATATGGTATAGTTTATATACTATATTATTATGTTCTCATTTAAAACATTATGCTATCATACTATACAATGTAGTATATAGTTATAGATATATAAAATGTGGTATATATATATTATATTATAAGTTAGTATATAATAAAGAATTTAATAAGTAACAATTTAATATATATTATTGATTTATATATATGGTATAGTTTATATACTATATTATTATGTTCTCATTTAAAGCATTATGCTATCATACTATACAATGTAGTATATAGTTATAGATATACAAAATGTGGTATATATAT